>CM053792.1:974363329-975105829 GCA_028749045.1 Cupressus sempervirens | reverse complement strand
AAAATGAAGTAGCCATTGTTGATAGTTTTTTTTTTTTTTTCTCTTCCTCCAACACATAGCTGGAACAAGTATCCGGTGCTGATATATTTCCTTCTTTCTTCTCTTTCAACACCTAATTGGAACAAGTGTCTGTTGCTGAAATTTCTCCTTTGCAATGAACTCTATCCAAGTATAACTCTCATCCTCATCCAATCTTGTTGAATTATTTACACCTGTAATAAACCCAACAACACCATACCAATCTTTCTTTGCATACCACACATGACTAACAAGATCCTCATGCAAACCATCATCAATATCTTTCAAACTCATCTCAAATTCAACATCATATAATTCATAGAAATTTACCTCTTTGACATAGTCATCTTTGCTTGCCTCTTTCATGCCATCAACAATGCATGTAACTAATCCACTTGCTGGATCTCCAACTAAGGCACTATACTTTTCCTCCATTGCTGCAATTTTTAAATCATCTTGATCTACTTTTGGTGCACAAATATGGTTATCTTCATGCTCTTCATATTCTCTTTCATCTTCTTCAACTTTTGGTTCACAAATAAATTCCTCTTCATCCTCTTGCTCTTCTTTTGTATCACATGTCTGATACTCCACTATATCTTCTATCTTTTTTGCATCCAAGGAATTATCAACATCTCTTTCTTGGTAACACGCTCTTCATTTCTATAATTCAGCTTCTAACCCATTCACTTGCTTCTGCAAATTGACTATCAATGCCTCTTTATTTCTTGCCCTAATTTTCTCTAGTCAAGGAATCCCCAGAATCCATCCAATCACAAAAGTCATCTTCTTCTTTCTCTTCTCCATAATCAAGTCTTTAGAAGACAAATCCAGTGTAACACAAGAACCTTGTGTAAACTACCTCACAATCGGCGATCTGTTTACAAAATCATGAACTTCTTGACAAACTTCACCCAACTCAAGGTCCTGGTGCAAACTGCCTCACATTCGACACTCTGTTCACACACTCAAGAACTCTTTCTCTGATACCACTGATGTAGGTATGCTCTGCTACCACTGACAAAGGTATGCTCTGATACCACTAATGGAGGCATGCTCTGATACCACTGATGAAGGGCCAACACCACCCTTACAAACTCACAACCAAAATCACAAGAAGATGGAGACAAAGAGATGACAAAAATGCTTCATAAAGCATCTATTAATACTTGCAATTCATTACAATATTCTCCAAATGGAAAAACTCCAAACTCTTATAATATAAGAGAGATTCTTCACTAAGAGCTTCCAACTAGAAGAGCTTACAACAAAAAAATCTTGTTTGCTACACCTTGAGAGCTTCTTCTTACAAGAGATTACATTCGAAAAGCTTCACTACAAGAGCTTATACTTGAAGAGCTTGATTACAAATGAACATAAGCCTCCCTTAAATAGGCACTTACCACCCAAAGCATGATTTATCCACAACAATCTAGAATATCCACAGCCTTCTAGAATTTCACCTACAACCTTCTACAATATCTACAACTTTCTAGAATTTCCACCTAAGTACAACTAAGTACCACCATGTGGCCGAATTAGAAAATTACATTTCCTTTATGGATCAAAACAAATATTAAATGCATGATTTAAAGAACTTTCCACAAACTTCTAAGTTTCCACCTACACACCTCGATTAATGGAACAACAACTATTTTTATTATTTTTCTATTTACACCACCTATGCACCTTGAAAATAGAAATTCCTCTTTTCTCCTTTTTCCTTATTTTTCAATTTTTATTATTTTCTTTCTATTTTCGTCACTTTCTCTCTCCTCCACAATTTTTTTTTTAATTGTTTTTTTTTCTCTCTTTTTTTTTTTTTAAAAATAATAAATTTTTGCAAGATGCTCCTGCATTAGACTCCACCGGTAGATAGAAAAGTGTGTCCCACACTTTGATGCCAAAAGAAAGATATACAACCATCTTCATCTTCACTAAAGGCTTCCACAATTTATTTTCTTTCTCTGATGCATGATGCTCCTACATCCGATTTCCATGGTAGGAAAAATTTTGTGAGTACAAATTCACAAAATGAACTAGCCATTGTTGATAGTTTTTTTTTCTCTTCCTCCAACACATAGCTGGAACAAGTATTCGGTGCTGATATATTTCCTTCTTTCTTCTCTTTCAACACCTAATTGGAACAAGTGTATGTTGCTGAAATTTCTCCTTTGCAATGAACTCTATCCAAGTATAACTCTCATCCTCATCCAATCTTGTTGAATTATTTACACCTGTAATAAATCCAACAACACCATACCAATCTTTCTTTGCATACCACACATGACTAACAAGATCCTAATGCAAACCATCATCAATATCTTTCAAACTCATCTCAAATTCAACATCATATGATTCATAGAAATCTACCTCTTTGACATAGTCATCTTTGCTTGCCTCTTTCATGTCATCAACAATGCATGTAACTACTCCACTTGCTAGATCTCCAACTAAGGCACTATAATTTTCCTCCATTGCTGTAAAATCATCTTGATCTACTTTTGATGCAAAAATATGGTTATCTTCATGCTCTTCATCTTCTTTAACTTCTGGTTCACAAATAAATTCCTCTTCATCCTCTTGCTCTTCTTTAAAATCACATGTTTGATACTCCAGTATATCTTCTATCTTTTTTGCATCTAAGAAATTATCAACATCTCTTTCCTGGTAACACACTCTTCATTTCTGTAATTCAGCTTCTAACTCATTCACTTGCTTCTGAAAATATACTATCAATGCCTCTTTATTTCTTGCCCTAATTTTCTCTAGTCGAGGAATCCTCAGAATCCATCCAATCACAAAAGTCATCTTCTTCTTTCTCTTCTCCATAATCAAGTCTTTAGAAGATAGATCCAGTGTAACACAAGAACCTTGTGTAAACTACCTCACAGTCGGCGATCTGTCTACACAATCATGAACTTCTTGACAAACTTCACCCAACTCAAGGTCCTGGTGCAAACTACCTCACGTTCGGCACTCTGTTCGCACACTCAAGAACTCCTGCTCTGATACCACTGATTTAGGTACACTCTAATACCACTGACAAAGGTATGCTCTGATACCACTAATGGAGGCATGCTCTGATACCACTAATGGAGGCATGCTCTGATACCACTGATGAAGGGCCAACACCACCCTTACAAACTCACAACCAAAATTACAAGAAGATGGAGACAAAGAGATGACAAAAATGCTTCATAAAGCATCTATTAATACTTGCAATTCATTGCAATATTCTCCAAATGGAAAAACTCCAAACTCTTATAATATAAGAGAGATTCTTCACTAAGAGCTTCCAACTAAAAGAGCTTACAACAAAAAAATCTTGTTTGCTACACCTTGACAGGAGCATCTTGCATCGAAAAATTAAATTATTACAAAAAAAAAAAAAAAATTGGAGGAGAGAGAAAGTGACGAAAATAGAAAGAAAATAATTAAAAATAGGAAAAAGGGAGAAAAGAGGAATTTCTATTTTCAAAGTGCATGGTTGGCATAAAAAGAAAAAAAATATAGTTTGTATTCCATTTATCAAGGTGTGTAGGTGAAATTCTAGAAGGTTTTGGATAAATCATGTATTTAATATTTGTTGGGTGCTTAGTTGTATTTGGGTGGAAATTTAATATTTATTTAAAGGTAGTTGTATTTACCTTTTATCCCACATTGGTTGTGTTTGTAATGTCTTGGGTTAGAAGTGTCTATTTAAGCAAGGCTTATTATCATTTGTAATCAAGTTCGAAAAGTAGAAGCTCTTCAAGTAGAAGTCTTCGAGTGTAATCTCTTGTAAGAAAGCTCTCAAGGTGTAGTGAACAAGCTCTTTTGTAAGATCTTCTAGTTGGAAGCCCTTAGTGAGGAATCTCTCTTATATTATAAGAGTTTGGTTTTTTTCCATTTGGAGAATATTATAATGAATTTCAAGTATTAATGGATGCTTTATGAAGCCTTTTGTCATCTCTTTCTCTCCATATTGTTATGATCTTGGTTGTGCATTTGTAAGGGTGGTGTGGCCCTTCATCAGTGGTATCAGAGCGGGATTTCCTGAGTGTGCGGATAGATCACTGAACGTGAGGCAGTTTGCACCAGGACCTTGAGTTGGGTGAAGTTTGTCAAGAAGTTCTTGATTGTGTAGACAGATCGCCGACTGTGAGGCAATTTGCACGAGGTTCTTGTGTTGCACTAGAGACTTGATTATGGAGAAGTGAAAGAAGAAGATGACATTTGTGATTGTATGGATTCTAAGGATTCCTTGACTTGAGAAAATTAGGGCAAGAAATCAAGAGGCATTGATAGTTGATTAGCAGAAGCAAGTGAATGAATTAGAAGCTAAGCTGCAGAAACAAGGAGCACATCACCAGAAAAGGGATGTTGATAATTCCTTGGATGCGAAAAAGAAAGATGATCCAAAAGAAGAGCAAGAGGATGTAGAGGAATTTATTTGCAAACCTAAAGTTGAAGAAGATGAAAGAGAAGAGGAAGAGCATGAAGGTGACAAGATTTATGAACATGAAGTAGATCAAGATGATTTTAAGATTGCAACAATGGAGGAAACATATAATGCCTTAATTGGAGATCAATCAAGTGAATTAGTTACATGCATTGTTGACAACATGAAAGAGGCAAGCAAAGATGACTATGTCAAAGAGGTAAATTCTTATGAATCATGGGATGTTGTCTTTGAGATGAGTTTGAAAGATATTGATGATGGTTTGCATGAGGATCTTATTAGTCATGTGTGGCATGCAAAGAAAGATTGGTATGGTGTTGTTAGGTTTATTACAGGTGTGATTAATTCAACAAGATTGGATGAGGATGAGATTTATACTTGGACAAAGTTCATTGCAGAAGAGAGATTTCAGCAACAAACACTTGTTCCAGCTAGGTGTTGGAAGAAAGAAGGAAATATATCGGCACCGAATACTTTTTCTAGCTATGTGTTGGAGGAAGAGAAAAAAATTTCAATAGTGGCTACTTCATTTTGTGAATCCATATTCACAAAATTTTTCCTACCATGGGAGTCAGATGCAGGAGCATCATGCATCAGCAAAAAAAAAAAAAAGTGTGGAAGATTTGCATGTTGGTTTTCTTGTCCTTATTGAGGTGGAAGTTTGTGGTGAAGATGAAGATGGTCGTATATCTTTCTTTTGGCATCAAAGTGTGGGACACACTTTTCTATCTACCAAGGGAGTCTGATGCAGGAGCATCTTGTATGGAAAAATTAAAACATTACAAAATAAAAATAAAAAAAATAAAAAAAATTGTGGAGGAGAGAGAAAGTGATGAAAATAGAAAGAAAATAATAAAAAATAGGAAAAAGGGAGAAAAGAGGAATTTATATTTTCAAGGTGCATAGGTGGTGTAAAAAGAAAAAAAGAAAAAAATAATAGTTGGCATTCCATTTATCAAGGTGTGTAGGTGAAATTCTAGAAGGTTTTGGATAAATCATGTATTTAATATTTGTTGGGTGCTTAGTTGTATTTGGGTGGGAATTCAATATTTATTTAAAGGTAGTTGTATTTACCTTTTATCCCACATTGGTTGTGTTTGTAATGTCTTGGGTTAGAAGTGCCTATTTAAGCAAGGCTTATTATCATTTGTAATCAAGTTCAGAAAGTAGAAGCTCTGCGAGTGTAATCTCTTGTAAGAAAGCTCTCAAGGTGTAGTGAACAAGCTCTTTTGTAAGCTCTTCTAGTTGGAAGCCCTTAGTGAGGAATCTCTCTTATATTATAAGAGTTTGGAGTTTTTCCATTTGGAGAATATTATAATGAATTTCAAGTATTAATGGACACTTTATGAAGTCTTTTGTCATTTCTTTGTCTCCATATTGTGATGATCTTGGTTATCCATTTGTAAGGGTGGTGTGGCCCTTCATCAGTGACTTAGGGTTAGGTATGAATCAATGATTTTAATTCATCCATCTAGCTACTTAATCCTTCTCTTTTTCTAATTGTCTACATGTATTGCATAGGGATTCATAATAAAGATTCAGTCTTATCATCTAAGATTGCAAAATAATCCTTAATTCAGCTCTAAAATAATTTATATAGAAGTTTGTGCCATTACAAACATTTGGGTCAAAACTGTATAACTTAACATTTGAAGTCCCTAATGCTCAGCATCAACTACAACTTCAATGATATAACTTGGCCTCTAAATGAATCAACATCCATTAATCACTCAAAATTTGAATAACTTGGAACATACTATCTACTCAGCACTTGAGTGACTCAACATGTACTATCTAACATGTTATGCCTAACATTCATTATCTATTCAACATGAACTAAGTACATAACTTATAGATGGCTAAAGTGTATGGACAATGATTTGTCAAAACCATTTTGAGATGAACACAATAATGATGTTGCCAAGAATATTTCAAGACTTGATAAAACTAGTTTTTTTTGGGTGCACAATTAAAGGAAGAAGATGCCTAATCTTGAGAGATAAATCCTTAGCAATGCTTTTGTATGATACATTAAGAAAGGTGATGGGATTACATTTGCAAATATCCTCTGGGTGACTAGTTTTAGTATGAATTTAATGTTTCCTTTGTTAATGATGGCTTTTAGACTCTTAGTGTGGTATACGTCAAGATGGACTTTGTGTAGGTCTTGACCAATAGACTCCCATAGGTGTTTTTAAAATTCACAAGGGAACCCATTACACCTAGAGGACATGTTATCTGCCATAGAAAACATAGCCTCCTTGAGGTTTCTAATGGTGAGAAGTTTTTCACAAAAATCTTGTTGCTTGAATGCTATGTGATTTGGAGTGACAAAAATACACTTTGTGAGAGTGTCCTCTCAGGCAATCAAATTTACCTATGAAGAATTTTTTTTTCAAAATGATGAATAGAATCTTGTAGGATATGAGGGAGATTGGAAAGAATAGCATTTCCCTATTTAATATTTTTAATCCTAAAGTTGGTATGACAAGCTCTAAGAGCCTAGAATAATTCTTTAGAAGCTTTATCACTAACCTTTAACCAATGGAGGTGAGCTTTGATTTGGGTACATTGAGTAGCATAGGTATCAAAAATTTATTTCTTGTGGTGAAGCTTGGCAAGTTGGACTTTTAAATCAAAATCAAATAGGTTAAGGGTAAGAGCTTGAGAAGCCTTCCTAAGAGCCTTGCTATTGGCTTCATCAGATCTTTTTATGAAAATAGTGAATTTTATCCCATAGATGTGAAGAAGCCCAGTGGTTCTAGCAACAACATAATTCCACCATTGAATCTAGCATGTTTGAGAATGGGTACGCATCTTTAAATTCTAGACACACTGGATGTGAGCAACAGTGGAAGCATGTGTCAGCACCAACATGTTGAGGAAAAATTGCATTCTAATAGATCACTATACATAAGTTTGCCAAGAAATGGTAAAATAAATGGGATAGTGGTATGAAAATGTTACATCCAATAGAGGAATTCCATGTACCTCTCAATCTTTAGAAAAGGAGAACAAAGATTGTGCAATAATCATTGCACGATTGAGATGCATTAAAATATGGTCTAAGTCAGCTCAAAAATTAGATCAAGTGTGTTAGACCCCACTCTATTGGTGGTAGTTAATATTGGGATAAAAAAGGCCCAATTTATTACACATATAGTACCATGGTTCCCTTTCCCTAGTTGTTCAATGAAAGGAAAAATATCTTCCTTGTTAGAAGCCAATTCTACCATATTAAAATTGCCACACATAATCCAAGTACCTGGAGGCACTTTGTCAGCCATCCAAAACCAAAGTGGAGATCTTTCCATATCATCATTGGGAGCATAAAAATTAACTATACCAAATGACTAAATATTGATAGAAATAAAAATCCAAATAATTTTGTGTATGGGGTTAGAACCATGCAAAATAATAACAGAATGAAGACAAGGAGGTATGAGAGTAACTACACCACCTGTACTAGTTTCCTATTGAGAATAAAACATAATGGCATGCATTCAAATGATGTAGCACATAGAATAAAGCATGAAACAAAAGATTTTAACTTCTTGAATACAAAGGAAATCTAAATTAGCATGTCTATGATAGGTATCTTGGACATAGTACTTTCTGGAGAGGTTTTTAAGACATTGTACATTCCATGATAAAAAAATTCATGAAAAATCTTCCATATCTTTTTAATCCTCAAGGTAGGAGTAGCTATTTTTTTAGAAAATTAGAAATTAGGTTGAAACTAGAGGGAAACCCTCCGAGAGTGATGACCAACAACTTCTCATCTAGTTTCTCGGCATGCCTTAGAGGACTGCAAAAACATTGGACATTTCGAGTCTCAATTGAGGATGAAACAAGTGAAGTGTGAACCACTACAAGAGTGGTATCCCTCACAAATACCTTGATCCCATGTGAAACAAAAAAGTTTGAATCTTGTGAAACAACAAGAATTGACTATGTCAAAACCACCATTGACCCTAAAATGGTTGAGGTTTGCACTCCATTCTACACAAGATGATCAGAAGATGAAGTAACATTTGACTGTTTGAGGGTTGAAGAAGCCTTTCCCTTGCACCCAATAGTGGTCCATTCCTCTTTTTGTTTTTCTTCCGCTTTCTTAACTAGAGCATCCTTGGGTGGGGGTTTAAGTCTAGGCACTACCAAAGGGCAATCATTAATCTTGTGTTTTGTTGACTGACATATATAACAGGTATTTGGAAAGTTCAAATAAAGCACCTTCTAAGAGAAGGTGTGGGAACCAATATAAATCTCCACAAAATCCTTGAGATCCTTGGAGAGGTCAACCTTAATCCAAAAATGTTTTTGATGGTGA
This sequence comes from Cupressus sempervirens, assembly GCA_028749045.1. Classification (NCBI taxonomy): domain Eukaryota; kingdom Viridiplantae; phylum Streptophyta; class Pinopsida; order Cupressales; family Cupressaceae; genus Cupressus; species Cupressus sempervirens. The sequence goes on along the minus strand of CM053792.1, from coordinate 975,097,037 downwards.
GCATTAAAAAAATTATCACGTTTCTTAGTAACAACTTTTCCAAGATTTTCTGTAATGGACTCAATAAAAGGCTAGCATGGTAGAGGGTGACTAGGAAACTCAACCCAAACTAGAAACATAATTTTTTTTTCATCAAAGACTATAAAGTCTTGTGACCACATTTCAAACACAAGAAAGGATGAATGAACTAACCAAGGGCCATTTCCAAATATTTCATCGGCCTAGGATGTGTTAGGAAAGAAAAATAAAAAACCTTTGGTAAGGTTTTGCATAGCTTCAAGATAGACCCCATGGGGAGTTTAGCTCTTGGTAACCCATTCTTTGAGCATGGATTTAGGAGTCCTACCCCCAAAATACCCTATCAATCTATGTTATTCTAACCATTCACATGTAGTGTCAAATTCTTGTAGAGGAAGGATAATATTAGGATTACCTCATGAAAGACCTTTGGGACAAACTTGCAAGGATGTTTGTTCAATGCAGGCATTGTCACTATCCAAAGTAGCAACATGAACACTAATATCAACTACTGGTTCATAGCTAGTGAGGGCTATTATAAAGTAACCCCAAAAATTCCCACACAAATTCTTGTAGAGGAAGGATAATATCAGGATTACCTCATGGAAGACCTTTGGGACAAACTTGCAAGGATGTTTGTTCAATGAGGGCACTGTCACTATCCAAAGTAGCAACATGAACACCAGTATCAACTACTAGGTCATAGCTAGTTAGGGCTATTATAAAGTAACCCCAAAAATTCCCACACTAAATGTGGTTTGACAAATGGAGACAATAGAAGGAAATCTCAAATAGAGAGTCTTACATAGGAGACATATGAAACCCTAGCAGATTGAAAAAATCTCATTTCCAACAAAAAACAATAAAAACCACTTTTTGAGAGTACGCTAAAAACTTCATTATCATCCATTTTGATGTCATTTATAGTAGTAGTATCAATTTTGGTTCATTTTTACCATATACTCATGGTTCATCTTCTTAATTCTCGTATGATACATTTCATTTTATCAACATTCATAACAATTCAAAATTATGTTGGCAATTCTTGATCATAATTTGAAATATCATCATTAGTATCATCTCAATATATGGATTTAATATGAGAAAATAAAAGATGTTAATTCTTGTCCATGCATATTACCATTAACAAAATTCATATTGCATATATTAGTTATATGTGTTTTTTCTTGTGCTTGTATACTAGCAAACACAACACTCAATAGGTAATTTATCCAGTTGATTAGTGAAATCAATCACATAAAATTTAAAACAATCAAGAGAAACATATTCCTTACTTTCCATGGTAATTTTAATCTTGTATATATTTTTTCTCATAATGATGCAAACTTGACCACTAAATGTGATGAAGGGTAAGTATCCTCTTATTAACATAAACACACATAATTGGTTAGATAAATAACAACAAATTTTAAGAAAATTATACTTTATAATATCTCCATTGAAATGGAATTACAAAATTCAAAAATATGATATGCAAAACCACATCAAATTTTCCTTACAACATTCTGCAAGCCAGAGCCACCATATATGCAATTTTCTCTATATAAATTTTTTTAACCACCTGAGAAGGTTCTATTGGTGTTTTAAAACTACTAAGCAACAAAATGCTCAATACCAAAATGATATCACTCATACAATCTAAAGAATAGAAAATTCTCATTAACAATTGTATGTGCAAACCATTTGGGCCCAACTTCAACAAAACTAAGGGTGGTTTTTTACTCTTCAGGCTCTACAAAACTAGGGTGGGTATACCCACAGATGATTCAAGACTGGGAAACACTGTATGAGGATTATTTTAATTTCATTCTAATTCTCACCTCAAATCCTCAAATACATGCATAATTCATGACAATTTTCTAAACACATCCCATATAATAGATCTAGCCAAAATTCTTCTATAGATCTACAGGTGTTCTGAGCAATAGTGGCTAATTGAAGCTAAAACATTCCATGCAAACAAGTACTAGCCAACTTTGAAGATCTATAGAAAATAAAAGTAAAATTGATTATAATTCTGCATTTGAAAACCATTTATGACACATTTCTCTTCCAGTTAAACCAATTTGACCAGTGCCTAATCCATTGGGGTTCAGAGTCTACTACAAATTCTTAGATCTAATTTGTTGCCCTACAACAAATTTTATCAAAAATTCTTATTAGAATTTATCATTCAAAAAATCCTTTCCACTACTACAGCAACCATATCAAATTCATCAAATCTTTTACTTAATCCATTGAACTAATAGCACTGATGAATAGATATATGACCTAACTAGATTGCATTCAATCACACAAGCCTTTACTCATACAATATCAAGATAACCACGTAATCAAAAGGAGACAAGATTCAGAAGAAACTGATATGGGGACAACTCATAATTTGTATTCATTTTTTTTGAAAATTGTATACATTTATAGTAAACTCAGAATGACTTTAGGAAGAAACACTGAGATCATTATATTATTCATGTATTCTTTGGAACTAATAGAGAAAATACATCACAAACTTGCTCCAAACAATGGACCAAAAATAGACTAAGTATCACTTACAAAAATAGAATTTAAACCTTTTCTCTAGCCCTAGAATCTCACTTATATAGTGTGAGATGCAACAAGCTTCAGGCTAAGAGAAATTGATAGGTGTCCTTTAAAAAGGTTTTACATACACCCATCACAACAAGACAAAATTGTGAATAATAGAAAGACTAGTACATCGAACATTCCTTTGTGGGCCCACTTCTTTTATTCCCTTTGGAAAGACAAATATTATGATCAAATTCCTTTAGCATTCTAGTGCCTTTGGATAGGTGGCCATCAAATGTGACAGTGATGAGTCATCTCCTGCTACCTGAGTATCCTCTTTGTCTTTATCTTTGGTGGTAGAGGTGGCTTCTACTCTTGTACCCTCTTCTTTATCATCATCCTCCACCTCATCACCTCCTTCTATTTGTTCTATAGATATAAGATCTTCCTTCCACTTATTATAGGTAGTGTCCTCTAGCCAATCAAAATTTAGGGCTTCTCTTTGTACAGTTATCAGGGAATTTACAATTGCCTCCATATCAACCAATTCTTTTCTAATGGAGTTATAGAATATCTGCACTTTAACTAACTCCTCATTTGTCATAGCCCATAACAAGTGTCCAGTTTCATTTATAACTTTATTTATCCTTTCACAAAAAATCTCATCTAACTCCCTTTTCCAATCATATTTTTCCTTTACTTTATAAACAACCTTTAATGCATAAGGGAATAAATCAAACATTTCTACAATATACTTCGAAAAGCAAATAGTTAATCTTTTTTTAAAAGAATTTTTCTTATCATTGAATCCTTGCAATTTATTCAATAAGTCAAAGATTTTTTCTATTTGATGACAGGGCAACTAGATGACAGATATACACATAGTAGTGATATCTTCATTTCTTTCTATCCACTTCTGCACAAGGGGTCTGAATATAGCTTCATATCTTTTCAGTTCATCCTTGATGGATGTAATCTTTGCCAATAAATCAAAACATGATGAAAACTCAATTCTATCTGCTAAATACATTATAATCTACCTAATTTTCTCCTCAAACTGATTATTTGGTTCTACATGCTATGCACACAACTTATTCTTTTCTTTTTCAAAATCTTCTACATTGTAGAACTGTGGCCTTTCAAGGGTATTTGGTACCTCAATAATTGGAGTGGACTTGAAAGGTTCAATAGGTGGCCTAGAAGGGTATACAATCCTGGGTCTGCTAGATTCTCCTACCTTCCTTTTCCCAAGGATCTTCTCCATTTGAGATACTTTATTTTCCAATGATTGTATCTACATACTCCTTTCCTCATATGCTTTCAAAAATTCTTCAAACCTAGCATTGAGTTGGGTAAATCTATCTTCTTCCTGGCCAAATACAACACTACCAAATTTTAACATTTCTGAGGCCATTCCTATTATCTGCTTATTGCCTACCTCACCAACCCTGAAAACTGTCAATGCACTAGTATGCTCTGTAGTGGAAATTTCTTACATTCTGGTCTTGTCTCTTTCTTAAATTGACCAAATAACAAGGGCTTGGTGGTCATCACTAAATTTGACTCCTTTATGAGCCTGTAATACGTCTTCTTTATTTTTAAATTGGATGTCCTTTTTCTTCCTAATTGAATAAAAAATCATGGCACTCACTATATCCCATTCTCATAAATTGAGCAAAATCTTTCAAAAATTTAGACTTTACCTCCTCCTTAATAGCAGAATCCAATTTATCAGGTTGTTCTGCCTTAATGTTTTCACAAGTCTTCTCAAAATTTCCTATATTTAGCCTCCATAAAAATTGTGCAAATGCTCTAGACTTCAAAAAATTTTCATCATTAATAAACCTCTCAGAGGCTTGGGCAACTATAGGGTCGATTTCCTTACCTTGGTAATCAACAATACTTAAATACAAGGAAGATGTAGATGGTTCTTGAGGCTCTCCAATCTCCAAATATGTGGAGGTAACAATCACATCTCCCTCTTCACCAATTTTTCTAAGTTGTTCTCTCAAAGATGTTTCATCATCAATTCTAATTGGAGACTAGCTTGGGGAATATTGTTCCACTTGGGAAGAAGACCCTTGCTCTAACTTTTATCTTTTTGGAGCACTAGCTGCAAGTGGGCTTCCTAGCCTTGGTCTCTACTAAGGGGAGCCTATTGTACATTTTAGACCATTACATATCCTGCCCTTTTTTGCAAAGTGTACTGACTAGGAGACATTACATTTCTACAATTTATTCTCTTTTGCACCTCTGTAGCCTTGTCTAGATAAGCCTTGACATATGCATCCTTCTTCTCAGCCTTGACATATGCATCCTTCTTCTCATTTATGGCTTGTATTGTCATAGAAAAATTATTCATTAGTGCCTACATCTTGTGATGTAGGAGCATCTAGAGGTGTAAGGGAAATCCTGTGTCAACCAAAAAAATGTACTAAGACTTAGTTTCTATTTCATGTGTTTCCATTTATGGATACCCATTTGGGACAAATAAAGGTTTCGACTCTCACAGTTCCACTATCAGTGTTCTAGGATAGAGTATTTGAACAACTTGGAATACCTGTAAATGCTAAAAAAATAGGAGTATGTAATTGAGCCATCATTTTGGTGAACTAGAAGGTGTAAATTGGTTGGATGATTGTAATTGTAATTTAAAGCATTCTAGAAAAAGAATTAGGTCGAAAGGCCCCACAGTTTGAAAGTTATCGCAGTTTTTCAATTTTTGGAGACATCTTAAGAATGCTTCAAAGTCAGGTTAAGGGCATTAAATGACCTCAAATAGGGCCAAAAAAATGGGGATGATTGAAGCTGGTCCATAGGGCTATAGAGCACTTCGAGAGCTTTCTAAAAATGTAAATGGTTTGCCAATCAGAGCTACAGTTCAAAAGTTATGCCTGCCAAAAGTTCGGTTATCATTTCTAGATTCTTCTACTTTTGCACCAACTTCTAACATGGCTTTTGAAGCCTTCTATTTTGTTAGTGGATTCCAACTAGCACTTTCTAGAATGTATTCCTAATCCTTAACCCTCTGAGGTCTATTTAAGGACATTTCTGGCATTGTAAAAGGCAGTTTGGAGTGGAGTTTGAGAGGAGGTACTGAAAGGAGAAATTATCTCCAGATTTATGCTATTGTAAGCCCATAGGGCATGTTTTGAAGTCTATTTTTTTTGTATTGAATGTATTAGCTTATTTAAAAAGTTAATAAAATTCCCCTTTCCTGTTGTGTCCATTCTGTACTTGGGTTGTGTCCCCATCAAGTGGTATCAGAATTGGTTTTCCTGAGTGTGTAGACAGAGCGCCGACTGTGAGGTAGTTTGCACCAAGACTGTGTGGTTGTGGGTTTGAATTAAGAAGATGCCTCCATGAAGAGAGTGTGGTGGAAGGGCTGGATCTATTAATCTTGAGGAGGTTAGAGCCCTCCAAAGATAGGTATAAGCATTGTAGGAGGAGCTCTATAGAGGAACAAATGTTACTGTAGGTGATGAAAGTGAGGATGACAATGAAGAAGAAGAAACTGGACCATAAGGGGAATTTGATGAGGAAGTTCTAAATTAGGCAAAGGAAAGGCTTTTTAGGGCTATTACTAAGTTTGGGAAAAGACCTACAATTGATGTGTGTGTATTTTTTAGGAAATTTGAAACCAGACGACTTGATTGATTAGATCAATGAACTAGAAGAGTACTTTGAGTATGAGGATATCAGGGATCTAGATAGGGTTAAGTTTTCAAAGGAAAAACTAAAAGGCCATGCCAAAATTTTGTGGCAAGAGGTTCAATTGGAATGAAATAGAAGAGGAAAGGATAAGATCACAAGGTGGGATCGTATGGTGGACAAATTGAAGAAGAAGTTCATTCCTGTTGATTATGATCTTGATTTGTTCAAGAAGATGCATGGGTTAAAGCAAGTAGAAAAATCAATTCTAGGAATATACAGAGGAGTTTTATCGACTTTTGATTAGAGTAGGGCATGTAGAAGAAAATAAGGAGAAGGTTGCTCGTTATATCAGTGGGTTGCGACCTAGCATCTAGGAGGAATTACGTATGGTAAGAATAACTGGTGTTGAAGAGGCATACTAGTTTTCCCTACGAGTTGAAGAGAAGCTGAATAAAAGGTTTGAAGGAAGATAAAGAGGGTGTGGTCAAGGAGGAAGGGGTAGTGGTAGGTCATGTGGAGGCCGAAATGAAACCCAAAAGAAAAATAAAGATGTGGGTACTAGCAAGAACTAGAGGGGTTTCAATAGCTCCCATGATCAAGACTTTGAAAATTAGAGAGGAAGAGGTAGAGGATGTGGACAAGGAAGAGGAGGTTTCTTTGGTACCTATTTCCATTGCAATGAAGAAGGTCATCATGCCTTTGAATGCCCTCAATGACAAGGAAGGATAGATAGGAGAGCTAAGGGTCAAGCTAGGGTTTCTCATGTGGATGAGGATGCACAATCATCACATTCAGAGGATGCAGAAAGAGGAGAGACTTTAGTAAATGAAAGGGTCCTACTAAGTGGTGAGATTGAATTAGGATAAAGAAGGAGTCTATTCTATACTAGGTGCAAGTGTGAGGATAAATGTTGTGATGTGGTCATTCATGGTGGTAGCACTAATAACTTGGTATCAGAGGAGATAGTCTCTAAACTAAAGCTCAATAGGGAGAAACACCCTCAGCACTATCGAATTGCTTGGGTGAAGGATGATCATAAGGTCTTGGTAAGTGAATAATGTTTAGTGAAGTTCAAAATTGGGAATTACCATGGTGAATTTCTTTGTGATATTATTCCAATGGATGTTTGCCATCTATTGTTGGGAAGACCATGGCAAATTGATAGGCATGTAGTACATGATGGTCATGCAAACACATACTCTCTAACAAACGATGGAGTTCATCACAAACTGAAGCCCATGAAAAAGGAAGGCAAAAAGGTATGTAGCAGGGCTAGGATTTGTCTTGTTGATGGAAGGAAGTTTTTAGATGGCATGAAACATTAGCGTATGTGCTATGCTTTAATTCTTAGGAAAGATAAAGAAGGTAGTAGTGAAATACCACTTGAAGTCTCAGATTTACTAGGTTAGTTTGGAGATATCATCTCTGATAATGTTCCAGGAGGATTTCCACCAGTAAGGAAAATTAGTCATCAGATAGATTTAATCCTAGGAGCTAGTTTGCCCAACAAGGCTGCTCACAGGATGACTCCTGTTGAAACTAAAGAGCTAAATAGATAGGTTTAGGAGCTATTGAGGAAGCGCTTGATTTGGGAGGCCTAAGTCCATGTGCAGTACCTACAGTACTGGTACCAAAGAAGGATGGAGAGTGGAGGATGTGTACAGACTCTCAAACTATAAATAGGATAACCATCAAGTATCAATTTCCTTTGCCAAGAATGGATGATCTTATGGACTGCTTGAGTGGAGCTTAGTATTTCAGAAAGATAGATCTCAAGAGTGGCTATCATCAGATATAGTTATGAGAAGGAGATGAGTCAAAAATAGCCTTCAAGACCAAGGAGGGTCTTTATGAGTGGTTAGTCATGCCCTTTGTATTAACAAATGCCCCAAGCACCTTCATGAGGCTTATGAATGAGGTACTTAAGAAGTTCTTGGGAAAATTTTTTATTGTCTATTTGGATGATATTTTAATTTTCAGCAAGACTTTGGAAGAACATTTATTGCATATTCGTAGTGTCCTTGAAAGGTTAAGGGAAGAGAAACTATTAACTAATCTGAAGAAGTGTATCTTTGCAAAAAGGGAGTTAGTCTACTTGGGGTTTGTTATATCACTTGAAGGTCTTAAAATGGATCTAGAGAAGGAAAAAGCCATCTTGGAATGGCCTACTCCAAGGTCTACTATTGAGGTAAGATCATTTCATGGTCTAGTTAGTTTTTATAGGAAGTTTATTAAGAATTTAAGTGGTATATGTGCACCCCTGACTAACACAATAAAAGGGGATAGAAAAGAGTTCAAATGGACTGCAGCAGCTGCAAGAAGTTTTGAATTGCTAAAGAAGAAGGTGATAGAATAACTTGTGTTAGCACTTCCAAATTTTAGAAAGGTGTTCCAAGTGGATTGTGATGCTAGTGGCAGTGCTATTTGGGCTATATTAAGCCAAGAAGGTAAGCCTATTGCATATTTTAGTGAAAAATTGAATGATATGAAAAAGAAGTATTCTGTTTATGATCAAGAGTTCTACACAATAGTTCAAGTCTTAAAGGAATGGAGGCATTATTTATTGCCAAAGGAATTTGTTTTGTATACTGATCATCAGGCATTATAGTACCTAAATAGCCAAGGTAAATTGAATCAGAGGCATATGAAGTGGGTAGAGTTCTTCTAGAGCTATACATTTGAGTTGAAGCATAGAAGTGGAAAATCTAACAGGGTTGCAGATGCACTAAGTAGGAGATAGTTGTTGCTTACAGTAATGCAGATTGAAGTAGTTGGGTTTGATGAGCTCAAGAATCTATACCCTGAGGATCCTAATTTTCTTGAAGCATGGCAAGCTTGTAAAGAGCCTGTTGTTGTAGACAAAACTAAGTGGTTAGACTATCTGATTTAGGATGGTATGTTATTCAAGGGCAGTCAATTATGCATTCCAAGGAATTCCATGAGGGAAAATCTAATTAAGGAGAAACATAGTGGAGGGATGGCAGGACATTTTGGTCGAGATAAGACCATTGCCATTCTCAAAGAACATTATTTTTGGCCTCAAATGTCACAGGACGTGAAGAAGTTTGTACACAGTTGTCAGATTTTTCAAGTGGCCAAGGGATTTAGTCACAATACTGGACTATATCAGCCATTTCCTATTCCATCAAAGCCATGGGAGGACATAAGTATGGATTTTGTTCTTGGATTTCTGAGGACACAAAGGGGTAATGACTCAATTTTTGTGGTGGTTGATATGTTCTCCAAAATGGCACATTTCATTCCATGTCATAAAACTCATGATGTTGTCCATATTGCAAACTTGTTTTTCAGAGAGGTGGTGAGATTACATGGTCTCCCAAGGAGTATAGTTTCTAATAGAGATACTAAATTTGTGGCATATTTTTGGAGAACATTGTGGAAGAAGTTGAGAATAGACTTGAAATTCAGTTCCACACATCACCCACAGACTGACGGCCAAATAGAAGTGGTAAACAGAAGTCTGGGCAATTTGCTGAGATGTTTAGTTGGGGATAACCCCAAGGGATGGGATTTGATTCTACCACAAGAAAATTTTTCTTACAATAAATCTATAAATAGGAGTACTAGAAAATCACCATTCCAAATTGTATATGGAAGTAGCCCAAGGACTGCACTAGAATTGAGGAAGACAGAGCAAGGGGAGAGGACAAGTGCTAAAGCTGAAGAATTTTCTGACCATATCAAGCATCTACATGAGGAGGTTCAGGCACACATTACCAAGATGAATCAAGAGTATAAAACTAGGGTTGATCAAAGGAGAAGACATAAGGTGTTCCAAGTAGGGGATCTAGTCATAGTACACTTAAGAAAAGAAAGATTTCCAACTGGTACTTACAACAAGCTAAAGATGAAGAATTTTGGCCCCTACAAAATTTTGAAGAAACATGACTCAGGAAATGCATATGAGGTGGAGTTTCTAGATGGTATTCACATTTCTCCTATTTTCAACATTGCAAACCTGACAAAGTATCATGATGATGGTGCAGATGAGGAGCCGATGTTAGAACCATGTCCAATTCTTGCTTCCAAGAAGAAGGAGATAGAAGACATTTTGGATCATCATGTGGGTAGGAGTACCAAAAATAGGTAGTATGAAGAGTATCTAGTAAAGTGGAAAGGATGACTGATAGAGGACTCAACTTGGATATTAGCAGCCGAGGTTTCTCATTTGGGATTTCCTCTACCATTCATAAAGTGACAGGGTCACTTTTCAATCTACCCTGGGTGTCTGATGTAGGAGCATCAAGAGATGTAAGGGAAATCCTATGTCAACCAAAAAAATGTACTTAGACTTAGTTTCTTTTTCATGTGTTTTCATTTCTGGATACCCATTTGGGACAAATAAAGGTTCCAGCTCTCACAGTTCCACTATCAGTGTTCTAGGATAGAGTATTTGAACAACTTGGGACACGTGTAAATGCTAAAAAAATTAGGAGTATGTAATTGAGCCATTATTTTGGTGAACTAGAAGGTGTAAATTGTTCAGATGGTTGTAATTGTAATTTAGAGCATTCCAAAAAAAGAATTAGGTCGAAAAGCCCCATGGTTTGAAAGTTATATCAATTTTTTAGTTTTTGGAGACATCTTAAGAATGCTTCAAAGTCAGGTTAGGGGAATTAAATGACCTCAAACAGGGCCAAAAAAATGGGGGATGAGCAAAGCTGGTCCATAGGGCTATAGAGCGCTTCAAGAGCTTTCTAAAAATGTAAACAGTTTGTCAATCGGAGCTACGGTTCAAAAGTTATGCCTCCCAAAAGTTTGGTTACCATTTCTAGATTCTTCCAGTTTTGCACTGACTTCTAATGCAGCTTTTGGAGCCTTCTATTTGGTCTGTGGATGCCAACTAGCACTTTCTAGAATGTATTCCTAGTCCTTAACCTTCTGGGGTCTATTTAAGGACATTTCTAGCAATGTAAAAGGTAGTTCGGAGTGGAGTTTCAGAGGAGGTACTGAAAGGATAAATTATCTCTAGATTTATGCTTTTGTAAGCCCATAGGGCATGTTTTGAAGTCTATTTTCTCTGTACTAAATGTATTAGCTTATGTACAAAGTTAATAAAATTTCCCTTTCCTGTTGTGTCTATTCTGTGCTTGGGTTGTGTCCCCATCATCTTAGCTCCCCAATATTTTTTTTCTCTCTATGGATTAAAATGGAGGTCAAAAGCATTAATAAATTCTAAGGTTTTTCTATATACTATCCATTTCTCATTTCTCAATTCCTAGTCTTGCAGAGTGAAAACATTTTTTATCACATCCTCTAGATAGTATACTTGTTGCACCATGCGGGAAGCTTTTATTCTTTCTCTTAAAAGATCATAGAATCCTTTAGGGTCAGTAAACTTCGCATGAGACTCTACCATGTTATATCTATCTAAGAACAAATTCAAATGCTTCTAGCCTTTTCTCACAAAAACAAAATCATGTGCCATAGTAACAATTGGAAAAAATGTGCCCTTCTTAGGCAATTCCCTCTCATCTATAGTGCCTATTTTCCATAACAACTCATCTATTCCTATTTTCAAAGGCACATGAAAAGGAAACACATGAGGCTTTCCTAGGAAGCCATATACTCTTATCACTATTGAAACATTATAGGGAATGATATCCCCCCAATTATGACTAACTAGTAGCCCTTTTTCATGGTCCTTGGGTCTGACCAATTCTAACAGTGCTTGTGGAATTCTAGGGTTGTCTCCTCTCAAAAGCAATCTAAGCTTTGATGCAAAATATTTTTCAAACCTCAAATAACTGGCATCTGTGGCTTCTAAGGTGATATCCACGCTCCACAACTATACTAGATTCCTCTCTCCATCCCTAGTTGTTTCTAGCTCCATACCCTTGGAGAAGAAGGTGAATCCCTTGTACAAGCATACACGCATAAGAAATGAATACCAATAGAATGGTTTTTTCACTTTTCCCCTTCCTATTCCCACCAAACCATTGCGAATCTCCTTTGCAAGGAAAGTAGCAAAATCTAGAATAGTATTCATTCCAAAATGAAGAGTTTGAACCATTATGAGAGCAATTGAGCCTTGGATCTACTCAACTTCATCCATCCCAAAAATTTTGCAAAGAGAAGTATATAATGCCTGAACCCTAGGGTTAAAATGTCTTTTCAATAATGGCTCAAGTGTGTTAGTAGTAATCACAGACATGCTTCCAACTTTAGTAGCATGCTCCTGCAATGGCCTTGTCCTCAAGTATATTCTTTGTGCATCATATCTTGCTTTTAAATCATCCATATCAATGATTTCATGTACAACATGGTTAGGGTTAAGGTTGAAAACTTCAATGAATAGCTCAGGGAAAACCCTAAAAAGATTGACTCCAGAATGATTTTTCACCCGTCCCGTAATAGGATCATATTTCTTTGCCAGGTCAGTCAATAGATTACTATTGAAGAAGATTGAAGGAACTATTAATTTTCCAATGTCAAATTCCTAGACATTGCTCATGGGGGTATCTAAATTCCATTTTGAGAACCATTTCTTGAACAATTACAAACCCCCGATAGAGACTTGGGTGTCTCTTACCCAGTTTTCCCTATCATAGAAACCCTCAGCCATAACTACCCTAAGGTTCTTAGGAATGAGTTCCCTCCCTTTAGTTATTTCATTTACTGATAAGGGAAATTGTTCCAGGAAATCATCATGCACAATTCTTTTTAAATAATCAGTTTTCCTAGAAAATTCCTTTCGTGGAGACATTTTAAAATTTCACATTCTTACAACAGAAAATTCTTGATTTTAATAGGTTACAAATTACTTACCCACTAAATTTTCCCTTCTTTCTCTATAATTTTCTCAACTTGAGAAATTCTATGCCCTTGCTTTGGAAATCCTTTTCAATATGAGAAAATCTATGATTGTATGCTTCAATAATGGCATTTTTTCATATTATACCAGTGCATTGAGCTCGCAGGAAGGAAACTTTGAGTCATATTAATTCTTGTAACCGTTAGTTTCGTGTTATATTTCAAATTTGAATCTGACCTTTCAATCTCTCAAAGATTGGACAACTTTATTTCAAAAGTAAAATCCCCTCTAAAAATTCAAGTCCCTAGCCACGTGTCAAAAGGGCACATGCCCACATTACTTAAAATTCCTGCAACTTCTTACTGCAGGTATGCACTATCCATCAATCTTTCCTAGATCAACGGTGGGCCAAAATCCTTTTCTCTGATAGCCCACTTGGCTGACTTAACCAATCAAATATCATCCTTTTACAACATGCTCTAACAAATTTTACTATGGCATTTAAACTTTTAGTGCCCATGACATCACTGCTTTCAACTTGGCACACCTGTCACATTCCACCAATGAGTGCACTTTACTCCATCTGACCTTTCTAGCATGGCATGACTTAGCATTCCCTTTAAGTCTTGGTCCCACTATGCCCACTTGCCTACATTACTTAAAATTTGAGCATGTCCATATTGTGGGGATGTACTAACCCTAGATTTTATTCAGATCGACAATGATCACAAATCTTCTATGACTATAACATCTAGTCAATTTGTCAGACCAATGAGACACTTTCTTTATACTCTAGCTCATGTGACAAGTACCACATAAGACAAGTTTTTATTATCTTCTGAGCAAGGTGAACCCATGATGTTATACTATGCCATGTGTCACATTTATGCTTTTCTGCATTACTTAAAATTTGTGTGCTTTAGAATTGTAGGGAAGTGCCACTCATTGATCAAGACAAGATCAATGATCAAATCAATTCACATTTGAAACAAAATCCAGTCAGCTATACTAACCAATAGGAAACCTTCATATGAGTTTGCATCTCCTAACAACATACCATGGTAGCGGGTCCCATATCTTCTTCTAAGTGATCAGGTGCTTGATGTCATCTTTTCCACATGTCAAGTTGGCACATTCTTGCTTTTCTTATCTGATGAGCATCTTCAAATTGCGGCCTTGCACCAGTCGTCGATCTTCAAAAAATCAACTGTGGTGATGCTTATACCCTGCAGAGCTTCTGAGTTAAAATTTTAGACATCACCATGGACACATGTCCACATGCCACATTCCTGTTTTGTTTAAACTTCACTCAAGTTCTTAATGCAAGCAAGTGCCCTTTGTTGATTAGGGAAAGATCAATGGTGCAAAATAATTATGCATTTTATACTTGCATCATCCACTTGGGCCAATGAAATGACTACTTTTGATCCACATGCTCTTATTCACCTAACTATTGCATTAATTTCTAAAACTTTCTATGTCCATATCATAAGTGTTTCCAGCTAATCACGAGTGGCAGAGCACATGGCATGACTAAGCATTCTCCCATACATTGGCCCCACTGTGACATGCATCGTAGTACATGTCATTGATTATTTTTTAGCGTAGCACCTCACAGTATACAATTAGAAATTCTCAACCCCACCTTGCCATATGTCAAAAAATTTCTTGCCCTCATTATTTATCTCATGCAACTTGAAAATGTGGGCATGCATTGGCCTTTGATCCTTGATAGATAAATGGTTATAAAATCATGCATTTCAAATATTGCACTAGCTAAAGTGATGAATAAAAAATCTCCATTCATTCCAACTTGTTTGATACTTGCCATGAAAGACATCTCAACATCATCCTTGAGAATAGCGGACCCATCTTGTCAGACTGTGCCAGTTGTCCAATTTTTTCTTCCCAACTTTATTTTTACATCTTTGCATCTTATTATTATAGGCATGTGCAAGCCTTTGATTCTTTGCAAGATCAACAATTAGGAACCACAGATTATAAAATAATACCTTTATTAAAGAGTGGGCCAATGATATCGCGAGGATTTTAAAACATGCATGGGGAACACTGAAAGTTCTGCAAAAGTTCTAACTAACTCTGATAGCCATGAACTTTCTTCAGCACACTGAAGTTGAAACATCATCAGGAGCAACATGTTGACAAGGTGCTTCCCCATAGTTTTAAGAGACCTTGCAACTCTAAATTGTGGGAATGCAATGGTTGTTGATCTGATCAAGATCAACGATCACACAATGTTTGCTATTAGATAGGACTTTTTCAAAATAAAATAATGCAATTTAGGAAAACTTTATAGGGTTTATCAAAAGATTAAAAGGTCACTCTTTCGTAAATAATCCTTTAGGATTAAAATTTTCCTGCCAAAATTTATTTGAAATAATATTCTCTAACATTTTCAAAGGCTAGGGCCAAACAAGGCAAAGCACAAGGTTATTTGGTGAATTTTTTGCCTAAGGTTTTTCTTTTTAACCAAATTTCAAATTGCTTGGAGTGCACACTTAGGGTTTTTCACTGCTAAATACAACAAAACAAGGGTGGTGAAAAACTAGGCCAATAGGTTCTAAATATTTTGACCATTAATTTTGAGGTTGATCATTGGTAAGATACTATTATTCATATTTAATTACATTATAATATGATGCAGGGAGCTCTCAGGTGATCCCACAATAATGGGTTCCACTTTTTGACCAATTTTGACACTGAAATCAATATTTTTGAAACAAACCTCATGTTCGAGTGACTGTATCACTAAAACTATAAATAATTTCAAGATGCCATAAACTAGTGATTTTTAGTACTCTATTCCTACTTTGTAACCATATTTCTTAATTTTAAACAAAATTATTTATGTCAAATTTTTCTTCTCCTCTGAAAAGTGGTATGTATTAAAATTCAATATTTTTAAAGAGTGATAGTCTGCTTGACACATATAACTTTTTTTCTGGAAAAGATAATGAGGTAATTCTTTTGGTGTTGGATTTGTACCAACATCGGTATCTAGAGGATGCATTTGGTTAGATTCAATTTAGTTGAATATTGTATAGTTTATGAAGTTTTGAAGTGACACCAATCGTAATTTAGATATACATTTGTTTTGACACAAATAATTTGAACTAAATTTATCATAAATCTAATTTTATTTTTTTGAATAGAAATCTATCTCAATAAGCTATTTCCTAGATATTAAAAAAAAAAAATTTGACCTAATTTACTAATTTTCTCGAAGTGTCAAAGCTAGTTGATGTTCAATAGGTAATGAACCTATGATGAGTTAAACTCATATTTGAAAGTCTTAATGAATAAAATATGTATTACAATTATACTCATTGGAAAGCTTGCTCCAAGCAGCACAAATTAGTATTTTTTATTTATAGTAGAAGATCATTCATCTACAATTATGGGTGTCAAAAGAGAAAAAAACTTATTTTTTTTAGAAAAGAGGGGCAAAATTTTTCTAATTTTCTATGTTTGCACAAAAAATAGTGTTCACATGAACATGTTGAGGATATTTGCATGAACACATGTTCATGGAAACATGTGGCTCAAAGATTTCTCGTAAAAATGAACAGTCTATTGTGAAAAATGACTTAATTTGGCATTTGGGATGTTTTTGCCAAACTATTTATTTAGGCATGCTCGCACAAAAATAACTAATTAATTAAAAATATGTTCGCACACACATATTTTATAAATATGTTCACTCAAACATATTTACTATGTTCACTCAAACATATGGTGTATGCAATTTTTGTATTTTGCAAAAAAAAAAACAATTCTTCGTCTCACAAAAGTGGAACCTATTATTATGGGTTCACCCTCCCCTTAATACCATAAAATCATAACAGAAACATAGAAACAACAGAAATTGTGAGAAAATATGGACTTCTTATTTGCATCGCAAATCCAAAATTATGGAATTAATAAGTACAATATGTTAACCCACATGGGCATTTTTAGTACAATAATTTGCAAGACAAGCTATGAACTATCACCCAGAGCTGTCCTAGAAAATGTTTGGGCCTTTCTTAAATAGGTAGTTTTATACTGCCCAAGAAGGTTCTAGATGCTCAAAACTAGTACCTAGGGCCAATAGACCCTAACAATACACATAGATTTGGCCAACTACATCTTTGACAAATCATTTTAGAAATTTTGGTAGCTCAATTTTTGAAGGCCATAACTCACAAACCATTGCTTTGATTGGCTATTATAACCACTTTTAAAAAATGCCAACTCCTAATCTATAGACTTTAAAGTACGCTAGTGCTCTTTTAGTGAGTTTTTAGACCTCATCCATGCACTCTAAGGCCTCCAACGATGAGCCTAAAGATTTTTCTATAAAATTTTCCATCTAAAATCTGCAGTAACTTCTCTGATACTAATGTTTGAGCAATGAGATTTGTATGGTAGACTTACAACTCTAAAAATGAACCTTCCTACAGAAAATGAGAACATCTTGAGCCCGTATGAAAAACTTACTAAAAATAGCGAGTTCCCATAAATAGTAAGAACCCTATCTACTAGTCCTTATTAAAATAGAAAAGACTGAGAATAAAATATTTTTGGGTGATGCAAGATTTCCCTTTGACCTATCATGCTCTTGAATTAGACACCTAGGGTAATTTGAGAAGTGACCCCATTATCTCTTAGGTGTTCAAAGGAGAACCAAGATGGTTAACCTCCTCCTTTGTTAGCCATGATGAATCCTCAACTGGTCTCTATTTCTATTTGACTAGATATTCCTCATAAGTTCTATTTCTAGTACTTTTTCCAACAGTATTGCCTAGTATCTCCTCAATCCCTTTGTAGCCGAACTAGCTACTGAAATGCTCCACTATGCTTCTGTAACTTCATCTCCATCACCTCCATAGTACTCTATCAAATCTAAAGTATTAAATACTAGTGAAATATTCAATTCAGTAGGCAACTTCACTTCATACTCATTGCTAGAATCATGCCTCTTCACCATCTTGCATGGTCCAAACTTCTTCATCTTCAACTTATTATATGTACCCACTAGAAAATGCTCCTTTCTCAAATGAACCATGACTTCATCTCCAATCTAAAAATCCTTATATCTCCTTTTCACATTCTCCATAGCCTTATACTATGTATTCATCTTTATGATGTGCTTCCTCACCTCCTCATGTATGGTCTTCAAATGTTTAGCAAAATCTTCTACTTTAGCACTACTTATCTCTTCTTTACCCAACTACTTAGTTCAAAAGCATTTTTGGGACTACTCCCATATATAATCTAGAATAGTGATTTACTAGTACTCCTACTAACAAAATTATTATATGCAAATTCTTTCTGTGGTAAAATCATAACCCATCCTTTTGGTTTATTTTCAACCAAGCATTTTAGCAAATTTCCCAAACTACGATTTATAGCTTTTGTCTGTCCATCAATCTATGGATGATGTGATGAACTAAAATTCAAATTTGTCTTCAACTTCTTCCACAATATATGCTAGAAATAACCAAAAAAATTGGTATCTTAATTTAAAACTATAATCTTTGATAGACCATGTGATCTCACCACTTCTTGAAAAAAAAAATCTGCTACGTGAACAACATCACTAATCTTCTTGCAAGGAATAAATGTGCCATCTTTGAAAACTAGTCAGCCACCAGAAAAATAGAATCATGCCCACATTGTGTCCTCAAGAATCCAAGAACAAAATCCATGTTGATATCCTCCCATAGCTTCTCTAGTACATGCAATCTCTAATATAACCCTGTATTTTCCTTCACTCCTTTCATCATCTGACATACTTTGAACCACTTCTTCAATGCTTGAACTATAGTATAAAATTCTTGATCATAAAAAGAATATTTTCAGTTTGTATCATTTAATTTCTCACTGAAATAAACAATAGGTCTACCTTCCTGGCTCAAAACAACTCCTATTGTAGTACTACTAGCATCACAACCTACTTAAAACACCTTGTTAAAATCAGTAAGTGCTAAAATAAGTTGCTCAATAACTTTCTTTTTCAATAGATTAAAACTCTTATCTACTCCTAGAGTCCACTTAAACTCTTTCCTATCCCCTCTCATTGTTTCACTCAAGGGTCCTCTAATACTACTAAAACTTCTTATGAGCTTTCTGTAAAATGTAGCTAGTCCATGAAAATATCTTACCTCTATCGCACTCATTGGAGTAGGCCATTCAAAGATAGCCTTCACTTTCTCTGGGTCCATTTTTAGACCTTCTCCTAAGACTAAAAATTCTAGGTACACCAACTATTTCTTTACAAAAGTGGACTTCTTTGGGTTTATTAGAAACTTTTCTTCCCTCAACTTATCAAACACCTTGCATATATGAATCAAATGCTCCTCTAATGTCTTACTAAAGATCAATATATCATTTAGGTAAACAATGAAAAACTTACCCAAAAACTCCTTTAGTACCTCATTCATGAACCTCATGAAAGTGCTTGGTGCATTGGATAGCAAAAAGGTATGACTAACCACGCATATAGTCCTTCCCTTGTCTTGAAAGAATTCTTGAACTCATCACCTTCTTTGATATGAATCTGATGGTAGCCACTCTTCAAATCTATCTTTGTGAAACACATAGCTCCACTCAAAGTCCATAATATCATCCATGATTGGCAATGGAGATCTATAATTTATTGTGATCTTGTTGATAGCATGAGAATCTATGCATATCCTCCATTCTCTATTCTTCTTTGGTGCTAATACTACTAGTACAACACATGGACTCAAAATCTCTCAAATCAACCCCTTCTACAATAACTCATGAACTTGCCTATTCAAATCTTCACTTTTTATTGTGTCATTATGTTGCACTGCCTTGTTTGGAAAACTGGCTCCTAGAATCAAATCCATCTGGTGACTGATCTTCCTTGTTGGGGGAAATTCATCAGGTACATTATCTGATACATATCGTAAAACTTTTCCAACATATCTGCAACTCTTGTAGGTACCTCCTCTACTTCTTCTTTACTATCTTTTGGAATTATAGCAAAACACATATGCTGATGTTTCATACCTTTAAGAAACACTTTTCCATCAACAAAACATATTCTGGCAACACTACATACCTTTTCTTCTTTATCCTTCAAAGGCTTCAACTTATGTTTCACTCCATCCTTAGTTAAAGTGTAGGTATTTTCTTGCCCATCATGTACAACATTTTTTTCAAACTACCATGGCCTACCCAACAACATATGCCATATGTCCATAGGTATGATATCGCATAGTACCTCATCCTAGTAGCTTCCAATCTTTAACTTAACTAAGCACTGCTGATTGACCATGACCTTGTAATCATCTTGCACCCAAGCAATATGGTATGGACATGGGTGTTTCTAACTCTTCAGCTTCAACTTGGTGACCATCATTTTTGACACCAAATTGTTAGTGCTTCCACCACCAATGATCAAATCACAAAACTTATCTTCACATCTACAACTTGTGTGAAAGAAGCTCCTTCTTTGCTCAGGTTCATTCTCACCACTCATCATGACTATTCAATTAACTGGGATTTCTCCTCTTTCAACATCTTTAGAATGTGAGGATCTAGCATCTTCATCAACATGTGCAACTCTTGCTTAACCTTCCATTCTTTGATTTGTCCTTCATTGGTGCTGGGTACATTCAAATTCTCTATGCCCTTCTCTGTAGTGAACATTTTCCATGGAAGCCTCCTCTTCTAGATCCTTGTCCTCTACCTCATCCTCTCTAATATCTATTGTTTTGATTATGGAAAAGATTGAAATTGTTTTTCCTTTGGTTCTGACTACTACTTCTAGCGCCATCCTTGTTCTTTTGATCATCATTATGACCACCATAAGATTGTCCACTAGATCTTGCACCATGACTTTTTCCACTATTATTATTAACAAACTATTTTCTTAGTTTCTCCTCAACTCAGAGGGAAAACTAATATTCCTCCTCAATATTTCTCATTCAAACCAAACTTAGCTCGTCCTAAATAATGGACCTTAACCCATTAAAATAATGGGCAACTTTCTCCTTATCAACTTTTGCATGGCTAGTTCTAATGAGAACTTAGTAGAACTCTTTAGTATACTCTTGAACATATTTTTGTACTTTCTTCAATCTTTTCATCTTCTCCAATAGATCAAGCTCATAATCCATTAGAATGAATTGTCACTTCAGTTTACCTTTCATTTGATCCCATCTGGTGATTTTGTCCTTTCCCTTTCTATTTCCCTCCAACTAAACCTCTTGTCACTAGATCTTCACATGTCCCTTTAGTTTTACTTTTGCAAACTTGACCCTATTAGGATCATCAATATATTCATACTCAAAGTACTCCTCTAGTTCATTGATCCAATTGATGAGCTCCTCTAGGTTAAGATTTTCCAAAAATGTGTGAACCTCAAACATAGGTCCTTTTCCAATCTTGGAGATGGCCCTAAAAAGCCTCTCTTCCTCTAGATTTAGAGGTACCTCTACTTCATAATTTTCTTCTACTTCATCCTCATCCTTGCTTTCATCTCTTATGGGAAGATTCATTCTTCTAAAAATTTGTTCTTCTAATACTTGCATTTGTCTTTGGAGGGCTCTAAAACCCTCTATTGTAATACCTACAACTCTTTCACCATGCTCTCTTTGTGGAGACATTTTTGCACTTGTTTTGAAACCCTAGGAGAAAATGCCTCATAATTGATGACCTATCTACACACTCAGCCCAAACCACAGTACTAGTGCGAACTACCTCATAGTCAGTGATCTATCCAAACACTCAATAACTCTATCTCTGATACCACTTGATGCAAGGAGCTCCCCTTAATACCATAAATTCATAACATAAATATAGAAATAACATAAATTAGAGGAAAATATGGACTTCTTATTTGCACTGTGAATGCATAATTATAGAATTCATAAGTACAATATGCTAACCCACATAGGAATCTTCAATACAATAATTTGTAAGACAAGCTACAAACTATCACCCAGAGCTATCCTAGACAATGTTCAGGCCTTTCTTGAATAGGCAATTTTGTGCCTCCCAGGAAGATTTTAGATGCTCAAACTTAATACCTAGGGCTGAAAAACCCTAACAATACACATAGGGTCAGCCAAATACATCTTTATTTTAGAAATTTTGGTAGCCCAACTTCTGAAGGCCATAACTCACAAACTGTTGCTCTAATTGGCTATTATAACCACTTTTTGGAAACACTAGCTCTTGATCTACAAGCTCAAACCTATACCAAGTATGGAGAATCCACACACTGTACAACTCCTGCAATCAACACAACTCTGTAGATCATTGGCCACTGTCTCATAACCATAACTCCCATGCACCCCTGATGGTGAAAAGCCATCACAAGATGAACAACAAGAAATGGAACCCAAACCAAATTTTCCAAACATAACCTGATGAAGCATCACTCCAAAACTCCTGCTCTAAGTCATGTATTATCAAGCTATCAACTGCAAGACCTATCAACATGTCGTGCCCATCACAACTCTCATCCCGAGGCATCAAACTATTCCATAACTGATGATAAGCACTAGGAACCAAGGTACATCTCTATATCATAATCTCATTAACATGGTCATCAAAGGTAAATTGATGAGCGTACCTCACAGTGTAATGCCGATAGAATGCACCAATCTCAGTCAGTGGCTCAAACTATAATCCAGATGAAACTAACTGCAATTGATCATTAACCATGTTGGAATTGACTACTATCTCTGAAGATATCACCAAGGGAGTAGTATTACTAGTAGGAACCATGCCAACTGTCAACTCACCAACATCACACATGCTCTTTGATAAATCTCTAGTCTCTGTGCCATCAATACTAGAGGCCACCACCATGTCAGGCATACAACAATCTGCTACAACACCCAACTCAACTGAACCTAACTCTAGTGGGAATGAACCTGATATTCCAATGTTAGTATCAAGAATGGATGCATCCCCATCTCCACTGTCTCTGAAAATCTCGGCCATGGACATCCTCAGATCACCAAACACCACTGCTTGTGATTGTATAGAATCAGGTGAAGACTGTAGTCGCTCTAACTCCATGGTCACCTTAGCCAAATGAAACTGTGACTCCTTGAAAGCCAACTGTGTACTCTCAAGAATCTCAGAAGTCACCTCAAGTTGCTTAGTAAGCTCACTCACCTCATCTTCCTTGGCCAACAATGCATCATATGTTGTACTGCCCCACTCCATAAGATAACCTCTGTTAGCTACCAACTGCATATAATTCTGTCTCAAAATTTGAATAGCCTCCCATAAAGAGTGGATCTCTGCCAAGGAAAGATAACTGCCTTCCTGCTCATCACTAGTAGGAGAACCCCATCCATAAACTACTAACAACTGACGAGCAGCATCAAAATGCTGGCAAGCAATAGCAATGTCTCGGTCACTAACTCTTAACTGATTAGGCACATGATGGCACTGGCTTGACTGTCTCCTACAAACCTCCTCTGATGCACTATCTAAAGGAGTATCCTCAAAGTCACTAGTCTCTAGAGTATTACAATCCATACTCAATGAATTAAATCTAAAGCTCATATCAACATACAGAGTATCAAAAACATTAGCACTTTTGTCCAACTCCTTTGTACCTAAGGAAACTAAGTCTTCAAAACTGCCCACTACATCCTCCTGGATGTCATCAATGCCAATATGATCCTGGGACTCATCTGTACACACTGCCAAATATGAAATATCATCAACACATTCCAGCAAGTATGGTCGACTAGATATATGAACAAAGCCCAACATCAGTGTATAAAAACTAATACAAACATCAGATAAGCTCCTGGCACAAGAAAAGACAACACCGTGCAATCTGCTAATCAAATCCATGGTAGCACCCAAACAATCACTGCTACCAAAAAGTGTTAATGATTTACAGTCAACTGAACCCCAAATGCCAATATAAGAATCTCGAGTCCATATCTGTAAACTAGAATTAGCTGGTAACTCAAGCAAAATCCTGACTTGAGTAATATGACCAATACCAACTAACTCCACATACCTATCATGATGAGATAATGTAGTGACAATACTGTCTTCACACACCTTCAGCTGGCGGGATAAATCATGTGAAGTACTACTAGCCTCAACCTCATGTGACGAAGCATCTAACTGTGCCTGGGACTCTCTCTCAGAAAAGTCATGAATGCTCAATGTCTGCTCATCTACACCAGGTATCTCACCATCATGCACAACAACATCCTCATAATCATCATCCTTGAGGTCAAATCTATCTATCACTCTTTGACTAAAATCATCAAATGTAGTTACCTAATCATGACCTTGAGTAGTCATTCCATGATACCACCAATCATAGGCTGCATCTTCCAAGTGTAGACTTGAAATTTGAACAACATCACTCTCCTTCATGGGGATAAGTGTGAAGAAGGTCTGTAATTTTTGTAGCCATGCTCTAGCTGAAATTTTATTTGTTCCATCAAAAGTAGGTGCTATAAACTTGCTTATTTTATTTTTGAGCTCTCTTCCACTTATGTCATGCTCCCTTCTGTACTCTTTCTTGGGCATCAAAGTGTTCATCATATCCATATATTCTCTAAAAGGAACTGAACTACGAAAGTCATCATCTAAGCCATTATAAGTAGCTCTTAATGTAATCAAGTTACTTGTAACCTCTTCCATAGGATTAATGCTTGGATTTGGTACTGGTGGCTCATCTGCAGGCAAGAAAATAGTTTTGGTTGATTTAGATGGTGTGGATTTCAAATTTATTGGCTCCTCTGAAGCGCCCCCTTTCTCATTAATAGATGCAACTCCTTGTAGTTTTTCTGTCAATATTCGCAAAGCCTCCCTAGTTTCTGCCAAACTATCCACTGTTTGCTTCTAAGTATTTTGGATGTCTTGGAAGAATTTCTTTGCCATCTCATCTGGATCAGCCATACTTTTCCCTTCCTTGGATTTTTTACTTTTACTTTCAACTGGAGGTTTGATCAAAATTTCTTTATTCTTTTCTCGCTGCAAATATCTTTTTTCTCTTTCACTTAATTGCATAAATGCAACCACCAAATTCACCAAGAACTAACATGCATATGATTAGAAGTAGAATGAAAACATAAATTTTGACATGCAAGATTTGGGTAGTTATCAAAACTGACATGCAAGATTTGGGTAGTTGTCAAAACTAACATGCAAGATCTGGGTAGTTGTCAAAACTGACATGCAAGATCTGGGTAGTTGTCAAAACTGACATGCAAACTTCTACAACCACCAAATTCACCAAGAACTAACATGAAAATGATTAGAAGTAGAATTTAACCATAAATTTTAACATGCAACTGATTAGAAGAAACATGCAACCATAAATTATGACATGCAAAATTTGGGTAGTTGTCAAAACTGACATGCAAGATCTGGGTAGTTGTCAAAACTGACCTGCAACTTCTACAAACCCTCAGGCTGGCAAGATCATGGCTTTGATACCACTGAAATGTCCCTTTTCTGATTTTATATGATATTACCAGCCTCTAATTAGATTTTCAAGATCAAACAACTAATATCACAAAGATCCACCAAATTTCTCAAGAAACCCCAAATCGGGTATGCCAGAAATTGTGCCAAAAGCTTCACAGCTTCACCTATCATTAATAAATCTGAAAGTGGACATTTTTACAGAAATTTGAGCAGCATAACAGCCTAAAAAATGACATTTCCAGATCCGTATATCCTTTACACAACAGTTCTCAAATGTAGGACAAAAACTATGCTCATTGGGCTCTCGAAATTAACACAAAAATGCCCGGAAACACCACAAAAACACTAATAATCTATCTCAGAAGTTTAATCACATCCCAATACATATATTCAGCTATATTTTAACACCTTAAATTCTGAAAATACCGCAGCAACCAAAACTGATATGAAATACTCAACTGAAAACACCAAACTCATACAAAAAACACACCCGAAAACCCACAAATCTGCACTGTTCAGCACAAAGGCAAACTCTATATGAGCATGCACATGGAATGGCTTCAAACTCCCATCCTTAGCCTTCTTGGAAACCTGAAAACTCCCATTCTTGGGTCTCCCTAGAAACCTGCAAACTCTCGTTCTTGGGTCTCCTTCTCCACAGGTTTGGCAGCCTCTGAAGAATAACAAAGAATGAGAAAAAATCAAGTTCTCCTCAGCCCAAAATGCCTTCAAACCCCTTAAAAGAGGGCATAACTGTAACTCACGTCCAAGAGATGTTAATGAAACATATTTTAATAATAATTTTCATTTATTAGTCCAACGGTTTCTAAAGATTAACCCCCTTTTTCCGAAACTTCACTTTCTTGGGCCTGCCTGCCTTAGCAAAGATTATTATTTTTTAATTATTTGAAAAGGGGACATGACAGTGGATCTCGAAAGATGAGGCTTGGTGGATTGATTTGGATTGGTGGATCCCTAAGACTAGGATTGTGGATCCTTAAAGCTAAAGGTGAGGAGTGATTCAAAGAGATACTGATGCATAAGCTGGGGTAGGAGAGACGGATGCCAGATATGGATGGGGGATAATGGAGATGAAGGAAAACCATTGAAGCTTTTTGAGCGGGGGGGATACTTCAAAGAGAAGTACCACCATGTAGTTGAGCATTAGATTTGCTATAGGACTATTGGTTAATTGCCAAGGTTACCAAGAACATCAAGGCCTTTTCACCAACTGTCCAGAGGACTGACAAACTGACTCAAAACAAACACGCAAGGATTGCCCCAGTATCACACATGAATCACAGAGGAAGTAGTGTGGAAACAACACTGGGTAACCCACAAGTAGAAAAGAAAACAAGCAAAAGACATGATCAAGAACTTACACTCTGATTGCCCCATTCATAGTATACCATGATATGGAAGATCATGGCAACCTTGAGGAGGGAACAAGGAGATTGCTTGGAAAAGATATTTCAAGACCCAACAGGGAAGAGTCTAAATCAAAAGAAAGTGAAAATCCAAAAGAGAACCATTTTCCAACGAGATGGGTAGGACAAGGTACTAACGGACCAAGATCAGACATGAGGAAAGCTATATCCTGCAAGGACCTATCAGAGAGCACCTAAGCTGGTGGATTTGGATGAGTGATGCGTCTGGCAAGCTAAACTAAGAAAGATAACACTTTGGTGATAGGAAATCTAGCTAAAGGATGCATTGGAATAGCTAACCAAGATGTGTGATGGGTGCAAGATGCTGATCAAGGATGAACTGACATGAACGCTGGATAGATGCAATGATCATAAGCTAAAGAGGATGTACAAGCTGACAGACCAAGATATTTACAAGTGAGCTAATCAAGATATGGTACAAGCTAACGGACCAAGATAGTTACAAGTAGGCAAAAGCTCAGGATGATAGGATAGCGGGATGGTTCGATGTTGTGCAAGATGCGAAAGCTAAGGGTGGGGTGATAGCAAAAGATATGGATTTGACAAGATGCATCCAATGATGATGAGAGATTTTGTGACCAAGGATAGCTAGAGGAGCAGGATGAGATGGCTGGATAGGATGGTAGATAGCTAGGATTATGATGGATATAAGGAGATGACATTGGGTTTGCATTAGGATAGCCTAGAGCTAGATATCAATGACAAGGGAGGATGGACAAGACAAGATCTCCAAGGAATATAGTGCCCCCAATCAAAAGATAACATGTGGAAGGAGGTCTTATGATGGATGTGATAGGATTGAAGCTAGGATGGAAAAAGCTAAAGGGTCTAGGGAGATGGATGATAGCTGAGATGATTGGTTGAAGCTGCATAAGATTAGTGGATGGTGTGAGATGGAAGCTGGAGGATGGAGGATAGGTGGATAGATTGGAAGATGGAGGTGGATGTCAAGAGATGACCAAAACCATGAGGGTGATAGGCTAAGCTAGGGAAAGAAGGATTACGCATGATACTTGTTTGCCAAGTTTTCATCATGGTACTTGTCCAAGGTGCTTGAATTACCAATTTTTCACCAGTGGATGCTTTATTTTTCTTTTCTTTTTTTTGACTTTTTGACTTTGGACTTAGCTGGAATGATTTTGGCTTTCTTTAGCTATTTTGGCTTTTCTGGGATTTTTCACTGGTTGTTGCAATGTTCAATTTTGTTGCTAGCTGTTGGTATACCGTATGTGTGATTTATGCAATAGATCAGATTAGATGGGATTGATGGTAGGAGATGGAGGGATGAAAATGCTGGAAAGGAGCATGAGATGGGGATGCTTGCAAGAGCAACATTGGCACATGTTGGGACGGGTGTGAAAAGAGCATATGGGGGATAGATGGTAGATGCGAGCATGATGGAGGATTTGTGGAAGCATGCTTGGGGATATAGGCACCCAAGATGGAGTTAGGAGATGGAGGACATGAGTCACTAGATGGGGATTAGCAATGGTGGATGCCATTATGCATTGGGTTTCAACTTTTTTCTTGGGGATCCACATGGTTTTGGATTTTCTTTTCATAGGCTTTTGCATTGTTTTGCATTCTTTGATTGGATTTTGCCTTTTTGGATTATGTCTTTTAGAATAGACATATGATTGCCTAGGATGTGGATTTTTAGCTTTATGCATTTTGAAGTTGGCATTCACATTGCTGTGGTAAGCTTTGGGAAGATGGTTAGGAGAAGCTTTGTGAGATGGAGAGGATATGAAAGAGCATGTAGGGGGATGATGATGGATGATGTGCCCTGATATGTGCCTTTTTTGATCTTGCATAGAAATGGATGGAATAGGATTTTTATGATGGCTGATAGGAGGATGGAGGATGGTAGATTTTGGGACATAGGGACCCAAAATGGATTTAGCAGATGAAGGGGGGATATGGTAGGTTGTTTTTGGTTGCAAAGATGGTGGAGGGGGGATGACATAAGATTTCTTGAAGGAGTGATGGGAGGCTGGCATGGTGGGCTTGGAGATAGGCTTGGTTTGGGGGTGTGGTGTACCAACACCTTTAGATGGTGAGCCTTTGGATACATATCCAAGACCATGAAATCCTAGATTTTTTTGTGCAATTATAGGCTCTCTGATTCCTTGCTCTTGTGGTCCTAAACCTTGACCTTGATAATGGCATCGATTGAGCATTTGAACAAGCTGAGGAAACTTTTTGCTTGCAGAAAATGGTAGAAGTGATTTATTAGGTGTATTGCAATGGGGAGATACTGTTCTTAATTCTTCTACTGAGAGAGGGCCACCGTGGATGAATGTAAGTGAACCAAGAGGGTAGATTATAGATGGTGGAATAGCTTGGATAGGTGGTAAGATGGAAGCATGGAGTAGGGGAGATGGAAGGATAGGATCTTGATGTAGCTAGTGGGATGACAAGATATCTTGTAGTGGAGGAGATATGGCTTGAGGTTTTGGAGATGGAGGAGATGGTGACTGCACTATGGATGGAAGACATGGTACGATGATATCTTCATTTATGCTTTGGGGGATGTCAACATGCTTTTGGGCAGGATCTGGATAGGATTGGTTTGGAGTGGATGGTGCGATAGGAGGTGAAGGGATGGATTCTTCAAAGGCAGCGGATGGATAGATGGGAGATTCAGTAGTGGAGATGGGTGAGTAGAAGATGGATGCATAAGGGTCATTATGAGAGATTTGGAAAATGCTTGGAGGCGATGTGGATAGGATTTGGAGGGATTTGATAGGTGGTGGGATTTTGATGCTTGCGGGAAGTGGAGGGATTTTAAGCAATTTGATGGATGGTATGCGGATGATAGCTATGGGAGATGGAGGTGATATTATAGATGGGGAAGCTTCATCACTGGCTACTTCACATGGTTGGATTAGATGACATGGCTTATCAACTGTTGGAGGCAACTTTTCTTGTATTTCCTCTAGGAGATTCCTTGGAGACTCGTGTGTCGAAGGTGGAGGTGGATTGACAGGAATAGCTAGTGTGATGGGGTGGAAGATTGGAAGCTCGGTTAATGGGGTGATGGAGGGGAAACTAGAATATCAGATGGCATGACTAGATAGTTTGGAATAACTCTTGGATTTTGGGGGATGCTTGGGGGAATGTTTCTAAGGCTTTCAATATACCCGTCATAGTCAACAAGATTTTCATCATCATTGGAATAGGAGGTGGTAGGAGCAAGGACAATGCGACCAAACACATCATGATAGGATTGGTACTTCATGCTTTGATGATGAGTTTGATGGGGATGGGGTCTTGCGTATGGATGAACATGAAAGTTCATGGTTGAATTTGGGTTAAGCACAGATTTTGGATTGGCTGATGAAAGATTTCCTAGGGAGAGTCAAAGTTGCATGATAGACCTAAGGAGGATTGGCTGGAGATTTTTGGCTTTCCTGTGGATGGAAGACTTCAAGGGCATGCTGTCAAAAAGTGAGAGTTTTGCTTTCCTATGTGCAGGATTCGTGGTGATTGTGTCAACTTAAGGATAGACTAGTGATCCTATGGCATGACATGAGATTGACCACCTATGGATCCCAACCTTTAGCTCAAGGTGATGAGGGATGCAAGTGACAAAGCTGGATTACCCTAGACAATGCTTTGTCAAAGGGATAACCTTGGTGAGATTGGTTGAATGGTAGGATTGATTGTATAGCAAAATCTAGCAAAGTGACAACAACTCTTTAAAGGCTTGGGTGATTTTGGATTAGGTTTCTAGCTGGCTGGGGGGATGATTTGGAGAGACTTTGGATTTGGGATTGTTCTAAAGAAAGGAACTAGATAGATTCGATTGCAGTGGGGGAGCTTGGATGATTTTCTGATGAGGCAGTGACTACGCTAAGTATGCCTTGAGCTAGGAGATTTTTTCTTTTTTGGGATTTTGACCAAAGTTGGCAAACATTCATTCAAAAGCTATGAACAAACAAGCAGACAAAATTTTGGAGCAAGCACGTCAAACACACCAACATCCTAGGAAGCTTTCTACAAGGATGAAATTTGTTATAGCTAGGGAGTCCTCGATATACGCAAGGTACATGAGTCCCAAATCTGTAGATGAAACCAAAAAGATGTCACACAGCTGAGAGAAGCAGTAACCCACTTCTCCTCTTTCACTTCTCAAGGGTATAAAGTTCCTTGAGGCTTAGCCCGAGTGACAAAATCTTGATTCCAAGAGAGGTGTCTTTGGATTCACCTCTCAATTTTTATACTCCGCCGGAACACTGGAGTGGAGGTCATCCCAAGGGGTGATGAAATCCCCAAGCAGGCCTCCTAAAAAGTGTAAAACAAGACCACATACATGATCTTGGGCTTCAAAAGACATGCATTCATTCCAATTGATGATTTAGAATTTGTACGCTATGATTGAAGACACTTGTGATTATGGCATACAATGTTCATTCCAATTTGACAGCGTCATTAGCATAATGAAAGTCGAGAGATCATCAACATAAGAAATGCAAGCACCATTGAAAATGCGTCAAAACAATGCGATGTTCATTGATTTTTAGGCATTCAAGATTGAGTGTGAGTTTATTTTAAGTCCAAAACAAAGATGTGTGAAACTCAATTTCCAAGTGCGTGCCCGGAGGCCCTCCACATCAATAGTTGTTCAATTTTAGTGCCCAAACTTGAAGTGTGATCGATTTAATCTAGAGTTTTGGTCATTTAAAATTTTTGATAAAGTTAAAGCAAACTTTCAAAGACCAAGTGAGTGAGTTATATTGTGGAACATTTAACACCTTTTTCAAGTAGACCCATCCCCATAAATGGTGCTGAGATTACAACCAATGGTTGAATTGATGGGTTATTAGAAAAGAGGTGAGTCCAAGGAACTACTCAAATTGATTTTTACAAATTTGTATTTAACTTAACAAAGTCTCTTAAATATCCAAAAATCAAACTTTACCTAAATTGCATGTGGAAAAGAGATTTGTTTTGTTCAATTTTAGAACCTCCAAATGAAGTGTTTGATATTGCAATGGTTAATTGATCCTTGGCATTCAAGATTGGATTTGTTGTTTTAATCATGCATTCAAGGAAAATTTTATTTTAATCCATGGCATTCAAGATTGTGTTTAGCAACATGCATTCAAAGACAAGTGATTAAACATTCAAGTTTTTTCGTTTGAGCATTCAAGATTGAGATTTTGTGTGTTTTTTTAAGAACTTTGAAGTGCTTTGTTTTAACCTTAGATCATTCAAGATTGTTTTGGACTCAAAAGTGAAAATGACTCTTTGGAATTTGCTTTTCATTCAAGATTTTGTGTTCTAGTTTGCATGTTTTAAGCCCAAAAATGATATTCCTAGATTGTTTTGATGCATGAAAAACCTAAGAAACATTCAAGATTTTGCAACAAGACATTTGTTTGGAACAAATAACAAAATTTTTAGGACTCTTAGTTTTCATGAGATTTTGAAAAGAACTTTAAAATATTTTCAAATGAGGTTCATTTTATCCTTGATTGATTCTTTGAGTTTGATTTAGATTTTAGTGTGCACTTAGTGTTGATTTTGAACCTTTTGAAATGGAAACTTGAAGTTCTTTTTAAATTTCCAAAAATGAAGTGTTCCTAACTTTGCATGAATGCATCTAAAACCTTGATGTTGCAAGGATGCAAATGATTAGATTGGTTTAGTTTCACTTGTTAAAATATTTTTTCTTTTTTGCAAATTTTTAATTTTTTAATGGATTTAAGTATGATTTGGGGGTTCATTTTAAGCACTAAAAAGAAGTGTGTATGATTTTGCTTCCTTAAAAAAAAAAATGGCCAAGATCTCCCACAAGAAGAAGAATAAGAAGAAGTAGATGGAATAAGAAGAATATAGACAAGAAGAGGAAGAAGAATTCCAAGTGCTTTGTCCACCTATAAGCTTAAAAAATTTGCAAATACTATGAGATAGACTATGAGTTCCTTTGTCTTCTTCATGCTCATGTGGACCTACAAAACCAATTTATACAATCCTACCAATCACAAAAACAAGAAAAATTAGCCAAAATCAGCAAATGACATACAAAACTTGACTAAAAAAGCTAATGAAGATGACCCATGAAGGGTCCCACCGGGCGTGCCAAAATGTATATGAGCAATGTTAGTATGCTAATAGAAACCAAATTTAAATAAAGCTTCTACAAACTAAAAAAAATTCATAAACTTCAAGATAGACTAAGATGAGCTCTCAATTGAAAATATGAGCCATTAATGGGCTCTCTCAATGAGAAGCTCTCTTGTTGAGTGGCTTTATCTAAATAGATAGGATGTATGCTCAATATGCTTCCAAAGGCTTCAATGGATGATTGTGGATTTTTGGTGTGGATAGATGGCTTTAGTATGGATTTGGCTCTCAAAATAGCATTATAACTTTACTTCATGAATTGTGTTATTTTGCAAAGGGGAAGGATCCAATTTATAGGCAAGAGGCTTGAGGAATTGAGGGCTAAGATGCAAGGATGGGGAAAAACTCATGGAGGGCTTAGATTGCATGAGAGGAGAGCACATTGATTGTGCTTCCTTACAACCAATCAGGGAGTGACACATGTCACAGGGTGAGAGGATGGAGGAAAGGGCAAGGATGAGTCAACAAAGGAGGCTCAAGGGATAAAATATTCATAAAGACCCTCATAATGACTTGTAAGAGCAATAAAAGGGCTTGGAAGAGTCATTTATGGCCTAGTGGGCTTCATAAAGTTTTATGGTTGAGATATTTTGAGGGAGATGAGAGAAATTTTGACTTGGACTTGATTAGGAGGGTTTTAAGCTTGCTTAGGCTTGTGCAAGTGATTAGAGGATGGATTAGGATGGTTTAGGATTAGCTTAGGGATAGGCAAGTGGATGGCATTTAATGAGGGTGGGTGAAGGAGGAGATATTTGTTAACTTTGGCTTGGGTTAGTAATTCTTAACCCATGTTTAGGGAATGTGACAAGGTTAGGAGGGGATTAGGATTAGGTTTAAAGACATCTTCTAGAAGAGTCTAGACTTTGGATGAGGATAAAGACTTTCTAGAATAGTCTAGAATTTCCTAGGATGAGGATGAAGACTTTCTAGAAGAGTCTAGAACTTCTTAGGATGAGGATAAATTAGATTTTTAGGAAATAAATAAAGTTTTATTTATTTCAAGGGTTTGGGTTGAGGAGATATCTATTAAAACTTTTTTAATAAACATGAGGATTAATATTTAATCTTAATTAAATATTTTGAGTTGGGATTAGGGGTAGGAAATGATGGGATTAGCCTTTAATTAAAATTAAAGAAGGGTCAGAAGATTTTGCAAGAGGTTATTGGTCATAAGGAAATTGGCCAAGTTTTGGGCAAAAAATAAATTTTTTATTTATTTTAGGATTTTTGGTCAATTTATTAATTAAATAATTAATAAATAAGAAAATAATGTTTAAATAAGATTTAAACATTTTTGGGAGGGATTCCTTAATTAAATATTTTTAATTAAGATAAAGGGATTTAATGGCATAAAAATAAATAAATAAATTAAATAATTAATTAATTAATAAATGATGATGTCATCAGGACTTTTTCAGAAAATAAAAATACTTTATTTTCTAAAGGATTTTTGGTCAATTTATTAATTAAATAATTAATAAATAAGGAAATAATGTTTAAATAAGATTTAAACATTTTTGAGAGGGATTCCTTAATTAAATATTTTTAATTAAGATAAAGGGATTTAATGGCATAAAAATTAATTAATTAATTAATTAATAATTAATTAATAAATGATGATGTCATCAGGACTTTTTTAGAAAATAAAAATACTTTATTTTCTAAAGGATTTTTAGGTGTCTACAATCGCTAGTTGACTTAATTATCTATTATAACCCTTTTTTAAAAATAAAACAATGTCCTTTATCATATTTATTGTCCAAAAACTCTAGTCATCCAACTTTTGAGCCCCTTTATGAAGCTATAAATTATTCAAAACTAATTTCAAAGTTTTTGTACCCTATTGTTAACACCAAAATAAATTGACATCTTCAAAACTAGACTTGATCATGCAATGAAACTTTACATCCAGACTTTTATTTGTAGGCTTTTACCAGAAGACTTTACTAGTAAGATAATTGTTCAGTCTTTAGTGAGTTGAGGGAAGAATAATCAATTAATTAACTTAATTAATACCTCTACCTATGTTTTCTTTCTCTTAATTCAATTAAATAGGCTAGAATAATTAGTTAAGTAATGATATTTAACTATGGATAATTTAGGCTTGGTGATAGATGGATTATAATTGATTTTATGTAATTCAGTTGGACAATTAGGATTATATTTGATAGCCTTGCTTAAGGTTTGTTTATGTGATTAGTGTTTAGGGGAAATTCATCATTATGGAGGTCTTTTGATAAGGCTTAACTAAATTTGTGTGATTACACTAATGGGTTTACATTCTTGTTCTTAAAAAGAAATATTTTTTAATAATCATGTATCTTTAACATCTAGTGTGAAGAATATATCAACACTGCAAATATTATATTAAAGGTAGACTATCATTTTATCTGATATGGGGGATATTTATCATATATTTTTCTTAAAAGTAGTTCATGGGGTTTTATAATGATTCCTTCTATATCCTATTTTCCTTACTCATAAATGTTCATTATATCACATATTCTAGAGAGGAGCTTTATCGCACTAGATTTTCCCCCTTCACAAATTTATGCTAAATTTATTTATGGGTTTGTAATGACCCGTAATAGGGTCTTACTTAATGTACTTTAAAATTTATTACTTAGGGTTTAGATCATGTTTTTTCATACAAAGAGAATCCTAAATCTCTACCACTTTCATAATACAAACATTGTTTAGCTTACAATACATACTTAAGCCTTAATTCTTCATTCATCTCCTGACTGACAACCTTAATTCATATGGTAGAATTACTACTTCTTGAATTCACAGACAAGCTACTTGAGAATCCATCATGAACAAAGCCCATTTTGAAAATCTTTAACTCAACATGAAACAATTATTCACTCCCATGTGTTTACTCACTATCCACTTGGTCACACACACACACACACACACACACACACACATTAAAATTATTTACAAATATTGTGCTTATTCAAGAAACAACATGAGAATTACAAACTTATTCAAGCTCCCTTAGAGAAACCACACTAGAAACAACATTTGGGGGACCAAGAGTCACAACTTAGAATCCACCTTTTACAATGAGACAAATAAAACCAATAGAAGACCAAGAGTCACAACTTAGAGTTCCACAAAAATATATATCTTGGGATTTGAACTAGGGTCTCCACAATGAGAACTTATTACTTTAACCAACTAAGGTTTATCCCTTGGACACACAAACACACACACACACACACACACACACACACACACACACACACACACACACACACACACACACATCGGTATGTGTAGGATCATGGTCAACGAAGTTATGCCTTAACTGGCAATGAAAAATCAAAAAATTAGGGTTATGTCAACTTATTGTGCAATTTTAAACTTGTTATGGTCTTTCAATCAAAAATATATGAGAAAATAATTTGTAGGAAATTGAATTTAGTTTTTGAACTTCTAGGCTTTATCTAAAGAAAGAAAAAATTGTCAAAATTTTGAATTTTAGTGCAATAGTACAAAAATTGTTGGACAAAAATAAGTAGTTGTATGTCTAACCACCTTAATCAAAATTAAAAGACAATATTTTTTAATAAGATTCTAGATATAAGAAGTAGACTTATGCCTGGATGTGACACATAATTTTGGGTATTTGTATTCCAAATAAATAATTAATTGTGAATTTTCTACTATAGTATATTCAGAATAAAAAAAGCTCATGTGTCTAACCACCTTAACTAATTCAAAAAATTACAAAATTTAAATTTTCTTTTGTTTTCCTTATAGTAGAAGAGGTATATGACATGATATTTGGGATTTCAAAGATGTTTTACCTTTTGAAATTCATATTTGTTTCCAATCAATTATCATTCAACACTTTAAGCGTAACTCAATTAGTAAATGAGTAATAATTACTTACTGAACTCATAATTTTATAGACATTACATTTATGGAAAGATTAGAACATTCTTAAGAAAAACTTTTCATTTCATCACATTTGGGTGAAAAAGGTCACAACATACATGTGTGAAGTAAAATACACAGAAGAATAGGCCAAACATATGTTTTCGGGGTATTTTTTAAGTTAACCCTGTAGGGTTGGTATCCAAATAAATGCTAGGCCTTATAAAGGTAACAATCTTTTGGGTTGGTAGTAGGATGGATGGGAAAATGGTAGAATAGATTTTGAAATGCTTTGAGGCATTTTAAAACTACATATTTTTTAGATTGCCTCTTTTTGGCACACCATGATCGTACACATACCCATATATGTATTTATATGTATATAAATGTATGTATACATATACTTATATACATATACATATATATACATACATATATACATATATATGTACATATATATACCTATATATATGTATATCTATGTATGTATATGTATATATACATTTATGGGAAAAATGCACCAGGTTGTGATGCCAAACGTATGACACCTTTTCTATTTTTTCAAAAAAATTATTGTGCACACGTGCTATGGCCTAGGATCCACAAGCCCTAAGCTTGTCGAACTAAAGCCATAGAGTGTGTGTGCTATGGCTTGGCCCAAGCCATAGTACATATGCATTATAGTGTGTAGATGCTATTGTAAATGACATATAATGATAGAAAGCTATGACCCCATCCATTCTAACTCATTTTTCTTTCTTTCTTTACCTTCTCTTCTCACCACAACACACACACACATTCTTTAGAAGGTCAAAGTTTGTCATGCCCAAAATATCGGGGCAAAAATACAGATTTTATTTTTATTTTTTGAAGTTAAATAATCCACTCTATTAATGCTACACTGAATAGGTTATGGAAAAATGAAAAATTATTAAAATTAAGTTTTAGTTACATTTCATTAAGATGTAGAGTTGACATTTCAACCATACTGCATGGGTTCAGAACACTTAAGTCAACGTGCTATAGGAACATCGAATTCAAGTTGACTAAACCCTAATAATTAATTAGGTCAACCTAACTTGACTACTTATCATTTCCAAATATTACGTTTATTTAATTTCATAAGATACATTAGGTTATTATTTCATCTTCTATTTTTTGATTAAGTTAGTTCAATGTCCTAGGTGATCTAGTTTTGCATCTTTGACATGTTCATCAAATACCTTAATACTGGACTCCCATTATTAAAATTAACTATTATACTAATTTAAATAATTAATTATTGATTATTACATTATTCATAACATTTTTTTGATCCTTAGATCATATTTGTAATCTCTATCAAGTTATCAACCTAAGGTTCTTTCAATGCTCCTTCGATCCTATAACCTTCACAATTTGAATTAAATGAACTTTTGAGTCAATGTGCAAAAACATTAAAATGCAATATTTAATTATTTTTTGAATAATATAATTATAATTTCATATGTTTTTTCAATGTTTAACATTGAATCAATCTTTAAACATACACACCTAAACAAAACTAGTACTCCTAGCACTATCCCAATTTAACTCTAACATAACCCTACATACTAATGTTCATAATTTATCAACTTTTGTTAAATTTTATTATAATATATTACAAAGATAAAATTAAAATATAAAATTTCCTATAAGAACAATTAAATTAAAACAAAACTCTAACATATAACTTCTAACCATGTCCCTAACATAACTAAACCTATCCCCTCTCTATTATGAAAACACATCTAATAATTATAATTTTAAAAGACATGAGTTGTATAAAATTTATCAAAATTAATTTATAACAAAATAGTTAAATCAAAATACTAATTAAATATTCTAATCTTAACTAAACGCTAAGAAAATAACACTAAACACTACAAAAATTTCTAACCCTTTTACCCAAGCAATTCTCCTAGCTCCTAACTAATACCTACCACTATCCACTTGGGCACATACTTCCCAAGGTTTGACTAGACTGTGGAGTGCTACCAAAAGTGGAAACATGTTCCCCCCATGTGAGCTTGAGTGCCTCCTCTTACCTTATGCATTTGGAAAGAAGGGGAGGTTGTTTAATTTTTTAAAGAACCATTCTTGTGCAAGTTTGACTTTGTCTTGCCCATTTTTATAAGGAATTTCTTGTCACATTTTTCTAGGACTAATGCCAAATTGGATGGAAGGGTACACATGTCATGAGGGAGATTTGACTTGAGGTAAGCCAATAGAAGATTAGGAGTTATATTAAAGACTTTGTTAGGTGAG
Source organism: Cupressus sempervirens (assembly GCA_028749045.1). Lineage (NCBI taxonomy): Eukaryota > Viridiplantae > Streptophyta > Pinopsida > Cupressales > Cupressaceae > Cupressus > Cupressus sempervirens. The sequence continues at coordinate 975,057,836 of CM053792.1, read as the reverse complement.
GGGGAGAGGGTAGAAATATTCTAGGGGTTAAATTAAAATGTTTAATGACATAGATATTGTTGACTTGGTGGTCAGCATCTCCTTCGAGGTTTTGACATGGCTTAAATGCCTCTCGTAGATCTGGGTAAGTCTGGTGTTTGTGAAGTTCATTTATAGCTCAAGCTTTTGGTGCAACAAAAAACATACCAACAATTGGTATCAGAGCATTGGTTCATGAGTTCAAAGCTTGGGAGATCTCCTTTATTCCATTAGTGTGGAACACTCAATTGGTGCTAAGGGGGAGATTATTGACTTGGTGGTCAGCACCTCCTTCATGGTTCATGACATGGCTTAACTGCCTCTTGTGGATCTGGATAAGTCTAGTATTTGTGAAGTTTGTTGATAGTTCAAGCTTTTGGCATAATGAAAAACATACCAATAGATTTATTCTTGTTTTAAGATTTTATGAATATAATAATAAACTTCAAAGATAAGGACTATCATAAAATTTTGAAAATTAAATATTTTTCCCATACAAAGACAACATCTTGTAGGTTCTTTTCTTACTTTTTTGGAGGAACTCTGGGAATGAATTACACAAGTTTTTCTATAATATTTGTAACTATTTTTTCACTTGGGCAACATTGTTTGAGTTTTTTTAATAGGTCTAAGATCATTTGGGCACTTGGATTACATTAAATTTGACCTCTAGGATCATTTTTGGACCTATACAATTGGTTTGAAATATTTTCTCTTAAAAAACCCCAAGGACGTAATCTTCCCACTAAAAGCTAATTAAGGATATTAATCTAGGTTACTAACTAATCCATATTAGATTAATGTGTTACTTTTCTAACCCTAATTTGACATGGTGGCACACATACGCATATAATGAGTGTCAAGTGACACCATAAGATCTACTTTTACATAGCATTCAACATGCAAAAATTTACAAAATGATACATATGCATTTAGATTACAATACAAATAAAACACTTGACAATGAGGTTTGAATCACTTTATTGGATTTAACCTTAGTCCAATAGGTTTCACATAGGGTTAATTACCAATTCTATGATTAATTCCATGTTTAATAATCCTACACACTCAATTCAAATATCAGTAGTTTGATAACACCAAATTGATATATTTAAATCAAATTTCATAAACACATTAATAAAAACATTAAACTTTAATTTAAATAACCTTTCTCTTTTCTACACACATATATCAATCCTTACTAATTGGATAATTAAAGTATTTAACATATTCATAATTCAGACTCATTTATTGAAATACATCATCATGATGTAGGCCTACACATTAAATATAAAATAACATGATTAAGTATTTTTAAAATAAAACATCACACAACATAAATAATATAGATAATGTCTAGTCCATCAGATAATGTCTCAACATATTGAGTCATAATATGTCAAAATAAAATGTATCAAATGCGTTATGATGGATCAAGGTGAGGCCTCACAAACTCTCTCTCTCTCTCTCTCTCTCTCTCTCTCTCTCTCTCTCTCTCTCTCTCTCTCTCTCTCTCTCTCTCTCTCTCACACACACACACACACACACACACACACACACACACAAAATGCCTCCTCGGTGCCATAGATCAAGATGAGGTTCATCGAGTATGTCTTCTAACCTTGTTTTTGTATTTTTTTGTATGTTTTAGCATTATTTTATATTTTATATTTTGTTTTGTTTAAAATTTGTTTAGTTTTTCAAAATGCAATTGGTTTATTATCAAGAAATGTGAATAATAAACTACCAAACCCTACACAAACAAGTGAATCAAATCCTCTACCTAATCAACAAAATCCTCCACAAAATCAAAATGAAAACCCTTGTGAGAAAGATCAAGAACCTCTATGACCTCCACTGATTGGAAGAACTCCTCCTAGAACATATGATAATATAGTGAATGAAATAGAAAGAGGGAAAACTAAATTAGAAGAAATAATTGGTAGGTTAAAAACTTACAAGCAAATTAATCCTGCAAGAGCACAATTGTCATCCTCCCTTGAGTCCATTGTGATCAAAGTAGCTTCTATTAGTAGCTAATTGAATATTTGGCATGTTAAGAGAAGAAAAAAGAAGATATTATGCCAACAAATCATGCTATGAAGATGTAAAAATAAAAAAATAATGAAAGATTACATATTTGTGTTGTTAAAAAAGCTAGGACAAGAAAAAATATTTGAAGTACAACTAAAATGCTCCCCATCCATTGGTACATCCATACTAATATTAGAAATAAGTTTTGGGATAGATGGTGGATGGTCTTTGATGCCCCACCCTGCAATAATCATGAGCTTCTAATGTATTTCTTAAAGAAATTATACTATGAATTTGTCCTCAGGGAGATCCCCAATTATTTTGACATGTTATATTCTCAAGGTAGAGATGGAGGGTCATCATTTGAGAAGTTGGGGTACATCATGACCCTAATGTAGTTAGGGTGCCTTTTGTTAAGACACATGGTGAGCATGTCATTATTCCTTCTATTGTGAAGGAACATATATAGACTAATACACTAGGGACTATGAATGCTTTGAGAAAGACCCTGATTCATTAGTTGTGCAAGATCTTTCTTTGCACTATGGTCATAGGTACACATCATGTAGATCCTTATGCATGTTTGGTAATCATGTTGGAGACAATATGGATGATATGCTAGTTATTGATGACTTCTTGAGTGAGACATTTGACACTGACACACCGGTTATATTTACAATTATAATAAATTGATCATGTTTCATATGTACAATGAATGACCAATAAATTATCATATATTTATATTGTTCAAAATATAGGGCAAGAGAGTTGTTGGCCCTAGTACAGATTCCCTGATCTCATTTTATATCATGTTGAAAAGTCCATAGGCATGAATCAATTTAATCATTTATATTAATACATCTATTTTTTAAGTAATCATATAAAGGATTGACAATTTTTTTTATCCATGTACATTAGTTCTCTACTAGACCATTGACATTCACAACGAACTCTGAGCCTAGGCATGATACAAGCTTTGTAGAGGTACAATTGTTCCATGTTAATTTTATTAATCTAATTATATTATATTCTATAAAAAATATGTAAATTTTATTATATAATTTTCTATTGTTGATGTCAGAGACTCCTCCTCATCTTTTGCATTCCATCAATTGTGGACCAACAACCACAATGGCTAGTTTAGAACCATTGACCAAGGTATGAAAGAGTTTGCATAGTTTTAGATTTTATTTATAATAGTTAGCATTGAAATTTCAAATTTTATTCATAAGTATGAATGAGTGATTATATTGATTGAAATTTTGTAGGACCTTGTTACTCTCAATTATCTATGAGCCTTTGAGGTGGATGCATAGAGTGACTATTTGATAGTGGTAATAAAATAATTAATTTTGTCTGTACATATATTTGATTTCAATGTATAGTAATTATTGACTCCTATATACTTTTTTTGTATCAGCTCTATTTAGAGAGGAGCCTAAACAAGATGATGTGTGGACATGTAATGAAGACCCCAACATCTCCTTCCATATGACAACCGAAGACCTCTACAAATTTATTTTCTTCCCCTTGTGGGCAGGAGATGATATAGGGATTGATACACATAGGGATTAGTGGACATATGTGTTTGATATTATGTTACTAAATTTTTTTGACATACATTACATGTATACATGACATTATATATTTGTTACATATGACATATATTTGATTCATGCCATTATTATAATGTTAACCAAGCTTCTATTGCTTGACATAGGGAATTGTATAAGGAATAGTGTTTACCAAGCTAGGTCAGCTATCAAAGGAGTTTGTTGATTTGGATATGAAGTTTAATTATTTCAACTATTATCTTTTGGTTGACTAGGGTGATGATTATTGGTCATTATAATTCGTATTGAGCCAACTTGACAATCTGAACGATATAAATATAAGGTCAAGTTGAGATTCTAGAGTGAGCATGAGTATGCAAGTGCATTGATTGATTGAAGGAAAGTGTGTGAGAAAACTTGAAGGATGGTCTGATATCCTTGTGGAGCAACAAAGTAATATTCGATTAGGAAGGATCTAGTATGAAGAAAAATAGAGATCTATAATAAGCAATTTAGTTGCATCTCAATTAGGTCATTGCTTTGTTACTTTCTTACCATTGTAGCAGTGATCCAAAATCTCTTAACAGAGTTGGTTTAATAGCCAACTGTAAATCCTCTAACAAGGTGACAATTCCATTGAATTGTTTTAAGACCTCTTGCAAGGCCACTCCTAATAGGGTGATTAAATCCTCTAATAAGATCACACCTAATAGTGTATTTTGTAACCTTTATCTAGGTTGGCTCCTAACAGGGCTCACTTTAGAAGAGTGAAAACAATAACTACTTATATTGGTGGTTTTTCCCATATTGGGTTTCCATGTTAAATCTTGGTGTCTCATGTGTTCATGTTATTTATTTTATGCTTGCAAGCTAATCATTATGAATGTTTAAAATTAGTTAAAAGAAAATCACACTCTGCATTTACCAAGTTATAGCATTTTTAGTATGTTTACCAAGTGACAGTAGTAATTAGTTTGTCAGACATCTAAAGGATCTGTTAAAATATTTTTGTGGTCACTAATTCACACCCCACCCCCCTCCCCTCTTAGTTATTCCATCTATATTTCTCACAATTGGTATCAAAGCTTTTGGTGCTTGTAGAAAAGGTTTCAAGGACCTAAGCTAGATATGAGATGTCTTACAAAAGATAAATTCTAAAGCTTAACAAGGATAACTTTTCAACATGACAGGGACTCATGAGACTTCATCTGGCTTCCATTGGTGATTCAAGATGATGAAGAATACACAACTCCTACTAGTACATTATCTATTGAAGACATTGCTGAGAAAAAGAAGCATAACACCATGATGATAGATATTGTGTCTATCCTTAGCTATGAGGAATTTGATGATATTAAGGACTGCAAAACTACTTTTGAAATGTGGAATAAGCTAAAGGAAATTTATGGTTGTGATGACAATGTGAAGAGAGCCAAAGAAAAAAGCCTTATGGGACAGTTTGATTAGATGAGAATGAGAGAAGATGAAAATATTGCCAAATATGTGGAAAGAATCAAAGCCAGTGTTAGTGCAATTAGAGATTTTAGAGGAGATATCAAGGAAGAAATTATGGTAAATAAACTTCTCAGAACATTTCTTCCTATCTATGCAATTAGAGTATCTGCTATTCAAGAAAGGATGTGTGAAACAAATCATAAGATAACTTTAAATACCTTAGTAGGAAGATTGACAACCTTTGAGCTAGAGAGCTTTGACAATTATATTCTAGCTTCCAAGAATATAGAATCTATATTGGAGGCTAAGCATTCACTTAATGAGAAAAACAAGAAAATAAAGGACATTCAGTTAGAAAGTGAACAAGAATTAGAAGAAAGTTCTGATAGTGATCTTGAAGTTGTTGAAGCTTTACTTACAAAGAAATATTCTAGAGGTAGAGGAAAATACAAAGGTAAAGTTTCCCTAAATCTATTTTTCATGTGAAGAAATTGGTCATATTATTGCTAGGTGCCCAAACAAAGAAAGAAAGGATGAGAAGAAAAGTCACAAGTGCAATGGCAAGAAGGATTTCAAAAATCACAAATCATTCAAGGATAAAGGTAAGAAGACTTGTTTTATGTCTAAAGATTCTGATAACAGTAAAGATGAAATAGTATCTATTACTATAAAAGATGAATTTTATGATGAAGGAGATAAGATTGCACTTATGTCTCATGTTAGTAAGAATGACACATGGATCATAGATGGTGGATGTTCACATCATATGACTGGTGATAAAACAAAGGTTGAACACTTTGAAGACTATGATGGTGGTAGTGTAAGGTTTGGAAACAATGAACCTTGTTGCATAAAAGGGACAGACCAAATCTAATTAACCAAAGAAATTGTATGTGACAATGCCTACTAGGTTGAAGGACTAAAGCATAATCTACTGAGTGTGGCATAGCTAATCAAAATTGGGTTCAAGGTAGAATTTATGTAGGGCAAGGCAAGACTGTTGGATGACAAAGGAAAATTGATTAGATCAGGGAAACAAACAAAAGATAATCTTTTTTACCTTGATCTTGGTGATTGCTCATGTTTTATTGCTCAAGTTGAAGAAAATTAGTTATGGAATAGAAGGTTTTGTCATGTAAATTTTGATAACATGGTAAAAATAAGAAAATTCAGGAAAGTAAGAAGCATTCCTAGTTGAAGGAAACTAGATGTTGGACTATTCAAGAATAGTCAGGTTGGCAAAATGCAAAAGACTAGTTTAAAATAAAAAAACTATTAATATGAAGATATCTTGGAAATAGTGCATACTAACCTATGTGGACCCATTCAAATAGAAAATGATAGTGGGAAAAATTCTTTATTCTTTTTGTTGATGACTACTCAAGAATGATGACTGATATGTATCTTAGAAAGAAGTTAGAAATATTTGATAAATTCAAATGTTATTTGGAAAGAATAGAGAAGGAAACAGGGAAAAGACTAAAATTCCTAAGATTGAATTCATCTCCAATGAATTCAACAACTTTTGCATTGAAAGAGGAATCAAAAGATAGGTATCAACCCTTAGAACTCTTGAGTAGAATGGAATAGCTGAAAGGAGAAACAAATCCATCATAGATTGTGCAAGGACTCTAATGATTGAAAATAACATTTCTATCAAATAACAGAAGGAAATCATGAACACTATAGTTCATACCTTAAACTAATTACAATTGAAGAAAGACTCATATAAAAGTCCCTATGAATTATGGTATGGCTACAAACCCAATGTAAGTTACCTAAAAGTATTTGGAAGTGAATGTTATATCTTGAAAGAATCTAGAAAAGGAAAATTTGATGTGAAAGGTGATGAAGGTATATTCTTAGGGTATTCTTGCAAAAGTAAGGCATATAGATGTTTGAATTTGTCTACTCATAAAATCATAGAAAGTGCACACGTGAGAATTGATGAGTTTGTAGAAAGGATTGAAGAAGAAAGTAAAAAGGAACTAGAAGATTACATGAGATTTGTTTACATTGAGCTTGATACATTTCCAAACACATTTGTCAATAAGGAGACTTCTACTCTAGAGTCTTCCTTAGTCACTAAGTTGCAAGAATTTCAAACCAAGTCACAAGGACCCGAGTCACATTCTAAAGCTACCATGTTAATGCCTGCCAAGTCTAAGCAACCAGAGATAGAAGTTGAAGTTCAAGAGGAAGACAATGCAATTCATTCAAAAGGAAAAGAACCTATATTATCCAAGTATGTTAGAAGGTATCATGCACCAGATCAAATTATTGGAGATAAATCAAAAGGTACTGTGACAAGAAGTAAGCTAAAAGGTACATGTTTACTTGTTGATTTTAAACCTAGAAACATTAAAGATGCATTGGAAAATGAAAGTTGGATTGAGGCTATTAATGAAGAAATAGAGCAAATAGAGAACAAAAAAACTTGGACCCTTGTTCCTAAGCCTAAAGATAAAAATGTGATTGGCACAAAATGGATATTTAGGAATAAGTTGAATGAAGATGGTAAGGTATCAAGAAACAAAGCTAGATATGTATGTAAACTCTACTCTCAAGAAGAAGGCATTGATTATGGTGAAAATTTTACTCCCACTGCAAGATTCGAAGGTGTTAGGACTCTACATACATATGCAACACATAAAGGATTCAACATATATCAGATGGATGTTAAATCTACATTTCTCAATGGTATTCTTGATGAAGAAGTCTACATTGAACAACTAGAAGATTTTGTTGATCCAGACAAAAGGGACATGATCTACAAATTACACAAAGCATTGTATGGTCTGAAACAAGCTCCTAGATCATGGTATGAAAGATTACATAACTACCTTATATAGATTGGTTTCTAGAGAACTAATGAGAACAATATTTTTTACAATAGGGAAGGACTAGATAACAAGAGTGTATTGGTAGAAATACTTGTGGATGATAGTTTATTTATAGAGAATGTTGATCTATGCAAAGAATTTTTAGAGCAAATGAACAAAGAGTTTTAAATGTCTATGTTTGGTGAGATTAAGTTCTTTGTTGAACTTTAGATATAGTAGAGCAAGAATATTATCTACATCACTCAGTTTAAGTATATCAAGGAGATCCTCAAGAAGTTTGGTATGGAAGATTCAAAACCAATTGGAACCCCCATGTGTACTGGATTAAAGCTTACCAAAGATGATGATTTAAAAGAGGTAGATTAGACCTTATATAGATCAATGATTGGAAAATTATAGTATGTAGTTCATAAAAGGCTTGATATTGCTTTAGCAGTTGGTATAGTGGCAAGATTTTTGGCAAAACCTAGAGAAAATCATATGATGGCAATCAAAAGAATCTTGAGATATTTGAAAGGTACTGTAGACTATGGCTTATGGTATAAACTTGGAAGAAATCTAGACCTAAAAGTTTTTACTAATGCTGATTGGGTCAGAAATATTGATGATAGAAAAAGCACAAGTGGTGGAGCATTCTTTCTTGGTAAAAGGTTGGTATCTTGGACATGTAAAAAGAAAAATTGCACATCTCAATCTACAACAAAAGTAAAATATGTTGCAACATTAGTGAATTGCATTAATATTGTTTGATTTAAATAATTGTTGGAAGGCATGAAGGTTGAGATCAAAGAACCAATTTTCATGCTTTGTGATAATACAAGTGTAATTAACGTATCAAAGAATCTAGTGATGCATTCCAAAACCAAGCATATTGCTATAAAATATAATTTTGTTAGAGAATTGGTGCAAGACAAAAAAATTAGATTAGAATATGTCCATAAAGAAGAACAGATTGTAGACATATTTACCAAGCCATTACCTAAGAATGCATTCTTGTATCTAAGAGGTAAGTTAGGAGTCATTCTCCTATCTGAAGCTCTCTAAATAAAGTTTTAGTGATGCATCAATAGGAACCTAGTTGAAGATCTATTAGTTGATGCAACATAGTCAAGAGAACATTGCATATGAATCAGTACTCAAAGTACATTGTTACTTATTTGGTATGTGTTGTCTTTGGCATGTGTTATCAAAGGGGGAGAGTTTACTATCATATCTTTCTGAATTTTTTTTTGAGAGGAAGCTATGTAATTCCTTCATAAAGGGAGATGACTAGATAAAAGAGAAGCTTGTGGTATAAAATCTAAGAGGGAGAAACTTTCTATCATAGAAAGTCTTGTTTTAAAATTTCATTTTGCTATGACATGTTGTGTTTCCATCAATGCCAAAGAGGGAGATTGTTGAATATAATTATCTAATTGTTTGTTGTCTTTGATGTTACACAAATGTCATATCAGTTGTCAATTTGTGCTTACTGAGCTCACTTGGTTAGCAAGATAGTTTTTCTTGTCTACTGAGCATTCTTAGAGATTACTCTGTGAAGACTATGTCTATCGAGCTCACTCAGGCATCAAAGGAAATTATGGTGAGAAGTAGTGTTAACCGAGTTCTCATGGTTAATGAAGGAAATTTGGATAGAGTTAGTGTTCACTGAGCTCACTCGGTTGCCAAAGGATTTTGCAAGTTCGCAGTGTTAACCAAGCTTCTATTGGTTAATACAGGGAATCGTATCAGGACCAGTGTTTACTGAGCTAGGTCAGCTATCCAAGGAGTTTGTTGATTTGGATATGAAGTTTAATTATTTCAAGTATTTTTTCTAGCCAACTATGGTGATGATTATTGGTCATTATAATTTGTATTGAGCCAACTTGACAATCTGTATGATATAAATATAAGGTCAAGTTGAGATTCTAGAGTGAGTGCATGTATGCAATTATATTGATTGATTGAAGGAAAGTGTGTGAGTGAACTTGAAGGATGGTCAGATATCCTTGTGGAGCAGCAAAGTAATATTTGATTAGGAAGGATCTAGTATGAAGTAGAATAGAGTTCTATAATTAAAAATTCAATTGCATCTCAATCAGGTCATTTCATTGTTACTTTCTTACCATTGTAGTAGTGATCCAAAATCTCTTAACAAAGTTGGTTTAATAGTCAGTTGTAAATCCTCTAACAAGGTGATAGTTCCATTGAATTTTTTTAAGAACTCTTGCTAGGCAACTCCTAACAAGTTGATTAAATCCTCTAACAAGGTCATAGCTAACAATGTGTTTTATAACCTTTAACTAGGTTGGCTCCTAATAGGGCTCACTTTAGAAGAGTGAAAACAATAACTAGTTGCATTGGTGGTTTTTCCCATATTGAGTTTTCACGTTAAATCCTTGTGTCTCATGTGTTCATGTTATTTCTTTTATGCTTGCAAGTTAATCACTATGAATGTTTAAAATTAGTTAAAATAAAATCACACTCTACATTTATCAAGTTACGACATTTTCAATATATTTACCAAGTAATAATAGTAATTAGTTTGTCAGACATCTAAAGGATCTGCTAAAATATTTTTGTGGTAACTGATTCACCCCCTCCCCTCTCAGTTACTCCATCTATATTTCCAACAATATCTTTTTTTCTTGTTTACATTTAATGTATTTCATTTTAATGTAATTTGCCTCCAAAATAAGGGAAGGAGTCATTATAATAAGATTTGATAGTATATTTTGACATGTGAATAAGGAAATTATTTTAATTTATATTTATATTGTACAAGTTATGAGTACTTTTGATTATGAGTAACTTATTTGGAGTTTTTGTTGGGATGAAAAAAATGAAACTTGAAACTTTATTACTATTATACAATAAACATTGAACTTTGAATCTTGAGTTGGTTGCATTATGTAAATGTCTAATCTTGATTCTTAGTGTCATCATAAACATGACAAAAGTTTATATATGATTTATCTCACAACATGATAAGACTTGAAATAAAGTTTTTAAATTTATACATAGAATTTGATATGAATATTTCTTTCCTATTCATCTCTTTGAGATATTCATTCATGGAAGAAAATTATATATACTTTCCTTATGATTTGTGTGGCTATAGTTGTTGCATCTTTTCTTACATATATTATGATTCTCTCAACATTTTAAACACAAACATAAGGTTGAGTGAATTATGTACCTTGAACTAAAGATGATGTGCCTTGTCAATAAGATCCAGAAGATAGAATATCACCTACTTGATATGTTGAGATTGTGCCTTCAACATGATAGATGGAGTGTGTACACCATTGGACATAGAAATTGGCATCTCTTCAACATGAGATAATGATATGACTCCATCACTGGAAGATGGCATAGCTTCATAATTTAATTGACTTGTGGAGTGTAATAGTATCATTCATTCTCTTTGTCTTTCCAATTCTTCCTCTTTTTTCCTTTGTGTTGGTGGTTTGTGTTCCTCTTTGAAAGACAAATCTTCATTACTGCATTGCATTTTTCTTTGTTCACGTAGTAGTTTCATTTTATCCATTTTAATTTTCAAATCTCTCTCCCTCACATCTATTGTTTATTTTTTATTTTATTCCTTGGCATGATGATTATTTCTACATGTAAAATTATTCAAACATCCAAATTACTTAGAATTTGTAAATAAAAAATCATTCAAATACATATACAAATTACAATTATTTTAATGATTACACTATATATATTAAACAACATGTAAAATTATAATGAATTATAAATACATACAAATTTATAACCATTTACAAATAAAAAATCATTCAAATATACAAATTGCAATGATTTTAATGAATTTACTATATATTAAACAACTTGTGAAATTATAATAAAATTTGTCTCTATAGTAACAAATAATATTTAAAAAGGAGTGAACTAACCTTTTCTATGTAGGGAATGTTCAAAAACCCTTCAAATTGTATCTCCAATGATTGAATTTGGTGTTTTCTAGCTTCTAACACCATGAAAATCATGTTTTTGTCAGAACAAGAGAACATAATGCAAACAAAATCCAAACATTCCTTATAACATTTTTTTGGTGTTTTCACATAGTGCATACAAACTATGTGAAAACACTTAATTTCATGGCCTCTCTCTCTCTCTCTCTCTCTCTCTCTCTCTCTCTCTCTCTATCCTATCCTATGCTCTTTCCTTATCCCCTTCTCTCTTTGTAGCCTCTACTTTCCGTCCTCTCTCACTCTCTTTCTTCCCCTACTCTCTCTCCATCATCTCTCTCTCTCTCTCTCTCTCTCTCTCTCTCTCTCTCTCTCTCTCTCTAATGTCCCCTTTTCAAATAATTAAAAATAATAAACTTTGCTAAGGCAGGCAGGCCCCAAAAAGATGAAGTTTCAGCAAAAGGGGTTAATCTTTGGAAACCAATGGACTAATAAATAAAAATTATTATTAAATTATATTTTATTAAACCCTCTTGGACATGAGTTAGGGTCATGCCCTCTTTTAAGGGGTTTGGAGGCATTTTGGGCTCATTCTAGAACTTGATTTTTGCTCATTTCTTTATTGTTCTTCAGAGGCTGCCAAACTTATGGAGAAGGAGACCCAAGAATGGGAGTTTGAAATTTTCTAGGAAGGCTAAGGATGGTAGTTTGAATCCATTCCATGTGCATGCTCATGCAGAGTTTTCCTTTGTGCTGAACAGTGCAGATTTGTGGATTTTCGGGTGTGTTTTTGTAAGAGTTTGGTGTTTCTGGTTGAGTATTTCATATCAGTTTGGGTTTCTGCTGTATATCAGACTTTAAAATGTTAAAATATAGTTGAATATATGTATTTGGATATGATTATACTTCTGTGATAGATTATTAAGTTTTTGTGGTGATTCCGTGCTATTTTCTGCTATTTTTAGGAGCCTAATGAGGATTGTTTTTGTCCTCTGTTTGGGAGCTATTGCATGCATGTTATACAGATCTAGAAATATCATTTTATAGGCTGTTATTCTACTTAAATTTTTGTAAAAATGTCCACTTTTATATTTATTAATAATATGTGAAGCTGTGAAGTTTTTGGCACTATTTTCGGCATACCCAATTTGGAGTTTATTGAGAAATTGGTAGATCTTTGAAATATTGGTTGTTTGATCTTAAAGATCTGATTAGAGGTTTGAAATATCATAAAAATTCAGTAAAAGGACATTTCAGTCATATTAGAGCTATGATCTTGCTAGCCTGAGGGTTTGTAGAAGTTTGCATGTCAATTTTGACAACTACCCAGATCTTGCATGTCATAATTTATGGTTGCATGTTGCTTCTAATCAGTTGCATGTTAAAATTTATGGTCGCATGCAACTAAGTGAAAGAGAAAAAAGATATTTGCAGCGAGAAAAAAATAAAAAAATTTTGATCAAACCTCCAATTGAAAGTAAAAGTACAAAATCCAAGGAAGGGAAAAGTATGGCTGATTCAGATGAGATGGAAAAGAAATTCTTCCAAGACATCCAAAATACTTAGAAGGAAATAGTGGATAGTCTGGCAGAAACTAGAGAGGCTTTGCGAATATTGACAAAAAAACTACAAGGAGTTGCATCTATTAATGAGAAAGGGAGAACTTTAGAGGAGCCAAGAAAACTGAAATCCACACCATCTAAATCAACCAAAACTATTTTTTTGCCTACAGATGAGCCACTAGTACCAAATCCAACCATTAATCCAGTGGAAGAGGTTATAGGTAACTTGATTGCATTAAGAGCTACTTACAATGGCTTAGTTGATGACTTTTGTAGTTTGATTCCTTTTAGAGAATATGTGGATATGATGAACACTTTGATGCCCAAGAAAGAGAATAGGAGGGAGCATGACATAAGTGGAAGAGAGCTCAAAAATAAAATAAGCAAGTTTACAGCACCTAGTTTTGATGGAACAAATAAAATTTCAGCTAGAGCATGGCTACAAAAATTATAGACTTTCTTCACACTTAACCCCATGAAGGAGAGTGATGCTATTCAATTTGCAAGTCTACACTTGGAAGATGCAGCTTATGATTGGTGGTATCATGGAATGACTACTCAAGGTCATGATCAGGTAACTACATTTGATGATTTCATTCAAAGAGTGATAGATAGATTTGAACTCAAGGATGATGAAGAATACTTTAAAGAATTTTCAAGTTGAAGCAAACCAAATCAGTTAATGAGTATATAGAAAAGTTTCAAAAAGTGGCTGTTATGGTACCTGATATGAGTGAAAAGAGGATTGTTTATCTTTTTCTTGATGGTTTAGAAGATTCTGTTAAGGGTTTGGTTAAGGCTTTCTCACCCTCAACCTTACAGCAAGCTATCAAAAGAAGCTTGCAACTTGAAACTTGCGTGCCTAAGAAATCAGTCACTAATCAAAAACCCCCAAATCTTTGGTAACATAAGGAAAATTTTCAAAAAAAGACTTTCCCAACACTACCACAAAAAGATGTGATAAATGTGGCAAAAAAGAAGGTAGATGAAGAGACTAGGAGTGAATTACAAAGGACAAAGCTTTGTTTTACTTGTAGAGAACAATGGGTTCCAAGACACGGATGTTTGGGAAAAGGTCAAGTGCACTATATTGAAGTTGCTTTAAAATTTGATTCAGATGAGCATGAGGAATTTCATGATACTAATGAGGAGGTAAAAGAAGAGAAAGAAAAATAAATCAGCAAGGATGGCACTTTAGCAGCATTATCAAGAGTCCCAAGATACCATCCCTTTTGAATTCGAGGGGTGCTAGCAAGGCAAAGGTTGACAATTATTCTTGATAGTGGGGCAAATCATAATTTTATTGATGAGGGATTTGTCATGAAAAGAGGGCTTAAAGCAGAAGATTTTGAGGGATTCAATGTTACTGTAGCTGATGGATTCACTATGCCTTGCACACGAGTGGTGAAACAACTCAAGATGACCTTAGGAGATTATGAGTTATGTGATGACTTCTATGTGGTTGGTATTGGGGAGACAGATCTTGTATTGGGTGTTCAATGGTTGCACTCTATTGGAGGCTATTACATGAAGCATCAAACCATGGAGTTTAAATTTCATTCCAATGGGAAAGAAGTCATATTGAGAGGCTTATCGAATGGAGCACCTAAGGCGGTCTCTACAAAGAGGATGGAGAGGACTTTTCGAAGAGGACAAGTAGCATGGGAAGCAGGAGTCATAATCCATCCAACAAGCTCTCCAAAGAATCAAGGTAATTTCCATTTTGAAATTCAAAGTATTCTTGATAAGCATAGTATAGTTTTCAATGACTTGCCTCTAGGATTACCACTAGATAGTGGTTTTGAGCATGTTATAGAATTAGAAAAAGGTGCCAAACTAGTTATAACAACCCCATACTACCATCCAAGAGGTTATAAGGAAGAAATTGAAAAAACTATTAAAGAACTCCTGGACATGGGATTCATAAGGCCTAGCTCTAGTCCATTTGCATCATCTATGGTACTTGTCAAGAAAAAGGATGGTACAATGAGAATGTGTATAGACTACAAGGCTCTAAACTAGAAGACCATAAAAAATAGGTATCCCATACCACGCATAGATGAACTCATTGATGATTTACATGGTGTTGCATACTTCTCAAAAATTGACTTAAGATCAGGGTACCATCAAATCCAAATGAGGAGTGAAGATGTGGAAAAGACTGCTTTCAGATGTCACTATGGGTACTTTGAATTTCTTGTTATGCCATTTGGCCTCACTAATGCACCTACAACATTCCAATCTTGTATGAATAAGATATTCAGCCGACATCTTCAGAAATTTGTTTTGGTATTTTTTGATGATATCTTGATTTACAATAAAACATGGGAAGAGCATCTAAAGCACATAGACATTGTTTTGGGAATCTTGGAGCAGCAATCCTTCTATGCTAAGCTATCTAAATGTGAGTTTGGTTTGACAGAGATCCTATATTTAGGACATATTATAAGTTCTAAATGAGTACAGGTTGATCAACAAAAAATCCAGACAATTTTGGATTGGCCTCCACCCACTAATCTTACACAGTTGAGAGGTTTCTTTGAGTTGTGTAGCTACTATAGGAGATTTTCCAAGGGATTTTCTCAGCTTGCTACCCCCTTGACTGATTTGACAAAGAAAGGAGCTTTTGTTTGGACAGAAGAGGCACAAAAAACATTTGATAAGCTTAAGGAGGTAATGAGTTCATGCCCTGTGCTTGCAATTCCAGATTTCTCTTTACCTTTTGTTGTTGAATGTGATGCTTCTGGAGAAGGTATAGGGGCTGTCCTAACTCAAAGGGGACATCCAATAGCATTTGAGAGTAGAAAATTAAATCAATTAGAGAAAGGTTACTCCATCTATGATAAGAAAATGTTGGCAATCATGCATGCACTTCATTAGTTTAGACAATATTTGGTATGTGGGAGATTCATTGTAAAGACATACCATAATAGCCTCAGGTTCTTCTTGAACCAAATGGATTTGAATGATTGTCAAAAAAAATGGGTAAGAAAATTGCAAGCTTATGATTTTGATATTGAATACATGAAACGAAAGAATAATGTGGTTGCTGATGCTCTCTCAAGAAAGCCCACTTTGTGTTCCTTAACATCTATCTCTACTAATTGGAAAGCCTCCATAATTTTAGAGTATGCTAAAGATTCATTTGCCACCATGATTTTGGATAAGTTAGTGGATGATAACAGGTACAAGGCTATTGATGAATTGATTTATTACAAGAACAGGATCTTCTTAGTGCCAGGATAAAAAACTAAGGAGAGGATATTGAGGGCCTTTCATGACACACCTTTGGCTTGTCATCAAGGATACTTCAAGACATAAAAGAAAATTTGAGAGTGGTTTTCATGGAAGGGTATGAAGGAGGATGTCCTTAAACACATTAAGGAATGTATGGTATGCCAATAAAGCAAGAGTGAGCAAAATTTTCCTGCAGGGTTGTTGCAGCCACTTCCTATTCCTGAACAAAAATGGGAAAGTATTTCCATGGAATTCATCTCTGGGTTACCCAAGGTTCAAGGTAAGGATTGCATATATGTGGTGGTAGATATACTAACTAAGTATGCACATTTCTTTCCTATCAGATCTAATTTAAAGGCATCACAAGTGGTCGAATCATTCTTCAAGGAAATTTTTAGATTATATGGTTTGCTTAGAAACATTGTTAGTGACCGAGACCGTAGATTCCTCAGCTTTTTTTTGAAGGAGCTCTTTGATTTGGTAGGAACTAAACTCACTCCTAGTACTAGCTATCATGCTCAAATAGATGGACAAACAGAGATAGTTAATAAATGGATAGAGGGATATTTGAGGAACTATGTTTCAAATCAACAACATGCTTGGGTGAAATGGTTACACCTAGAGGAGTATTGTTACAATACATCTCATCACATGTCTATTGGTATGCCTCCTTTTCATGCTCTTTATGGTTATGATGCCCTTTTTTTTTTTTATCTAATACTTTTCGATAGTAGAGTACCTGCAGCAAGTGATTTTGTCAAGCAAAGCCAAGACATAATAAGGTCCCTCAAGGATAATCTACAACATGCACAGAACCAACAAAAGTTATATGCTGATAGGAAAAGGATTGAAAGATATTTTGAGGTGGGAGCTTTGGTATTTGTTAGGTTGCAGCCATATAAGAAAAGCACCTTGAAGAGGAGTGGGGCAGATAAACTCAAGCCAAGGTTCTATGGGCCTTATAAGATCATCAAGAAGGTAGGAGAGGTAGCTTATGAATTGGAACTCCCACCAAATAGAAAAATACATAATATTTTCCATGTATCTTGCCTAAAGAAGGTTCTAAGACATCAAACCATAGTATCTACAAAATTACCACCTCTTGATGATGAAGGGAAATTAGTTTTGATACCAGAAGAGATTTTGGATACAAGAGAGAAAAGATTGAGAAACAGGAGCGTCATAGAGCATTTGGTCAAATGGAAAGGATTGCCACCAGAGGATGAAACTTGGGAAGGAGCACATATTTTTGAGAATTCAAACCTTCATTTCTCGAGGACAAGAAATATTTGGGAGGGGAGGACTTGTCATGTCCCCTTTTCAAATAATTAAAAATAATAAACTTTGCTAAGGCAGGCAGGCCCCAAAAAGGTGAAGTTTCAGCAAAAGGGGCTAATCTTTTGAAACCAATGGACTAATAAATAAAAATTATTATTAAATTATATTTTATTAACCCCTCTTCGATGTGAGTTAGGGTTATGCCCTCTTTTAAGGGGTTTGGAGGCATTTTGGGCTCATTCTAGAACTTGATTTTTGCTCATTTCTTTGTTGTTCTTCAGAGGCTTCCAAACTTGTGGAGAAGGAGACCCAAGAATGGGAGTTTGAAGGTTTCTAGGAAGGCTAAGGATGGGAGTTTGAAGCCATTCCATGTGCAAGCTCATGCAGAGTTTGCCTTTGTGCTGAACAGTGCAGATTTGTTGGTTTTTGGGTGTGTGTTTTGTAAGAGTTTGGTGTTTCTGGTTGAGTATTTCATATCAGTTTGGGTTTCTGATGTATATCAGACTTTAAAATGTTAAAATAGAGTTGAATATATGTATTTGGATATGATTATACTTCTGCGATAGATTATTAAGTTTTTGTGGTGATTCCGGACTATTTTGTGCTAATTTCGGGAGCCTGATGAGCATTGTTTTTGTCCTCCATTTGGGAGCTATTGTGTTCATGTTATATAGATCTGGAAATATCATTTTATAGGCTACTATGCTTCTCAAATTTCTATAAAAATTTTCACTTTCAGATTCATTAATAATATGTGAATCTGTGAAGTTTTTGGCACTATTTTCGGCATACCTGATTTGGAGTTTATTGAGAAATTGGTAGATCTTTGAAATATTGGTTGTTTGATCTTAAAGATCTGATTAGAGGTTTGAAATATCATACAAAATAAGTAAAGGGACATTTCTCTCTCTCTCTCTCTCTCTCTCTCTCTCTCTACATCCTATCACCTAATATCTATTACTCTTTACCCTCTCTCCATCCCTACCTCTCTCCTTCCATTTCTCCCTATCCATCCTCTCTATTAAAATATAATTATTGCAAAGTGCATGTGAGCTATTTGCGCATTGAATTTAAAAATACTCTAAATAGTGTGCACAGACTATAGAGTGTGTATGATATTTTATGCATGTTCTATATAGAGAATTCAATAACTCCAATGCTAAGGCTTGAATTTTCCTTTGGGATCCAACCCAAAGATTTGGAGACTTAAACTGGTCTAAGATATGTTTTGTAGCAAGCATACAAAAAAAATTTGATTTTTCTTTTGTGCTTTCCTTCAAGTTTCCTTGTTGTTGTGTATCAATAGAATAAAGTTACATGATATTTTAGATCTATGTATTAGCTATATAACCATATAATTTATTTTGAATTCATACTATTTCAAGCTGTTCAACCATAGTTTCTTTTGAAAGTATGTCCATCTTCTTTCAAAAACCAACATGTACTAGTTGGGGTGTAGATATTTTCTTGTTCATCAAATTTTGCATCAAGTTGCCTTTTTAGAAACTAGACTGCCTTCTAAACACTTTGAAAAAAATAAGTTTTAATTTTTGGATTAGTTTTCAATAATTTCTAGGGACATTTTGTGTAGGAGTATCCAAGGATCAAGGTTGTTGACTTAGATGCGGGCTTTGGTCGAGATACTTCCAAGGTTCATTACTTTTGACTTGAATGTGAGTTTTGTCTAAAATTTTATAGGCAGTTTCTTGAGGAGGAGCTATTTGGATTTTCAATCAAGCTTGGCTTGATTGGTGGCCACTTCGACATTTTTGGGTGCTTGAAATATTATATTGGCCTTTTCCAATTTTTTAGAAAGTTGTTTTTGTAATAAAATTGAAATCATATTCTTGATTTTGTATATGTGTTGAAAATTCATCTTGTCTTTGTTGGGCGCTTTTCTTGGGAAAAATCAAGATTTGTAGGATGGGTTTTGAAAATTACCAAAAATGGAAAAAATTGTTTCTTCTAAAAATCTTCCAAATATGGTAATTTTAAAAATTGTAATAAGTAGTTGTTTTCCTTTCATTGTAGAGTCAGAGTAGAGTTGGAAAAGTTTAATGATGAATCTATCATTTTGAAACATTTATGTTGTGTATTTCCTGAGCTATTGTTTTGAAGGGTTTGGGCTACTTCGAGAGCACATAGACATTTCAAATTTTTATGATGTGTCCACTTAAAAAATTCAAAAAAAAAATACAAATTATAAAATTACCCAAAAAATATGGGATAAACTACATGATGTTAGGTAACTTTTGACTACAGCGAGTAAAGATTTTTTTTAAAAAGTCAAAATTTAAGGGAGGCCACACTTTGCACTATGTTATGTTTTTTCTAGAAAAATAGTACCACTTTATGTTGCCCCATTTTGTGATGGCCTCAAACTAAACCATTTTGAAATAACATTAGTAGTTTAGAATCTAGATTCAAAGGATTGATACTTTTTTTTGGTCATATCTTAAAATTTTGAGCATAACTATCTTCAAATTCTCATCAAAATTCAAAAATTGTTGATTACCAAAAAAAAGTTGCCACTTATACCCCTCTTTTGGTAACAAGACTTTGAGCACTTACGCTATGTATATATATTTATATGCATACATATAGAACCCAATGGAGAGTGTTGAGTTATTTCTCAAATCACTAGCACACTTGTTGGATTCACACCCCCTCCCCCTACTCAACTCCAACTATAAATTCTTATGACTACACCAGGAGAATAATGAATGGGGTATGTTGGCCTGATTTTCACCAAGCTAAAGAAATTTGAAATACCCTATAAAAATCAATAAGAACCAAGTTAAATATTGCTTAGGGTTTCAAAAAATATTTTTCCATCTCATGAACTAACCCTATGTCAATGGTCATGATGAAGAGCACTCCCCTTCATAACATAAACCGTAATAGAAAGAAAGAAATAATAACAAATGAAAGAATAAAATATGGACTTCTTATTTGCACCATAGATTCAAAATTAGAAAATTCACAAGTACAATATGCTAACCCACATGGGTTCTTTCATTACAATAATTTACAAGAAAAGCTATGAACTATCACCTAGAGTTGTTCTAGACAATGTTTGGGCCTTTCTAAAATAGGCAATTTTATGCTACCCAAGAAGATTCTAGATGCTCAAACTTAATGCTCAGGGTTGATAGACCCTAATAATACATATAGTGTTGACCAAATACATTTTTTACATTTATTTGAGGAATTTTGGGTAGTCCAACTTTGAAAGGCCAAACTCTCAAATTATTGCTTCGATTGGTTATTATAACCACCTTTTGAAAATGCCATCTTTTGGTATATAGGCTTGAAATTATGCTAGCACACTTCCATCAAGTTTTCAAACCTCATCCGGGCACTCTAAGGCCTTCAGCAATGAGCTTGAAGATTTTTCTACAAAATTTTCCACTAAAAATTGGCAATAACTTCCCCGATACTTAAGCTAGAGCAATGAGAATTTTATGGTAGACTTATAACTTTAAAATGTACCTTCATATAGAAAATGAGAAAATTTTGAGCTTGTATGACAAACTTGCTAAAAATATCAAGTTCCCATAAATAGTAACCACCCTATCTACTAGTCCTTAATAAAATAGAAAAGACTAAAAAGAACTTATTTTTGGGTGATGCAAGATTGCTCTTACACCCAAGATGCTCCTACATCAAGTCATGTCATGTATTTTGAAACTTATTAATAAGTTGACATGTTTTAGGGATATATAAAAATATTGCTTATCTTTGATATCCCTAAGTCCCTAGGTCCCCTTTCATGTTATAACATGCCTTCTTAATTTTCAAGTTGCAATGTTGCACCCTTTTTGTCTCAAAATTGCCCCATTTCATGAGCTAACCATTTTTTAGGCTACAATAGTGTAAAATGTAATATTTACTAGTGAGCACAATTTCACGAATGTTAAGGATGATTGCCTGGTTTGGGAAGCAAAGTTACAAAATAATAAAATTAAGCTTTTTTACATGATTTTAGTCTAAGAAAATATTAAGGGACAAACTATGGTGAAGGTGCAATTAAGGTTACTATGCAGTGGTTCACAACATTGTAGGTCAGCATAGTCATCTAGAAAATGCAATGTGGTGAATAAGAGGAGTCACAACATTGCAAGGGTGAACTTGTATTTAAGGCTAATAGCTCTGATAGAGTGAAAAGGAAGCCACATAGTTAAGGTTTGCCTCATCATAGCTTTGGAGGGTTTTAAGGGTAGGTTAATGTTTGGATTTCAAAGGATTTATCTCATCAGTTAAAGTAGTTAAGTGTATTTTGATATCACTCCAATGAAGGAAATAAACAAGTAGTTAGTTTTAAGTTGTGAATGTGCAAGATCTAACCATGGAAGTTAAGGTCTATGCATTCACAACATTACACAAAATTATTTCAAAACTATGGTTAGGGTCACAAAGAGGGGAAGTGCTTTGATCACATCGTTGAAGGTCAAAAGCTATGGTTGAGAAGTCAAGTTGCAAGATTGTGAACAATGAAAATGTGAAGGCTAAACAGGCTAGCGTAGCATCACATGGTTACTATAGTAGTTATGTTTAATGCTTATAATGATGCATAACAAGGTGGTAGTAAATCAAAATGGGCTTCATTATAACATTGTATAGTTAAGGAAAGCCTTGTTTCTAGTGGTCTTGAGGAAGCGACAAGGTAAAGATAGGGCCATTATTGTTTTGCAACTACAAAGAACATTAAGTCTTGAACTATACTGAAGGTATGAAATAGGTAGTTGGATGGGTATTACTAGATTGTAGTGGTTAGTAAATCAAAGTGATAGGTAATTGAAAAGCATCAATAAAGCCAAAAATAAAAGGAGCACAATTTTGCAAGCCAATGGGGTTAGTAATGAAATGAAGTTACAAAGTGGTGATTGAAGGAGGTGAAACATCATAACTCAGACATAGTAGTTAAGAAAAAGAGTAGTGCACCTAACAAATAGCTAATGATATCCATTTCACATAGTCACAACCAGGGATAGAGAGAAAGCATAAACTATAATGAAGGGATGATTCTGGTTAGTGCAAAGTCTTTGCAAGATAGTAGGTCAACATGATCAAAATAGAAAGAGAGTAGTCAAGTATTGAGAAAGAGGAATCACATCATCGAAGGCATAACTTATCAATTTTATCTCAAGGCTACAAGGCTACGAGAAGGTGACAAGGTGATGAGTCCATCCTATCTGATGGTGACATGTGGCTCCCATTGGGTGGTCAACTAGAAATTTGATTGAGGTGGAAGAAGACATTGGTTTTATTTACTTAGACTATGGAGTTGGAGCTGAAGAAAAATAGCACGAGTTAGCACTAGATAGAGGGAAAAGTTGGTGCACAAGTTTCGCATCCTTCATGGTGATTATATTTTCACGTGGAGTATGACAGTAAGGAAAATAAGATAAAATTTGATTCACTAAATGACCACCAAGAAGGAAATAATTATTTTTAATGAAGTTGCAATTATCAAGAATTGTTTGGTAGAGGCAATTGAATAATTTCATGATTAAAGGTAGTAGAAGACAAACTGAATGAAGTTGAAGACTACTATAGCAAGTGTCACTATGTCAATTTTGTCACTGCTCTCCTGGTTTTGTCTAAATACAAAGAATGCTTAAATGTAACATCATTGATATCTTTGTATAGTTTCCTTTTCAATCATATTTTGATATATGTACTCTCATATGAGACTTTTTGCAATCCTTCTCTACATAAAGATTTCCAAGATGATAAGGAAAGGGGGTTGGTTTTACCTTTGTGATACGAAATTGGGTTCCAGTCTTTACTACTGTGATCACAAGGTTGACTCCAGTTTTGTTACTATGATACCACTAATCTCAACAATTTTATCTTTTATGAACAACATTGTAATTTCTTCTAAGAATTTAGATATATAGTCATCTTTTGTGTATTTTTGGAGTGTTTGCATAAATTTGATGTATTGGTTTCAAGGAAATGAATACAAAACTTTGTTGAAAGTTTCATTTTAAAATTTGTCTCCTCTTTATGGATTTATAATTTTCTATTGATATATGTACAAGGTGCATATTTTCTATTTGTAGCTTGGTTTTAAAGTTGTATGCCATTGCGTATTTTTCTATTGCGTCAAGGACTTGAGAAAATTGCTTGATATGCATTGACATAATTGTAGGGATCATGGGAGCATCTGGTAAGTGTGATTTTCATTTTGAGGATAGATGTTTGGTCTCAAGGTTAATGGATAAATTTGATATCTAAGTACATGAGTATATTATGGGTATCCATTTGTATGTTTTATCTTAGTTTATGCCCAATGGATAAGGGACTAATAATCTTAGAGATTACATGTTGTTTTTGTTGATATTCAACATCATTAATCAAAGTCTTTTCTCTTTTATGTTGAAAGTGCTGAAAAGAGTTTCCCTCACTTAGCTTGTGAATTTCATTGGTTTTACAATTTTCTATTGCATGGCTTTGTCATTGCATAAGTATAGGAGAAATAAGGGTTTTATCTTCTTTGTCTAGATTTAGTTGTATGCTTTGATACTAGTACCATATGAAGAATCTAAGGTTCACCTACCTAGGTCTTGCAGATCTTAAAGAAGAAGAAGAATTATAGTCATATATTTGGCCCCAATGTGTAAATAGGTATATTGAGCACGAGAAATAGGTGGACCTAGATACATTTGTTTATATCATTGGATTAGTAAAAAATTGTTAATTCAGGAGCAAATAAAATGGTGACTCTATTGGGGAGTATATTTTGAATCTGTATGATAGACAAGCCTTGAGAATTTGAAAAAGGATTCAATACAATAGAAAAAAGTACATGGATAAGTTTGAAATAAGCCTCCTAGTATTTCTTTATTCACTTGCAGTAATAGCTTTGAGAGTTGAGTGTAAATTATTTTGTTACTAAGAGATTTTATCTCCTACCAATTCAGTTGGATATTGTTTCAAAGTGTTGTTGTAAATGTTCAGAGTCAAGAATGAAAACAAGTGTTTGTTCTCCTTTCCAAGTTTTTAAATCTCCAAAAGTGGTTTGATGATTTGCATTTTTCATAAAATTGAAATTCTAGTTCAAATTTGTCAAGTGACAAATTATGTTTTATTTCTCACAAGTGTGAGTGGTGACTCTATATCTCTATACCAATGTTCCTAATTGATTTCATATTAAATACTTTGAATGCCTTTTAGTTTGTATGAGAATATTTAAATCTTTTGATAGTGGTTCTTGGAAAATAAGTTGTCAGTTCTTGATCTATAGATCTAAGTGTTGTATTGCATCTACTATTTTAAGAATTTGAATGTTAGAAAGGAAATCATTGTAGTGATTCTTTTGTTCTCTTCAAGAAGGTGGTATCTCTACATGGTTCTAATGAATGGTGAAGAAATTAAGTTTTCACTCATGCCAAATTAGTAGATGAAAATTTAGTATCAACACTTAAGGTATTTTGATTTTCATGTGTTTTTTTTCATGAAAGTCAAGTGTTAGAAATCAATGCCTCTATTTAGTGACTTTCAACATTAGCAAAGAGAGGTAAAATTTTTGTTTCAAAATGGAATTAGATCTCAAATTTGAAGTTAGTTTACCAAGTAATGGAGATGTGCTTGAAGATATTGTAGAGATCAAAAAGGAATTATGTTATTAGATTGTCAGATCCATAAGAAATATAGTAGGAAATGTTTAAGGTCTAAAAGATTATCAATTTTTTATAAAGTTCAAATCAACACTCATGGAGTTTCATTTTTATAGAATACCTAAGTAGTCTTCATGGCCTATTATTTTCCTAGATACTGATTCAATTAATTGGCAAGTACATTTGAGAGTACAAAAGATTTAGCATGTTGAAAATCTTTTCAAAAAATTTGATAGTGATTTAAGTAACAAAGAATTTTGTACTGAGTCCTCTAATATAAAAAATGAATGTGCTAAAGATAATAGTGAATGTAATGAATCCATAGATAATGATCATTTTTCTTTTGAGTGTGACAAGATGAATTCTAGATCTAGCGAATCAGATGATTGTAGTCAGCATGAGGAACATGGATACATAACTTAAAATGAATCTTGTGGTAGTGTATATGAAGTTAAAGAAGTGTATAATAGTAGTAGAGATAATTCTTACCATGATGAAAATGAGTGTAATGAAGATTTTAATTTTTTAGGATTTACTAGTAATGTTTTTGTTGTTGTAAGTTCTTCATGCCATCCAGATAATAATCACAATCAACAGGTTAAGACTTAAGAGGAAGTCTTTAAGAGCCTTGACAAAATTTCAGCTTTTTTAGCTCATGATTTTGAAAATTATGTGTTGAGACTCAAAATTGAAGACCCAATTTTGAGTACCAATGAGAAATTAGGCCCTATAAATTCTTTTTGATGCACATGTACCCAGCTATCCATTTGAGACCCATAAGGTGTTTAATGTTTCTAACACCTTCCATTTAGCCTATCCACTTGTGTCAAATAGTGATAGGATGCCTTTTTTGCATGTGAATATCTTGGACCCAGTAATGTTTCATGACTTGCCTCTTTGGGAGTGTTTAATGTCCATAACAGAGAGCCTATGTTTTAGATTTCAAGTCATTTTGAATCTGTTTGAGTAGGATTTGAATCCCTCAAAGTTGGTCATTTATTGTTGTAATGTTGATGCAAAATTTTTAGAGTTTTGGAAGGCCCTATTTGACCTATAATAACTTTGACCCAGTTGACCAAAATGAGAAAATTCCTTTTGCATTGCATTGTAGAGGTCAAAGACTTTCTATGTTTCAAATTTTAGCTATGAATAATTTTGGCATAAAGTTATTTTCCATTAGTGACAACACTCATCTAACAGTTCTAGCCAAGCACCGATTAATACAGTTCAGACCGAGTGATGAAAACTTAGTTCAAACCGAGCACTGAAGACATAGTTCTAACCAAGAGAAGAAGCACTTAGTGTTAACCGAGTGAAGATGCACTTAGTGTTAACCGAGTAAAGATGCACTTAGTATTATCCAAGTGAGGAAGCACTCAGTGATAATAGAGCTTAGGAGGTTAACGAAGACGATAGTTTCTACCGAGTGACACTATATCTACCGAGTCACCAATGGTTACCAAGTTCCAAGCAATGTTGTATGACTAGTATGAACTGAGCCCCTACCTCTATCGAGTGCATGATGATGCCGAGTAACATAGTGGATGCTGCGTATCAGAAGGTCATCAAGTCTGTCTGAAGAACTCGAGTTTATTTTACTATTTGGCTGACTCAGTTATATTTTGTTTACTTGTGTTTAGCTGACCTTGCATGAATAATTATTGGAATGGTATAAATATGTAATGTATTATATCATTCAACATATAGATACAAAAAAAAAGATATACAATATATAGAATATTGCACAAAAGAGGGACATAAGATATGATATGCGAATTCATCAGTAGTAAAGAATACTCAGCGAGGTCTACAAGGAGCAGAAATGATTTCATCAATCACAGAAGGTGATCTACAATAAAGAATCCAGTCAAGTTGTAAGTTGATCTGTTGGTTCATCCTAATAGGTGAATCATTCTTGTAAATCCTTTAACAGGGTAGACTTAACCGTCTTTATTCAAATCTCCTAACAGAGTGCATACTTGTAAAGTATGTTTGTATATCCTCTAACAAGGTGGATCTAGCAATCCTCTGTGCTCCTAATAGGGAAGATCACCAAAAGTGATCATTGCAAGCCTTAACCAACCAACTTCATACTATAGTAATGAAGTTTTCTGGGTATCATCCCCACCCCAGTTTTACTTTCTATTTGGGAAGGTTTTTGGGTCACCAAATCTCTGTGCATATATGGTTTAAATTTTTAATAGTTCTTTTATGCAGCAAGCTAAATGAGTGAATGTTGTATATGGTTATTTTGAATTGACTTAAAAGTTTTATTGTTACTGATTCACCCCTTCGATCTCAATAACCTATTATATCTTGAATATTTCCAACAACAAATCTATTTGATTAGTTTTCAACCATGATTCCAAATCCAATTTCTAACTTTTTATTGGTGTCCAGAAGTGCAGATTTGTTAGAACCCCTGTTCGTGGTGTCATAACTTGAAATCCATGATAGGTGAGATAAAATGGATTGCACTACTACATTTTCCTCTAAAAATACTTCAGGTGTGCCAATTTTCATGTCTTGACAAATCCATTTACATACTTTCCTAGGTCCATTCCATTTGTAAAAAAAAAATTTCTCTTTTCAGTTTGCAAATTCTGAGTAGCCTACTTTGACCAATCACCAAATGCATCCAATTATTTATCATGAGCCAAAATCATAAATTTATACTCTCCTTGTGATAGTGAACCAATGCCCCAGTTTTCATTCTCCCAAGTGTCAATTTGCCCAGTTTTCAAAGCCAAACCTAAATGCAATTTATTCTTTTCTGATATATTTTCTTGTAGGCAATTCTGAAAGGGTAACTGTAATGGTCAATATATTTTTACCCCAAATTTTTCATGAGAGAAGATTCAACAAGGTAAGAGTATGTAGAACAAAGAATCAATGTACTAGATTTTACAGCCCAATCAAGTGTTTTGATCAAATTTTTAAGGCCAGTCAAAGGACCTCCTGGCACAAAGTTGACAAGTTGTAGATTAATGTCAAAATGAGTTTTTAATAGTAGAGCATTCATCAATTTTGAATCCAGTCAATGTTGGATGTTCAGTAAGGTATTTTGAGAATTCAATCATTTGAAATTGAATTTTTTTTAAGCCAGACCTACCTGGGGCCTAACTAATCTCATCATAACAATGAAAATGTGTGTGGACTCAAGATTCTCAAAGGATTTTTAAGCAGACATGAGAAATAAATAGGGACTTAAAGGTTACCAAAGCCTCCATTGATTTTGAAGAAGAAAAATCAAAGAACAAAGGGGTAGTGCATACCTTTTTGGTAGGGGATGAAGCATAGGTTAAAATGGAGTAATTTGTGAATACTATGATCCCAAATGTCAATGTTCAAAATGCTAACACAATTTAATTTAAAAAAAGGAAACTTGCATAGACACAATCCAATGCAAGTCAAGGACATGGGAATTAAAAGTTAGATTTTAGGGTTCTTTCTAAGAAACCAAACTTTGAACATATTGAGAATGTGCTCCTACTTGCCACGGAATGATTACCCTTGATTTTGGATGTATAAGCTTATCCTATCATCTATATGGTGAGTTCCTTGATCCCTTCTTCTCCTTTATGTAAGTTGTTTCAAAAATTTAAACAGAGGCACAAATTACTTCCATAGCTTAATTTTTATTGCAACTATTGTTTATTTTTCACCTTTGGGTCAAAAATAGTCTAGAGTGTTTCTTCTAGATCTTATGTCAACTTTTGAAAGGTTTAAATATTCAGACGAGAGAAATCACTAAAAATATTTAAATATCAGCAAATCTTACAACATAAAGCAAGCCCTTGGTTTTTGTAGAAGTCAAAAAAGGGTTTCAAAGAAGAGAAAATCATGTCCCTCAGTTAAGTTAAATTTGGCAAGCTATACATTATGTTGGAAGGAATTGGTTTTTAAGGAGTAAAGGAAAAGATCTCTTTTATTCAACACCAACATGGAGTTGGGTGAAGCTTTATGTTTTGTGTTTGAGATTTTTTCCAAAAAGAACATGTAGTCCTAGAAAATTAACAATAGATAAGCCCAAATAGCATTGATGATAGAGCTTTCATGTGCATAAAAGCCCTAGTCATTCAAGAGTTGAAGGAGCACTAGTCAAGAACAAAGATCTTCATTCAAAAGTAGAAAATATAGTGTGAACAATACATTCTAATGCTAGAGAAAAAAACTCATGTTTGGAGGAATGTTTACACATAGGAAACAATGATTTCTCATGGAGGAGAGAAAGTTTCTTTCACTATAAGCCAATAGAAACACTTAAAGAGGGTGAATAGAAGACTTCTCAACCAATTTAAGCCAACAGAAAGTAGAACATCCATAAAAAAGATAATGCTGAAGTAGCAGTCCACGTCAGTGGTAGGGACAATGTTCACTCCAAGGAGAACCTAAGAAGCCATAGGAAAACAAAGTGGAAGACTACATAAAGGAAGGAGATTATGAATTGAACCACAACAATCTAGATAAAATGTTGCAGTGGGAAGTCTATTGTTTTCTATGTATTCTACGATATTTGATGATGGGAGAAGAGGATCATAAAAGGTATGCAAGAAGGTAGCCCATGGCAGAGAAAAGTGGCAAGGGAGCTCGATGAAGGATAATCAACTAGGAAGAAGAAGCACAGGTAGCGACTTTGAAGAAGACTTGCAAGTTAATGCAAATGTATGGAAGGCATTTATAGATCTTTTTGACTACTTCCCATCGATAGCACTGGTGAAATTAGAATTTTTTTGTCTATATGGTGAATTGTCTTCTTCCATTGAGACCCTACGCAAACATAAGAGAATCCAATTGACATAAAAAAGTGGGAGTCAACTTTAAAAAAGAGGAACCAATGTAATGAAGGAGCTCATGTAAGGGAGTAAAGGGCAATTTTTCAATATTGAAGAACACATGCATAGAAAAGAGAAGAATGTTGAATAGTAGGGGAGAAGCCCAACATGGATGGAAAGAAGAATTCATGGGTCAATAAGACAAGGAAAATGCATACAAGAAAGAAGCTACACATGCATCAATAGTGAGGCCACGACATGGGAAAAAGAGTTTCCACACCAAACAATGGAAGAAAGATAGTAAAGGTAGTTGAGTACACTGTAGCACAAATTAGCATCAAAAACCAAGGCAAAGTCTGGTTGTTAAGCCCATAGGAAGAATTATAAAGGGGTTCTAGTCCCACATTGGGGATGTGATAGTTTTTTATATTGTTTAAATACCATCCCACATGATATAAGTGATGTATTTGAGATAATAGCCTTTTGAAGGTTGGAGGCTCATGTGGTGGAGCCTACTTGTGGTTAGCCAACTAGCAAGTCACTCAAACAAAATTTTGACCAAACAATGAAGTGTACTAATGTGGCAAGATGCACCTAGATACCGACACATGTATTCATCCTACAACTGGTGTATCCGCACTTGGGGAAGTTGCCTAACCATTGAGGAATGTAGGAATGTGCTCGAGCACCATGTAGCAATTGGCCCAAGACACATTCCAAAGTAGTGATCTAGTTAGGGTAGGAAGGTGGCGATGGGGTGGCCAGTAATATGGTGCCACGTAGCACATGGCAAGACCTAGGGGGTGGACTAAAAGTATAATATTTTTAATTGTCATTTTTAAAAATATTTTTTCAAATGTGGGTGTATGTATAGATTTCTTTGAAATCAAAAAAGGTTATATTCTAAAGTTGATACTTTAGAATATTTTAAATTTTTGAAAAGTCAAGGATGCAATTTAGATTTTTATAGTAGGGGTAGATTTTTCGAAATGGTTTTCTGGGGGTTTTTGGTAGGAAAAATGTACACTCCAACATACTGTTAGAATAAAAAATAGATGAACTATATGAATATGTTGTTCATTTTTGCATAGATCATCACTGGTACATGCTATAAGAGGTTTTGTCTCTTAGATTCATTTGTGTATTTTATCAGGTGTTTTGAGTCATCAATTGCAAGATTCAGTGAAAAAACACCTCAAACACATTTAGTAACTCTTATATCTAGTTATTTTGAGTATTTATGGTGTTTTGGCTTCAAATTGTTCAATTGGCACATATTCAAGTTTAGTTATTAGATTTTTGTCTTTTGCTAAGATATTTTGTATTTGGAAAGATAAAATAGAAAGGATATGATTAGTAGTTGATGGGAGAAGGTAGAGAGAGGTTATTCAACTTCTTGGGAAGGAATTCTTAAGGGACACTTGTCATGTTTTGATCAAATCCAGGAATTGCTTCCTTGATATATATTCTTTCTTCTTCTCTAAAAAAGGTTGTTGGTTGGTTTTCAATTTTTATTTCTAGGAGCTCTGCTCAGGCTGTGAAAGCCACACATCCAACATTTCTTCTTGTATGAACAACAGTTTCAGTTTAATGTAGATAGTTCTTACTCATTAGGTGATTTGTGAAGTATTTATGTACATCTTCCTTATATTCATTTTCAAGGAAAATGAATAAATCATAGCACAAGTGTTTTGATTTTAGTCTAAATCTTGTCTCCTGTTCATGGATTTGTAATCTTTTCTAGTTTGTGAACAAAGAGCATAAACTAGGTTGCATTTGGTTTAAGAATGTATGTGATTTAAGGATCTTTCTTATGGAACAAAGAGCCATTTAATTGCTTGATTTTTATCATAGGGTTTACAAATTTCATAATGGGATAGTCTAAGTATGAGATTCATTTTGATGTAGATGTCTATTCATAAGGTGAAAGATAGATCAGGGATCTTGATGTAGGAGTTATGCTAGAGATTTCCAGGAGATGTATGATTATAATTCATATAATTTCTCAATAGATAAGGCACTAGTCAATGATAGGATCATTAAGTTTTGTTGCTCATTCTTGGGTCTTGCTGTTATCAACATAGTAAATCAATTTTCCCTTTTATGTTGACTATTATTCAAAGTCTGGCCCTGACTTAGCTTACTATTTTTATGAGTCATGTTCTTATCTATTTCATGCTTTTGATTTCTTGGTTTTTTATAAAAGATTTAGGGGTTTCATCTATTATTCTAGATCCTGATTATGCTTATTGCACTGGTCACATAATCAGATCTTAAGAGGTTCACCTGCCTAGGTTTCATAGAACTCGAAGTTAAGAAGGAGTGTAGCCTTATAGTTGGATTGGGTTCTTGGTGAATTGTGTTTGTTATTGGAGATAGCTACCCATAGATGCATTATTTACTTCTATACTTGGTTATTCAAACTATGGTAAATAAGGAGCCAACAAAATGGTGACTCTACTGGGGACTATACTAAATCTGAGTGATAGACAAACCTTGAGAATTTAAAAGGGGATTCAATATAGTAGGAGAAGTGAATGGAAAAGGTGGTAATAGTAAGTTCTTTGATGTGTTCTCTAGTTTTCTTATTCAAATATCATGCACCCTAGTATCCTTGTTCATTGATAGCAGTAGTTTGATTGAATTGAAGAAATTGTAGTATCAAAGTCACTTGGCATTTTACCAAGTTGTTGTCTTATCACAGAGTTATATTATTTGCTTGAACTTGTCAATTATTTGGCATTCATCTTGTTGATTAGTATTTTCACAATGTTGTTATGAATTTTGCATTGGCTTGTAATTTTGGGCAAGTTGATATATTCTTTCTCACTAAGTGAGTGGCAACTCGAAGTCAAATCTTTGAATTTGAGATTCATAGTAAGATTGAAAGATACAGTAGCTAGAAATAATTTTGAAGGATTTTATCTGTGCTTCTTGGAAATGATTGAAGAAATTGTGTCGTGTTCAGTTGCAAAGAGGTACTAAATTGCAGAATAAATCTAGATCTACTATTGTTTCCTGCATCAAAGTTATTGTAGCCACCACAGTTCAAGTATTTCTATTTTCATGAGATTTTCCTTTCATGAAAATAATATTATTTAGAAGTATTCTCCATTTGGTGATTAGCACTATATGTATAGGAGAATTTTTTTGATAAGTTTTCTTATTCTTAAATTCAGATTTTGAAAAGAATATGGTTGAGTATGAAAACTGGTAGAGAGAGAAAATATTGTTGCAATTTTATTACAGACTTGTTGAGGTGTGTGTAAAGTTCTATAATGGAAAAAACTTTGAGAGATTAGGATTTTAGAATCCCAAAAATTGTAGTACTTGTTTGATTATTTTCTTTCTATGAGATCAAAATCAGAGCCTCTATTTAGTGATTTTAGCACTAGGATAAAGAGGTAGAGGGTTTGTTTTAAAATGGAATCATATTTTAGATCTAAAATTAGTTTACCAAGATATGAAGATGTGCTAGAAGATGTGATAGAGATTAAGAAAGCTCTTTGTAATCAAATTGTTAGATTTGTAAGAAATGTGGTAGGAAGTATTCAAGGTCTAGAAGATGATCAGGTCTATGAAAGGTTTAAATTAGCACTTATGGAGTTGCATGTGTCTCTAAGACCTAGGGAATCTTCATGGCCTATTACTTTCCTATATGTCTTTATGCCTAATTTAGTTAACTAGCCATCACATTTGAGGGTACAAAAGATCTTTCATGTTGATAGTCTTTTCAAGAAATTTGAGAATTGTTTAAATTGCCAATGTGAATGTGTTGAAAGTAATAGTGAATCTAGTGAATCCATAGATAATGAGAATGTTTCTTGTGATTATGAAGACCTAGATTCTAGATCTACTAAATTAGATGATTTTAGTCAGTAGGATGAAGATGGTTATGTGACTAAAAATGAATCATGTGATAGTATACATGATAGTATGGAAATTTTTAACAGTAGTATGGATTATTCTTCTTTTGGTAAAGATAAGAATGATATACATAGTAAAGAGGTATTATGCAAAGAAGAGGTAATATGTTGTAGTATGGATTCTACTTTATTTAGATGTTCATATTAATGGTACTGCTGCTATAAGTTTTTCAGATCAGCTGATGTATGATCAGAACTTAGGAGAAGACACTTGTGATGAAGTCTTGTTGAGTATTAATAAAATTTTAGAACTCCTAGCTCATGATCTCAAAAGATATGCAAATGTTTTTTCAGATGGTCATGCTATCCCTTATGGTATTTCTTCTCATGTTGAGGTCATTTCCCCAAGGTTTGATGTTGTATTTGATATAAAATCAAAATATATGTAGTGATTTCATCTTGATTGTAGTGATTTCCTGAATGATCTGAAGAACAAGTTTGTATAAGGGATCTGTTGAACACTGATGAAGTTTCAACCTTGTTATGTCACAAGTTTGAAAGGTATGCATCAATGTCTAGTTCAACTTCACCTTTATTAGTGTGTGCATCTCTTAAGGATGATGCAAGGTATAATGTATACCCCTATGTTGGTTCTCCTACATATTAGTATTGTTATTGTTTTGAAGACTTTCAGCATAAGCATGAGGATTTGTTTGAAGAAGTGAAGACCAGTAGAGATGTATTTGCTGCTGTCATAAGTGATGTTAAATCAGATTTATGTTATATAGATGATAATGAGAGGTTTCTAATATCTTTTGACTCTGATTTAACATTTAATGAAGAGATTCCTATGATTGATGTTACTAATGATGTTGAGAGATTAGTTGGTTTTTTATTTGATCCAAATGGAGTATATGATAGTAAAATGCAGTTACATGAGATGAGTTTTGATGATTCATGTAGTGAAGTGAATACTAAAAAAAGTACACATGAATCTAAAATTAATCTTCTCTACAAATTGATGAGTCTTATGCTAATGAGTTTAACGCATTCACAAGTGTCTAAAAATTTCTTTGATGAGAATATTGATGCAAGTAAACTTCCTACTGATGAAAATTTTAATGAGGATTCTTTTCATATGTTTGTTGAACCTTTTCTTGAAGACTATGATGATTTTTTTTAGTGAGTTTTAGATCTGATTCTATATGTGATGACATGATACATGAAGTTTATTCAGATCCATTGTACTCTTTGAAGATGGAGGCACAAGGTGAGTTGCAAGTTTTTAGTACATGCAACTTGGTGAATGATGTAGAATATGAAGTCTTTGTGTTTCCAATCAGCATGCATGAATCATTGTTGGATTTTGATTCTCAATTTAGTTTTTGTAATCATGAGCATGCTGATGTTTTGTCCCATACTAAGCATGAATATGAGGTTAATGCTGGTGTATGTATGCATTATGAGAATGAAGGTGTGAATTCAATTTTTCCAAGTATTTTATTTCAAGATGTTAATCTGATTGGTGGAATTGTGGTAAAAGATAATTTCAATTTATATCAGAAAAATACAAATGAGAATTAGGTTTATGAAAAAGGTAAGAAGTTTTGTTGAATTTCAGTGGCCCAAGGCCATCTTATGTACATAGTAGGAGTAGTTGTTTTCACTTTCAATAAAGCCATTCGAGAGGAAGTTTTTTATATTTTGAGTGAGTGGTCTACTTCTACCATAGATTTGAATCCTTGCCATGCCCACAAGGGACATGCATCCCTAGACAGAGCCACTATTGGGACTCAAAATTGAAGCCCCAATTTTGAGTACCATTGAGAAATTAGGCCCTATAAATGCTTTTTGATGCACATGTACTTGGCTATCCATTTGAGTCCCATAAGGTCTTTAATGTTTTTAACACCTTCCATTCAGCTTATCCACTCATTTTATGAAGTTAAATTGAAATTCTAAGTCATTTCATGAAGTTTTGTTTTGAGCAATTGTCAAATCTGCATTTTCACCTAAGTGTCAAGTAGTGATAGGAGGCCTTTCTTGCATGTCAATATCTCATGCCTAGTAATGTTTCATGACTTTCCTCTTTGGGAGTGTTTAATTTCCATAGTAGAGAGACTATATTTCAAGTTTTGAGTAGTTTTGAATCCATTTGACTAGGTTTTGAATCCCTCAAATCTGTAGGAGTTGATGAAATCCAACTCTGCAGTCGCCAAGATCACCTACATGCAAATAGCTTGCTGAAGAGAAACTGAAGGAGTAAGAGCTTGAAGAAAAAAATGCAAGAGAAAATATTTCACAATAGGAAAATGAAATTGCTATGTGAATTGTTGAATTTACAATGTGAGAGAGATCAAATATAAAGGCCTCATGGAATCTCGTAGAACAAGTTGGAAAGTGGTAGAAGATAAGGTTGGCAACCAAACATCCAAAAAAAGGTGGAACATGCTAGAAGGGAACAAACTCCCGTGTTGTCAACAACTAACCACTAAAACTATTAAATACTAAATATTAAATAAATGCATTAACCTAAGTAAGCTTAAGTAAATAGAATTAATAATTATTTATTTACTCTAACACCCCCCCTTAAGTGAAACTTAGGGGAATGCCTTAAGCTCCCAAAACTAAGATGAAAATGTAGAATGGATCCCAACAATGAGGCCATGTTAGGTACCCATGTCCAATGTAAAAAAATGCAACCTTTGTAAATGGGGAAATAGAGAAAACCATGTGGGAAAAACCCTCCCCCAAAAAGAGGTAGAAAAAAACATGCAAAAAAAAACCTGAAGTGAAGGAAGGAAGGCCTCAACCAATCTCACCAAGGACAACTTCCATCAAAAAAGAGTCAAGAGACCTACTCAAAACCATAAATACAACTAGCCCCCCCCCATGAGAGATACTAAAGCCTCCCAAGAATAAAGGAGCCCCTGAAGGAGGGATCAAACTAGTGCAACTCCAATGAGGAAGAAACAAGGGTACATAACAAGGGAATCCCTAAATGAGAGGCAAAACTAGAAATCCTAGCTGATGCCTAGAGGAGAATGTATGAGGAACCAAAAATGGAATCCCCAAGGTAGTTGTGATGACACTCTTATGAATGTCAACTATAGTATTTGCAACAAGGGCTCCTAAATTCTCAATAAATGAAGCTGGAGGATTAGGCAGAGCAGAAGAAGAATCTTGTGGAAGAGAAAAGTCCTCAACTAGATGTGTTATGGAAGTCAAAATAGGGATCTCAAGAACAATACAAAGGTTCAATTATCCTAATTACACCACATGATGTCATTGAAAAAGAGAAGAAGTGTGCTCCAACAATGGAGATGGTGGACCAAAGTGTGAGAAGGTGTAGAGACGAGTGGAAGGATCAATGGCCCCTATAGCAATAAGACCTCCTATTGCATGATCTCGAATGAAGACTGAATCGGCAGTGAACTCAACTGTCTTCCCTGATCCACTACATGTAATATGAGAAATTGAGAGAAGGTTGGCAGAAAAAGATGGAACATAGAATACATCATTGAATATACCATCTTGGATGCTAATTGAACCTTTCCCATAGACTGGTAGGATAGTGTTATTCCCCATGCAAATATGAGGAATGGGAGAAGCCTCAAGAGTAGAGAAGACACTATGAGAAGATGTCATATGGTGAGAAGCATCTGATACCATGTAGGAGTTGATGAAATCCAACTTTGCAGTTGCCAAGATCACCTACATGCAAATAGCTTGCTGAAGAGAAACTGAAGGAGCAAGAGCTTGAAGCAAACAATGCAAGATAAAATATTTCACAATAGGAAAACAAAATTTCTATGTGAATTGATGAATTTAGAATGAGAGAGAGAACAAATACAAAGTCTTCATGGAAGCTTGTAGAACAAGCTGGAAAGTGGTAGAAGATAAGGTTGACAACCAAGCATCCGCAAAAAGGTGGAACATGCTAAAAGGGAACAAACTCTCGTGTTGTCAACAACTAACCACTACAACTACTAAATACTAAATATTAAATAAATGGATTAACCTAAGTAATATTAAGTAAATAGAATAAATAATTAATAATTAATTCATTATTTACTCTAACAAAAGCTGGTCATTTATTGTTGTCATGCTGATACAAAATGTTCAAAATTTTGGAAGGCCCTGTTTGACCTGTAATAACTTTGACCCAATTGACAAAAATGATAAAATCCCATTTTTATTACATCGTATAGGTCAGAGAATTTCTATATTTCAATTTTCAACTTATGATGAATCCATTTGATTAGTTTTCAAATGCAATTCCAAATACAATTTATGACTTTTTATTGGTGTCAAGAAGTGCAGATTTGTCAGAACCCCTATTCATGGTATCATAACTTGAAATCCATGATAAATGAGATTGAATGGATTGTACCACTGCATTGTCCTCTAAAAATACTTCAAGTGTGCCAATTTTCAAGTTTTGAAAAATCTGTCTACACACTTTCCAAGGTTCATTCGGTTCGCAGAAAAAGTTTTTTGTTAGTGTTTTCGGTCTGCAAATTTTCAGTAGCCTACTTTGATCACTCACCAAATACGTCCAATTATTCATCATGAGCCCAACTCATAGATTTATACTCTTCTTTTGATAGTGAACCAACACCCTAGTTTTTGTTCTCCCAAGTGTTAATTTGTCTAGTTTTTAAAGCCAAGCCTGAATGCAATTTATTCTTTTCTGACATGTTTTCTAGCAAGCAATTCTAAAATGGTAACTTTGATGGTCAATATCTTTAGACCAAAAAAATTTCATGAGATGAGACTCAATAGGGTATGAGTATGTAGAATAAAGAATTAGTGTACCAAATTTCAAAGCTTGATTAGGTGTTTTGGTCTAGTCAAAGGACCTCCTAGCACAAAGTCAACAATTTGCAGATTAATTACAATGAATTTTTAATAATAGAGCATTGATCAATTTTGAATCTAGTTAATGTTGGATGTTCAGTAAGGTAGTTTGAGAATTTAGTCATTTGAAAATGAAATTATTTTTGGCCGAACCCACTTGGGGCCTGATTGATCTCATCATAATAATGCAAATTTGTGTGAACTCAAGATTATCAAATGGTTTTTAAGCAAGCATGAGATATAAATAGGGACTTAAAGGTTTCCAAAGCCTCCATTGATTTTGAGGAAGAAAACTCAAAGAACAAAGGGACAGTGCATACCTTTGTGGTAGGGGATGAACAATAGCTTAAAATGGAGCAATTTGTGAACACATTGTGATCCCAAATGTCGATGTAGACACAATTTAATTTAAAAAAAGGAAACTTGCATAGACACAATCCAATGCAAGTCGAGGACGTAGGAATTAAAAGTTAGATTTTAGGGTGCTTTCTAAGAAACCAAACTTTGAACATATAGAGAATGTGCTCCCACCTTCCACGAAATGATTACCCTTGATTTTGGATGTATAGGCTTATCCTATCATCTATATGGTGAGTTCCTTTCTCCTTTCTTCCCCTTTATGTAAGTTATTTTGAAACTTCGAGTAGAGGACAAATTACTTCCACAACTTAATTTTTATTGCAACTGTTATTTATTTTTCACCTTTGGATCAAAAATAGTCTAGAGTGTTTCCTCTAGATCTTATGTCAACTATTGGAAGGTTTAAATTTTCAGAGGAGAGAAATCACTAAAAATATTTAAATGTCATCAAATCTTACAACATAAAGCAAGCCCTTGGTTTTTGTAGAAGTCAAATAAGGGTTTCAAAGAAGAGAAATTCATATCCCTTAGTTAAATTAAATTTGGCAAGTGATACATTACGTTGGAAGGAATTAGTTTTTAAGGAGTAAAGGAAAAGGTCCCTTGTTTTCAACCCTAACATGGAGTTAGGTGAAGCTTTACATTTTGTGTTTGAGTTTTTTATTTCCAAGAAGAACATGTAGTCCAAGATAAATAATAGCAGATAAGCCCAAATAGCATTGATGAGAGAGCTTTCATGTGCATAAAAGCAGTAGTCAAGAACAAAGATCTTCATTCCAAAGTATAAAATATAGTGTGAACAATGGATTCTAATGCTAGAGCAGAAAAATCATGTTTGGAGGAATGTTTACACATAGCAAACAATGATTTATCATAGAGGATAGAAAGTTTCTTTCACTATAAGCCAATAGCAACACTTAAAGAGGGTGAATAGAAGACTTCTCAACCAGTTTAAGCTAATAGAAAGTAGAATGTCCATAAAAAAGAGGATGCCCAAGAAGTAGTCCACATCAATGGTAGGGGCAATTTTCACTCCAAGGAGAACCTAAGAAGTCATAGGAAAACAAAGTGGAGGACCACGTAAAGGAAGGAGATTATGAATTGAACCACAACAATCCAGATAAAATGTTATAGTGGGAAGTCTATTATTTTTTGTGTATTCTATGATATTTGATGATGGGAGAAGAGGATCATAAAAGGAATGTAAGAAGGTATCCCACGGTAGAGGAAAGTGATAGGGGAGCTCAATGGAGGATAGCTGGCTAGGAAGAAGAAGAGCAGGAAATGGATTAGAGGAAGACTTGAAAGTTAATGCAAATGTATGGAAGGTATTTATAGATCTTTTTGACTACTTCCCATTGACAGTACTGGTGAAATTAGAAATTTTCTATTTGCGTGGTGAATTATCACCTTCCATTGAGACTCTACAAAAACATAAGAGAAGTCAAAATGATATAAAAAAGGGGGAGTCAACTTTGAAAAAGAGGAACCAGTGTAAAAAAGGAGCTCACACAAGGGAGTAAAGGAAAAATTTTCAATATTGAAGAATACACAGATAGAAAAGAGAATAATTTTGAATAGTAGGGGAGAAGCCCCATGTGGATGGAAAGAGGAAGCCGTGGGTCAATAATATAGGGTAGAAAAATACAACAAAGAAGTTTCCCATGCATCATTAATGAGGCCATGACATGGTCACAAGAGTTCCCATGCCAAACAATGGAAGAAAGATGTTGCAAGTAGCCATAGGGGAGCTCCATGGGTAAACTAAAAGCAATATAATGCTCATGTATGAGCCAAGAAAGGTAGTCTAGTATGTTATAGCACAAACTAGCATCAAAACCTAAGGCAAAGTCTATTGGTTAAGCTTGCAGGAACAATTATAAAGGGATTTTAGTCCCACATTGGGCACGTGATGGTTTTTTATATTGTTTAAATACTATCCCACATGTTATATGTGATGTATTTGAGACATTAGCCTTTTGAAGGCTATGGGATCATGTGGTAGAGGTCGCCCATGGTTGGCTAGCTAGCAGGTCACCCAAAAAAATTTTTGACCAAACAATTAAGTGCATTGATGTGGTGAGATGCACCTAGATATCAACATGTGTTCTCATCCTACAACTAGTGCTTTCCCACTTGGGAAAGTTTCCTAACCATTAAGAAATGCGGGAATGCACCTGAGTGCTAAAGTGGCAATCTAGTTAGGGTAGGCAGGTGGTGATGGGGTGGCCAATAATATGGTGCCATGTGGTACACATTAGGGCTTAGGGGTGGACTAAAAAATACAATATTTTTAATTGTCATTTTTAAAAATGTTTTTTCAAAAGTGGGTGCAAGTATAGATTTATTTTAAATCAAAAAAGGGTTATATTCTAAAATTGATACTTTAGAACATTTTAAATTTTTAAAAAGTCAAGGATACAAGTCAGAGTTCTATAGCAGGGGTAGATTTTTTGAAATGGCTTTCTGGGGGTTTCTAGTGGGCAAAATATGTACTCCAATATACCGTCAGAACTAGAAAAAGATGAACTATCCAAATATGAAGTTCATTTTTGTACTAATCATCACTAGTACATGCTATAGGAGGTTTTTTCTCTCAGATTGATTTGCATATTTTATTATGTGTTTTGAATCATTAGTTGTAGGATTTTGTGGAAAAACACCTTAAACACATTCAATGACTCTTATATCTATTTATTTTGAGTGTTTATGTTGTTTTGTCTTCAAATTGTTCAATTGGCACATATCCAGGTTTA
Source organism: Cupressus sempervirens (assembly GCA_028749045.1). NCBI lineage: Eukaryota > Viridiplantae > Streptophyta > Pinopsida > Cupressales > Cupressaceae > Cupressus > Cupressus sempervirens. Next base: position 975,015,700 of record CM053792.1, on the reverse strand, counting down.
ACTATTATATTTTTGTCTTTTGCTGAGATACTTTGCATTTGGAAAGGCAAAATAGAAAGGATATGATTAGCAATTGATGGGAGAAGGTAGAGAGAGGTTTTTCAGCTTCTTGGGAAAGAATTCTAAGGGGACACTTGTCATATTTTGATCAAATTTGAAAATTTCTTGATATATATTATTTCTTCTTCTCTTAAAAAGGTTGTTGGTTGGTTTTCAATTGTCAGTTCTAGGAGCTCTACTTAGGCTATGAAAGTCACACACCCAACATTACTTCTTGTATGAACAATAATTTAAGTTTTATGTAGATAGTTCTTACATATTAGGTGATTTCTGAAGTATTTATGTACATCTTTCTTGTATTCATTTTTAAAGAAATAAATAAATCACAGCACAAGGGTTTTAAATTCAGTCTAAATCTTGTCTCCTATTCATGGATTTGTAATCTTTTCTAGTTTTTGAACAAAGAGCATAAACTAGGTTGCTTTTGGTTTAAGAATGTATGTGATTGAAGGATCTTTCTGATGGAACAAAGAGTCATGTAATTGTTTGATGTTTATCATAGGGTTTTTATATTTCATGATGGGATAGTCTAAGTATGAGATTCATTTTGATGTAGATGTCTATTCATAAGGTGAAAGATAGATCAGGGATCTTGATGTAGGAGTTATGGCAGAGATTTCTAGGTGATGTATGGTTATAATTCATGTAATTTCCCAATAGATAAGGCACTGATCAATGATAAGATCATTAGGTTTTGTTGCTCATACCTGGGTCTTGTTGTTATCAACATAATAAATCAATTTTCCATTTTATGTTGAAAGTTAGTCAAAATCTTACCCTCACTTAGCTTACCATTTTTATGAGTCATGTTCTTAGCTATTTCATGCTTTTGATTTCTTGGTTAAGTATAGAATATTTAGGAGTTTCATCTGTTATTCTAGATCCTGATTAGGCTTATTGCATAGGTCACATAATCAGATCTTAAGAGGTTCACCCACCTAGGTTTTGTAGAGCTTGAAGTGAAGGAGTGTAGCCTTATAGTTGGCCTAGGTTCTTGGTGAATTGTGTCCATTATTGGAGATAGCTACTCATAGATGCATTATTGCCTTGTAGACTTGGTTATTCAAACTCTATTAAATCAAGATCCAACATTATGTAAGCATTTCTAAGGATGTTCATATGTTTTGTTATGATGCTTCTTCATTTAGTGAAGTCATTTCCCCAAGGTTTGATGTTGAATGTGTTATAAATTCATAACAATCTTTATTAGATTTTGGAGGTGTATATGATAGCACCTCAAATGTCTATGCATATGATGACTTATTAGATGCGATGGATGTTATTAAAGGGAAACTTGGTACAATTTTAGATTTTTTTCATGTTGATAATGCTGCAATAAGTTTTGATTGTTCATCTAATGAAAAGGAAAGGGGTGAAAACTATATTTCTAATTCTAAGTTTCCCTTTTATGCTAATAAATATTGTGATGATAAGTTTGATGAGTTCAAGGTTCACTCTGATATGTTGTTAAATGAAGACTATGATTATGATCAACAAAAGTTGTGTGAGCACTTTTAGGATAGTTTTTCAAGATTGGTAACTACTCAATTGTATAAGTGTAAAGGAGTTTCAACAAATGGTAAATCTAATTAGATGAGTATCAAGACTAGTAATGATGAGAAATTAGGATCCATGTTCCCTTCATAACTAGATATACAAGGTGATTTACAAATACATTATGAATATGATTCTTTGAATGAAGAAGATTATGAGCACTTCCTATTTTCAATAGATAGCATGCATGAGTCCTTCGATAATGGTGACTGTCAGTTTGATTTTGGAATTGAAGAGCATCCTAAGCCTTATTTTCATAGTGAGCATTATGTTAAGGATGTTTCTAATATGTGCTATGAAAATTAGGAAGACTATTTTGTTTTTCTAATTGAATTAATTGAGAATTACTGAGGATTTGGTGAAACAATTAAGAATGACATATACAAATTTCCTATAGGAAATGTAAATGAAAATTATGTGTTTGATGAAGGTAAGGAATTTTGAGAAGTTGGTGGTCCATGGCCATCATCTTATACAATTAGAGTGGTTTTCCTATTTTTAATTATAAAGTTGTTCAAAGGAATTTTTGTTTTCCAGTATTTGGTCTTCTTCTTCTTGTGATTCTCAATCCTTGTCATTCCTACAAGGGGCATGCATCCCCAAACAGAGCCTTTAGTAGCTTGATTTTCACCTAGCTAAAGAAATTTGAAATACCCTATGAAAATTAGGAAGAATCATGCTAAAAACTTCTTAGGGTTTCAAAAAAATACGTCTATCTCATGAAAAAACCCTACATCAATGGCCTTGTCATGTATTTGTTGGAAATATTCAAGATTGTGCTAAGTTACTTAGAGGTAGGTGGGTGGGGGGGGAGGGGGGGGTTGAATTAGTAACTTCTGGAACTTCAACAATTTAAACTTGTAATCCAACAATACAATTAGAACTTAATCCATCACATATAATCTAATCTAATTCCATGCATAAGAAACTAAAAAACATGAAAACATTGATAACACTATGACACAAAGATTTGGTGACCTAAAAACCTTCCAAATAGAAAGTAAAATTGGGGTGGGGATGTTACCTACAAGCTTTAGTACTATAGTATAAAGCTAACCTGTTAAAGCTTACATTGATCACTTTTGATGATCTGCCCTATTAGGAGCAATAAGGACTGCTAGGTCCACCATGTGAAAGGATTTATAAACATACAATTAAAGAGATTTACAAATGACTATTATGTCTACCTTTTTAAAGGATTTAACTGATCCAACTATTATGATGAAATAGTAGGTGATCTTTGCTTTGCAACTTGGTTTCCTAAATGAGATTCCTTTATGTACAAATCACCTTGCTATGATAGATATGAATTTGTTGCTCCTTAAAATGTTGTAGCCTTTTTAATTCACTCTTTCTACTCTTCTTTGATTGTATTCACTTACATTGCATTCATGTTCACATCTTCATCATACTTACACACTTTGGATATGATATAATACATTACATGTATACCAATCCAATTATACAAATTACAAAGTCGAACACAATACAAGTTAACACAAATACTACAAAGTTGGCCCACATGAAGACCCTTGGGAACTAAAGACTGACTTAGTGAGGTTCTTATACCTGACATCCATTGTTAATGCTTAGCATCATCATGCACTTAGTAGATGTATAAGCTTGGTCCATACTAATCACTTCCAAGTAGTCTTGAACTCAGTCTATACTGGTGACATGATTGATACTACTAAACTTGTCATATAAATTGAATCACTTTTTTACCATGGCATGACTTGATAAACACTATCACCTTGAGCTTACTATAAACTGAGTCACTTGGTTAACACTAAGAAGTTCAGTTAACACTGGACTCACATGACCTACATAGTGAACTTGGTGAGCACTGCACAACTTGGTTTGCACTGGTACATTTGTCATACACTAAGATGCATAGTTTACACTATTGATCTTTAATATAACTGTGACTACTTGGTAACTGCTAGGATTTGACCAAAGGACTCGATAGCAATTGTAGAACTTGGATACAAATTAAATGCTTGGAAAACACTGGTAGTTGTACAATAAGCTTGGTAGCAATATATAATCTAAATAAGTGTGTGTCACTAATAACAAACTTGACTAATATGACAAAAGTATTTTGGTGCACATTCATAAGTTGACATCTTTTAGGGATATATGAAAGTATTCCTTATCCTTGATATCCCTAAGTCCCTATATCCTTTGATGTTATGTCATACATTCTTAATTTTCATGTTGCTATGTTGTGACTACTTTGGTCACAACATCACCCCATTTCATGAGCTAATATTTTTGTAGGCTATGACAGTGCAAAAAGTAACATTTGCTAGTGAAAGTGGCTTCACAAATGTTAAGGCTGATTGCATAGTTTGGGAAGAGAAGTTGTGAAATAATAGAGTTAAACCTTTTTACATGATCATAGTCTAAGAAAATGTTAAGGGATAAACCATGGTGAAGGTGCAATCAAAGTTAGTATTCAGTAGTTCACAAAATTGTTGGTCATAGTGAACTAGGAAATATAGTTGTGATGTGGTGAATATGAGGAGTTCCAACATCACAAGGGTGAACTTACTATTAAGGGTAATAGCTTTGACAACGTGAAAAGGAAGCGACATAGTCAAGGTTTTAAGGGTAGGTTAATGTTCAGATTTTGAAGTTGTCCTATTAGTAAAATTAGTTAAGTATCATTTGATATCACTCCATCAGAGGCAATTGAAAAATAGTTAGTTTTAAGTTGTGAATGTGTGAGAGCTAACCATGGCAATTAAGGCCTATTCTTTTGAAGCATCATTGTAGGTCAAAATTTGTGGTTAAGAAGTAAAGCTGAAAGATTGTGAACAATGAAAAATTTAAGGCTAAAGTGGCTAGTGCAACATTTTGTGGTTACAATGACAGTTTGGTTTCATGTTTTCAATGTTGGGGAACAAGGAGGTAATCAATAAAAAGGGACTTCAACACACCATCACATAGTTAAGGAAAATCTTGTGTCTAGCAATCTCGAAAAGTGACAAGGTAAAGATAGGGTCATCATTATTTTGTAACTACAAAGGATGTTAAGTTATGAACTATAGTAAAGGGAAAAAAAATAGTTATTTGGATGGGAATCATCATATTTTAGTGGTTAAAAAATCAAAGTGATAGATAGTTGGGAAGCATTAATAAAGTATAAAATAAAGAGAGTGTAGTTTCATAAGTCCATGTCATCAATGATGAAAGGAGGTTGCAAAGTGGCAATTGAAGGAGGCACAACATAGCAACTCTAACATAACAGTTAAGAGAAGGGGTAGTGATGTTGCGAAATGTGTAAGGATATGGATTTCACATGGTTACAACTAGGGATAGAGAGAAAGCTTTAGCTATGGAAAAGCCATGATTTTGATTAATGTCCAGTCATCACAAGATTGCAGGTCAACATGGTAAAAAAGGAAAGAGGGTTGTGAAGCAATGAAAAAGAGAAATTGAATCATTGTAGGCATAACTTAATAGTTTGATTTCAAGGTTGTGAGGTTGCAAGAAGGTGAAAATGGGATGATTCCATCCTATCTAATAGTGACATGTGGTTCTTGTTGTGCGATCATCTATAAATTTGATTGAGGTGGTAGAAAATATTGATTTTATTTACTCAGATTGTAGAACTAGAGTAGGAGAAAAATAAGACACAATTCAACACTAAATAGAGGGATGAATTGGTGATCAAGCTTCATAGCCTTAATGGTGATTTGATTTTGAGGTGGAGTATGATATTAAGGAAAGTAAGATAAAATCAGATTCATTGAACGATCACCAAGAAGGATATAATTATTTTGAAAGAAATTGCACATATCAAGACTTTGTCTATGGAGGTAGTTGAACATTTCATGATTAAAGGCATTAGAAGACAAACAAATTAAGTTGAAGACTCCTACAACAAGTGTCACATGCCAATTTTCTGGTCATTGTCTTGGTTTCATCTAAATACAAAGAATGTTTAGATGCAACATCTTTGATATCTTTGTATGGTTTGTTTTCAATCATATTTTGACATGTGTCCTCCCATTTGAGGCTTGTTGCTATCCTTCTCTATATAAGGATTTCCAAGATGAGGAGTAAATGGTTCCAATTTTACAATCATGATACAAAATGGGATTCCTTCTTTATTACTATGATCACAAGGTTGACTCTAGTTTTATTATTGTGATACCACCAATCTCAACAATTTTCTCTATTATGAAAAAAAAATTGTAATTTCTTCTAAGAATTTAGATATATAGTCATCTATCATGTATTTTCTGAGTGTTTACATTTATTTGATGTATTGGTTTCAAGGAAATGAATACAAAACTTTTTTGAAAGTTTCATTCTAAAATTTGTCTCCTCTCTATGGGTTTGTAATTTTTTGTTGATATATGTACAAGGTGCATATCATCTAGTTCTAGCTTGGATTTGAAGTTGTATGCCATTGTATATTTCTCTATTGGGTCAAGGACTTGAGTAAATTTTTTGATATGCATTGACAAAATTGTAGGGATCATGGGAGGATCTAATAAGTATGAGTTTCATTTTGAAGATAGATGTCTGTTTGCAAGGTGAATGTATAGGTTTGATATTTGAGCATATGAGTATATTTTGAGTATCCATGTGTATGTTTTGAATAACTTTATGCCCAGTGGATAAGGGGCTGGCCAGCTTAAAGGTTTCATGTTGTTATTTTTTTCATACCTTGGTTTTGATGATAATCAACATCATTAATCAAAGTCTTTTACCTTTTATGTTAAAAGAGCTTAAAAGAGTTGCCCTCAGTTAGGATGTAAATTTCATAGGTTTTTTTCAATTTTCTTTTTCATATCTTTTTCATTGCATAAGTATAGGAGAATTAAGGTTTTATCTTCTTTGTCTAGATTTAGTTGTATTCTTTTATACTGGTACCATATGAAGAATCTGAGGTTCACTAGCCTAAGTCTTGCAGAGCCCAAAGAAGGAGTATAGCCCTATAGTTGGTCCCAATGTGTGAATAGGTATGTTGAACATGGGAATTAGTTTCCCCTAGATGTATTTGTTCCTATCATTAGGTTATTAAAAAACTATTATTTCAGGAACCAACTAGGTATACATGTACAAATATCTCTTTTATATATTCATGTAATATATAACAAATATGTAGTTATGATTTCATTATTAATAACACACACACATAGAAAAGAATCTGGATAACATAAATCTCTTGAATAAGAATTTGAAATGTGGTCTACAACAAAGGAGCAAAGAAATGGGGACATCCATGGGCTAAATAGAATGGTTTGAAGGATTATGGTGTCAGAGAAGGAGGGATAGATGAAGGATTTTTATAGTAAAATGACATATATAAAAGTATGTATATCTATATACATATGTATGTATGTATACATATATATATACATACATATCTATATATACATATATATGTATATATATAGACATATACGTCTACATACATATATAGATATATATCTATGCATATATACATACATACACACATATGTATATGTATGTATATATGTATATACACACATACATATATATATATATACATATGTATATGTATATATGTGTATATTTATGTATATATGTATGTGTGTGTGTGTGTGTGTATTTAATAAAAATCTTGATAACACCACATTAGATGAAAAGAATTTGAAATGTTCTCTTCAATGAAGGAGTGAGAAAATTGAGTTTTCTATAGTGTCCAATAGAATGGTTTAAAGGATTTTGGTGCTAGAAAAGAAGGCATAGAAGAAGACTTTTTGCAATCGAATGATTGTAAGACTTTTCAAGATGAGTATTCCTCTGTCCTATGTGACTTGATTATTGCTTTACCATTTTCTAAGATTGTAGGAAAGCAATATTAAATGAGGTTGAACCCTAAGGCTCCAACCCCTAATCTTAAGGGAAAATTGAAACCCACAAAAAACTAGAAGGGTCTGCTTGGGGATGTTGCAAAGGTGAATAAAGGTGGGGTATTTGCAATTAAATCCAATGAAGTTATGTATATTCAATTAATGGATTATTCATTGGATAGGAAATTGGTTAGGGTGGAGACCTCCTTAGTGGGCCATTTTAGAATTAGGAGACCTCACTTGAAGAATTGTTTCTATTTTTCATATTTTGAAAATCCTAGTGGCTAGTGCCTAGTTCTTGGGAAAGCTTCCCTTTTAGCTATGTAAGTGGAGGCTAACTTTTAATAAAAGTATGCATTCTTTTAGAGAAGTGTCTACCTTAGTCTACTTTCCTAGACTACCCCGTCAGTTCTGGGACAAAGATATTTTAGAAGGCATTGCTAAATTATTTGGTGAATTCTTAGGAGTTGATGTAATGACCTAAACTAGGTACCACATTATTTACACTAAATTCTATGTGTCTATGGTTCTTGGTATGATTCTCCCTAACGTAGTGGTTCTAAAACCTAGACTAGGTTCTATCTCTTAACCCCTAGAGTATGATAATTCCACTTTTTTCTTCTAGGTGTGCTCTTGTGCAGGTCATCTTTATTCTAAGTGTCAAAAGTTTCCCCTTCCCAATATGTCTCCTCTTATGGTTCATAGTTGGGTGGAAAAGGCATTCTTGGTGCTAGTGCTTAGCTAGTGGCTTCCCCAAAGATTAGGTTGAAGCTTGCTCTTTTTTTAGCCTCACCCTTCTAGTATTTGTCCACTCCCTTATCCTCTCTTGTTATTCTCTACCCCTTTCTTTCTCTAGCTCTTCTCCTAGTTCTTCAACTCCCTCTCTATTAGGTTGTTTCTTAGAATCCCAATATACACAAAAATTCCCCTTTACTCCTCCCCCCTTCTCCTTTTGTCTCCTCTCATTCCCCCTTTGCCCTATTTTATTCTTTTCCTCTCCTCATGCCTTTTTCCTTAGAGATCCATATGGTCCCTTGCCTCCCTGTTCCCCCAAATTATTCCCCCTCACCCTCCTAATTCTCCTCCCCTTTCTTCCATTTTAAAATGCACAAATATGCTAATGTGAGTCTTTCTCAAAGAGTTGCTAGATGTTCTAGAAGAGACCTAAGTCAAAATTTTGTTGAAAAGGAGATAGAAAATGGCAGCCTGAGAAATTTCAAGAAAATTTTCTCAAAATATTATCTTTAGTGATTATTACATCCTAGAATATAAGGGGTCCAAAAGATATGTAGCAAAAGATATTAGTAAATAATTTAATCAAGGAACTTAACCCAAAAATTATCCTTGTTCAAGAGACTAAGATGTCTTCTAATTATGTTTCCATTTTTATTAGATTTCTCTTTCCTCCAAGGCAATCCTATGCTAAGGTCTCTAAAGGAGCATCTTATTTCTTTACTATCATGGGGAAATATATATTCCTTAGTGCTACTAATTTTTAGCAAAGTAAGAAAGATAAGCATATGTTATTTTCCATTTCTAACTTTGTATGGTTTGGGATCTAGCTAATATCCATGCTCCCAACACTTTGGGGGAAGAAAAAATTAATGGTACCAATATCTTCAAGACAACAAGAGTAAAAAAAATCATAAATGGATAGTGATGGGATATTTAAATACCACTCTTTATCCCTCTAAGAAAAAAGGAGGTGATACTGATTTATTGAATATTTTATGCTTCATATCCCTAATTTTATTTATAAAGAAAAGCTTTTAGATTTGGAATTATAGCTAGTCACCTTCATTTGGTCTAATATGTCATCTAAAAAGAGTTAAATTCAAGTGAAACTTAACAAATGTCTACTTTCTTGTAGTTAGACTATCATATTTAAATTTTTTGTTTTTTTTATTGTTATGTATGGTTCTAATCACCACCCTATCGTATAAAAATGGCATCCTAAATGTTGGTATCTTTAACCATTGGTGGCTATTAGTGTCAACCACTTAGTAATTTACAAGGTAGAGTTAGAAAATCATCATTGTGACTAAGATACACTATATAGGCCAAGTCATGCACATAAGAAAGTATGTACCACACTCTATGGGAGCTGAGTAAGTGTATGGTCACCAAGTATTTCAATATGAGTCGAGCACATCAATGATTGATGAAGTATTAAGTTACATGGTGTGTATTGAGAACAATACATGTCAAGAATCAAAAGAGTAATACCAATCAAGCATCAACAATGTCGAGCATTAGGAAAAAGTAAAGACCAAGCAATTCATAGTTTATATAAAAGTCAGCAACCAAATAGAGTTTGAGGCAAAATTATTATCAAGTCAAGATGGAATGAACATTTGAGTTTTGTAGAGATTGTTATATCTAACACTTTAATACATGAAGAGGTTGTTAAAGAATATTTACATGACGTGGATCATAGATCCCTATGTTTTGTGATCAACAATTTAGATTGAGAGGCTATTATGGAAGAATCTAGAAAACTCTTTACAAAACTCTTTCAATAGAAAATATCTTAACTTAGATCATAGTGTGAGAGATGCATGTGCAAGAAAGAGAAAGGGAAAGAATGGAGAAGTGTATGAATGTGATCAATGAGTAAAGTGAAGGATTGAGACCATGATTTAGTGAAGGGTTATGTCATCATATAATAGAGAAAGTGACCTGTTGATAGTAGTGAAGTGATAGGGAAAGAAAACTAATATTAGATCATAGGAGAGGATTGGTTAGCAAGGAGAAGAATCAAAATCAACTTAAGGAGAAAACTAAGAGTCATCTATTGAATCAATTTTAACTAACTTGAATTAGGGTAAATCTCTTAGTAGAGTGGTCTTAAAAAATATTTGTAAATCTCATAAAAGATTCCTTAATTTATTTTAAGTGTGAAATCCTCTAACAAAGTGGTTTAAGTTTTTAACAGGGAAGACCCCGTACAAGGTAGATCATATCTTATGATCAAATATTGTAAGCTTAACTGTTTATCTTTATTACTGTAGTAGTGAATATTTGTGGGTGTCATCCCCACTCCAATTTTTCCTTCACCTTGGGGGGTCTCTAGGTAGAAAATATTGTTTTATGTGTTTTATTTTCATGCATGTGATTGATCAAATTTATATGTTACAATAGATTTAAATCACAAGTTCTACATGCACAAGTTTACTAATAGATGTGAGTGAACTGGTGAAAATTTTAAGTGTTTAAGATTTTGATTCACACACCTCATCTCAGTATCTTGTTTATCATGTCTATTACTCCATCAACCAACAATTGGTATTAGAGCATTGGTTCTCTAAGAGAAGTTGAATCACTTGGTGATTAGATCATAGAGATAGAGGCTTTCAAATTGGACTAGGGTATTGACAATTAGGTGACTGGCATCCAACTCATAGTCCACAAACTTGAGAGGGAAAGTCAAGATCTAAAGGATTCCCTAAAAAGGAGAAAGGAAATTACCATTCTAAGAAAATAATTTTCATATGAAGAAGTTGATATTGAAGGACTATTTGAACTAATAAATCCAAATGGAAAAGCATTTGTAGATCTACTTGACAAGAAAAAACTCCTAAATGAAGAAATGAGAAGACAAAAAAGAGAACATGGAATCCAATAAGTAAGACTATGTGAAGTGACTAAAAAAAGGAGAAAGCTAAAGAAGATAGTACTATGGCTAGATAAAAAAAATGTAATGACTACCAAACTTAAAGAAATGATATCAGATGTGTAGAAGCTCACAAATACACAACTGAACATGATGAATGACCTAATGTTTACAAATAAGGAACTGAACCACAAGGATGTGGAAATTGAAAATCTCAAATTACAAAAGGACATACTAAGGAATGAACTAAAATATGAGAAAGAATCTATGGAGAAATCAACCAAACGTAAAGAGGAAATGAAGTACTTTGAATAATTTATGAATTCATGAAGTTATTCTAATGAATCTAGACATTCATGCACTGAGAAAGGAGAGTCATCCAAGAATGGAGAACTAAGGAATGCAAAGTCAAAGACCAAACCAATATGCTATCATTTTGGAAAACTTGTTCATACTACAAATATCTATCCAAGAAAATATGGTATGCGGAATTTTAAACCTGAGTTTATTGGTTACTATTTTTACTACAAGAATAAAGACATCAAATACATAAGTGTAGATCAAGAGTGAGGAATGTGACTGCTACATCTAATTTTGAATGATATTGCTATAGATATCAAAAGTATGGGCTTAGAGTGTATGAATACAAATCATAGATATAAACTTACTAGACAAATCAAAGGAGGAATTATGCACCTAACAATGCATATTCCAAATGTCACAAGTTTAGACATCAAAGTGAGAATTGCAAGACTCAAGTACATTCAAAAAATTAAACAAAAGAAAGAGGAAAAGGAAAAGTGGACATTGAGAAAATTAAGAAAGAAACAAACTAGAAATGGAAAAGGGAAAAAAAAAGATGGAAATAGTGGAGAAAATGGAGCTAAGGTCACCCAATCTAATGGATAAGGTGATCATGTCATCTTAAACTAAGCAAGAGAGGTATGTATGGAACTTTATACCTAATTGATATATCATACATCAATTTCTTACATGAAACAATGAAAAAAATCATATCTACATATGTGAAGATGCATAAGAAAACATTTTTGAAAGGTTTCGACATGTCAGTAAAAATTGTCTATGTTAACCGAGCATTGCAACATAGACTGAGCACTTCAGAAGAAGAATGATAACAGGGATCTTCTTTACTCTAGAGATTTATTTCTTTACTTAGGCTACTCCTAGAATAAATATTTTTAATAATCTAAACCCAACCTATAGGACTTCCTTCCAATCCCCTTTCACTAAGAAACTCTCCCAAGCAACTCAAGTTTCCATCCTCTGACTTCAAATCACCAATTGTTCATCTTTTCACTCAACATGCCAAGTATTCCTCAAATCCCATTATGAGGTCAAAATAAAGTTTACACTATATTCATGTGTTTCTTTATGCCTTTCACTTTATTGTACATCTTTTTGGTAGGTCTCTCATACCCACAACTCCAATTTGACCTGTTTGCCCTTGTAGTCCTAAGAACCCCTATTAACCCTCCTAAAAACAAGGAACTAGCAATAAATCCCAAAAAACTTGAACAAGTATTGTTGATGTCTTTAGGAATTTTTTTTCAATTTACCAAGGCTTGAATATTTTCCAAGTCTTAGGTCTCTATGGTGTCTATATTGTGATTCTAGTTTACCCTTATTGTGAGGGTTTTATGGCAATGACAAAAAAAAATCTTACCAAATTCTATAACCCTTGATTCAAACCTTCTCATCTAGTTCATGGACACCTAAGACCCTATTCTATAATTTTCCATTCAAGTTTGGCATGTGCCAATCATCCGTTCTCATTAGAATTCAATTACAAGCCTTCATTGTGCCTTGCCAAGCCTTTGTTGCTCCCCTCGAGCTCGCTTGTAAAAATATCTTCTTGACTTCTAAAAACCTAAAAAAAATATTATTTAAATAATACAAGGGGGCTATTACTTTATTTCCAAGGGCCATAGTGATTTGACCTTGGAAACTCAAACCAAAGCCATTATAGTGTTGGTTACTCCAAATTAGACAACATAAGTGTAAAAACTAACTAATTTTGAAAACCTACTGAAATGATAACTTAAGACCTATTTTTTTATCAGAATAAATACATGAATACAAGAAACTATTCCATTCAAAATAGTAAGCTATTCAATCAGGTTTCTTTACTCAATCCTCAAAACTTTGTTTTCTGTCAAGCAAAACTCTCCTTCACACGTGTTGTCTATACAATTGTATGTCCAACCCCTAGAAATGAGTTGGAAGGTGTTTTTATAGGCTCTCCTAACCATCTTGTCCTTTGGTTTGAGCCATAACTACCCATGTTTCCCCTTCTCCCAAACTATGGAAAAATTGCTATTGCAATTCTACAAAAATTACAAAGTTGTAAATGAGCAAGTTTGACAACCTTTGCAATTTTGTAATCCAAGCCTCCAAAATTGACCAGTTTGATTTAAACCTTCATAAAATGAAACTAAAATACTTAAGGACCTATTTTGTACACTTATTTCCTCATTTTAGGAATTTTTCCATGTTTTTTCTTATGGATCATTTTCTAGCAATTTTGTGTTTATTAGGACCTAGTTGCTCAAAACTTAACTCACACTCAACTCTTACCTAACCACACCTCCTAAACCTATCTATGGACTTTATAATTAGTTTTTATTTAATAAATGGTAGGTTATACCATTTAAAAACCTAAATTTGACTTAGGTTTTCACCTTATCTCTAGGTGCTCCTTCACCATTCTCCCCCTACAAGAAAGAAGTCTAAGGTACTTGTTTAAAGAGGAACTTCTTGCTAATTCCATGCTTCTTAAATCACTCTAACCAATACAAGTTGCCTCAGTTTCAAGTGTATCTAGCAATTTCATTATATTTTCTTTATAAACCTTGTTCCTTGTACTTTTTTTCACTCTAGAATCCAATATCCTCTCTACTTGTGGTTGCTTCCTTTTAGGTACCCGTAGGTTTGATATATCCTTGTTTAGCTCTATTTGGTACTCTTCTTAATCCACATTTTTACCCTTGTAAGGTATGAGGTCTTTGACATTAAAGATGGGAATGATATCCATGTCTTTGGGTAATTCTACTTTGTAGCTATTGGGTCCATATTTCTCTAGTAATTTGTATGGCCCAATCCTCTTCATCTGCAACTTACTAGGGATTCCCTTCTATAACTTGGCTTTACATTTTAATTCTATTATCCCCTCATCCTTCTCCTTCAACTTCTAATTTTTCTCTATCAAGGTCTTCTTAACCTAATCATGTACTTCTTTCATACACTAAACAAATCATCACCATGTCCACTGATGTTGTCATGGGCTGGTAGGTCTCTTAACTCCATTATGCCCCTTGGATATGTACCATAAACTATTTGGAAAGGGTTTAACCCTATTTTCCTATCCTTTCTATAACTATAGGAAAATTATTCCCTAGGTATGACTTGCTCCCAACTCTATCAATACTTGTTGGTAAGACATCTTAAGAAGTTTCCTAGGACTCTGTTGATGACCTTTGTCTACCCATCTATTTGGGGATGGTAGGAAAACTATGAGCTAGGTTTGTTCCTAGTCTATTTCATAGGGTCTTCCAAAAGTTCCCTATAAATTTGAAATCTCTATCATCTACTATGTTCCTTGGTAAGACATATATTCTTACCGCCTCCTTAAAGGAAAGATTAGCTATATTGTTTTCATCATGTTTTCTTTTGCATGGGATGAAATGACTCATTTTACTAAACATATCTACCACCACAAACACATTATCCAACCCTACCCTAGTCCTTGGTAATCCCACTATTAAATTCATGATGATACATTCCCAAGGCCTATTAGGAATGGGTAGTGGTTGGTAAAGTCCTAGATTGGATGAAGTGTCCTTTTCTTTTTGACATATACCACACTATTCTACATACCTCCTTACATCCCTTTACATCTTGGGCTAGTTGAAAACCTTTCCACAAGGTCTAGGGTCATGTTAAGGCAAAAAATCCCACTCATACTTGCATTGTGCTTCTCTTGTATGAGATTTTCTATCATAGAGCCCCTTGGGATGCACAAGTATTGACCCTTGAATAGTGACCCATTTTTTAAAGTATATTCAAAAAATTCCCTATGTAAATGATTTTAAAAGTTAGTACATACCTTGTAGGCCTCTAAAAAATTAGTATCCTCCTCATATAAGTTCTTGAATCCATCTAGTCCTATGATTTTCAACTTGACTTCTTTTACTATCAACAAACTCCTTATTAAAGTATCTACCACCTTTTTATTGGTTCCCTTCTTGTGTTTAATAGTGAAAGTGTGTGACTGCAAGAACTCCATACATTTTATGTACCTCAAATTTAGATTCTCCTTTGAGTTGATAAATCTTAGAGCTAGGTTATTAATGAAAAAAACAAATTCCTTAGGAAATAGAAAATGCCCCCACTTCTTGAGGGCTTGAACAAGTGCATAGAGTTCCAATTCATATGTTGAATACCTTATCTTGGCTGAATTAAGCCTCTCACTAAAAATGCCACAGGCCTACCCACTTGGCTTAAAACTATGCCAACAACTATGTTACGAGCATCAAACTATATCACAAATGGTTTCTCAAAACTAGGTAAAACCAACACTGGTTGGATTGCCACTTCTTTCTTCAACCTCTCAAAACTTTCACCTACACCCTTGGTCCATGTGAACTTGATCTTCATGTCTCCTTTAATGGTGTCATTCATTGGTGCACAAATCTCACTAAACCTCCTCAAAAACTTCCTATAGAATTGTGCTAGGCTATGAAAATTTTTGACCTCAGTAGAAGAGCTAGGAGTAGGCCAACTTAAGATTTCCTATACCTTACCCTTATCCATTTTTAGATTTCCTTGGGATACTACAAAATCCAAGTACACTAGACCCTCCTTCATGAACTCACTCTTCTCAAGGTTCACTATGAACTATTCCTCTTGAAGCTTCTTCAACATCATTTCTAGGTGCTTCATATGCTCCTCTTTTGTCTTATTGAAGATGAGGATTTCATCTAGATATACAACAATAAACACTCCTATGTAATCTTTCAAGACCTCATTCATGATTCTCATGGTGGTATCTAGTGCATTGGCAAGGCCAAATGGAAGTACCAACCATAGATAGAGAACTTCAGTAGTCTTAAATGAAGCCTTTCATTTATGACCCTTCTTCATCCTAATCTAATGATAGCCACTCTTGAGATCAATTTTGGAAAAGTATCTAGCTCCACCAAGACAATCCATTAGGTTTTCTAACATAGGAATAGGAAATCTATATCTGATTTTGACTCTATCGATTTCTATAGAATTAGTACACATTCTCCACTTACCTCCCATTTTAGATTCTTTGACAACTAGTATTGTACCTAGAATGATACTCTTCCTAATCGACCCTTGATAAGGAAAATAATGGCCTTGTCTTGTAGTCTCTTTGTTTTTCTCTAGATTTATCTTGTATGCAACTTTGTTTGGTAGCGATGCTCCTAACTAGTACTAGTATGAAGTCAATTTGATAACTTATAGCTCTCTTTGGAGGTAATGTTGGTGGTTCTCCATCAAAAATTATGTCCTTGAATTGATTTAATAGTTCTTGCACATTTTTAGGTATAGGCACTTGTGAAGATGATGGCATGCCCTACTCCTTCACCTTCATTCAAGTCCTTTAGGAATTATTTTCCACTCATCAACAATGTCTTAGAGGTAGCATTTTCTACTTTGTCTTCTTCATTTATAAACTATATCCTATAAGTGACCCCATTCTTCTTGAAAGAGTATTTTTTTTCCTTCCCATGATGCATTGCCTCCTTGTCATATTGCCAAGGCCTTCCTAAAAGTAGATAAGAATCCATGGAAAGCACATCACATAGAATCTAATCTTGATACTTCCAAATGGTCATGTCTTCCCATAGTTGTTCATTTAATAATATATTCTATCCCTTGTTCAACCAAGTCACCCTATAAGGATATACATGGAGAATCTTTGTTAGGCCAATCTTTTCTACCACCTCCTTTGACAATACATTGCTAGTAGACCCCAAGTCTATGATAACTTTTCATACCTTACCTAGTATCTTGCAAGATTTTCTAAAAATTTATCTTTCAAGTAGTCCTTTATTGGCTCCTTAACCAAGACTCTCCTCAACTTGAGGTTCTCACCCTTCTCTATTTCAAGGTCCACTTCTCTAGCTTTCTTATTTTCTTCCTCTTAGACACAAGTGATCTTCTTCTCTCTATAAGATGTTGATGCCTTCTCTAGACATCTATAGGAAGGATTCTCTAGCTAACATAGTGTAAGGTACAAAAATCCCCAAAGGAGATGTCTAACCCCCAAAAAATAACCACACAGTGAAAACACAACAACAAAATAGCAATAATGTAGGATCTGATACCAAATCAAAATTCTTTATTCATAGATATAACTAATTACATGAAATATGCTTGGCTGTAAGGCTTTTTGTTAGGATTAAACCATAGACATAAATAACAATTACATGCAAATATAAACAATATCAAAAAATAATATATCACATAGAAAAGAACACAAGGAACCAAGTTTTAATGTGGTTCACCCAATCCCTAGGCTATGTCTACCAAACAAAAAGTCTGATATTATTACGATCTAGTGATTACAACTTGATTACAACCTATAATCCCTTACAACTCAATACTGTTGCAAGAACCAATTTTTGCATCATAACTATGGAACAATCCCTATCCCTAATATCTTTTATATAGGTATTTTTACCACTTTAGGGTTATAATTAATAATTATATGTCAACCCAAAATCTTGATAAAATAGGGCTCAAACCCTAGTGAGGAATTATGGAGTATGTATAGTACTTCCCTAATCAGTCATCAAAATCTAACAATCTCCCACTTGGAGACTGATTAGGCTCCACACTAAACAACAATCTTCCACTTAGAGACTGATCCTATAGCTATGTTGCTACTCCATGAGGCTCCCACTAGATCAAACCACCCTAGACTATATTGTTCTTTTATTCATGTTTAGTCTAGATGATCAACCAAAGGTGAAGAGGATTTTAGCTTCTCCCTTGGTATTAGCTTTGTAAACATATCTTTTGGTTTGTCATTTGTATGTATCTTGTCTAACTTTTACTATCCATCCTCCAAAATTGGCTGAATGAAATGGTACCACAACTGTATGTGTTTAGTCTTTGAATGCAAAGCTAAGTTCTTTACAAGATGAATGGCACTCTATCTATAAACAAATAATTATCCTTCTAAGGGTGTCCCAATTCTTCCAAGAGGAACTAAACCCGTATCATCTTCTATAGCTGAGGCATGGGGTACCTTGGACATCTTATCCTCCTCTTCTTATATCTTAGGACACATCAACTTAGTCAACTTCAAATGATCAGGTAAAGGCATGCTGACAGCTTTAACATTCTCCATAAAGAAATGATGCAACACCTTCTCAACATAATCAGCCTGAGATAACATCAATTTTCTATTCTTCTTATCTCTGCAAATCTTCATACCAAGAATTTGTTTTACTGCCCCCATGTCCTTCATAGCAAATGCATGTGCTAACTGGCTTTTCAACCCCTTAATCTAATCCATATTAGACCCATCTACAAGTATATCATCAACATATAAACATAAAATAGTGTAGCTATCATCATCTAACCTCTTAAAATAAGCACAATGATATGAATGACACCTTGTATATCCATGATTAGGCATAGAACTATCAAATTTTAGATACCATTGATGAGGGGCTCGCTTCAAGCCATATAAACTTATCTTAAATTTGCACACTAAGTTCTCCTGACCTTTGACCTCAAATCCCTATGGCCGAGCCATATATATCTCTTCATCCAAATCACCATGAAGGAGGGTTGTTTTAGCATCAAGCTACTCTAAATACAAATATTTAGTAGCCACAATACTTAAAATAGTATAGAGAGAAGTCATCTTAATAACATGAGAAAATATATCATAAAAATCAAAGCCCTTTTTCTATGCAAATCCTTTTATAACTAACATGGCTTTAAATATTTTCTTACCTCCATCCTCTTCTTTTAACCTATAAACCCACTTAATGTAAAGCTCTTTTACCTCTAGGAAATTTGCATAAATCCCAAGTCTTATTTTTTAGCAAATTCAATTTTGTCTTTTATTGTAGACTGCCACTGAATCTTAGTATCCACCTACATAGCTTCATCATAACATTTAGGTTCACTAGCATGAGTAAGTAAAATAGAATACAAAGAGGGAAAAAATCTTTTTTGAGGTCTAATTTTTCTTGTTGACCATCTAACATTCACTAGTGTGTGTCATATTTTTTTTCGCGGTTGTTGCACATCATGAGGAATAGCTAGAACATTAGTTTTTGGAGTATCGTCTAGCACTACATAATCATCTTCTTTCTTCTCATGTTGCTACAAAATTTCTTTGTACATCACTTTCTCATTGAATATGAAATCCTTGCTTCTTGAAAATTTTATGATTTTCAAAATCCCAAACCCTATAACTAAATTCATTAATGTCATATCCAACAAATACACAATTCTTTGACTTAGCTTCTAGCTTGGTTCTATTGTGAGATTCTATATAAGAAAAGGCTTCACAACCGAAGGCTTTGAGAAAAGAATAACTCACCTTCTTACTAGTCCATTCTTCCTTTGGAATACCACAACCCAAAGGAGTAGAGGGACCTCTATTAATCAAGTATACTGTTGTATTGATAGCCTCTATCCACATGTGTAAGGGCAACCCAACATGCAACCTCATGCTCCTTGCATATTCAATTATAGTCTTGTTGATGCATTTAACTACTCCATTTTCCCATGGAGTCCTTGGAATAGTATTTTACCTACAAATACCATTAGTGGAAAAATAATTTTCAAATTCATGATTGCAATACTCACCACCATTATTAGACCTTAGAAATTTTAATTTCTTACTAGTCTCATTTTCAACCAAACATTTTCATTTCTTAAAAGTTTGAAATACATTGGATTTCTAAGGAAATAAACACATACTCTTCTAGTTGCATCATCAATTAATGCAACATAATAATGAGAGCCGCCAAGGGAAGATACCTGAGCTAGTCCCCATACATCAGTATGCACAAGTTCTAATTTCTCCTTTTTGTTTTCCTTCCCAATCTTCACAAAACTCACTCTCTTTTTTTTCCATACACATAGCTTTCACAAAAATCCATATTAACACATTTCTCACTCATGTGACCAAATCTATTGTGCCACAGTAGCTATTTGTTCTCCCTTCTCAACTTTAACAACTATTTCATTTTTCTTTGAAACAATTAAAGTAGAAGGAACAATATGACCTAACAAAGATATAAGGTACCTACTTTCACACCTTTTGCTACTACAAGGGAACCTTTTGAAAAATTACAATTTTTATCATTAAAAGGAACTACACAATCCTCATCACTAAGTTGTCCTGCTAAAATTAAATTCTTAATCAGCCTTGGAACATGTCTTACCTCATGTAGTAGCCAACGATTCCCATTCTATAACTTAATCTTAACTTTTTTCTTTCCAAAAATTTGATAAGGTTAATTATCCCCTAGATAAACAAGTCCAAAATTCCCTTGAACATAATCAATGAAATAACCTTTATGAGGTGTAGCATGAAATTAACCACTAGAATCTTAAACCCACGAATGATCAACACTTTCTAAAGATAGAAGCAAAACCTCCTCTTCAAATTTGTTACTTACCACATTTTCCTCCTTGTCTCCATTTGGTTTATCTCCTTCATTTTTATTTCAAGTCCAATAATCTTTCTTTTTATGCCTTGGTTTCCCATAGTACCAATAGTTGTTTGGTCCTCTCAATTGAGACATCCTTCCCTTTGACTCTCCTCTTGATTTCCCACAATTTTTGGAATTACTTCCTCTCTCAGTCATTCTATCTTGACTTTTTGTATTCAAGGAACTCCCTAATGTAGATCCACCTAAGGATTTCCTATTATTTTCCTCACTCAACATACCACCAATCACCTCATCATATTTTAGGGTGCTAGATCTATGAATAGAATTACTTACAACCATTCCAACTTTCAGGAAAAGAACACAAAATCAAGAGAGCCCTAGTTTCTTCATGAAAATTGATACCCATAGAATATAACTAACAAGTAATAGTATTAAACTCATTTAAATGATCTACAATAGATCCAACTTCTACCATTTTCATATTAAGTAAACACTTCATGAGAAATACCTTGTTTGAAGCAGAGGGTTTTTCATACAGTTTCTCTAGGGTTTGCATTAACTCTTCTATTGTCTTTTCTTTTGTAATATTAAATGTCACTGATGATGCTAGAAATAATTAAATGCTTCCAACTACTTTTCTATCCAAAAGATCCCATTTTTCATTTGGCATATATCTTTGATTGTTGGTTTTTCCTTCCAATGGCTTCCATAAATCCTTCTAATAAAGATAATCTTCCATTTACATCTTCCATAATTGAAAGTTCTACCCATTAAACCTATCAACCCTTAACTTACCCTCGTTTTCCATCACTCCTACTCAACTATGAGGCTTTATTGTAGAGGATAACTAAAAAAATAACCTAGCTCTAATATTACTTGTTAGGATTAAACCATGGATAGAAATAACAATTACATGCAAATATAAATAACATCAAAAAATAATGATCACATCAAAAAGAACACAAGATACCAAGATTTAACATGGTTCACCCAATCCTTGGGATACGTCCACCAAACAACAAGTCTAATATTATTACAATCTAATTACAATTTGTAATCCCTTACAGCTCAGGACCACCTCAAGAACCAATTTTTGCATCAAAACTATGACACAATCACTAACCCTAAGCTCTTTTATACAAGTATGTTTACCACTTTAGGGTTATAATTAATAATTACATGTCACCCCAAAATCTTGATAAAATAGGGCCCAACCCTCACTGAGGAATTATGGAGTATGTACACTACTTCCCTAATCAATCACCACAATATAACACTTTTAGGTTAGGGCCAACTACAATAACAATTACAAAATCAATTATGTAATATCCAACAAGATCCACTTACAAACTTGATTCTAGCTAGTTTAGATCCATAACTAGATGAGAACACTAAGAAGAATCCATGCTTGTACCTTTCTCCACCAAGAAATCCTCTAGTTCTCAAGCCACAACCCTATCTCTTCAAAATTTTCATCTACACTTTATCCCCTTCTCAAAGTTGGAATGAATAACTATCTTCCTAAAGACTCCACAAAACCCCTTACTTATACCCAACTAAACCACAAGTTGGCCCAACACATAACAAACTATATTAAATCCCTTATATTATATATATATTGAGCCACAAGTTAGATACAAAAAAATTTAAATATCCATAGATAAATTAAATGTCAAATTTTGGCTCATAGACAGCTCAACATGAATAGAACATAGACCAATACTAGCACTCAGCACATACAGGAACACTCGGCACCAATCGGTTTAGTTGGCATCCACTAAGAGATATATTAACTTGGTATCTACTAGTAGCTATTGCAACTCAACATCCACTAGATGCTATAGTAACTTGACATCCACTAGGAGTTATAGCAACATGACATCCACTAGATTCTATAGTAACTTGACATCCACTAGGAGCTACAATAACTTGACATCCACTAGGAGCTATAGTAACTTTGCATTCACTAGATGCTATAGTAACTCAACATCCACTAGGAGCTATAGTAACTCGACATGTACTAGGAGCTATGGTAACATTCCATACACTAGATGCCATAGTAACTTGGCACCACTAGACAACTTGGCAACAATAGAGAATTGAAAACCACTGACACTCAACTCCAGCATGAAAGATTGTAAGAAAGCCTATGATGCTCCTGCATTAGACACCCCAGGTTCAAAAAGATGTTCTAGTAACTAGAAGAACATCTTATGGGATTCACCAAATAAATTCAAAACTGGTTCTTCACATACATATCCTCCAAATCTTCAACTTGTACACTCTTTCCCTTGTTCTTCTTTTACTTCTTCACATCCATCTTAGATGTGCTATAGGTCTAATTTCCGTATTGATCTCTAACCTTCTCAAAATTTTCCAAATCATCTTGGCTACCAATACTCAAGATCCTTCAACCAAGCTCTTCATTCTACAAAGGAATCAAGGAAAACTGCCTACCACTTTTCTCAACAATAAATATATTCTTGACATAATCAAGCACAACCTTGCAATCATACTACTAAGGTCTACCAAGAAACACATGCCAATTGTTCATGTCCACAATATTATACAACACTTGATCCTTATACTACCCAATCTAGAAATCAAAAAGGCATTTCTTCCTCACATCCAAAGAATGTTCACCTTGTTACCAACCAATCCTATAAGGATAATGATGTCTCACTCTCTTTAAACCAAGTTTCTCAACTATCTCCTTAGCAACAAGGTTATTAGTACTACCACCATCTACAATCACCTTGCAGAGTTTACCACCAGACTTATGCCAATTCTTGAACAAACTAGTCCTTTGACAAGGATCCAATGTCCTCTCACCAACTAGTACTTGTTGAGCCAACAAACATTCTCCTTTCTCAGGTTGACTATATTGAACTACAACCTCATTCACAAAAACAACTATCCTACCAATCATACATTCAAAATATCTATGCCCTTCTTTCCCACATGTGAAATAATTACCTTTGAATCCACCTCCAACTATAATTTTTGGATAGGTAGGTTTTGGTTCACTTTCAACACTTAGTTTAGCTTGTGCCAAGCTATCCTATTTCTCCTTCCCTCTAGCATTACCTGGACCTTTCCTCTTCTATTTATCCCTTTTGTTTAGGGCATACTGATAAACATCCTCAACTAAAGAAATATTCAACATACTAACCTCATCCTAAATATTGAATCTCAAACCATTAATATACTAAGCTACATTTTCCTTTGATAATTTTCTATGACTAGACCTAATAGTCAACTTGTAGAAATTCTTGGTATAATATTTCACAATCATATCCTTTTATTTTAGAGTTTGCAGTCATTTAAAAAACTCAAGTTCATAATCAATAGGAATGAACTTAGCCTTCAACTAAGTTACCATCAATCTCCATCTAGTAATCTTCATTTCAACTTCCTCTTCTTTGTCTCTTTGTAATTTTTTCAACCAAAGTGTACCATGTCCTTTCAACTTAGTTTGTGCCAACCTCACTCTGAGTGGATCCTCAATATCTTCAAGCTCAAATTAGTCTTCCAATTCACTAATCCAATCAATCATGTCTTTAGGAGTCAAATTACCTAAGAAATTAGAAAGCTCCATCTTATACTTTAGCTTCAACTAAGAGCCAGGTCTAGCAAACTAATCAACCCTAGTTCCAATAGGTCTTTCCACATGATTAGTACTATCCTCAACACTAGATCTAGTAGCTTTAATGTCTTTAGAAACTTCCTCATAACTATCTTTAGTACCCACATGCCTAGGTACACCACCTAAAGCACTTACAATTTTAACAATCATGTCAATCTTCATCATTGCAATCTTAGATCTGAACTCTACCCTTATCTTCTCTTAGATTATTTCTTCCACAACATCACTATGATCATAATTTCCCTAGGGTCCAATATTCTTCGAGTAATCTTCCAAAATTTTAGCAAACCCTAAGCAATAGATCCACCAATCAAAAAAATCAATTAACCACAATATCAACCTTCTCTATAAGTCTTGGTGTAAACTGCCTCAGCTTTGGCAAACTATAAACACATTCAAGAACAACCTTTACTCTGATACCATTTGACATAGTACAAGTTAGGAAAATCCCCAAAGGAAATGTCCAAACCCCTAGCACAGAACCACACAATGGAAACACAACAACAAAACAATAATAATGGAAGATTTGATACCAAATCACAGCTCTTTATTCATAGATGTAACTAATTACATGCAATATGCTCAGTTATAAGGCCTTCCAAGTTAGGGCCAAATACAACAACAATTACAAAATCAGTTTTGCAAGATCTGACAAGATCCACTTACAAACTTGATTCCAACTAGTATAGATCCATAGATAAGAACACTAAGATGAATCTACACTTGTACCTTAAGTTTCACCAAGGAATCCTCTAGTTCTCAAGCCTAAATCTTGCTCTTCAAAATTTGCATCTACACTTCATCACCTTCTCAAAGATGGAATGAATAACTACCTTCCTAAAGACTCCACAAGACCCCTTACATATACCCAACTAAGCCACAAGTCATCTCAACGCATAACAAGCTATATTAAATCCCTTACATTAAATATATGTTGAGCCACAAGTCAACCACAACACAAATTAAATAGCCATACATAAATTAAATGCCAAAAGTTGGCTCATAGATAACTTGGCATGAATAGAACCAAGACCAATACTAGCATTCAACACTGATACATTCACTTCACATCCATTAAGAGCTATAGTAACTTAGTATCCACTAGGAGCTATAGTAACTTGACATCCAATAGCTACTATAGTAACTTGGCATCCACTAGGAGCTATAGTAACTTGGCATCCATTAGATGCTATCGTAACTTGACATCCACTAGGAGCTATAGTAATTTGACATCCACTAGATGCTATAGTAACTTGGCATCCACTAGGGGCTATAGTAACTTGGCATCCATTAGGAGCTATAGTACCTTGGCATCCGCTAGGAGCTATAGTAACTCAATATCCACTAGATGCTATAGTAACTTGACACCACTAGACAACTTGAGAGCAACAAAAAATTGAAAACCACTAGCACTCAGCTCCAACATGAAGGATTGCAAGAAAGTCTAGGATGCTCTTGTATCACCAACTCACCACAATTTTAAAATTTGATGTTACTATAGTGTGAGCCTCATTTGCTACTCCCATATCTACCTATACCATAATTATTGGATCCTCTTTGTCTATTAAAGCCTCTCCTTTGATAAGTCTCACAAGCCTACTCATTCCATTTGGAATCTCCATAGATCTTGTATTTACTAGTCCTCCTACTAGAATCACCTCTTTAGCCACCTCTGAAATCTTTACCTCTATCTATTGTTTTGGAATTGGAGTCCCCTTTCTTCCTCAATTTGTCTTCCACTTTCCTAGTAATCTAAAAACAACTTTGCAAAGTTATGAGAATGAATAAACTTGGTTAATCTAGAATATACCACTTAAGGCCATTTAAGTACCTAGCCACCTTGATCCTCTCTTCTTCATGTACCCTTATGTTGAGACAAGATTGATACAAGTATGAAAATGTGTTTTAATCATTGTTTTGTCACTAAAGTTAAACCTACTACTTATCAATAAGATAACTACTTAGTTGATGTGAGTATTATCATTTGTTTGATTGATGGAGATTACTTACTCAAATAAGATAGCAAGAAAACCTAGAGGAAAGGTTGAGTTATTGTATGAAAAAGGACTATGAAGATTAGTTAAGAAAATGATTTTATAATGAATTTATTATCTACTTAAGGTTGTAAAGGTTAGATACATTGACTAAGTCTAGAAAAAAAGTAAGAACTTCGTCTGCCAAGCTTGATCAAGTGCATGATAGGTGCCGAGAAAATTTATTGCAAGCTGAGAAGAAAATTGGTTGGAGTCGAGAAAAGTGAAAATTTAGTATATGTCAAGCGAACATAGTGTAACTTGAGTAAAGTTTAGTTGATGTTGAGTACTAGTAGAAGTTAGTGTTTTTCGAGTTAACTAGTGGAAGGCAAGTAGAATAGTATGGAAGCTGAGTGAAAACATATTTATGTTGAGTGCTAGTATTCATGTTAAATCATAGATTTTCCAAATATGAGCTAACTATTTTGTTTTCTTGAATTATGTGAAGTGTGTGGAAGATAACTATGATGGGTTGGTGGCACAAAATTTATGGTAAACTATTTTGAGTTGAATTCAAACAGGATTGAAGAAGAAGTTTCTAGAGGGACTCAAATGAAGAGATGGGTATATTCATTGAATCCTACCTAACCCTAAAATGGACGATAGAGGATGAATGACAAAATAGCTTAATTTTCTATTTATAGAGATGGTGGTTAGAAGCAAGCTTGGTCATGTTTGAGAACATAAGCTAGATAAGAGGTCTAAAGTATTGCTTCATTCATTGACCAAACAAAAGAGACTACTATTGGCAAGCAAAGAAAGAAGGCTTAAGAGTATGAATTCTTGAAGGGTGAACAAGCTATCAGAGCTAAAAAATTTGAAAGCCAAGAATAATGGAGGATTGAAATAGAGATCTATAATCTACAAGTGAGTTCTAATTTTTTATCAAATAAAGCCTGATTGTTACTTTCCTAAAAGTCATTTATAAATCCTTTAACAAAAGTGAAATTCCATGTAAATGATCTAAAGTCCTCTAACAAGACTCACTCCTAATAGGGTGATTAAAATCCTCTAACTAGGTCACATTTAATAATGTGTATTGTAACCTTTAACAGGGTTGGCCTTTCATAGGGCATCACTTTAGAAGAGTGAGAATTAGTAGCATAGTGCTAGTGGTTTTTCCCAAATTGTGTTTCCACATAAATGTTAGAGTAAATAATAATAATTTACTCTTTTACTTAAATTTACTTAGGTTAATGCATTTATTTATTAGTTGTAGACTAGGATTTGTTGACAACATGGAAGTTTGTTCCTATATAAGTCATACTTATCCTCTCACCTTGATTGAGGATATCTCACCTTTTGTGGATGTATGTTTGGTTATCATTCTTATCTTATAGCACTTTCTAGTAGTTTCTAATCTTGTTCTAAAACCTTCCTAGAGGCCTTTATAAAAAAGCTCTCCCTTTGCATTTTTTGTACAACAATTTCTTTTTCACATTGTTGCAATATAATTTCTCTTTGTTGCTTCAAGTTCTTGTTCCTTCATTCTTCAGTTTCTCTTCAGTAGGTTATTTGCATGCAAGTGATCCTGCCACACTATAAAGTTAGCTTTTATCAACTTCTACATGGTATCAAAGCCTCTCTGTTGCTTCTTAATTCAAAGGAATTTTGAAGCCATGATTCAGAGACACAAACCCTAGTTTGTTTGTGATTTTTTCTTCAATCAGGAGGAAGAACATTTTCTCAGTATTTTGAGAAAACTGAGAAAGAGGGTTTGACATAATAGATTTGACATTTTTTGGGGTTTTTAAAACTTTTTGGAGGTTTGATGGTGGAAATTTAGAAAAAATAACTACAGGGGTGATTTTCAAATAGTGATATCTACCTCATACAGACTCATTTTTTAAAGAAATTTTTTTTTTTGGGGTAGAATTTTGTGATCTATACATTGGCATAGGAAGTTTGACATCTCTATTCTTGAATTTTTTTGCAACTCAAAAATCTCATTTGTTTTCACCTTTAAAGGCTTCATTTGGGCTCATATGGACACATATTTCAATGCTATTTTAAAAAAAACTACATGATTTAATGTCTACTTTTCATATCTAGAATTAGTTTGGAGTAATATTGAGCTCTTAGTTCTGGTGTTGAAGTAGCGGCTTTAGTTTTCTCCCTCTGCATCTAGAATCTAGGTTCTTTTCTTAGTTTTTGTGCTTTCTATAGTTGTTTCTTTGGTATTTGAGGGATACCTTTATTAGTTGTGGGGGAGAATTTTCTTTTCTATAATTTACTTTAGAATAGACCCTTCTGCTTCTATCTTCTACTATCAATGTTGGATCCTTCTATGACCTAGCTCATGTTGCACAACAATCATGCTTGGAAAGCACAAATGACTAGGATTCTCATGTCATAAGGTTTATGGTCAAGTTTGGATGAGAACCAACCTATTCTGTAGTGCCCCTTTGAGGTTCTTCAACATAGAAACAAAATGGATGAGGCCATGGGATTGATTGCATTGAACATTTCAGATAGTCTACTATTTCACTTGGATGGTTTGACCACTCCAAAATCTTATTGGACCAAATTTTATAATTTTTTTGGTGTAGTGAATGAGTTTTGGGCACTTCAGGTTCATGAAGAGTTGACTTCATTGTCACTAGATAGATTTTCCACCATTGAAGACTTCTTGTTGAAGTTCAAATCTTTAGCTGCAATTTTGCTAGGATGTGGGAAAAACAAAATAGATGTTGAGTGTATCTTTTTGATACTCTCAAAGTTGCAAGGATAGTATTAGATCTTCTCTTCCACTTTCTACTCCACTGTGGATGCCTTAGGTAATAGACATTAGATGTCTTCTTTTGATATATTTTGTGATTGGTTGACATGGGAACAATCCAAGATCACTCATATGGATTCACTTACAAGTTCATAGTCACATGCATTGCTTGCCAAGGATACATAGGTGTAGAAGTTGAAGCAGATATCTGATTCCTCTTCTCAGCACTCTACTAGTTCATCATCTTCTTAGAAGAAGGAGAAAAAGAAGACTGACACTCCTACCCATTCCTATTGTTAGAAGGGATCTCATGATGAGTCACATTTTCTTTAGAAGAGATTTGATGGCTATGAGAAACAAATTGCTGATTTGGAAGCTCTCCTTCAAAAGATCATTATTTCATCTCCATCCTCTTCTACCTCACAAGGGTCTTCTTTTCAGGCTTCTTCCACCTCTTTGACATCTACACTGGATCTTGGAAAGGGTTATGCCTTACAAGCTTCCATTGCATCTCCTTCACAGGTTCCTTGAATACTAGATTTGCATGCTTCTCACTATATGACATCTTCTCAAGGTGTCTTCTCCACTATTGAGGCTTCTCTCATTCCTCATATTCTCATGGGAATAAAATTGCCCTACCAGTCCATGGGAAAGGTTCAGTTCACATCCAGGATGGTATATTCAACAATGTATTGTATGTTCCATCTTTTTCTACAAACCTTCAATCAATTTCTCAGATTACATGTAGTGGACTAGAGAAGACAGTTCAGTTTACTGTTGATTCAATCTTCATTCAGGATTGTGTAATAGGAGGTCTTATTTCTATAGGGGAAATTGATCCTTCCACCGATCTCTACACCTTCTCACACTTTGGTCCACCATCTCTATTGTTGGAGCACACTACTTCTCTCTCTTAGGAGCATCATGTGGTGCACTTAGGATACTTAAACCTTTATATTGTTCCTGAGATCCCTATTTTGACTACCACACCACATCTAGTTGAGATCTTTTGTCTTTAGTAGGATTCTTCTTCTGCTCTACTTGATCCTCTAGCTCTATTCATTGAGCCTCCAGGTGCACCTATTGTGGACTCTACTTTGGACATTCATGAAAATGTCATCACACCTACCTTAGGGATTCCCTTTCATGATCCTCATATTTTTTACTTTGAGCATTAGCTATGCCTTCTAGTTTTCCCTCTCATTCAAGGGTTCCCTTGTTTTTTTTCCAGGGGCTCTATTATTCTAGGGGGCTTTGGCATCTTTTCTATGTCTCATGAGGGGGGCTAGTTATACTTATGGTTTTCAAAGAGTCTCTTGATCCATTTCTAATGGAAGATGTTCTTGGGGGGTCTTGTTGAGTCCTTCCTTCCTTCTTTTTTTTAGCATGTTTTTTCTTACCTTTTTTTGGGGGAGGGTTTTTCCCATGAGGTTTTCCTTCTTTCCCCATTTTTAGAGGTTGTATTTCTTTGCATTGTACATGGGTACCTAACATGGCCTTATTGTCAGGACCCATTCTGCATTTCATCTTAGTTGTTGTGAGCTTAAGCACATTCCCCTAAGTTTCACTTAAGGGGAGGGTATTAGAGTAAATAATTATTATTTACTCTTTTACTTAAGTTTACTTAGGTTAATGCATTTATTTCTTAGTTGTAGACTAGAAGTTGTTGAAAACACAAGAGTTTGTTCCTATCTAAGTCATACTTATCCTCTTACCTTGATCAAGGATATCCCACCTTTTGTAGATGTATGCTTAGTTGACATTCTTATCTCCTAGCACTTTCTAGAACTTTCTAAGATTGTTCTATAAGCTTCCTAGAAGATTTTATAAATAGGCTCTCCCTTTGCATTTTTTGTACAATAATTTCATTTTCACATTGTTGCAATATAATTTCTATTCATTGCTTCAAGCTCTTGTTCCTTACTTCTTCGATTTCTCTTTAGTAGGTTATTTGCATGTAGGTGATCTTGGTGCACTATGAAGTTGGCTTTCATCAACTTCTAAAATAACATCCATGTGTCAAATGTGTTATTGAATTTGTTATGTTGCATGTTTACATTTCTAGAAAGTTATTTTAATCTAGGACAGTAACCTACAAAGTTTAAACATTGTATGATCTAATGGATGCATCCATAATAAGGTTTTATGGATATGGGTTACCTAATATGTGAAAAGTTTTATTTGTACATCTAGACCTTGGATAACTAATTTACCTCCCCTCTTAGTTATTATAAAGAATTTCAAAAATTGTTATCAAAGTCATCTGCATAAGAGGACTAGTTTGAAGGTACTAGAAGAAAAATATAAAGATGTCAAAAAGAGAGGTACCCAAGCTTAAGTAGGAGAACTTCACTACATGGAAATTTTTGATTGGAAATATAAGGTAGGCAAGGTTACAAAGAGGGGAGGGGTGAATTAGGAACCAATAAAACTTTATCTTAATTCACCAATTAATCCTTTATATAATATTTTGATCTAGTTGCATCCATGAAAGAATAAAAGAAACAAAACATTCATAACACTTTGATAGAAGATATGGTGACCTAGAAACCTCTCAAATAGAAAGTAAAACTAGGGTGGGGATAATACCCATGAGATTTAGTACTCTAGTATAAAGTTAACCTATTAGTGCTTATAATTGATGACTTCTGGTGATCTTCCATGTTAGGAGCAATAAGGATGATGAGGTCCACCTTGTTAAAGGCCTTATAAACATACAATAAAATGTGTACTTGGTTAAGAGATTTAGCAAAATACTATTAAGTCTACCCTATTAAAAGATTTAACTAATACACATGTTAGAATGAATCAATTGTTGATCTCTGATCTGCAACTCTGATTTGTTGAATAAGACTCCTTGTATTGCAACGATCACCTAATTGTGATAGATAAATCTCTATCGTCCCTTGTACTTCTTGTAGCCTTCTATAATTAACACTCACACTCATCATAATACTCTTCACATATATATTTGAATATGATACAATGTATTACATATATACCAATATAATTCATTATCTTCTAAAGTCAGTTAGAATACCAAATTTATCATAATTCACAAAGTTAGTCCAACTATTATAACTCAGGTTCTAAAGACAAAATTGGTGATGTTCTGATACACGAAAAATATTTCAACACTCCAAAAAACCTGGCACTTGGTTAAACTTGAAGCTTAGTTCATACTAATCACTTCTGAGTAGCTTGATCTTAGTCAACACTATGTGACTTGGTAAACACTAAGAAACTTGGTAGCTGTTGAATCACTTAGTTGACACTAAATGACTTAGTCACATTGGATTTATATTGTTAATGCTCTAAGATTGGTAGAAATTTTAGAGCTTGGTTAACACTATAGAGCTTGATTAACATTAGAGTCTTCATCACTTCCACTAACTAGCTTAGTAGATATTGTTGTGCTTGGACTATACTACAAACTATCTCTGAAGTTTGATAGATACAATATAGCTCGACATGAACTGGAAACTATCTATTTGGCTTGGTAGCAAATAAGACACTTAGTTAACATTATTGGATGAATGATAATCTCGATACAAACTATAGAGCTTGGTAGCAATGTAACCTGTTGGGATGAAAAATTGCATGCTTCATTTTTAGTCCCATTTTGAAATTTTGAGAAATCATGGCCCATAAATGCTTGTGTACCTGACTATACCTGTAAAGCCCCAAAGGTGTTAATGTTTCTAATACCTTTCATTCAGCATGTCTAAGTTTTCCATGAAGTTAAACTGACATTCCGATCTATTTAGTGAAGTCTCATTTTGAGAAAATTTCAAATCTGCATTTTTGCCTAAGTGTCAAACAGTGACAAGAGACCTTGTTTATGATTGAATATCTTGCACCCAGTATTTTTTTGTGATTCACTACTTTGAAATTGTCTAGTATCCATACCTAGGAACCTATGTTTCAGATTTTGAGCTGTTTCAAATCCATTTGACTAGGTTTTGAATCCCTCAAAGTTGGTAGTTTACTATTTTCATGCTTTTGCACTTTGCACCTAATTCTGGGAAGTCCTGTTTGACGTGTTATAACTTTTGACTAGTTGACCCAAATGCTAAAACTCCTTTTGCATTTAATTTTAGATGTCAAAGAATTGTTATGTTTCAAGTTTCAACTTATGACAAATCTGTTTGATCAGTTTTCAAACATGATTCCAAATGTAATTTCTATCCTTTTACTGGTGTCAACATTTGTAGATTTGTCAGTACCCCTGTTTGTGGCATTATAACTCCTAATATGTGATCAGTGAGATCAAATGGATTGTACCATTATATTGACCTCTAAAGATACTCCAAGTGTGTCAGTTTTCAAGTCATGACGAATCCATATGCACACTTTTCCAAGACAATTCTATTTGCCAAAATCACTTTTCAGTCAGTGTTCCTAGTTGTAAAATTCTGAGTAGCCTACTTTGAACATCTGCCATTTGTGTCCTGTTATTCATCATGATCCCAAATCCTAGATATATACTCACCTCATGACAGAGTACCAATGCCCCAGATTTCATTTCCCCATGTTCTCATTTGCCCAATTTTCAAAGCCAAATCTGAACCGAATTTGTTGTTTTCTAACATGTTTTCTTGCAGGTAATTCTGAGAATATGACTTTGACAATTAATATCTTTTGACTGGGAATTCATCATGAGATGAGATTTGACAAGGTGCAAGAATGTAGAACAAAGAGTTAGTGTGCTAGTTTTTAGAGCCCGATTAGAGGTTTGGGTCAGTTTTTAAGGCCAGTCAATGGACCATCTGGCACCAATTTGATAGTTTGCAAAAAATGGGATTGCAACATTTATCTGTCAAGAAGGTAAAATTAGATGAAGGCATCTTTTCCACATAAATATTTCTTGTCCCCATGGCATCAAGAAGGAATGAGGTCTGCATTGGAGCTTGAAAGTGTTTTAAATTTATAAATGTTTTTGCAAATTATGGTAAAAATGACACGTTTACAATGTGTCTATCCATTATGAAAGTATTTGATCTTATGAGGAAAGGAAAGCTTAGTCAAAGTTTAAAAGGGGACGTCCAGGGTAGATATGAATGGATCATGTTTTGACTTCAGGTAAGAAGTCAGAAAATGTCAAATATAAAAAATAATACATAAATCTTTCTTTGTAAAGATGCATATTGATTTTGACATAGAGATAAATAAAGATTACAATGGGTAGCCACTTTTAGCATTTGGAGGTTCTTCGGGTGTAGTAAGTGTATGGAATCTTTAAAAGAAAAGGCTGCATTCAGTGTTAAAAGATGCTCATTATTCATCCATTTTCTCTCTCTACTTCTTTACAAATGAGCATGTCCTGATGTGTTCTTCAACTGACAACTCTATCAATTGGTGAAAAGGATGAGAGCCCTGGCTTCTTGACGTGATTTTGCATTTGTTGCTAATGGATGTGACATAGTGGTTTTTAAGTGAACCCATCAGGTGGCTATAGGAGTGTAAGGAATCTCCATGCATATGGAAAATAACAGCATTTTGAAAAGAAAAGGTGACAGTT
This sequence comes from Cupressus sempervirens, assembly GCA_028749045.1. Taxonomy (NCBI): domain Eukaryota; kingdom Viridiplantae; phylum Streptophyta; class Pinopsida; order Cupressales; family Cupressaceae; genus Cupressus; species Cupressus sempervirens. Next base: position 974,981,028 of record CM053792.1, on the reverse strand, counting down.
GGAAGAAGCTCACAGGTTGGTTTTAATGAGAGAGCAGTTCCTTGCCTAAAGTGGTAGTGTATCTAATGTCTCAAAGGAGGAGAAAATCACTTCAACACCCAAGAAACCAAACTATGATATGAAAAGGAAAAAAAGCATGGTCCTACTACTACTGATTCTGGAGCATCTCAGCAAGCTATGACAATAGAAGACCATTATATACAAGATGAAATTCCTTAAGAAGAAATGATAGCCAAAGCCGCAGCCACAATGTATTCAAAGGAAGCCCCATTTATTTTAAAAAGAGTTCAGGCATTCTAAAAATAGAGAACACAAGAAAGCGCAATCAAAGACATGTTTAAGGAAACATTCACACATAGGTAAATGGAATTCTCACACGGCTATGATAAAGCCATTCTAATTGAAAGGGAGCCGAGCACCTAACAAATACAACCCAAGATAGGGGAGTTTCAATGCACAAGGAGAAGCTCACGGCTTAGTGCAGAGTGTTCCACATCAAATCACATCAGAGAGCACCCACAAAAAAGGTAGAGAAGTCATTAATAGAGGATGTGCCTAAGACAGAGAAACCTCACAATAAAACCAAAAAGCTTATGCATCATGCGAGAGAAGATAACAAGGGAGGTCGGCATCCATCAAGCAACTCATGCAATCTCATGCAGAACAGAGCCCACAGCTAATAACAATCACACTAAATTGATTAAAAGCCACCACTTTAACAAGAAGGAAGTAGTCATAGCATGTTTAAAAGAAGGGCTAAGGCATTTTAAAAAGATGCCATGAGCAAACAGAATAGTCTCTAGCCAATAGGCAATATCCCACATTGGTTGTGGGCGATATTTTTTAAATATTTAAATATAAGTCCAACCAATTTAAGTGTTGTCTCAAAAGGACACGGCTTTTAGAAGCAAGCACAAGTGGAAGGGGCCCGCCTGTTGTAATACCCAAAAATTGGCTCATTGCCATGAGCACCAATTCTGGTCTATTTCTGACCAATCCTAAAGACCTATTCTAATAGGAAATTCTTATTCTGCTACTCGCTACTTGACTTAATTGTCAAATGCAGAAGACCCTAATCTGCATTCATCGTATTTCTAATTTAATTCTTATAGTACGTACTTATATTAGTCACATTAAACCTACTTGATTTAATTATCTCCTAAGGCTAATGTACTAAGGAATTAAATTTATTTAATTTAATAAATACGCCTATCTTGATTAATCAAATAGAATTATTTAATTAAATGGGAAAGGTATTTCTAATTAATTAAATGAAATTATTTAATTAAATGGAGAACTTACTTCTAATTAATTAAAAAAAGTTATTTAATTAAATGGGAACCCATTCCTAATTAATTAAATGAAGTTATTTAATTAAATAAGAAAAGTGTCTCTAATTAATTAAAAAGAATTATTTAATTAAATTGAAAAGGTAATTATGAGAGCATATCTCATTTTATTAAATTAAATATCTCACCAAAATCACTCTTCAGTTCAAAAAAGGAAATTCCCAGTTCACTGTTGATAAAAAAGGAATTAAATGAGTTAACTCCTTATTCTACTCAAATTAAATCTGTTAACTCCCTTTAATTTGGGAATCTTCCTTTATGACTAAACTTCACCTTTAATCCTGACCGTTGATTGAAATTGATCTCAACCATTGATAGATTCCAGGAAAGTCTATTTAAGAGACCCTCATCTCTTCATTTTGACGGAGGATGAATTAGAATTTGCATTGAATTTCTATTGAAATTCATACTCACATTTGCTCACATTTTTGCATACATCTTGCATTCTTAGTTTAAATTTATTTAGCTTAATATGCATAGGTTAATCTAGTTTTGTTTCAATCGTTCCTAGATTAGAATGCATTTCTCATTCTAGATTAATCTGCACAATCATATAGATTGATTTCATTTCTTAAATCCTTCGTTCTTAGAGGGTCTGGTTGCTTAAACACCTCAAATCTAAGGATATCTAATAAGCAATTCCCTTTAGATAGAAGGCAATAGGTTGCCTTGCCGCCTGATTTTTGGATGAACAATCCAATGTTCATTTTAAGATGAATCTACAAATAAAGACCATGTTGAAGTGTGTGTGTTAGCATAGGCCACATATTCACACATACATTTCTAGCGCCCACCATGGGGCAGAGAAAATCATTTTTTCTGGGCTCTTTCTACATTTTTTTAATCATTTTTTTTGTTCTCTATCTGTATTGTTCCATACAAATTCGAGAATCTTCGTCCAAGACTATTCGTTTTTGTGCGAGGATCTAGAATCTTTGTGCAAATATTCTTTCTGTATCATATGAGAAAGTTCCTAGACGTGCAAAACTTCACACGGCACCTGTTTTTTCACGCGGGTAGTAGTATAATTTTGTGTGGGTCGTAAAACTTCTTCGCGTGGACTATCAAGAATTTCGTGTGAGACTCTGCTGACAGAGGCTATTTTTGCATTGATTTTTGTGTTTTCTAGTTTTTCTGCTAACTGCTCACTGTTTCTAGTTTTTTTGTGTTTTCTGATTTTTTGGAATAGCATAATAGTGGTTTGCAGGACAATTGGAAAAGCGTGATAAAGTTTCTAAAAATAGGAAAAACATCTACTAAGTGCATTGCGAGGATTACCAGGTAATTCTCTTTGACTGATAACACTTCATTTGGAGCTAAAACAAACATCTCTTGTGTCAAGCTTGTGTGTATTTCCTTCCATGTTCTCATTTTACAACACATGCATAATTTGATACTAGGTTGTGATCTCTATTAGTTTCATCTAGCAGGCTTAGTTATTAGTGATAGATCTAATTAGCTATCTTGAGTTATTGGACTCGCTAATATGTCGGCCCCTCATTCCACCTTGTGGTTGCAAGATCAGCACCACGTTAAAGGGGACGAGTCTATAAGAAAGAAGCGTTAAAGGCTCCACAAGGAAACCCTTTTGTGCTTTCTAGAACTCAGTAGTTTTTGAGTTGTGGACTCATTTTGACTTGTGTGAGGGGTTAAATGTTCCACATCTTTGGACTCACCTCGCATTAGTTAAAGCATTAAGTGTACCACCTTGAGCTTTTTGATTGCTTTTGGATAGATTTTCTTTCAGGAATTAACATCTGTACACACATAGTAATTAAGCCCCCATGAACACTATTCGTGGATCTTGAGGGAGAGGGTTCCTAGTGAAACTCCTCTCTAAGACAGATTCCTTGTAGGTGGGGAGGATACTTTGAGCATCTCACAGATAGATGAATCTTCAACTTGTTGATTGAGGCATCCTTTCTCCGGATAGGTTGATAGATCACTAGGAGCTGATATCATAGATCTTTAAGAGATACTCTTAGTTTAGTGTGTCAAATTAATCTATCTACTTTGATTAGGCTAAAAGTGAAAAGGTGTCAAGACCTTGAATTTGGAAGCTAAGTCCCCTTGTGGTACACTTTTGTGAGTCGGTCACCTTTAGAGAGAGTTAACCATAGTAGAAAATACCTCTACAGCGAAAACTGTGTTAATGAAACCTCAAGCAATAATAGCCATTTTTGACGTGGTAGTGACAACCACTATATAAATGTCCTTGTGGAAGAAATCTCCATGGGTGTGGTTCATTGTGGGTTGTCAGATCTCCTTAGAAGCTCTTGAAGATTAAGTTTTTGGACTGTGTTAAAACCTCGGTACGTCAGAATTGGAGGTCACCCCTGTGAGTCATAAAAGTTGTAGAGTCAAACCATTACTAAAAACCTTAGAGAGGCCAACTTGTATTTTCTAGTGATGTATGCATGATTGCAAAACCTTTTGAAAACATACACAAATAACTCTCCTAGGGATTAACACAAACTAAGTCACTTGATTTTTCATGCGCAAGGTTTCTTTTGCCCTTGCTCATTATTTTAAGATGTGCTTGAAATCATCTGCTTGCTGTTTTATGTGCCTGTTTATCTACCTAGTTACTAAAACGATTAAATTTTTTTGTCAAAATCAGTTGTTGTTGTAAAATTGGTCTGCCTTCTTGCATGAAATCATTTTAATCTCATGCGAAATCATATGCTCCTTGTGTGAAATCATTTTCTTCTCATGCAAAATTAAATTGTTGTTATGAGTCTTTGCACAGAACTGTGAACTTCTTCGCACGAAATTAAACTGCTGTCACTAACCTTTGGGCGAGATAGAAACTTCTTCATGCGGCCTGTAAAACTTCTTCACGCAACCTATAAAGGTTTTTCGTGTGAGACTTTGTGTTAGCATTACCAATTTGGGTCTGTTTTAGCTATCTGCGACTTGCACGTTATCTTTTTCTGTGTCTGTTTATTGCTCTTTGTTTGCAAACAGTCCTGGAATAGTGACACTTCATTTAGCTAAAGGCTTGTGTCTTATAGCTTGACTAGTCTCATCTCGTAAGTAATTTTTTTGGTCTTTATCTTAATGCTTGTCATACTTTGTGTCACAGTAGTCATAATCTCTGGCTATTCTAGCCTTTAAATTAGACCATTTGTGCCTTAGGGAATAGCATTCTTGCTATTATCTTGTCCTTTTTGAGACTCAGTCTTAGGGTAGTCCTTGTTCAGGTTCTAGCTTCTTGTCCTTGTCTATGACTGTCACAACCAGAAGTGACAACATGTTTTATCCCAATAACCTTAGATGTGGTCGTGCTAGGGGTCGTAATCATGGCAGAGGTCGCTTACCTTTTGTTATGCAATCTGTATCCAGTCTGGCTAGTAAGGCATATTCACGATCTTCCTCACCTGCCAGGTCATCTTGAATTCAACAAACATTTTCCAATTTGCAACAAATTAGGAATCCTTTTTACCAAGAGGATACTGAGTAGGTAGAGGTCTTGCATTCCCAAACATGATGCATGATTCTTTCTCTAGAGACCCTTTGGAAACATAGAATAGTGGAACTGAACACATTCCTATAATGACTAGTCGTGAACCTAAACAAGGTAGTCATAGTCAATATCAAGAACCACCTAGGAATGACAAAGGGAAAGAAAAATAATATGACATTGATGAGGAATAGGAAGAGGTGGAAATACTCCCTGAACACATAGCAAAATGTCGAAGAGACAAAAATTTCCAAAAGGTCATGGGAATCCTAATCAACGAAGAGAAAGAAAAATACTTTCTCAAACTTGCCCAAGAGGGAGCGAAGTTACCTTCTCATTTCAATGTAGAAACTATTGTCAAAACTAAAGAAGAAACTAAGACCTCCAAAATCCAAAAACAATTGAAAATTATGCAAGACCAATTGGCTCAGATGATGCATGAGAAAGAGAAACTCACAAAGACATACACATTGGATGCTCTTTGTTCATTCCCATTTGACAAAAGTATATACATGCTGCATTTCCAACGAAGCATAGAACTACCCAAATATGACAAGTACTTTGGTACTACTAATCCCCAAGATCACTTGTAGGAATGTGGTGCTTTGTCTATGGAGTTTATACACAATCAAATGTACCTCATGCATTTATTCCCTAGAAGCCTAGGTGGTTAGGCTTTTGAGTGGTTCTCACATTTACCTCCTGGTATCAAAACGTTTGACAAAATCACCAATTCATTTGTTCATCAATATTCTCATAACATTCAACATCCTGTAAATATTCGAGATCTATACAACCTTAAACAGAAGGTTGGTGAGCCTTTTCTCACTTTCCTCTAATGGTGGAGACAACTATACACTAAGTATTCCTGTAAAATCTTAGAAACAGAGAAGCTTGACATTTTTACTAATAACCTCTTAACTGATTTCAGGTATAGGATCCAACTACAAGGTCCATGTACCTTTGAAGACATGATTACACAGGCTATCCATATTGAAGAATTTATAGTCAAGAAAGGTGAGCTCACTCTTCAGAGAGACACAAAACAAGGTTCCACTTCCAATAGGGATAAAACCAAACATGTCAAGAAGAACTGAGAAATTGTACATGATGGGGTTGTTGACAATGTCACACCCAAACTTGCTAAAATGACATTTAATCTCACCGACTACCTCAAAGCAGCCAAAAATGTTGAGAAGCCTCCCCCTATCAATAAAACATCTAGGAACAAACCAAGAAACTCATGGGCAACACGACCCAAGTGATAGTATACACCTTTGGGAGAACCTTTGGATGTGGTTTAAAAAACATTGCTACAACACAAGCTTATCTCACCAATGGATATCCCTTCTCCCTATGATCCACAACCACGTCCACCATGGTGAAATGAGACCTCATTTTGTGAGTATCACCAAAACAAGGGACACAAAACCAGCAACTGTATAAACTTGCATCATAAAGTCCAGGACATAATTGATGTTGGTGATCTTGTGGTAGATGGACATAACAAAAACTTTGACCACAAGGCGTTCAAAGAGCCTTTCCCAGCTTATGAAAAAGGAGAGACTTTGAAACCAAAACCCTACAATAAGGTCAACTATACATATTCCAATGATGAAAATGTCATTCACATGGTGGAACTTGTAGATTCTGAATACTATGATGTTATTACCATAAAGGGGAAGCAAGATAATGAAAAACCCAAGACACCATTTGTCTTGAGAGGGCCTACTTCCAATAAGATGGATAATGCATCTTCACAACACTATGCTAATGTTGTTACTCGCTCTCATGCAAAGTTGGTGCTCAAAGGCCCTGCACCTCCTACTTCAAATCTTGAACAACACAAAGACAAAGCCCTTGCCGGTCCATCCAGTAAAGGTGCAAAACACACAACAAACTTGACTACAACAAGTTATAGTGTTCTCGATCACTTGAAATGAACTAATGCTCAAATTTCCATCTTTGAGCTGCTTAAAATCTTGCCTGCTGATAGGCAAATTCTGGACAAAGCCCTCACTAAGGCAAATGTTCCTCAAGATCTTGATCTTGAGTGATTTCAATCCATGGTAGGTCACCTGACCTCACCATATCTTATGACCTTCTCTGAGGAGAATGACAACTCGCTGAATCACCCTCACAATCAGCCTCTACACATTGAGGTTATGATCCACCAGACACATGTTTGTTGGGTACTCATTGACAATGACATTGGCCTAAATATTGTCTCTGTTGCTCTGCTTAGAAAATTGGATTATTTTGAGGACTATGTTGATCCTTGATGAAAGATCACTATTAAAGCATACGATGAAGTGGAATGAAAGTCACTAGGTCTTGTGATTTTACCAATTGGAGTCGGTCCCATCGAAAGGGATGTCACCTGTCAAGTGCTTAACATTCCCCTAGCCTACAACATTATATTCGGATGGCCATAGATACATGAGATGCACGTTGTGCCATCCACATACCACCAATGCATCAAATTCCCATTTCATGGTTCCGAAGTTACTATTCCTGCCACTACAAGCTACACTTGCAATATGCTCAAAGCTACTGATTCTTTTATCCTAGCTACCTGTGAGTCTACCGATTGTCACAACAATAAGCTGAAACAAATTGGGCAGTCATTTAAACTAAAAGAAACTAGTATGGGAGAGTACCACATGGAACCAGTTTTGTCATTAACATCTCTTCCAAAGTCCCCTCAACATTATGGGAGGCCCTCAGAAGCAAAGAAGCCATTTGTGCTGACACTCAGACCAAGTATAATGGCTCTTTTGTGAAAACTATATTTCCTTTAGAAGATGAAAGTGAAAACAGAGCCATTGCTGCATGGCTTTACAAAGAAGAGGCTCCAGTGGACCTAACAAAACAAGCTTGAGAAATCACTCCTAAGAAATATGGATCTGGTCTAAGGCTTATGAAGCATTTTGGTTACAAGGGAACTGGCCCTATTAGGTGCAATAACAATGGCCTAATTGATCCTATCAAAGCAACAGTAACACAACTGGCCTAGGGTTTAAGAAGGTCCCTTTCCATTTAGGATCTAATAAATTCATACCCGTACCTGAGAGTTCACCTAAAAATGAGTCACAATCTGAGTTAGGTACTCGAGAGGAAGAATCTAATGATGAGGATTCCTACCCTCATCCTATTCCTTATGATCTCACTAAATTATTTCTTGAGCCAGATGAATTTGTGCCACATGTTAGCACTATGGATGATACTAGTGATTCTTCTAAGGATAATACTGAGCAACTCAAATATCATTCAAAAAAGGGAGAATCTAGTCAGTCATGTCGTATTGAATATTTTTGTAAGAATCCAGAGGCTAAAGGAGAGTATGTCCCTATCACTGTTGGGGATTTCTATAGTCTCTCACCATGTAGCACCGATTCTCATGAATATGAGTTTGACAATCTTTCAGAAGCTACTATTGATAAATACATTGACCAAGTGCATGTCTATGAAAATCAAATTGAAGTGGGTGAAATGTCTAGGGTTAGGTCATGGGGGTCTCATCCAACTAGTGTCCTAGAGTTGTCAATTCTTGATATTAGTATTCTGAGGTGTTTCAACACACCTATGGATGAGGTCACCGTAGGTCTCAAATTGTTCGTCCATGCACTTAATGACTATACTGTGAATGCAATTGAACCAACCACTACTCACTTGCACATCCCAAGCTTATAGACTAGAACCCCAATGCATCTAATGAAGTCCCCACATTCCAAAATGACTATGCTCTTTCCTATTACCTAAATGCTATCGAACCTGTAACATCTTCCACCAATGAGAAAAGTATCAACATGATTGAGGCCAACATCAAATATCTCAGTCACATAATTAAAAAGAAAAAATGCAAGAGGTCCAATGGTGAAAACCACATTGTGGTAGTGTTGGATCCCAAAAAGTAAAAAAAAAAGACGTATCCAAGGGTGAAAACCTCTCTAAGGAGCCCGTGAATGAGATATTTGATATCCTTCCCAGTCATTTTTAGGAGAGATCATCAATGTTAATAGAGCTGACGTAGCCAATTAACCTAGGCATAGAAGAACATCCTCATGTGACACATCTGGCGTAGTCACTATTACCTGAAGAGAAGGAACAATTCATTGCATTTTTCAAGGAAAAGAAAATAAATGTTGCCTAGATATATTCTAACATTCTAGGATTGGATCCTGATCTTATCATGCATCACTTGTCCATAGTACCAGGCATCAAACCGATTAAACAAAAGCTTCAAAAAATGCACCCTCACGTTGCATTTCTCGTCAAAGCCGAATTGGAGAAGCTTCTAAAGGCTAGTTTCATCCATGCAATTGATTATGCTGAATGGATATCCAATATTGTTCCTATTTCCAAGCATGATAAATCTATCAGAGTTTGTACAGACTTTCATGATCTTAACTTGGCATGTCCTAAAGATGACTTTCTACTCCTTCATATTGATATGATCATGGACATGATAGCTGGCTATGAGATGTACTCACTTATGGATGGTTTTTCTAGATACAATCAGATAAAAATTGCACCAAAAGACCAAGAGAAAACAACTTTCACATGTGCATGGGGAACCTTTTGTTGGAATGTGATGCCATATGGTTTAAAGAATGCTGGTGCTACATATCAACGAGCTATTACTACAATTTTCTATGACGTGATGCATAGAACCATGGAGGACTACGTTGATGATACCTTGATCAAAAGTGCTAAACATAATACTCATTTACAAGATTTGTGTCCCATCCTAGATTGTATGGAAAAATTTAATCTTTAGCTCAATCCTAAGAAATGCGCATTTGGTGTCACATTGGGGAAATTGTTGGGATATATTGCTTTTGCATAGGGAATTAAAGTAGATCTAGAAAAAGTACAAGCAATGATGGACATGCCACCACCTTGGAACATTAGTCAGATGAGAGGACTACAAGGAAGGCTTCAATCTATTAGCAAGTTTTTTTCACAGTTGGCGGATAAATCACAACCCTTCACAAAGACCTTACATAAGGGTGTGAAATTCAATTGGAGCCAAGATTGTGAGCAAAGCTTAACATAGATCAAACAATATCTTGTCAATCCACTAATCCTGATGCCTCCTATGCATGGAAATCCTTTGCTTTTATACATTTCAGCCACTGAAACATCTTTGGGAATCCTGTTAGCTCAAGAAGATAAAGACAACAAAGAAAGAGCTATTTACTACTTGAGCTGAACACTGGTTTCTTATGAAAAGAACTACAACATTATTGAGAAATCTTGCTTGATAGTTGTCTTTGCTTCCCAGAAGTTGAGACACTACATGCTTTCCCACACTACACGGCATGTGGCTAAAATAGATCCATTAAAGTACTTGCTCAGTAAGGCAGCTCTCACAGGAAGATTGGCTAAATGGGTCATGATACTAAGTGAGTTTGACATCCAATATGTTGAATGCAAGGCTATAAAAGGATAGGGAATTACAAACCAGCTGGCTGAGGCACCCATACAAATTCTTCTACCAATGAACATTGATTTCCCAGATGAGTCAATTCTGACACTCACACACCATACATGGGTTATGTTCTTCAATGGGTCCTTCACACAACAAGGATCAGGTGTTGGATTACTCTTCATTACACCACAAAGATACTCATTGCCCAAAGCGTACAAGATTATATTTCCTTGTACAAATAACATTGCTGAATATGAAGCTTTGATCAATGGTATGAAAATTGCAACTGAATGGAGAGTAGATCAGTTGGACATCTTCAATGATTATCAGCTTGTTATCAACCAAGTAAATGATGTGTACCAAACAAAGGATGAGAAACTAATTCCTTACAAATGCATGGTTGATGACTTGATGAAATATTTTGCACACATCACCTTCCAACAGGTACCACGTGTAGATAATAAAGTAGCTAATGCCATGGCCACTCTGGCCTCCCTGCTACAAATGCTAGAAAATGATCTTCGACATGAGTTCTTGGTGGAAACGTTATACTACCTAGCTTATGACACACCTAATTCCAAGATGATCTGTTCTATTATAAGACAAGAATAATCCTGCTACCATCACATCTATTCCTACCTTCATAATAAAATCATTCCAGAAGGTCTAACCCAGAATAAGAAACATTACTAATCCGTAAAACTTCACATTATGTCATTATTGTTGACGATCTGTATAGGAGAGGTCTCGACAGAACACTCCTTAGGTGTTTAGAACTTGACAAGTCCAAATGCACACTAATTTACATTCACGAAGGCATTTGCAGATCTCATTCCAATGGCTTGACACTAGCTCGCGAACTCCTTCGTGCTGGTTACTACTAGCCTAAAATGGAGCAAGAAGCTATTAAGTATGCTAGGTCCTACAAGTAGTGTCGGCTACACAAGAATCTCCTTCATTCTCTAGCCAAAGAGTTGATTCCCTCTACTACAACATGGCCATTTCAACAATGGGCCTTCCACTTGGTGGGGCAGATTCACCCAACCTCTTCCAATGGACATAAGTTCATTATCATGGCTATAGATTATTTCACGAAATGGGTAGACGTAGTCCCTCTCATAGTTGCTGATGGCAAAATTGTAGCACTTTTCATTACAAACTACATCATTTGTAGATATGGTGTACTATCCTCAATCATTACTGAAAATGGAGGATAGTTAAATAATAAAGACCTCAAGGAACTGTGCAAGAAATTTAAGATCACACAACATTGGTCTTCCATTTATTACCCCCAGGGTAATGGCCAAGCTGAGGCATCCAATAAGGAAATCCTCAAAATTCTTCATCACATAGTCAGTAAGTTAGGAAGAGATTGGCATCTCCAGATTGACCCAGCCCTATAGGCATCTAGGACAAGCATGAGAACTCCAACGAGCACAACTCCCTTTGTGTTTGTGTATGGGGTGGATGCTGTGCTTCCAATAGAGGTCAAGATTCCTACCTTGAGAATCTCTATGAGAGGCCTTATCACTGATGATGACTACAAGATAGCTCAGCTTCAAGAGCTTGTGTAACTGGATGAGCAATGACAAGTGGCATGTGATCATATATGAGCATATCAACAAAGAATGACCAAAAGTTACAATCGGAGGGTCAAGCCATGTAACTTCCAGCTGAGTGATCTCGTCCTGAGAGAGAACCCTAAGAATCAACAAAAACGAATGCAAAAGGGAAAGTTTGAACCAAATTGGCTAGGTCCTTACATCATTACTATAGTATATGGATCTGGTGCCTATCAGCTTTCCACAACCAAAGGAGAAGTGCTTAAAGAACCTATCAACACTCTTGACCTAAAGTAGTTTTACAGTTGATTTAATCTCAGCAAGCTCTTTGTACATATCTATATGTCTTGAAAAAAATCTAAAAATTCGAAAAAGTCCTAAAAAAAAATTTTACACTAGTAAAAACCTAGCAATAGGCACCTTGGTAACACCAAAAAATACAAAAAAATAAAAAAAATAGAAAAGTGTCATTGATGAAAACCTGGAAACAGGCATCATGGTAGCAAAAAAAGAAAATCCTTCCAAGAAGGTAAAAACCTGGCAAACAGGTGCCTCTTGTTCCCAATGCTCCATCTTGTAGCACATCTTCTGACTATTCTATACAGTTGCTTTCATGCTTTTTCTTTCCTACTTTTCCTACTTTTCGCTCATGTATCCATGGATTGAGTCTTGTCACAGCTTGGGGGCATTCCCCCTTAGTGTCACTCTTTTTTATATTCTCCTCATAGAATCTCTTTCGCAACAGTCACTAGTGGTCCTCACTACATCTACCAACTATCGCTAGTGTCACTATTTTTGAGATTCTCCTCAAAATCTCCTTCATGACAGTCACTAGTGGTCCTCACTGCATCTGCCTACTATCGCTAGTGTCACTCTTTTCAAGACTCTCCTCATAGAATCTCTTTCACAATAGTCACCAGTGGTCCTCACTGCATCTAGCTACTATCATTAGTGTCACTCATTTTGAGATCCTTCTCATAGGATCTCTTTTGCAATAGTCACTAGTTGTTTTAGTTGTGTCTACCTACTGTTGCTAAGGTCATGTCTCCAAATTTCTTTTGGAAAATCTCTCTTGCATCGATCACCAGTTGTCCTGACTATGTTTTTCTACTGTCGCTTAGTCCTCTTTAGGTTCTTCATCATGAAGTTTTATCTTTGACCTCAGTCACTAGTTGTTCTGACTGTGTCTACCTACTATCGTCACCCTACTGAAGAGATTTCTTTCAAACATGTTCTAGACATTGACACTTGACATCAATCCTGAAAACATTGAACTCAAAAATAATATACTTGTTTGGATATGTTGAGCTTTTTCTTTGTTTGCTTTGTTTTTTCTTTATCATATCTCCTCAAGCAACTCAATGATGTCATCTTCGACTAGAGAAGCAATGATTGGGGGCATGATCTTTTTCTTTGCTTTCTGTTTGTGGTTTAGTTCCAATTAGTTAATACATTCCTATAAAAGGGGTATCCACTATAAGAGCCTCCATCTTGTATTGGATGGCCAGGTGTACCTTGACTCCTTTTATAAGAATATGTCAATAAAATTGGTACTTCTCCTTATTTGTTGGAGTGAACTCTTCATGCTATAGTACATACTGATACTCATCCTATTAAGTGAATGTACAGGTCATTGCGAGTATATCTAGCACACTACTATCTCAGGTGATGAATGCAAGGGTCATTGCAGACATAATGAATATTGAGTGCTTAACATAAGAGGGATCTCCCGTGTGTTTGGTGTGCCTGTCATGCAAGCAACATTCAGGTCATTCTAGCATTTATGCTCTGATGCTTATGTTAACTTGCTACATTAAAAGGGACAAATGTTCTGGTCATTATGGCTTCTTGTGCCTCGAATGCTTACATTTAATCCTAAAAAACCAATAACATATGCTATATTCATATTTCCATGATTGCAATGTCAGTGGGAATTGTATAACATACAAACTTTATTTTATATCTAGTGATGATAAATCGTCGAGGCTTGGTAACCAGACCTAGGGTTACATTTAACATAGTCTTGCATTACATACTTCATTTTCATAAGCATGCAATTCGATGGTCATTTTGTTCATACCACACATGCATCAAATTCCTCCATAGCTATACAAGTGTTTGACTTGTCAATTCACGCTCCTCAATGAAATACCTATGACTGTCAAGCAAAAAACTGCAACACTATGTGAGATGTCATTTCATACATATGCATTCTATCTAAGTACAAGATACATCTCATGTACATCAAAGTAAAAAAAAATAGACAATGACATGTACACAAGAATACTCGGCTCAAGGTCTCATATATATATATCAAAAGAATGGGTCAGTATAAAAATGGGCACTACTCGAGCGCAATCAATCAAAAATGATACATGTGGTGCTGGCACACTAATCGATACATAGCCAAGGATCAAAATCAAAGATCAAGCACAAAGCATCTAACTCTATCCTGAACCCTCACCTCTAGGGGGAGTAGGAGGAGCAGGGATAGCAGGTGGCAGAGGTGGTGATGGCATATCTAGCCTAACAGGAGGTCATGCACCCCCTGACTCTCGCACATATTGAGAATATTGCTACACTTGAAGTGTCTCATCAGGCACGGTGCTGGTATATGAAACATAGTAATACACTACTCGAGCTGACTGGAAGCGGATCTCATCCTATTCCATCTCTAATCTTTTCTCTACCATCTCAGTGCACTCTCTCCAAAGATCAGTGTCCCACTATCGCTCTACCAACTATGCATCCCAGACTACCATTGCAATCTAGAACTCTCCCAACCGTCGAGAGGCCTGATGAACCCACTCTCAATACTGCTACACCATGTCTTGCACCCCACGTGTCGACTAATCTGGCATGTTCTCATCTACCATCTTTGGTGTCTACTGCTGTGGTGGTGCCTCTAGCTATGGTGGTGCCTGCTACTCTAGTATCTCCTTCTCAGGGGCTTGCTCCTCCATTCTCTGCCTCCTCCACCGACTATATCCTACCCCACTACCCCTGGCACCTTGGTATAATCCCATCTGACATGGGGGAACAAGAATTTTTTGTACCCAATGCTAGAACTATGGTGGAATCTGTGGCTGACCTAGTGGCTATGGCTATGCCTACTACTGCTATGGCACCATTCTTTGTACCTGCCCTGCCATTCCTAGTGGATCTGTGAAGTGTGGGAATGGATGGCTGATCAAAAATTCCTGATATGCAAGCATCATCCCTACATCTACTACCTCTGGCAGGTAGTCCCACTAAACTATAGCTAGACTGCAGATATCTATCATGGATCACCCTAGATCCATCCGTTGTGGCCATCCCCTCTCAACATCCTTCTGCACCTTGGCATAGGCATAGTACTCATGTGAAATGTCTTGGGGACAGCCATACTGTCGCCACACTTGTGAAATAGCAAATCTCTCAATAACTGATGTCATCCTGCCTGCTAGAGGTTGAGAACTAAACATCCATGGTAGCTCTCTAGGGGCATCATCTTAGTCCTTTGTCTCTCTCCAAGGTTGCCATACCATGGACACCAGGTCATCAAGATTCATCTACCAGTGCTCAATCTTACCCAGGTGGGCCTGGGTAATATGCCCTCAATGTCTGCATATATACAGCTCTATGGGCTCTCTGGCATCCTCAAAAATTGACCGAAATATGGGAAGATGCTCCTAGGCCCAGATCTATAATACATATACCCCTGCAACCATGGTATTCTTCCTGCAGAAGATGACCTCGTGCATCTCATGGAAAAGGTGGGCCAACATGCACTGAGCCCACCTGAAGATCTTTGGTGCCTCCAGCATCCTGCAAAGCATGGCACCCCATCCGTACTCCAACCCATGTTTTCCTCTGTCAGGACATAAGAAGTAGCTCAGAAATATACCCAACACAGATGCCAACTTGTGTGTCAGTGCATAGGTATGTATTATCTCATCCCAACTGATGGCCCTACCTTTCGATAGCTCTCTCCCAAATACAATGGATAGTGCCTCTATCCCTAATTGGAGCACTGTATCATAAACAAACTGGGTGTCGTGGAAAGGAATCCTCAGAATCTTCCATATGTCCTCTAGAGTGATGGTCGCCCATCAGCAAGTGGAAGGTGTTCATCTCTAAATGGAAATGCTCCACCAAAGCTATGAGTAAGCCGTGATTCACCATCATAGCTAGAATCTGGCATAGAGAGGACAAACCCAATCGGGTAATGTGTACCTCATCTACATCATCAAGACTCCACAATAGCTCCCCATATGGTGGGAAATGAGATCTGAATGCAACGTCACCAAAAGACTCCTGCATGCACAAACAACAAACAACAAACGAAACGATCAGCATCAAGTCAAAACAATGCACCAAAACCAATTAAAATGCAATTTTTGAGTGTGAAAATGAAAATTTTAAGCATAACTATCATGAGATTTTGCGCAAAATCTGTGAAATCTTGCGCGAAGCTCTCCCAATTTCACACAAAATCATTCTTTCTTCGTGTGAAGATTCTCGTATTTGCGTGAAAAAAGAGCCACTCACGCAAAAAAATGACTGCTGGCGTGAAAAAAGAGTTGTTCACGTGAGAAAATAAATTCTTGCACAAGGCATGAATTGGCTCGTGCGAAGAATCTCCAATTTCACACAAAACCTAATGCATCCCGTATGAAGATCCTCCGACCGCTTGCAAAGAAACAGTGCACCCTTTTTCATCGCACGAAGAAAGAAGATCTTCGTGCGAGAAGAGATTGGCCTAGCGCAAAGACCCAATTGATAATCCTAAAAAATGCTAAAATGTGCAATAAATAACCTCAAAATGCATGAAAACAAAAGTACGAAGGAAGGGATTCGATGACTCATTAGTAGTTCGTAGTCTGTTGGACAGCTGTGATGTTTGGAGCGCTCGAATCGATGATGTCTCACGCTGACTGCCATGTCTCTCTGATGGGGACACAACCCAAGAACAGAATGGAAACAATAGAAAAGGGAAATTATATTAACTGAGAAAATAAGCTAGTACAAATAGTATAGGAAAATAAACTTCAAAACATGCCCTAAGGGCTTACAATAGCATAAATCTGGAGATAATTTCTCCTTTTAGTACCTCCTCTCAAACTCCACTCCGAACTGCCTTTTACAATGCCAAAAATCTCCTTAAATAGACCCCGAAGGGTTAAGGACTAGGAGTACATTCTAGAAAGTGCTAGTAGGCATCCACCAACCAAATAGAAGGTTCCAAAAGCGGTGTTAGAAGTCGGTGCAAATCTAGAAGAATCCAGAATCAGTAACCGAACTTCTAGGAGGCATAACTTTTGAACCGTAGCTCTGATTGACGAACCGTTTACATTTTTGGAAAGATCTCAAAGTGCTCTATAGCCCTATGGAAAAGCTTTGCTCGTCCCCCATTTTTTGTCCCTTTTCAATATCATTTAATGCCCCTAACTTGACTTTGAAGCATTCTTAGGAGGTCTTCAAAACTCAAAAAACTGCAATAACTTTCAAACCGTGGGGCCTTTTGACCTGATTCTTTTTCTAGAATGCTCTAAATCATAATTACATTCTTTGGCCAATTCACACCTTCTAGGTCACCAAAATGATGGCCAAATTGCATGCTCCTATTTTTTTAGGATTTTCAAACACACTGATAGTGGAACTGTGAGAGTTGGAACCTTTATTTGACCCAAATTGGTATCCAAAAATGTAAAGACATGAAATAGAAACTAAGTATAAGTACATTTTTTTGGGTGACACAGGATTGCCCTTATACCTCTGGATGCTCCTACATCAGACACCCATGGTAGATTGAAAAGTGACCCTGTCACTTTATGGATGGTAGAGGAAATCCCAAATGGGAAACCTTAGCTGCTAAAATCCAAGTTGAGTCCTCGATCGATCATCCTTTCCATTTGACCAAATACTCTTCATACTGCCTATTTCTTGTACTCCTACCCACACGATGATCTAGAATGTCTTCTATCTCCTCCTTCTTAGAAGTAGGAATTGGACATGGCTCTAACACCAACTCATCATCTGCACCATCATCATGATACTCTGTTAAATCTGCAATGTTAAAAATGGGAGAAATGTGAATACCATATGGCAGCTCCAATTCATATGCATTTCCTGAGTCATGTTTCTTCAAAATTTTGCAAGGGCCAAATTTCTTCATTTTTAGCTTGTTGTAAGTACCAGCTGGAAATCTTTCTTTTCATAAGTGCACCATGACTAAATCTCCTACTTGAAATTCCTTATGTCTTCTCCTTTGATCAGCCCTAGCTTTATACTCTTGATTCATCTTGGTTATGTGTGCCTGAACCTCCTCATGTAGACACTTGATATGTTCAGCAAATTCCTCAGCTTCAGCACTTGTCCTCTCCCCTTGTTCTATCTTCCTCAGCTCTGGTGCAGTCCTTGGGCTATTCCCATATACAATTTGGAATGGTGATTTTCCAGTACTCCTATTTATAGAGTTATTATAAGAAAACTTTGCCTGTGGTAGAATTAAATCCCATCCTTTGGGCTTATCCCCAACTAAACATCTCAGCAAATTTCCCAGACCTCGGTTTACCACTTCTGTTTGACTGTCAATTTGAGGGTGATGTGTGGAACTGAATTTCAAGTCTGTTCTCAACTTTTTCCACAATGTCCTCTAGAAATACCCCACAAATTTAGTGTCTCTGTCAGAGACTATACTCCTTGGAAGACCATGTAATCTTACCACCTCTTTGAAAAATAAGTCTGCAATATGGACAACATCATGAGTTTTGTGGCATGGAATGAAATTTGCCATTTTGGAGAACCTATCAGCCACCACGAATACTAAGTCATTACCCCATTGTCTCCTTGGTAATCCAAGAACAAAATCCATACTTATGTCCTCCGATGGCCTTGACGGAATAGGCAACGGCTGATATAGACCAGTATTGTGACTAAACCCCTTAGAAACTTGAATAACCTAGCAACTCTGTACAAAATTCTTCACATCCTGTGAAATTTGAGGCCAAAAATAATGTTCTCTAAGAATGGATATGGTCTTATCTCGACCAAAATGTCCTGCCATCCCTCCACTATCTTTGCTCCTCTACGAAGCTCCACTTGCAATGCTTGTACCTGCCTCTAGAGGGCTCTAACCTCCTCAAGATCAATAGCTTTGGCCCTTCCCCCACGCTCTCTTCATGGAGGCATCTTCTAACTCAAACCCACAACCACATAGTCCTGGTGCAAACTACCTCACAGTCGGTGCTCTGTCTACACACTCTGGAAAACCCGCTCTGATACCACTTGATGGGGACACAACCCAAGAACAGAATAGAAACAACAGAAAAGGGAAATTATATTAACTGAGAAAATAATCTAGTACAAATAGTACAGGAAAATAAACTTCAAAACATGCCCTAAGAAGGGCTTACAATAGCATAAATCTAGAGATAATTTCTCCTTTTAGTACCTCCTCTCAAAATCCTCTCCGAACTTCCTTTTACAATCCCAAAAATCTCCTTAAATAGACCCCAGAGGGTTAAGGACTAGGAGTACATTCTAGAAAGTGCTAGTAGGCATCCACTGACCAAATAGAAGGTTCCAGAAGCAGCGTTAGAAGTCGGTGCAAATCTAGAAGAATTCAGAAATGGTAACCGAACTTCTGGGAGGCATAACTTTTGAACCGTAGCTCCGATTGACGAACCATTTACATTTTTAGAAAGCTCTCGAAGCGTACTATAGCCCTATGGACTAGCTTCTCTTGTCCCCCATTTTTTGGCCCTTTTCAAGGTCATTTAATGCCCCTAACTTGACTTTGAAGCATTCTTAGGAGGTCTCCAAAACTCAAAAAAATGCAATAACTTTCAAACCGTGGGGCCTTTTGACCTGATTCTTTTTCTGGAATGCTCTAAATCATAATTACATTCATTTGGCGAATTCACACCTTCTAGGTCACCAAAATGATGGCCAAATTGCATGCTCCTATTTTTTCAAGATTTTCAAACACACTGATAGTGGAACTGTGAGAGTTGAAACCTTTATTTGACCCAAATGGGTATCCAAAAATGTAAAGACATGAAACAAAAACTAAGTCTAAGTACATTTTTTGGGTGACACGGGATTGCCCTTATACCTTTGGATGCTCCTGCATCACTATCTCCGAGCTCAAATCAATTGAAGACAAATGCACAAATGAATTGAAAATGACCCCTCGAGCCCTTATATAGCTGTTGACCCAATTTTTTAAAACTATTGTGATTTGGGCAAAAATCACACTCCTGGCTAATTGGACCATTCTAGATCAATTTTTGGGATCAAATTCAAAATCTGACACACTTAAGAGCCTCAAAAATGCATTTTAAATTTTTTGGGACCAACGTGATTGAACGCTTGTACAGCCCACATCTTTCTGATACTTTGTGATTCTTGGAATCCTTTAATCTCTACATTCTCCATATTTTCAAAAATCATTTTCAAAATAGCCAACTCAAGCTACATCTGGTCAACTTTTGGTCAAACTTGGTCTTTGTGACTTTGCAATCATTTGAAATCAACCTTGAATCTTCTTTCGATCATTTTGATCTCTTCTATATTCAACTGAATCTCGAATTTATTCTATATCTCATGGTATACTGCTTCACATCTATTTCTGGTGTGTCATCTTTCAATTTTGCTCCCAAGGGGGTAGGATGATTACATCATTGAATACTTAGTGCTCAGGGCATCTCGTTCCTATCTTATGTCCTCATCACTTGGGGCATCTTGTTCCCTCTTATCTGGCATCTTTGCCATCTATCTTATCTTTTCATCAATTGATCAACCTTATAACAACTCTTCTCAAAGTTTTATGGATAGGTATTGGGAAAATCTAAACCTTGACTCTTGAGGATCAAGCCTCATTCTAGGGATGATTCTACGACTCATGATTGGACCTTGTTATCTTTTATCAATCTTAGGTATCTAGGTGTTCTATTTGGATCCTTGAAGGTTAAGCTCCGTTTTGGAGATAGTCTTCTAAATGCTTTCAAACTTAGGTATCTAGGTGTTCTATCTGGATCCTTGAAGGTTAAGCTCCATTCTGGAGATATTCTTCTAAATGCTTTCAATCTTAGGTATCTAGGTGTTCTATCTAGATCCTTGAAGATTGAACTCCATTCTGGAGATAATATTCTAAATGTTATCAATTTTAGGTATCTAGACGTTCTGTCTGGATCCTTAAAGATTACGCTCCATTCTGGAGATAATCTTTTAAATGCTATCAATCTTAGGTATCTAAGTGCTCTTCTTGGATCCCTTAGGATTAAGCTTTGTTTTAGAGATATTCCTTAAAAGCTTATCAATTGGTCTCTGTGTCATCACCTTTGGAACCAATCTCATCTTCGCATTATGCTTTTTGATTATCTTTGAATTGAACGTGTTGCTCGCACATTCATTCAAAGAGGGGAAAAATGTAATACCCCAAAATTAGCTCATTGCCATGACCGCCAATTCTGGTCTATTTCTGACCAATCCTAAAGACCTATTCTAATAAGAAATTTTAATTCTGCTACTCACTACTTGACTTAATTGTCATATGCAAAAGACCCTAATTTGCATTCATCATATTTCTTATTTAATTCCTACAGTACGTACTCATATTAGTTGCATTAAACCTACTTGATTTAATTATAATTTAATTTAAAGTATTTATACTTTATTAAATTAAATTATCTCCTAAGGCTAATGTACTATGGAATTAAATTTATTTAATTTAATAAATACGCCTATCTTGATTAATTAAATAGAATTATTTAATTAAATGGGAAAGGTATTTCTAATTAATTAAACAAAATTATTTAATTAAGTGGAGAACTTACTTCTAATTAATTAAACAAAGTTATTTAATTAAATGGGAAGTCATTCCTAATTAATTAAATGAAGTTATTTAATTAAATAAGAAAAGTGTCTCTAATTAATTAAATAGAATTATTTAATTAAATAGAAAAGGTAATTATGAGAGCATATCTCATTTTATTAAATTAAATATCTCACCAAAATCTCTCTTCAGTTCAAAAAAGGAAATTCCCAGTTCACTGTTGATCAAAAAGGAATTAAATCATTTAACTCCTTATTCTACTCAAATTAAATCTGTTAACTCCCTTTAATTTGGAAATCTTCCTTTATGACTAAACTTCACCTTTAATCCTGACCGTTGATTGAAATTGATCTCAACCGTTGATGGATTCCAGAAAAGTCTATTTAAGAGACCCTCATCTCTTCATTTTGAGGCAGGATGAATTAGAATTTGCATTGAATTGTTGTTGAAATTCATACTCACATTTGCTCACATTTTTGCATACATCTTGCATTCTTAGTTTAAATTTATTTAGCTTAATATGCATAGGTTAATCTAGTTTTGTTTCAATTGTTCCTAGATTAATTAGAATGTATTTCTCATTCTAGATTAATCTGCACAATCATATAGATTAATTTCATTTCTTAAATCTTTTGTTCTTAGAGGGCCTGGTTGCTTAAACACCTCAAATATGAAGATATCTAATAAGCAATTCCCTTTAGATAGAAGGCAACAGGTTGCCTTGCTGGTTGAATTTTGGATGAACAATCCAATGTTCATTTAAAGATGAATCCACAAATAAAGACCATGTTGAAGTGTGTGTGTTAGAATAGGCCGCATATTCATGCATACATTTCTGGCACCCACTATGGGGCAGAGAAAATCAAATTTTTGGCCTCTTTCTGCATTTTTTAATCAGTTTTTTTGTTCTTTGTTCGTATTGTTCCATACAGATTCAGGAATATTCACGCGAGACTATTTATTTTTGCACGAGGATCTAGAATCTTCATGCAAAGATTCTTTCTATATCGTGCGAGAAAGTTCCCGAGCATGCGAAACTTTGTGCAACACCTGTTTCTTTGCATGGGCCATAATATAATTTGACACAGGTTGGAAAACTTCTTCGCACGGACTGTCAGGAATTCTGTGCGAGACTCTGCTGATAGAGGCTATTTTTGCATTAATTTTTGTATTTTCTAGTTTTTTTGCTAACTACTCACTATTTCTAGTTTTTCTATGTTTTCTGATTTTTTGGAACAACATAATAGTGGTTTGCGAGACAATTGGAAAATCGTGATAAAATTACTAAAAAAAGGAAAAACATCTACTAAGTGCATTGTGAGGATTACCAAGTAATTCTCTTTGACTGATAACACTTCATTTGGAGTTAAAATGAACATCTCTTGTCTCAAGCTTGTGTGTATTTTCTTCCATGTTCTCATTTTACAACACATGCATAATTTGATACTAGGTTGTGATCTCTATTAGTTTCATCTAGCAGGCTTAGTTATTAGTGATAGATCTAATTAGCTATCTTGGGTTATTGAACTCACTAATCCACTGACCCCTCATTCCACCCTGTGGTTGCAAGATCAGCACCACATTAAAGGGGAGGGGTCTACAGGAAAGAAGCATTAAAGGCTACATAAGGCAACCCTTTTGTGCTTGCTAGAACTCACTAGTTTCTAAGTTATGGACTCGTTTTGGCTTGTGTGAGGGGTTAAATGTTCCACATCTTTGGACTCGCCTCGCATTAGTTAAAGCGTTAAGTGTACCACCTTGTGCTTTTTGATTGCTTTTGGATAGATTTTCTTTCGCGAATTAACATCTATACACACATAGTAATTAAGCCCCCATGAACACTATTCATGGATCTTGAGGGAGTGGGTTCCTAGTGAAACTCCTCTCTAAGACAGATTCCTTGTAGGTGGGGAGGATACTTTGAGTATCTCGTAGATAGATGAATCTTCGACTTGTTGATTGAGGCATCCTTTCTCTAGAGAGGTTGATAGATCACTGGGAGTTGATATTATAGATCTTTAAGAGATACTCTTAGTTTAGTGTGTCAAATTAATCTATCTGCTTTGATTAGGCTAAAAGTGAAAAGGTGTTGAGACCTTGAATCTAGAAGCTAAGTCCCCTTGTGGTACACTATTGTGATTCGGTCACGTTTAGAGAGGGTTAACTGTAGCAAACAATCCCTCTACAGGGCAAACTACATTGACAGAACCTCAAGCAGTAATAGCCATTTTTGACATGGTAGTGACAACTGCTATATAAATATCCTTGTGGAAGAAATCTCCACGGATGTGGTTCATTGTGGGTTTTCAAATCTCTCAAGAAGCTCTTGAAGATTAAGTTCTCAGACTATTTAAAACCTCGGTGTACCAAGATTGGAGGTCACCCCTGTGAGTCATAAAAGTTGCAGAGTCAAACCGTTACTAAAAACCTTAGAGAGGCCTACTTTTATTTTCTAGGGATGTATGCATGATTGCAAAACCTTTTGAAAACATGCACAAATAGCTCTCCTAGGGATTAGCACAAACTAAGTCACTTGATTGTTCATGTGTAAGGTTGTTTTTTTTCTTGCTCATTATTTTCACACATGCTTGAAATATTCTGCTTGCTATTCTATGTGCCTATTTATCTATCTGGTTACTGAAATGATCAATAAAAATTGGTCAAAATTAGTTGTTGTTGTAAAACTGGTCTGCCTTCTCGCACGAAATCATTTTGATCTTGTGCAAAATCATATGCTCCTCACGCGAAATAATTTTCTTCTAGCATGAAATTAAATTTCTGTTATGAGTCTTTGCACAACTTTGTGAACTTCTTCGCATGAAATTAAACTACTATCATTGACCTTCGTGCAAGACAGAAACTTCTTCACGCAGCCTGTAAAACTTCTTCGGGTGACCCGTAAAGGTATTTTGCACGAGACTTTGTGTCAGCATTACCAATTTGGGTCTATTTTAGCTATCTCTGGCCTGCACACTATCCTCTTCTCCATCTTTTTATCACTCTTTGTTTGCAAACAGTCTTGAAATAGTGACACTTTGCTTAGCTGAAGACTTGTGTTTTATACCTTGACTAGTCTCATCTCATAAGTAATTTTTTTGGTCTTTATCTTAATGCTCGTCTTACTTTTTGTCACAGTGGTCATAATCTCTGGCTATTCTAGCCTTTAAATTAGACCATTTATGTCTCAGTGAATAGCATTCTTGCTATTATCTTGTCCTTTTTGAGACTCAGTCTTAGGGTAGTCCTTGTCCAGGTTCTAGCTTCTTGTCGTTGTCTATAACTGTCACAACTAGAAGCGACAACATGTTTTATCCTGATAACCTTAGACATGGTCATGCTAGGGGTTTTAATCATGGAAGAGGTAACTTACCTTTTGTTACACAATCTGTATCCAGTTTGGCTAGTGAGGCGTCTTCACAATCTTCCTCACCTGCCAAGTCATCTCAAGTTCAACAAACATTTTCCAATTTGCAACAAATTAGGAATCCTTTTTACCAAGAGGATACTAAGATAGGTAGAGGTCTTGCATTCCCAAACATTATGTATGATCCTTTCTCTAGAGACCCTTTTGAAACACATAACACTAAAACTAAACACGTTCCTATAATGACCAGTCGTGAACTTGAATAGGGCAGTCATAGTAGATATCAAGAACCACCTAGGAATGACAAAGAGAAAGAAAAAGAATATGAAACTGATGAGGAATAGGAAGAGGTGTAAATACTCCCTGAACACATAGCAAAATATCGAAGAGACAAAAATTTCCAAAAGGTCATGGGAATCCTAATCAATGAAGAGAAAGAAAAATACTTTCTCAAACTTGCCCAAGAGGGAACAAAGTTACCTTCTCATTTCAATGTAGAAACTATTGTCAAAATTGAAGAAGAAACTGAGACCTCCAAACTCCAAAAACAATTGAAAATTATGCAAGACCAATTGTCTCAGATGATGCATGAGAAAGAGAAACCCACAAAGATATACACATTGGACTCTCTTTGTTCATTCCCATTTGAGCATATGAGCGGAGGTTGATATATTGAGGCTTTCTAATGTTACAAAAAAGAAAAGCAAGTGTCCTGTATGGACGTAAGAAAATTTTAAAAGACCTTTGGTGATACGAGTGCTCATATGGGCATAAAGGAAATTTTCCCCATATGAGCATGAAGGTAAAATGAGAAGGTCTTGACGCTACAAAAAATGATGATGAAAACGTATGCACGTAAAGAAAGTTTTCAGGGTACACAGTGATACATGGAAGTTGATGATATGAATATTAAAAGGATTAATTAATTAATTAATTAATTAATTAATTAAAAATATTTCAAAAATGGTGATGACAGGTAATCAAATTCTAACACATGGTGACAACAGATTGAGGAAGACAAAAAAGTGAATATCAAATGGAAATTTAGATGATTTCAAATGCATG
The DNA here is from genome assembly GCA_028749045.1 of Cupressus sempervirens. Taxonomy (NCBI): domain Eukaryota; kingdom Viridiplantae; phylum Streptophyta; class Pinopsida; order Cupressales; family Cupressaceae; genus Cupressus; species Cupressus sempervirens. The sequence continues at coordinate 974,954,971 of CM053792.1, read as the reverse complement.
AATAGATTAAAATGAAAAATTGAAATATTTTAAATTGTTATATAGTTCTAACTATGTAATTTTTTAAATTTTTAATTTTCAATGCCAAAGTTCAGTTCAAACTTGAGAATTTCAAAAGGCCATATCAAGGGCATTTTTTATCAGAAATAGGCAGTGCAGTATACCATTGGAATCGGGAGAAGCTGAATTTTTTGAATTTGGGGTCAAATTTTGCACAGGTCTGCACTAGTTCATTCTATAAGTAGTTTTATAAATTATGGGTCATTCTCAGTGAAAGGAGCATATTTGATCTCAGAGCATCGAAGTCAGTTAGAGAGTAGTTTTGAATACTGTTTAAAGTTAGTATGTGAAGAAAATTAGTTGTAGAAGATTTCCTTGGCTTTTTGAAGTCATTTTTAAAAACTCATCTTCACTTTTACCATAGGTAAAGATCAAGAATCAAATTAGAAATTTGTTTAATCATAGTTTTAAATATTTGATGCTTTTAGAGCCATAACTGAAAGGGATTTGATTCAGCATTTGAGGGAAAAGATTTGAAAGTTGTTTTGAACCTATTGAGAAGGTTTTTCCAAGTTGATAGATGTTAGTTGCAAATTTAGATCCGAGAACTAACTTCTCCTATATCTTTCTTTCTCTCATCTTTTGTAAGGGTTCCAGTTTTAATCATTGAGAAACTAGTAGGTTGGCAGTTTTCTTTGGGCAATACTAGCAAGGTTCCATTGATTTACTGTGAAACCACATTTCTTCAACAGATTTCTCTTGTATGATTAGTAGGAAGGAATATAAAGATAGTTCAAATCTGTTAGGTTTTTCATGTCTTTCATCTCATGCATATGATTGTATAATTTCAAGGAAATAATATAGAGCAATAGATGGTTAAGCTTCAGTTTAAATCTTGTCTCCTTTCTCAATTGAGTTGTGATGTTGTATGGTCTTGGAACAAGGAGCCTAGGTCATAGTTGCAGTCCCTTAAGGATGTATGTTGTTTCATTGTTGCTGATAATTCAAGGAATTGTGTAAATGCTTCAAAGATTCAACAGGGTTGTAGGTTCATTAATTGGGATATCAGGTAAGAATGAGATTAAATTGAACATTGATGTCTATTTACAAGTTGAATAGATAGATTGTATATCTGAAGATGCAAGTAAGTCTCAGATATCCATATGTATGTTTGTGACTCATGGATCTGCCCAATGGTTAAGACACTAATCAGTTCACAGGATCACTAGGTCTTACTGCTGCATATTTGAGGTTTTTCTAAATTTAACATTATTAATCAAATGTTATTTCAATTTTATGTTGAAGAATTTAATTGTTTTTCCCTCACTCAACTTGTGAATATTCTAGATTTACATCTAGCTACTGTGAATCTGTGTCATTTCATGAGTTATTAGGAGATATAAGGGGTTTTATCTACTTAATAGATTCAGGGATATGTTTTTGCACTGATACAGTATCACTTGAATCTGAGGTTCACCCACCTAGGTTTAGCAGAGCCTAAAGTAGAAGAAGGGTCATGCCTTATAGTTGGCACTGTATCTGAAATGATATGTTGATAATGGAGTTAGTTACCCCTATATGTGTCATATTCTCATGGGGATAATTGAAAACCCTCCAGCATTTTCAAACACCAACATAACCATTTGACTAAGTGTTGAGTCACTGATAGATAAGTTGACCTTAATGTCAACAATCTTCCCCTTTGGAATTATTGACAAAAACACTTATCAAACCAAAAATCTAAACATTCAAAACTATAAGTGAAAAACTTTCTTTATAATCATTCTAAGTCTTCAAAATGGTTTTAACTTCCAACTATTGTGGCTCAGTAACATTCCCTATTTTTTTGATTTTTCAAAATTGCTTTTGTAAAGATATTTTTTTTCTTATTTATACAAGTATCCACATAATACTATACTACTCCCCCATACATATATCTCTCCTATATACATGCATCTTGAGTATAGTATACTTCTCTCTATTTTTCAATATCTTCTCCCCCTTTTTGACATAAATACCAAAGGTGTATAACATCTATATGTTAATACAAAAATGTGAGAAGAAATCAGAATGTACCCTAAAAATTAGTACCATAGTCTTGTCCCAATTCTATTGTAATACTTTACTTGCATGCAAGGCTATCTAAACTTTTTCCAATAATTCCATCATGTGGTTAGAAATGGAGAAGTTGTGTACATGGATGAGAATCTTTTCATGTGAAATATGTTTCTACAATACATCCATGTTTGGAACAATCATGCTCTAAATTTCTACAATTGTAACTCTAATTTTGGCTTCTTCCTTCAATAATTTTGCCAACAGATTTGTTAGATATTTGATCTTTATGAAGTGTGCAGAACTATAACTTGGGTCAAGTGATAATATGTGTGTACTTGCCTTCATATCTTCATCTATTTGGGATAATTTATCCTTGATCTCCTTTGTAAATATAGATGTGTCACTCAATTTTGACAAATAATGAAATAACATTATTTACACATGTTTCTAGTGAAACAAGTGTTGGTGTTTGAAAACATTACTAGTTTCTAATTACCCTGATGAGAAAAAAACACATCTAGAGGCAACTAACTCCCATTTTCAACATGCACATTCAGACACTAGGCCAACTATAAGGCTAGACCCTTCTTCTTCTTCAAGCTCTACAAAACCTAGGTGGGTGGACCTATAGATTCTTTATATGGTACCAGTTGTCAAAGCATACGCTGAATATAATTTGAAGTAGATAAAACCCTTATTTCTCCTAATAACTCATGAAATAACATCAATCTACAGTAGCTAAATACAAATCTAGGAATATCATAATCTATTATAGCTCTTCAACATGAAAGGGAAAAATGTTTGATTATTGATGTTGATTTTCAACAGATCCTCAAATATGCAGAAGTATAACAAGTGATCCCATAACTGATCAGTGCCTAATTCATTGGGCAATCCCATGAATCAAAAACATACATCTGTGACATCAGGACATATTCTGTATACCCAAACATCAAATCTATCTAATCACCTTGTGATTTAGACATCAGTGTTCATTCAGATCTCATTCTCACAAAATATCCTTCTCAAGTAACCAATAACCTTGTTAAACATATCAAGCATTTACTTGGCCCTTTGGTCCAACAAAAAAATACATCAAACATACAACCTCGAGGGGATGCAAATGGATCTTAGATCTTTTTTCTAAGACCACATAAGACTTATAGATTGCTAAGACAAGAGGCAAGAAATAGAACGAAACTAGTGAAATTATTGCTCATATGTATTCATTTTCTTTGAAAATATACATTCAGGTGCATGAAATCAAAACATGAAACAACCTAACATCTCAAAACTATCTGTATTATCTTTACACTTATTGTTCACATAAGAGAAAAATGCTGAGGAATGAAGGTGAAATCACAGATCTAGATCCAACAAAGTGGTCTCCCAGAAGGACTGAAGATTTCCAACCCACAATGGTCTCAAAGTAACAAAAAATTGGAACCCCTATAGTGAAAGAAAGAATGAAAGATATAGGAAAAGATGAAATTCTTGGATCTGATATACAACTGACAGGTGTCCACTTGAAATTCAATCATTTGGCAACTGAAAAACCTCTTTCTTCTTTCTTCCCATTTTGGTCTGATCTTGTTTCATCATTTTCTGTAACAAACTTGCAAAATATCCCTTTCTAAATGATGAAAACTGTGTGAGTCACCAAAATATATTAACTGCCTTATGAGAATGCTAGTGAAATTGGGTTTTTATTGAGTGAATGTGTTCAAATTTTGACCCACACTGCATTTCAACTATTTTTAAAACCATATTCAAATCAATATCATGTCAAAAATCATATCTGAACTTCTTGGTCTGAATACAGTTGCAATTCAGGTACTTGAGACAAATCCCCCTATAGCCTGAACTAGTAGCATTTTGTGCAGAAACAAACTTCAAAATCAGAAAGTTCATCTTTTGCCAATTCCAACAATATATAATAAGGCATATTTCGACTTCCAAAAACCCACTAAAAGTCTATTTGAAAACAGTCTCTCTGCTAGAAAAGTTTAAGTTTGCAACTCATTAATTTTTAAATCTTTGAAAAATTTAAATGTTCTAAAGTTAAAACTTTAGAAAATGCTCCCTTTGAATTTAAAATGCATCTGCACATAGCATATTTGAAAAACATTGAAAAATTTTGTATTTTCAAACATTTAAAAAAAAATTCCTTTATGCCTCTCTGGGCTCGCTGGGCACCACTCGACTGCCATGTGGCAGCCCCTGATTGGCTACCTATTTGGATGTAATGTCACGTCATCATTGGGCAGGCTCGTGCCACGTGGTGCATCCCCACTTCCCTACATTTCTTAACTCATGAGCACCTTTGTTTTGCAAGAATGTGCTAACGGTCGGATCTCACTACATGTCGACATCTAGTGAATCCCACTACATCTGCTCTTGTGACGCCATGTCATCACCAACTGCAATCCATGCCATGTGGCATGATTCCACTTTCCCACATTTTTTAACCTGCTTGCATCTTTGAAATGTAGGAATACCCTCGTCGTTCAATGCGGCCACGTGGTGAGATCTTAGCACTCGTCGCCACATCAACATTTTTTCATTTCTATTTAAAATTATGCTTTAACGTTAAGCTAACATCATCCTTCTTTCTAGCATGCCAACTAGGTCGGGCCCACCATGTGGCCATTGGCTTTCAAAAGGCACCTTTCTTAAGGCATTACATATTGTGTAAAAATTTGTATTTAACTAGACAAAATACTTATCCTACAACCCATGTGGGATAAAGACTTTGGCTCTATGTTTCTTCTAGGTGTGCACAATCTGCCCTCCATGGTTGGTCTCTGTGACTCAATAGCGTGGAGCCTTTAGTGATGTGACTTCTATTTTATTGGCTCATTGGGCTCTTTATTTATAATTTCGAGATTCCTTTTACTATGGCATTTCAAAACTTTAAAACTACGGCCTCTTCAAATTCATGAATCCCTTATGTTTGCTCCTACGGCTTCCAGACTGGTGTGGAATTCCTTCTCTATTGAAGACATTGCCTTTGAAAATTGTTTCTATCATCCCTTAATAGGTGGTCTTTCCTTTCCATTGGTCCACGAGTTTACTTTGATGGATGGGAAACTTCCTGTCTTTGACACTACTAGATGCTTTGACTGTGCCTTTGTTTTATGTCTTACCTTCCGTTTGGGTGCAGGAATCCTTTTTTATTGTTGTGTGCTCCTCTACTCCTATGTGGGACTATCTTTAAAAATGTGAGTTCCCATTTTTTAATTCTACCTGCATGTATTTTTGCAGCATTTCCTCTCTGTATGGTGTAGGCGTGAGCTATGGGTGGCTCTTTTCTTTTAACTGGCGTGATTACCTTTTGTTTGTAGGTGGCATCTTCCATGTGCTTCATGACTTGCTTCTGTTACCTCCAACTCCCCTATTCTTCTTGTCGTTGCTTGCATTGCCTTGTTCATTAGCATGATGTCTCTTTTGCAGCATGGATACAATTCTAGCCAGCATGGGTGTGGGTATTTGCATTGTTCTATATGTAACAAGCCTTCAATGATAAGAAGCTCAACTGGGAGTCCAAGCATAGGGGAGTGACAAGATTTTCCAACATTTTGAAAACCCTTATTCTTACCTTACAAAGAGCTTAACTGTTGTTCATCTTCCTTTCAATATGCAACTTTTGCTAATGTATTACTCACTTTCTTGCACTTAAAATTACAACTCTTCTTACATTTCTTAACTCCCTTCTCTTTCATGGCATGGACTAGGCTGAAAAGTTGTCGCCCCTGCTCTTTGGTCATCCTCATTCTTTTGGATATTGTTCCTCTTTGTCTTGAATATAGTACACACAAGAGATGTTTTTTTTTTTTAATAGAGTACAAGTGTATATATATATATACACTCCTAGGAGGATTATAATGGTAAAAAGACAGGATGATCATATGTACCTCACTAATATTTTTGGCAGAGAAAAGTATATTATATAGCTTTGCAAAAGAGGTGTTATAACATGAAAATGGATGGGATACGTTAATATAAGTTATTCTTTTCCTTTGGCATCCCCTGCAATAGTCGTGGTCTAGCCCCCATTATGTGTGAGCTTCCTTTCCAAAAAGGCGTGAGTCTCTTTTTTATGCATGGGGTTTTGACCTCAAATTTCACTTGGGCATGAAACTAAAATGAAGACTTGATTGTTTGAAATGGCCAACCTCACACATATGCCCCTACTATTTAGAGTGCCATTGGCATTCATATCTGTTAGATCTCTGAGCAACTGATGAAACTAGTCGGGCCCCAAAGCGGGTCTGGCTAAAAAAAAAATTCGTTTATGAACAGTTGATATGCAAACTAATCCATTGATCTTTCTAAACTGATTGTAATAAAAAATGATCACAAATTCACCATTAAAAACTCATTTTACTCTACTCCGTATCATTGTGAATTTTTTGTCAGGAGGCTTGTTGCCTGGCTTTAAAAATTGATCCAAACACCTGACCAAGATCTGAAAACTGACACACTGAATCTTTTCTCTGCATACTTGTACCCTATCAGATCTCATCTCATGATGGATTTCTAGTCAAAAGATATTCACTATCAAAGTTTCCTTCTTAGAATTACCTGCAAGAAAAACACATCAGAAAATAACAAATTGGCTCTGGAATCGACTTGGAAAACTAGGCAAATGAGCACATGGGGAAATGAAAACTGGGACACTCATTCTCTGTCATGAGGACATTATGGATCTATGATTTAGGCTCATGAAAAATAACTGGGTGCAAATGGTGGATGTTCAAAGTAGGCTACTCAGAATTTTGCAACTAGGAACACTGATTGAAAAGTGATTTTGGCAAACAAAATTGACCTGGAAAAGTGTGCATATGGATTCATCATGAGTTGAAAACTGGCACACTTAGAGTATTTTTAGTGGACAACATAATGGTATAATCCATTTGATCTTGCCAGTCACAAATTTCAAGTTACAACGCCATGAACAGGGGTACTGACAAATCTGAAGATGCTAACACCAGTAAAAAGATAAAATTTACATTTGGAATCACATTTGAAAATTGATAAAACGAATTCATCATAAGCTAAAACTTGAAACATAACAAGTTTATGACATTTACAATGCAATTCAAAAGGAATTTTAGCATTCGAGTCAACTGGTAAAAAGTTATAACACGTCAAACAGGGCTACCCAGAATTAGGAACTAATTGCAAAAGTATGAAAACAATAATAGACCAACTTTGAGGGATTCAAAACCTAGTCCAATAGACTTGAAACAACTCAAAATTTGAAACATAGATTCTTAGATATGGACACTAAACACTCCCAAAGTGTTGAGTCATGAAACATTTCTAGGTGTGATATATTCACTTGCAAACAAGGCCTCTTGTCACTATTTGATACTTGGTAAAAAATGCAGATTTGACATTTGCTTCAAAACAGGACTTCACCAAATGACTCAGAATGTCAATTTAATTTTAGAGAACAAGTAGATGTGCTGAATGGAAGGTATTAGAAGAATTAAACACCTCATGAGGCTCAGACTAACACCTTGGTACATAGGCTTCACAAAGCATTTATAGGCCTGATTTTCTCAAAATTTTCAAAATGTGACTAAAAATGAAGCACGCAATTTTTAGTCCCAACAACAAGAATAGTGGATAACTATACTTGATCTATTGCAATTTTCTATAAAACTTGATGCAACACTCTATTCTCAAATTATTTTTTTTAGCTCTTTACAACAATTTTTCTTGTCTATTCAAATCTTCATTGAATTTGTGGATAATTTTAGCTAGTTAATCAAGAATAGGTTATGTACTATCAACCTCAATTCTTAGAACATCAATAAATATGCTCTTTATGTCCTCAAGGACTTGCTTTTTCTTCTTCTTTTCTTTTCTAAGCTTCTATTGCTTAGCTCTCTTCTTTAATAGTTCTCCTGGTGCATCCATTGATCAGGAGTAAGAAGAGAAATATCAAAAATTATCCAAATCAATTTCTTCCTCTTCTTTACTTTTTTCTTTTAGAATGGTAGAAATAATTTTTTTACCCTTATTTAAGACTTTAGTGCTTAGTTGAGATTGATTCTCAACTATCATTGCACTAGCTATGTGATGCAGGAGCATCTTGGGTGTAAGAGAAATCTTTCATCACCCAAAAATATTTTCTTTTCAGTCTTTTCTATTTTAATAAGGACTACTAGACAAGGTGGTTACTATTTATGGGAACTTGCTATTTTTAGTAACTTTTTTATATGAGCTCAGAATGTTCTCATTTTCTACATGAAGGTTCATTTCAAAATTATAAGCCTACCATAAAAATCTCATTGCTCTAGCTTAGGTATTGGAGAAGTTATTGTAGGTTTTTGGTGGAAATTTTTGAAAAATATTCTTCAGCCTCACTAGTGGAGGCCTTAGAGTGCTTGGATGAGCTCTATAACTCAATAAAATGGCACTTGTATAGTTCTGAGCCTATAGATAAGGAGCTAGCATTTTCAAAAAGTGGTTATAATAGCCAATCAGAGAAATAGTTTGAGAGTTATGGCCTTTCAAAGTTGGGCTACCCAAAATTTCCAAAATAATTGTCAAAGATGTACTTGGCCAACTCTATATTTAGTGTTAGGGTCTGTCAACCCTAGTTATTAAGTTTCATTGTCAAGAACCTTCCCAGACAACATAAAATTGCCTATTTAACAAAGGCCTAAACATTGTCTAGAATATCTCTGGGTTGTAGTTCACAGTATAGTCTTGTAGATTACTATAATGAAGGCACCCATGTGGGTTAGCATATTTCACTTGTGAATTCTATAATTTTGCATTTGCAACACAAATAAGAAGTCTATATTTTTTTCTTTCATTTTCCATTGTTTGTTTGTTTCTATTATGGTTTATGGTATTAAGGGGAGCACCCTTCATCAAATGGTATTTTAGAGCTAGAGTTTTTTAATGTGTGGACAGATCACCGACTATGAGGCACTTCACACTAGGACCATGGTTTAGGATGAGTCTATAGACAAATTATCAATTGTGGAGTTTTTACTAGGGTTTTAGTGAAAGTGTGAAAAAGCCTCAATAAAGAGAGCATGTCAGAAGAGCTATAGGTGTTATAGTTAAGCGTATTAGAGCCCTCCAAAGACAAATGAAAGTAGTGGAAGAAAAATGCGTGGAGGAATAAATATTTTCATAAAGGATGAAAGCGATGATAGGGACAAAGAAGAAGAAAATGTTGAACCAGAGGTAGTTCTAAACCTAGAGAAAGAGAGGATTTTTAAGGCCATCTCCAATATTGGAAAAAGACCTAAGTTTGAGATTCCCACATTTTTGGGAAATCTTAATCTAGAGAAGCTAATTGATTGAATCAATGAACTAGAGGAGTACTTTGAGTATGAAGATATTGAGGATATTGATTGGGTCAAGTTTGTAAAGGAAAAACTTAAGGGACATGTAAAGATATGGTGGTAGTAGGTTTAGTTGGAGTGAAATAGAAAGGGAAAGGAAAAAATCAATATATGGTATCAAATGGTAGCTAAATTGAAGTGATGATTCATTCATGTGGATTATGAGTTTGATCTATCAAAGAAAATGCAAGGGTTGAAGCAAGAAGGAAAATTTGTTCAAGAGTATACCAAAGAATTCTACTAAGTTCTCATTGGAATGAGCCATGCAAAAGATGATAAGGAGAAAGAGGCTTATCATCTTAATGGGTTAAGGCTAAGTATTCAAGACAATTTGAGTCTAGTTAGAATGAATAGTATTAAGAAAGCATACCGATTTTCATAAAAGTTAAGGAGAAACTAAGCAAGAAATTTGACAACAAGAATAGCAAATGAGGTCATGGTGGAAGATCTAGTGGATGATCTTATGGTGGTAGTAATGATGATCAAAAGAACAAGGATGAGGTTGGAAGTAGTAGTAAAAACTAGAGGGGAAACAATTCTAATCATTTCCATGATCAAAATGATAGAGATCAAATAGGAAGAGGTAGAGGACAAGGATCTAGAAGAGGAGGTTTTTGTGGGAAATGTTTTCACTGTAGAGAAGAAGGGCATAGAACATTTGAATGTTTCCAACACCAAAGAAGTAAATACAAAAGAATAGTAGACCAAGCTAGAATTACAAAGGTTGATGAAGATGCTAGATCATCTCATTTTGAAGATACTAAAAGAGGAGAAGTCCTAGTTAACAGAAGAGTCTCACTAAGTGGTGAGAATGAATCTGATTAAAGAAGGAACTTATTTCACACAATGTGTGGATGTAAAGATAAGTGTTGCAATGTGATCATTGATGGTAAAAGTATTGATAATCTAGTGTTAGAAATGATGGTCACAAAGTTGAAGCTAAAGATATATAAACATCCACATCCATATCATATTTCTTGGGTGCAAGATGACCACAAGGTCATGGGCAATAAGAAGTGCTTAGTGAAGTTCAAGATTGAAAGTTACCAAGATGAGGTACTTTGTGCTATCATACCTATAGACATATGTCATATGTTGCAAGGTAGGCCATGGCAATTTGATAGGCATGTTGTACATGATGGGAAAGTGAATACCTATATTTTGACAAAGGATGGAGTGAAACATAAGTTGAATCCATTGGAGGAGAAAGAAGAAAAGGTATGCAGTGTTGCTAGAATATTTTTTGGTTATGGAAAATAGTTTCTCAAAGGTATGAAGCATGAGCAAATGTTTTTTGCTATAATTCCAAAAGACACTAAAGAAGAAGTAAAGGATGTACCTAAAATAATTGGAGATATGTTGGAAGAGTTTTCTTATATTGTATTAGATAATGTTCCTGATGGATTGCCCCCAATGAGGAAGATCAGTCACTAGATGCATTTGCTTCCAGGAGCCAATTTTCCAAACAAAGAGTTAAGAGGTATGTAATAAAGTACATGAGTTGTTGCAGAAGGGGTTGATTCGAGAGAGTCTAAGTCCATGTGCTATACCATCCATATTAGCACCATAGAAGAATAGAGAATAGAGGATGTGCATAGATTCTTGTGCTATCAACATTGCAATTAAGTACATATTTCTATTGCAAAGTATTGATGATATTACAAACTATTTGAGTGGAGTAGAGTATTTCACAAAGATAAATCTGAAGAGTGGGTACCATCAAATTCATATCAAATAAGGTGGTGAGTGGAAGATTACTTTCAAGAAAAAAGAAGGACTGTACAAATGGTTAGTCGTGCCTTTTATGCTAACCAATGCACCAAGAACTTTCATGTTGCTCATGAATAGGTACTAAAGGAGTTTCTAGGTAAGCTTGTCATTGTTTACCTAGATGATATTTTGATCTTTAGTAAGACATTGGAGGAGAATTTGATCCATATTAGCAAGGTATTTGATAAGTTGAGAGAAGAAAAGTTGCTAATAAACCTAAAGAAGAGCAGTTTTCTAAAGGACCTGGTGTACCTAGGACTTGTACTCTTACTAGAAGGTTTGAAAATAGAACTAGAGAAAGTGAAGGCTATACTTGAATGGCCTACTCTAAGGAGTGCAAAAAAGGTTAAATATTTTTATGGATTAGCTAGTTTTTACAAAAAGTTCATAAGAGGTTTTAGTAGTATTTGTGGACCCCTCACTAAAGAAATGAGAGGGGATAGGAAAGAATTTAAGTGGACTATATGAGTAGATAATAATTTTAATCTTTTGAAATAGAAAGTTATTGAGAAACTTGTTTGAGCACTCTCTAATTTTAGCAAATTTTTCCAAGTAGACTATGATGTTAGTGGGACTACAATAGGAGCTATTTTGAGTCAAGAAGGTAGACCTATTGCTTATTTTAGTGAGAAGTTGAATGATTCAAAAAGAAAATATTTTGTTTATGAGTAGGAATTTTATGCTATAGTTTAAGCATTGAAGAAGTGGAGATACTATCTTCTTCCTAAGGAGTTTGTTTTGTATACTGATCATCAAGCTTTTCAATATTTAAGTGGACAAGGAAAATTAAACCAAAGGCTTTTGAAGTGGGTTGATTTTTTGTAGAGTTATACATTCATTTTGAAATACAGGAGTGGGAAGTCTAACAAAGTTGTAGATGCTCTTAGTAGAAGACAAATTTTGCTGATAGAAATATAGATAAAGGTGGTTGGGTTCAAGTAAGTCAATACTTTATATCTAGATGATCCTAATTTTGGTGAAGCATGGAAGGCTTGTATAGAACCTGTTACATGTGATACGACAACGTGGATGGATTTCATGATTCAAGATAGTATGTTTTTCAAAGGAAGCTAGTTGTGTATTCCCAAAAGTTCAATGAGAGATAATCTCATCAAGGAGAAACATAATAGAGGATTGGTTGGACATTTTGGCAAAGATAAAACCATTACTTTGGTTGTTGAGAATTATTACTGACCATAGTTGCAACAAGATGTGATGAAATTTGTATAGAGTTGTAGAGTATGTAAGATGGTGAAAGGAGTGAGGCATAATATAGGGTTGTATCAGCCATTACCTATACTAGAGAAGTTGTGGGAGGATGTAAGCATGGATTTTGTTCTTACGTTACCAAGGACACAACATGGACATGATTCTATTTTTTTGGTGGTTGATAGGTTTTCAAAGATATCACATTTTATTCCTTGCAAGAAGACTAGTGATGTTGTTCATGTGGCAAGGTTGTTTTCAGAGAAGTGGTGAGACTACATGGTCTATCAAAGAGTATAGTTTTAGATTGAGATACCAAATTTATTGAGTATTTTGAGTTCATAACATCATTCACAAACTAATTTGATAGGATATGATTTTACCATAAACTGAGTTCATAAAATTTGCATATAATAATACTATCAATAAGAGTACTAGTAAGTCACCATTCTAGATTGTATATGTGAGTAGTCCCAAAAATGCTTCTAAATTGTAGTAGTTGTATAAAAGAGAGATAAGTAGTACTAAAGAAAAAGAATTTATAAGTAGTGTTGAAGTAGAAGAATTTACAAAAAAATTGAAGAACATCCATGAGAAGGTCAGGAAGCACATCATAAAGATGAATACATAGTACAAGGCTAAGGAAGATGTGAAAATGAGGTATAAGGAATTTTAGATTGGAGATGAAGTCAGAATTCATATTGAGAAAGGAGCATTTTCTAGTGGGTACATATAATAAGCTAAAGATGAAGAATTTTGGACCATGCAAGATAGTGAAAGGCATGATTCTAGAAATGCTTATGAAGTGGAGTTTCTTACTGAACTAAATATTTTAGATTTGATAGAGCATTATGAAGGAGGTGATGGAAATGAAGTTGTAGAAGCATAGTGGAGTATTCCAACAACTAGTTTGGCTACAAAGGAGATTGAGGAGATACTAGATAGTCATATTGGAAAAAGTACAAGGAATAGAACTTATGAGGAGTACCTAGTGAAATGGAAAGAGAGGCCAATAGAGGATTCATCATGGCTAGCAAGGGAGGAGGTTAACCATATTGGTTTTCCTCTAAACACTTGATATGTGATGGAGTCACTTCTCAAATTATCCCAGGAACCTAATGTAGGAACATCTTGGGTGTAAGAAAAATCTTACATTACCCAATAATATTTTATTCTCAATCTTTTCTATTTTAATAAGGACTAATAGACAAGGTGTTTAATATTTATGAGAACTTGCTTATTTTAGTACGTTTATCATATGACCTCAAAATGTTCTCAATTTCTACATGAAGTTTCATTTTAGAATTATAATCCTACCATAAAAATCTCATTGCTCCAACTTCAGTATCGAAGGATTTATTATGGATTTTTGGTGGAAATTTTTGAAAAAAAACAATCTTTTGGCTCACTGTTGGAGGCCTTAGAGTGCTCAGATGAGGTCAAAAAACTCAACACAAGGATAGTTTCATAGTTCCAAGCCTATAGATTAGGAGCTAGCATTTTCAAAAAGTAGTTATAATAACCAATCAGAGCAATATTTTGAGAGTTATGGCCTTCTAAAGTTGGGCTACCCAAAATTTCTAAAAATAATTGTCAGAAATCTATTTGGCTGACTCTATATGTATTGTTAGGGTCTATTGGCCCTAGGTATTAAGTTTCAATGTCTCAAACCTTCTCGAGCAACATAAAATTTCCTATTTAAGAAAGGCCCATGTTGGTGTGATTTTTCATAGTATAGGAAATTTCTGATATTTGGGTGAAAAATCAGTTGTCTTTGTTTTGTGGTGCCCTCGTTTTCAAATTTTTAGAAAAGGTATTTTCTTCAAATATTTTGGCGGGGGTTTTTATCCTAATGTTTTATTTACGTCAAAATTCCTTTTTTAAACCCTTCGCGTACCTTTAATTGCAATTTTTCATTTGAAAGGATGCCAAGTTGAAGTGTTTTTCAATCACCGTTGATCTATCAGAGATCAAGGGTCAGCGCATCCCCGCATTATAGAGTTGTAGGTTTTTAATTAATGTGGGGAAGCGCGATGATGACACGTAGCCCCTGATGTTTTATGAGATCCAGTACACCACAAAAGCTCCTGTATGTCAGATTTGTCAGTACCTTTGCACCCATTTTTCTTTTTCCCGCGATATCATTGGTGGATTCGTTGGCAGAGCTATGAAGATTGCTTACCAAGTAGCATCACCGTTGATCATGTCTTGATCAACGGTTGGCACATCCCCACATTATGAAGATGTAGGTTTTTAAGTAATGCAGGGAAGCGCGGTGGTGACACGTAGCCTTTTTTCTAAAAGACTGTAAAGCTTGATATTTTTAAATCAGGACTGTGCGATCTGATGAAATCTACGGATGGGATTCAAATTTGAGTGCAAATTGCTAGTAATGGTTACTAAGAGTAAATGTGATCTAGACCTGGTGCATGCAGTTTTAATTCATAAAAAGAACCCACAATTCCACCATTAATGAATCACCAAAGCGTAGAAAGAAAAGGGCATTCAAGATTTCAGAGCCAAGGCACAAAATTTCTCGGTTAATACTCCAGTAAAATTACAGAAGACATCATATAGTGTAGAAGTGTGAATTCTGGCGGGCAAGTGCTCTGTGACTTTCTGAGTAAATTTGAAGCATCTGTTGTTGTGAATTTTCCAAAGTTTCATTAAAATGCTGCCCCGAAAAGAGTTTACTAGACAAAAGGATTATCTAAAATGTTCAGTGCATGATGATTTTCTTGAACAATTCCCCTTATCAGTGCATGAAATAGCTAAGGGAAGGGAACTCATTCCAAAAAACCCTAGATTAGTGGTGGCAGAAGGATTTTATGATAAAGCTAATTGGATAAGAGATGCCCAAGTTTCTATGGGAGGTTTGGAGTTGTTTAAGAAATGGTTTCCAGAGCGAAAACTGGACACTCCTATGAGCAATGTTTGGGAATTTGACATTGGAAAATTAGTAGTCCCTAGTGTTTTCTTTGATAGTGATTTATTGATGGACCTGGCAAAGAAGTATGATCCTATCACAGGGTGGGTAAAAAATCATTCGGGGGTCAACCTTTTTAGGGTTTTCCCTGAGCTGTTCAGTGAGGTTTTCAACCTAAACCCTAACCACGTTGTGCATGAAATCATTGATCTGGATGATTTGCAAGCTAGATATGATGCACAATGAGTGTACCTAAGAATAGGGCCACTACAGGAGCATGCTGCTAGGGTTGGAAATTTGCCTGTAATCACAACTAGTACTCCAGAGCCACTGTTGAGAAGACATTTCAATTTGAGAGCTCAAGCACTATATTTTTCACTTTGCAAGATTTTGGGAATAGATGAAGGTGATCAAATTCTAGGTTCTATGGTCCTTATAATTGCTCAAACCCTTAAATTTGGAATGAGTACCATTCTAGATTTTGCCACTTTCCTAGCACAAGAGATTGACAAAATTCTGGTTGGAATAGCAAAGGGGAAAGTAAACAAACCATTTTTTTGGTATTCATTAATTATGCACCTATGTTTATACAAAGGAAATACTTTCTTCTCCAAGGGTATGGATTTAGAAACAACAAAGGATGGAGAAAGGAATCCAGTGTAGTTGTGGAGTGTGGATATGACTTCAGAGGCTACTGATGCTAGTTATGTAAGATTTGACAGGTATTTTGCATCAAAGCTTAGACTGCTTTTAAGAGGAGATAGCCCTAGAATCCCACAGGCATTATTAGAATTGGTCAGACCCAAGGACCATGCTAAAGGGCTACTTGTCAGTCACAATTGGAGGGATATAATTCCCTACAATGTTTCAACAGTAATAAGAGTTTATGGTTTCTTAGGAAAACATCATGTATTACCTTTTCATGTACCTTTGAAGATAGAGATAGCTAAGCTCTTATGGCAGATAGGTACTATAGATGAGAGGGAATTGGTCAAGAAGAGCACTTTCTTTCCAATGGTTACTATAGTGCACGATTTTGTTTTTGTTAAAAAGGTGTGGAAGCATTTAAATTTGTTTTTGAATAAATATAACATGGAAGAATCTCACGCCAGATTCATTGACCTTGAACGATTCTATGACCTATTAAAAGAAAGGGTGAGAGCTTCCCGTATGGTACATTAGGTTTACTATCCGGAAGATATAATTAGAAATATTTTCACATTGCAGGAGCAAGAATTAAGGAAAGATAAATGGATAGTTTTTAGTAAAAATCTAGAATTCATTAATGCTTTTGACCCCCAGTACGAACCATTGAAAGATAAGAAATACTGGGGAGCTAAAATACAGGCATTAATGAATAATTTTTCCATAATAATCCATACTATGGATGAAAAGAAAGCTATGTTTATTAAGGCACACCCAGACAAGGCAGTAGAAATACAAAGAAGAATGAGTGGTAGAAATGTAGTAGCTCCTGGCCAATATACATTACAGAAAAGGGAAGGTTATGTCATGGTTTAGAGTGTGCAATAGGTACCCACTCATGAGAAGCCAAGGCCAAGAAGTCCATCTGCAACCAGCTCTCCAAAAAGACAAAAATTGGAGTAGAGGTCTTCTTCTTCTCAAAAGGAACAATACTCCCCAAGCTAGTCTCCAATCCAGATAGATGATGAGACATCTCTAAAGGAACAACTTAGAAAAATAGGAGGAGAAGGGGATGTGATTGTCACTTCTATAGACCTGGATGTTGGAGAGCCACAAGAACCTCCTACACCTTCCTTGGACCTGACCTTTGCTGATTACCAAGGTAAGGAAATTGACCCAATTGTTGCCCAGGCTTCTGAAAGATTTATTAATGATGAAAATTTTGTAAGATCTAGGGCTTTTGCTTAGTTTTTATGAAGATTAAATATAAATAATTTTGAGAAAGCCTATGAGAAGATCAAGGCTAAGCAACCAAATAAATTTGACCCAGTTATCAAGGAAGAGGTAAAATCAAAGTTTTTGAGTGATTTTGCCCAGTTCACCCCTGAAGCTAGAAGACAAATAGTTAGACAATCAGGAGTCCTCCTTCTACCAGAATGGGATATAGCAAATGCTATTGTTTTTTATTTAGTAAGAAAGCAGAAGGATGTTCAACTAACAACTACTGAAGAAGTACTACAGGCTCATAGAGGGGTCAAATTTAGTGATGACCACCGAGCCCTTGTTTTGTGGTCCATAGATAAGAGAGAAAGTACCAGGATGCATGAGTTTCCCACTGCAGAACATACTGGTACATTGATAGTATATAGGACTGGTGAGGTAAGTAGTAAACAAGTAATGGGAATGGCTTCAGAAATGCTAAAATTGGGTGGTGTTGTATTTGGACAAGAAGAAGATAAGTTTTCCCAACTCAATGCTAGCTTTGAAGAAGTTTTGAAGGCATATGAGGAAAGGGGTATACAAATACAATCACTGGAAAATAAAATGTCTCAAATGGAGAGGATACTGGGGAAAAGAAAAATGGGAGAATCTAGTGCACCTACAATTGCATACCCTTCACAGCCATTGGTTGGATCTGGATCAACCCCTATTATTGAAATACCTGACACCCCTGAAAGGCCCCAATTCTATACTACAAAGGACTTTGAAGAGGGAAAAAAAAAATTGCATGAGTTGCAGATAGAATTAAGAAATCAATATGAAGAAAAATTAAAGTAGGGTGTGATATATTTGAGGGATAAAATACAATGGTCAACCTTTTTTGATCAGTTGACAAGAATTGCAACCCTCATGGATGAGTTGAACAGGGATAAGGATAAACTGACTCCTCTTACACAGAAATGGAGGGAAAGGAATAATGATATTACCATCATATGTATATCTGCAGTCCAAATGCCTTATCATCAAGTTGAGAAGATTTTTGATTTATTAAATAAGCTAGAAAATTTTGATGATAAGGGAGATTCTTTACAGAAAAGATTAACACTCTGTTTTTCCAGATATATTGCTGAAAAATTCACCCTATTTCCTTGTGCTTTAGAATCTATTGATACAATAAAGGAAAAGGAAAAGTGGAAAAGGGAGATGGATGAGTTATTTAATGAAAGAATAATAAACATCATGAGTGAAACTAGCCACTGGTTTTGGGCAAAGACAAATGAAGAGCTAGTAAAAACACAGTTATTTTATACTGCTATGAGAAAAGAATTTGATGATTTAGAAGAAAGTGCAAATTCTTTAATAATGATACAAAGAGAAGCTCTAAGTTTTGATTGGCTAGATGATGATGCTTTTAATAAATGGAAAAACCAGTTTCTAGAACAAATGTCAAAAGATGATGAGGAGGGAAATGTAAAAGTAAAAGTCACCCTCGTAGTTAATAATGAGGACATGGAAAATCCCCAGGTTGAAGTAAATTTACAAGTAACTGAAGATGATACATCACTTTCAAACCTCATGGCTATTTACTCTGAGGATGAAGAATAATTGGAGAATCGGATCCTATCTTCTTGTTAAAACAAATGAGAAGCATAATAAAAAGGGACCCACCCAGGATGGTTTGATGTGTTAGCTTTTCTGTTATTTGTTTTTGTCTTTTACTACAGACATTCGTCAGTATCTTTTATGGGACACATGCCACTTTCTTTAGCCCAAAGCTTGTTGCATCTCACACTATTTAAGTGAAATTCCAAAGCTTAAAAAGGGTCCAAATTCTATCTCTTGTAAGTATTATGCTTAGTTTGGTTTTTGGTCCAAATTTTGAAAGCAAGTTTGTAATGTATTTTTCTGCAAATTCTTTGAGAATACATGAATGTAGAATGAGTTGTGTTTCTTTCTGAAGGCCATTCTAAGTCTATTGTAAAAGATATACCCATTTCAAAGGAAATGAATAAAAATTATGAACTGTCCCCATATCAGTTCTTTCTGAATTTTGTCTCCTTTTAAATACTTAGCTATCTTGATGTTGTATGAGTAAAAGCTTGTGCAATTGAATGAAATCTAGTTAGGTTGTATGTCCATTTATCATTGCTATTAATTCAATGGATTAAATAAAGGCTTTGATGAATGTGATAAGATTCCTCAAGTATTGAAAAGGATTTTGAATGATAAGTTTTGATAAGAATTGCTGATAGAATTTGTTGTAAGGCAACAAATTAGATCTAAGAATTTGCTATAGATTCTGAACCCCAATGGATTAGGCACTGATCAAGTTATTTCAGCTGAAGGAGAAATATATTATAAATAGGTTATTCAAATGCATCATTAAATCAAATTTTACTTTTATTTCCTATAGATCTTCAAATTTGGCCAGCACTTGTCTGCAAGGAATGTTTTAGCGTCAGTTAGCCATTGTTGTTAAAAACATCTGCAGATCTATAGAAGAATTCTTGGCCATATCTGTTTTATGGGATGTGTTTACCAAGTTAGTGAAAATTATGTATATGTTTGAGGATTTTGAAATGAGAATCAAAATGAAACTAAGAATAATCCTCATACAGTTGTTCCAGTCTTGAACCATCCCTGGGTACACCCACCCTAGTTTTGCAAAGCCAAAAGAGTAGAAAACCATTTGTGGTTTTGTTGAAGTTGGTCCAAATACCTTACATATGCAATTGTTAATAAGAATAGGCTAGTCTTTAGATTGTGTATGTACTATCATTCTGGTATTAAGCATTTTTTTTGCTTAGTAGTTTTAGTAAATTTTAAAACACCAACAGCCCAAACATTGTCTATGACAACTTTGGGTGGTAGTTCAGAGCTTAGTCTTACAGATTACTATAATGAAGGTTCCCATGGAGGTTACCATTTGTACTTGTGAATTTTATAATTTTGCATTTGGAACACAAATAAGAAGTCCATATTTTTTCCTCACATTTTCTATTGTTTCTTTGTTTTTGTTATGTGTTTATGATTAAGGGGAGCACCCTTCATGACATACACATAAAATAAATAGTATGAACACAAGTGACATCAAGATTTGACATGGAAACCCAATTTGGAAAAAGCTACCAATTGCAACTAGTTACTATTTTTCACTTTTATGAAGTGAGCTTAGTTAGGAGCCAACCCTATTAAAGGTTGCAAAAAATATAGTTAGGTATGACCCTATTGGAGGATTTAATCACCCTATTAGGAGTGGCCTTGTTAGAGGTCTTTAGAGACTTCAATCTAGAAATGCTGCCTTGTTAGAGGATTTGGAAAATAGTTGTTAGGCTAACTTTGTTGAGAGATTTAGTTCTCTACTAAAATGTTTAGAGAGTAACAATGAAGTGACCTGATTGTTGATAGAATTGTATTGCTGATTTCATATTTCAATTCTATCTCCAATACTTGATCCTTCTTGATCAAATTAATCATTGCATCACAACAAGGATATTCTTTGTATCCTTCCAATTGGCTTCCTCTAACCATCTTCGTATCTTTTAGACATTCTCACACATTCAATACTCAACTTGACCTTATTCTTATATCATATACATTTTCAAGTTAGCTTGAAAATAACTTTGAACAATAATTCTTTATCTCTTCAGTCACTTAGAACCAACAAACAAATCCACAAAACCCAATATGCCAAAACAAGAAAATCCTTCATTAGCTGACAACTTGATAGACACTAACTCTAAAATGATTTTCCTGTGTTAACCAAGTGAACTTGGTTAACATTGAACCTTTGTAAACTTCCTTTGGTAACCAACTAAGCTTAGTTAACACTAGTTCCATCCAACTTTCCTTTGTTAACCGAGTGAACTTGGTTAACACTAAACTTCTACAAACTTCTCTTAGGTGCCCAAGTGAACTTGATATACACTATCTTTTGAACTTGGTAAACACTTGAATGCTTGGAAGATATAGGAAACTATCTTCTTTTCCCAAGTGATCTTGACATACATTGAATGGTAAAGATATGACATGTTGTATAACATCAAAGACAATATACAATTTATCAATTGTTTTCAACAATCTTCCTCTTTGGCTTTGACGGCAACACAACATGTCCTAATACAACAATATTTTAGAGAAAAATAAAAGTAAGGATAATATATCCTTAGTTTCATTTTCTTCTTCTATCAATGTGAACTCCCTCTAACATCAATCTCTCCCTCTAACTTTAGTTTCTCTCATTGTTAGAAAACTCTCCAAGTTTATTGTTCATCAAACTCTTCCTCTTTGACATCTTAAAACATTCAAAAAAAATTATTTGATATAGAAAACTCTCCCTCTTTATAAAATGTTTGTGACATGAAAAAAAACTCTCCCTCTTTGACATCTTATGCTAAAGACAATATTCAATGAATGTCAATGTACTTGATGTATAGATTTGTATGCAATCCACCCTTTCATTATTGCATCAATTTGATTGATCTTCAAGAATATTTAGTTGATGCATCACTAAATGCTATTTAGTGAGCTTTATATAGGGAATAACCCATAGATTACCTCTTAGATACAAAAATGCAACCTTAGGTAATGGTTTGGTAAATATGTCTACAATTGTTTCTTTAGTATTCACATATTCCAATATAACCTCTTTATATTACACCAATTCTCTCAGAAAATGATATTTTATTTCAATATGACTGGTCTTGGTACATCATAGGATTCTTTGATATATTGATTACACTGGTGTTATCACAAAAGATAACCACTAGATTCTTGATTTCTACCTATTGAGATAATAGTCAAGTTTGTTATTAGTGACAACACTTATTCAGATTATGTATGGCTACCAAGATCATTGAAAAATCTACAATGTTTTCCATGATTCAATAGCCTCCAAGCTTTATAGTTTCTATAGAGTCTTCTAGACTAATTCCAATCTCCATCAAGCATTCCAGTGGTTACCAAAGGAATTTAGTTAGTATGAAGTGCAACTATTCAAACTGAGTAGAATCAGGTAGTGTGAAGTCTAGTAGTTCAACCTGAGTAGTCTAGTGGTTACCAAGCTTTATAGTTTCTACTAAGTTAGTAGTTCATGGAATACAAAGGTAGTGTTAACTGAGCTATATTATGATTAGTGTTTAATGAATGATTCAGTTTATGACAAGTAACATAGTATCTACCACATCACCAATGCAAACCAAGTTTGAGACTACTTTGAGGTTATTAGTATGGATCCAGCTTCTAGTTCTACTGAATGCATGATGATGTTGAGTAATGATAGTGGATGTCGAGTATCAAAACTTCACCAAGTCAGTCTTCAGAACTTGAGTGTCTTCATATGGGCAGAGTTTGTAATATTGGTGTTAACTTGTATATTGGCTAACTTTATAATTATGTAAATTGGATTGGTATATATATGTAATGTGTTGTATTATATCCAATGTAATATAAAAGATAATGAACATGTAAGAATTTGAATGTCATCAAGAAATAGATAAAGTATATATTGAAGGCCATATCAAAAAAGGAGCAGCAGAGATATATCCATCACAAAAGGTGATCAGTATTTCAAGGAATCTTATCAGCAATTCAATTGTAAGTTAGAGATCAATTGTTTCATTCTAACAGGTGAATCAATATAAATCTTTTAACAAGGTAGACTTAATAGTCTTTCTCAAAATCTCTTTACCGAGTGCATACATTATTATGTGTTTGTAAATCTTTCAACAAGGTAGACCTAGCAGTCCTAATTGCTCCTAACATGGAAGATCATTAGAAGTGATCAATGTAAGCCTTAATAGGCCAACTTTATGCTACAGTATTGAATTTTTGTGGGTATCATCTCGACTCTAGTTTTACTTTCTATCTGGAAGGTTTCTGAATCACCAAATTATTTTGTTCAATTTTTATGAATGATGTTTTGTTTTCAATTTTTCATGCATGCAATTAGATCAATAAATTATAATTGGTATATCTCTATAAAGTGTTGAATTTGATAAAGTTTTAAAGGTTATTGATTTAACCCTCCCCTCTCAATAACCTAAGATAGTTTTGAATATTTCCAACAATTGGTATCAGAGCTTAGTGGTTCTCAGAAGAAACTTAAATAGCTTGAGCAAAGATCAAGAATATGGAGATATTCAAACTTGATAAGGCAATTGACAATGAAAAGTTGGATCTAGAAATGGCCATTCCACAACTCAAGAAAGCTAAGGAGAAACTTTCCCAATCCCTAAAAAGAAGGAAGGAACTTGCAAATCAAATGAATGATCATCAGTACATTGAAGAAAGAATTGAAGATTTTTTCCCTTCAAGTAGTACAGATGAAGCAAATAATGCAATCAAAGAACTCCTAGAGAAGAATGGTTCCTTGCAAGAACTAAGAAAGCTCAAAAGAGAACAAGAAATTCAGTTAGTAAGGCTATGTGAAATTCTGGAATAGAGAAACAAGATGGAAGAAATAATGAGATCTAAAACCAATCCCTTTAGCATGTAGATCTTATGGATCAAATCTCCAATGTAAATGATGAAATCATGAGCCAAAGACAACCAAAGAAAAATCAATGAAAGATTAAGAAATGATCTATATTTGGAAAGACAAATCAATGCAAGAATAAGAAATAAGTTGAGATTTGAAAAGAAAATTAGTGAAAGATTAAAAAATGAACTAAACACTGAAAAGAAAATCAATGAAAGAATGATGAAATCCCAAGAAGACATAAATCAATTAAATCAACTAAATGAGAAGAACCTCTATAGATAAAAGGGTAAAGAAGGAATTAGATACAAAGAAGAAGGTGAATCCTCTGAACAAGGTGCTCAAAGGAATCAAAGACCTACTTACAATCACTACGGTAAGATAGGTCATACATCAAACAAATGTTGGAGTAGTGGTAAAGAAAAATTTAATGAAAAATGCTACAATTGCAATCAACATGGTCACAAGGCTAATGAATGCAAGGAAAAACCAAATTTTGAAGGCAAGTGTCACAAATGCAAGAAACAAGGTCACAAGGCATTAGAATGTAGAACTAAGTCATTCAATCCAACAAAGAAAATTGTGAAAGAAATATTTAGTTGGAAATACAACACTTGGTTTAGATGTCATTATTGTGGAGAATTTGGACATATTGGCATGAATTGTGTTAAAAATAACACAAGGAAGAGAGGTACCACTATAAGATGTTTCACTTGTACTGAACTTGGTCATCCAGCCAAGATTTGCATGAATACAGGTAGAGTTGAAGATGAAAAGAAAAAAAAAATAGAAAAAATTCAAAACCAAATGAGGCAATAATGGGTTCCTAAATCTATTGAGGATGTTAGTTAAAGTAATGATGGTCATGTCACTCAAGAAATGGGTGACTCCACCATTTTCAACTAGGTTTCCAAAAAGAGAACTAGAAATCTGTTATCAAGATTACATTCAAGTAGTTCCAATTGAAAGGTGACAAAGATCCAGATTAGTATTTCAAATGCAAACGGATCACTAAGAAAGATTGGTATTAGTTATCACTGAGTTGCATTCTCTACCGAGTAAGTTCGGGTCATGGACTCTACCAAGCAAGGTTGGGATTAACAAGACATACATAGTTATTGAGTCAGAGAGCCTTCACCGAGTAATAAATAAAATAGTGGATGAAAAGTTGTCATGCATACTATCGGGCATAATGTCAAGAGTGATGTCAACCTAGCTACCTTCGCACCAAGCATTAATATTGAAAATTTAGTAAAATTCAAGAAATTGATTTCATTTTTCACCATGAAATCTAAGTGTTAATCATGGCATCTAGCAATAGTAGAAGCAAAGTGATGAAAGGGTCTGAGATGTTGGTTTGAGGAGTTAAGTGGAATGTGCTAGACTTCAAACTTGTGCCCGTGATTATAGAAATCCTCGACCCAAGTGGAGCTCAATCGCAAATCCCACCTAAGTTACTCCTTATTAATGATATTTGAACTCATTTCAAGTATTCTATTCAAGAAATTGGAACCCTAGAAATGGATGATGCCCTAGGTGAATTGTGTGTTAATGGTGTTCTCAAACCCGAGCATAAACATTTGGAATACAAAGGTCTGACCCACATTCCTCACAAGCCTTGAGGTTTTCAAATAAAATGGATCACATACATTCTAAAATGGGTGCATAATGGTCAGATATGGCTTGAGCAACTAGTTTTGGTTACAAAGAAAATAATTCATTGTATTACTGACCTTCCCATGCTCACTAAAGCCAAAACCCACAAAACCCTAGGTCAGGTTGAGCTAGAAAAGAAAACCCTAGCTGAATGGGACAATAGAGGCATGAAAATCAGCACTATAATTAATTATGAACTAAAATTTGGGATACATGTAATAGCTCACAAGATATATAGTTCGAGCAGCCTCAATAGTGTAACATGTGAAGCTGTGGACTTAGCCTACAAAGTTGTGAAGAACAATTTACCTTATGACTTGGCAAATCTATTATTGAAACAATTCAACAAGAACATGGAAAGTATTTGGACTTCCAAGAACAACCCCTAAAAATTTGGCTCTCTTTTGATTTTTTTATTCTTTTATGCTCGAAAAATTCTTCCCTTTCAAAGGCATGGTAATATGGAGGAAAGATGTGCCTATATTGTACCAAATAAATGAATACATTGTAGAAATGGGAGAGAATTTTTTTAGCATTATGGATAACTACTTTGAAGTTTTCAAAGAGAAAATTAATTTTATATTTAGGATACCTAAGAAACTGGTACAAAATTACAAATATGATGTTTGTTTCATGGTAGATAGTGATAGAGTTACATTTAGGTAGTAAAATCGAGAATTGTATTGGTAAAACCTTTGCCATATGAGGTAAACATTGATGAAACAAAGGACATTATTGAATCTTTCATTAATGAACTTGTTGATCCAAAGGCGCCACACTTTGGAACATATGATGCGACAAAGGCAAGGATAGAGCTAGAGATAAAGCTCCCACAAGTAGTTAACAAAGGTAAGAGGAGGATAGTAAAACTTAAATCAAGCACACCTCTAATATTAACCAAGGGTAAAGGATAAGATATAAATGAAGAGGCAGAGGATGAAGAAGAAATGGAAGAAGTAGAAGAACTCTTGAAGAAGAAAGGAAAGGTGATCATCACCAAGCCACCAAATCCATCCACTATGGTCTTCACAAGGAGGTCTAGGAAGAAGGGCAATGAAATTGTCTTTAGAAAACTTCCTCACACTTTCCAAGAAAAGTTGAAACAAATGAATAAGTTGTAGGTATAACCAATTTCAAATCCTTGAAGTATGAAACTAGGTCAGAGGCAAAGAAGAAATTGATTGAAGAATTGGTGTTAAACAAAATGGGAAAATAGAAATATTTTTCATATTAGATAGCCTCCCAAATCTCTAATGAATTATACAGAAAATTAAGCCAAGATGGGACTTTTCAATGCAAAAAAAAAAAATATTTATGCACAAACCCTAAGGTAGTTGCTACCTACCATGATAGATGTTGAGGTAAAAGAGTTCTTGAAGAAAAATGAAGATAAGATGACTCTCAGATTTAATACTTGTTTAATTTTGATCAAGGAAATAGAGCACGTGGTTATGAATGCCACAAGTATGTGGAGGAATATTTATCATTTTCATAAATACAGTGACTTCTTAATAGATGTTAAGGATGATGAAATTGGTGATGAGGAAAAAGAAACTTACACTAACACATTTTGACAATGAGGAAGTTGAAAAAGATAAAGAGGAAGAAGCTATTGAGGAAGACAAAGAAGATGATGAGGAGACTAACCCTATGAAGATAGTAGTCATAGTCATTGCCTCACTTCCTCACTCTCCAAGAAAACTAATTGTTAGATCAATCTCAAAGATAGCTTCAACAAGTTTGTTTGTGAAAACTAAAAGTACTCCAAGCATCCAATCACTCTTCACCCCCACATAGCTCAGTACATTATTGATAGAAGTGTCTACCACTTCATCTACTGAGATGCAACCTCCCTCTTCTTCAGCTTTTGAGTTGTAGTCATTAGCAATGGATACAGTGGCTTCTAAAATTTTGAACACTTTAGCAAGCATTCCTATTAGTTTTCCATCAATTGGTACTAAATCAATTTTCATAGCAAGCCCTAGTATATCTACAATTGTTTCCATCTCAAATTCAAAGGAATTATGTACAAGGATAGTTAAAATATTTTTGGGTAGAGGAAAGGAGATAGAAGAGGATATAGATTTTTGGTGTTTTGAAATGCTACAAGTTTCAAATTACCTTGATGAGAACAAGACACATCTAGGGATAGATAACTCCCATCCTTAACATTTCCTTTTAGACACCAGGCCAACTATAAGGCTAGACCCTTCTTCTACATTAGGCTCTACAGAACCTAGGCAGATGGAGCTCAGATTCAATTAATATGGTACTAGTGCTAAACATATTCTTGAATCTATAACCAGTAGATTTAACCCTTCTTTCTCCTAATGACTCATGCAATAACATAGATCTGTAGTAGATAAATGCAAGATAATGCAATTCATAAGCTAAGTGAGGGTTAGACTTTGAATAAATTTCAACATGAAAGCGAAATATGTTTGATTGATGATGTTGATTTTAGCAAAACCTCAAATATGCAGCAATATAAACAAGTGATCCTGTAATTGATCAGTGCCTTATCTATTGGGCAATTCTATGAATTAAATACATACATCTGTGATATCCAAGACATATTTCATATGCTCAAACATTATATCTATCCTATCACTTTTTGAATAATACATTAGTCTTCATAAAGGCCTCATTCTTATGAAGTATCCTTCTCAAAATAACCAGTAATCCTATCAAACAAATCAAGCATTTACTTTTCCCTTTGTTCCAACAGAAAAACGTATCTAACAAACAACCTTAAAGGGATGCAAATGAGTCTCAATTCTTTGTTCCTAGACCACATAATATTGTAGATTACTAAGATAGGAGACGAGAATCAGAATGAAACTAAAGAGGTTCTTGTTCATTTATATTCATTTCCTTGAAACAATACATTCAAATGCATGAAATCAAAATAGAAAAACACCTAATAGATTTGAACTTTCTCTATAATCTTCACTAGTGTTGTTCAAACAAGAGAATTATGTTGGAGAATGGTGTGTCATAGTAATGGGAACACATCAAGACTAGAACCTTGGATTCACAAATATGAGAAAACTTTAGATTGGAACACACATGGTGTCACAACAATGAGTCATTTTCTCTCCAAAATTAGAACCTCTACAAAGAATGAGAAAGAGAATGATATAGAGGAATGAATTCCTAGATCTACTCTATGTCTAACATCTATCCACTTGGAAAACATATCCTAGTAGTGAATAGAATCTCTCTAAACTCTCTCTACAATTACATATCAAATCTTCATTTAGTTTGGCTTCCTAACTAAAAATTGGAACCAAATTATACCAGAATGGTATAATATCCTCAAAATTAATCCAATAGACCTTTTACCATGTGTTGTTTACCAAGCCTATAACTACATTTTCAATTTTCACCCATTTCAATAAGAAGGCCCAAAATATATATTTCTTCCAATAACTTGAACTAGTGACTTCCTCTATGAAAAATAACTCTATAATCAGAAAGTTTGTCTTCTCCTAGTTCCAGTGATATATAATATGCCTATATTCACTTATGAAGAACTCACAGAATCTTGATTTGAAAAAATCAGCTCCTCCTAGGCTCCATACAACATATTTGCAAAAAATTGACAATTTCTAAAGTTTGAACTATATTATAAACTCAAACTTTATTTAAATCTTGACCCTGTACATGATTTTCAGAGAAGAATTTTAAAAAAAATTATGGAATTTTTTGAAATTCCCTCTCTTTTGTGCTCCAGGTCAAACATAGTTTGACCATGTTGATATGTGCCATACCCTGGTTGATTGACTATTGCTTTGCATCTGACCCTTGCTACCAAGATGCCATGTGGCATAATTTCATTCATCCTCTACTTTGCCGCATCATTAGGCCATGTCATTGTGCCACATCATTGGTCACTATGTCGCTATCCTAGTCAACATTCTGCCACATCATCAGTGACATAGCAACCTTGTGATACATGTCATTCTCCACCACATTAGTACCTCAGGAAGTGTGCCAAGTCTAAAGCCTCTACCACATGTTACTTTCAGACTCATCCACCTCACTACCATCTAGAATCTAGTCACCATCCACCTTAGCCTGACATGTCACCACCACATCACCTAAATACCATGTAACTAGTCAACCTTATCTGGTTATTATGTCACATACTTAACGGTCAAGAAACTTCCCTTTGGTGACATGGTGAACATCATCAAATCTACAATGTGTCATCATCCTATGCTTCTATGAGATCTGATTGCCACATCATAGCCTCCTTGAAATTTGTGCCACATGACACCTTGTTATTCATTGGATTTCACCTCATTAGTGATCCACATGGGCACCTAGATTTGCATGTCCATCCAAAACAACCCCAAGCAACCTACCAACTGGCACTTACTCATTTGGGCCCCACTTGCAAGCCTTGGCTTTCAAAAAGCCCAATGTCCTTAGATAGAATGCATTGTGAGTGGAATTGTATTTAAAAATGAAAAAACACCCCTGCTTTAGCAATGTGGGATAATGTTTGTGAGTTTTCTCTCTGCTCTATTCACAACTAGCACTAATTTTCTCCCTTTTTGAAGTTAACAATGGATATCTCATCCTAGTAATGACACTAGCTTTGTAGATCTCCTCCACCCCTTTTTTAAAATGACATCAATTTATAGAGAACCAACACTAGGTATCATAGATTTTGCATAGTCATTAATAGGGTGCATATATTGAAAAGTCACTCATACTCCATCTGGTGGCTTCTTATTCTCAGCATGGACTACATTTTGCTCTTATTTCTTGCTAAGACATGGTCTTTCTTGGTCTTAAATGGAAGTGTCATGGCATCCAAGTTTAGAAGGCATTAATAATTTTACTATTTTGACTTCCCATTGGTTGACTGCCTCCAAACGACCCCTTGTCCTTTACCTACATATTTCCTTCCAACTCCCCATCATGGGCATGGATGTTCTTTTCCTTCACTAGACATTTGGAGGCTATCTATTCATAAGCTGTGGCTTCTTTCCTTTCTACCAAGCCGTGCATTGCCTCTTTGACTTTTTTTGCTCCTCATTCTCTTGCTTGGACATTTGTCTTCCTACTGTGAAGCTTCCAACACTTCCCTACCTCTTGCGGCTTTGCTTGATGGATGCCTCCCCTACTTCCTACATTTTTAGCAAGAAAAAACTGATCTCCTCTCCTATGTCACTTCCTCTAGTGTACAGCTTCTTTAAATTACAAAAACCTTTTTTCATATTGCATAGCTTCATATGCTTGTCTGCTTTAATCTATACTTCTCTTCCTTTCAGTTAGAAATACAATTTTATTTTCTATTTTTATTTTTTGTACCATGTTTATCAATTCCTTCCTATAAGATTTCCCATAGTAGTTGTAATCACCTAAAAATGGTCATCTAGACTATTAGCCCCCTTTTCAACATTTTGGCTAAATTAATTTAATCACTTACCTAAGCCAAATTGCTAATAATCAATTTATTTGATTATAACCTATAGTTTGACTATGCTATCCTAAGTTCATTATTTGATTAAAATAACATGTCCCCTTTTAATTAAATAAAAGACCCCATTCTTCTAACCCACTTAAAGTGCACACATAAAGTCCTTTTTCTATTTTTCGATTAAAAAAAAAGGCTTTGTGACTTTTGTCTTATATGACAAGTCAACTTATATTCTATTGGTTGACTTGTGTGTGCACATGGATCACTCTTTTTGAATTCCACCATTGATCATCCACCATCTTCATCTTGATCTCTACCATCCATACATCTTTAAAAGGGAGAGAGCTTCCCCCCTTGATCCAATCCTCATTTTGAATATTGTTATGCTACAGGTTTTCTAACAGGTTTCTTTGGAGCTTTGTGGAGAGTTTCTATTTCTTGTCTACATTCTCTCATACCATAGCATTTTAGCCTAGATTCATGTTGCATGTTAGTTTAGCTTCTATTTTGCAATAATCTATCTTACATAGCTTAATATTTGGATTGTAACACTCTCATCCATGCTTAGAATAGCTGCACTTTTCATATTCATTCTAGTTTAATCTTTAGTTGCATTGCATTCTTAAGGAAACTCCTTAGGACATTTGCATTCTTGCATCTTGTCTTTGGAACCTCCCATTGCATGGTTTACTAGCAAGAAGAGTATCTCTAAGGCTCATCTGAGAGCCTTCTTATTCTTGAAATATTCTCTCTTGCACTCCATGGATAGGGAGCTCTAAGCTGGCATCCAAGCATTCCAAATTCATGAAATCATTGGGATAGAAGGGTTTAGAGTGGGATGCTTTTGAGTGTACGGTAGTCAGACTCCTTTAGGTCATTATGTAGATTATTAAGGGAAGATTCTTTTGCATTAGACATAGATATATCTTTGAACATGGAGGAAATGTCCATTTTACTGTGAGCATTCTTCAAACATTTCTAAACTTTCAACTGACTGGCTACAAACATGAGTACAACAGAAGTTCTCTTGGAGGATGATATCTTAATAGTCATCCTAGTATAGCATTGTGTCATTTTACATTTTTTTGCCCATTTTAAGGAATCTCAAACCATTTATCTTCTAAATGACATACACACTTCCAATCCCCTTAAATCATCAACATACAATCCTCTCCTTAAAGCATATTCTATTTCCATTTTAATCATTTTGAAAATCCCACAATGCCCTATTATTTTGACAAAATTAGTCGGGCCCAAAAGTGTGTCTAGCTAAAAATATTTTTGTTTCCAAATAACTAATACTGTCCAACTGATCCATATAACATATAATATCAATTGATGAAGAATCAATCAGTTTGTATCACTTTTTTAACTTTTTAAAACTTATTTCACCTCCTTTTGCAATTGTGATTTTAGTGTCAGGAGGTCCTTTGACTGGCCTTAAAATTTGATTTGAACCTCTGATCGAGCTTTGAAATCAAATACACTAATTCTTTGTTGAAAAATATCATACCTTTTCAAATCTCATCTCATGAAAAAATGTTAGTCAAAAGATATTGAGTATCAAAGTTACCCCTTTAAAATTGACTGCAAGAAAATTTGTCAGAAAACAATAAATTACATTTGAAATTGGCTTTGAAAACTGGGTAAACTGACACTTGGGGAGATGAATAATGGGTAAACTGACACTTGGGGAGATGAAAACTAGGGTGTTTTTTTATTGTCATGAGGGAAGTATAAATATAGGATTAGGGCTCATGATGAATAACATGATGCATTTGGCGAGCAATCAAAGTAGGCTACTCAAAATTTCTATCTTGGAAACAATGGCAGAAAAGTATATTTTGTAAATGGAATGGACCTAGGAAGGTGTGCAGACAGATTCGTCAAGACTTAAAAATTGGCGCACTTGAAGTATTTTTAGAGGAGAACATAGTGGTATAATCTATTTTACCTCACTCATCATGGATTTTGAGTTATGACATCATCAATAGGGGTTCTGACACATCTGCATTTACTGACACCAGTAAAAAGTTACAAATTGCATTTGGAATCACTTTCGAAAACTGATCAAAAAAATTCATCATAAGCTCAAAATTGAAACATGAAATGTCTCTGACCTCTAGAATATGATTCAAAATGAATTTTAACATTTTTTCAATTGGCTCAAAGTTAGAACAAGTCAAACAGGGCTTTCCAAAATTTAGAATAATTCATATCAACATGATATCAATAAACAGCCAACTTTGAGGGATTCAAAACCAGGTCAAATGGATTCAAAATGACTCAAAATCTAAAACATGGGCTCTCTAGTATGGACACTAGACATTTTGAAAGAAAAAAAGCATGCAACATTAGTGGATGCAAGATATTCAATTGCAAACATGGCCTCCTGTTGTTGTTTGACACCTAGCAAAAATGCAAAATTGGACAATGCTCAAAATGCAACTTCACAAAATATCTTAGAATGAAAATTTATCTACATGGAACACATAGACACACTAAATACAAGGTGTTACAAAAAATAGACACCTCTTAGGCTTCAAACAAATAACTGGGTACATATGCATCAAAAGTGCTTATAGGGCTTAATTTTTTCAATGGTACTCAAAATTGGGGCTCCAATCTTGAGTCTCAACATAGAACTAGATGAGAAAGTAGAAATTCCCAAATGGGACTTTGATAATCTCATTGCTGATCAAATGCATATAGCTCGTCAACTCCTCCAAAAGAAGGCAAGGTAGAAAAAAATAAGAGAGAGAAAGGGAATATAGAATTATTGATGGTGCTAAGAATATCTTGTTTGAGGCTATAGGTATTGAGATAGATTCTTCTCAACCTATTTTGTTGCAGTTAGAAGAGGTAGTCCAAAATTTTAATGAGGAATCTAGGAATCTAGTGGTCAAGATAAGTTAATTGAGAAAGTAGAAAAGAAATTTGAGAATAAAGTACTTGAGCACATTGCTCAGCAAATTGCCATTCAACAAGTTGAGCTTTCCTCAATTTTGACCAATTTTGAATCCTCTTGCACCAATGTGACATCACCCTTTGTGAAGTTATGAGATGTTCCCAAGTTCAAAAAGGAGATAAAGAGAAAACTAAAAATGATTGATGAGGATCAAAAATCCAATGAACAAAAATTGTAACTTGACTCTAGTTCATGCTCTACACATCATATGAATATCAGATTTCTGTCAGACATGCAAACAAAGTTGTTGAGAGAAGAATCAAGGATCTGGTCTACATCGATAGATATTTAGAATATGACCCTTCCTATCATGGATTCAATGTAGAAACATATTATTTATTCAAAAAGCTTGATCCATGAGATTAACTTCTCTATTCTAGATCACATGATAGAGCTCTCTGCAGAAGTTCAAATTGCTCTCCATACATGCAAGATTTTGCGAGACAATCGGGATAAAACTCTAGAACTTATACTTAAGGTAAATTATGATTTTCTATATCATTTTGGTGTCTCCATGTAAATAAATAAATCTTTAGCATTATTTTCAAAAAGGGGGAGAGACTATGTATAGAGAGATTATGTATATTGTATGGGGGAGAATCATGCAAAGGAAGAAAATGTATATAGTAGAGGAGAATTTTTCAGATATATTGTATAGTATATTATATATACTTACAAATACAAATTTTGTAAAATCTCAAAAAAAATACTCTACCAAGCCAATATCACATGGTGATGTATATAAGTTTTGGCTAATAAGTGTTTTTGTCACTAATGCCAAAGGGGGAGATTGTTGACATATCAATCAAGTTTGTTATTAGTGACAACACTTATTTAGATTTTGTATGGTTTCCAAGCTCATTGAATAACATATAGTGTTTTCCATGTAATTCAGTAGCCACCAAGCTTTGTAGTTGCTACCAAGTATTTTGGACTAATTCTAGTGGTCACTGAGAATTCTAGTGGTTACCAAGGAAAGTCAATTAGTGTGGATTGCAACACTTCAAACTTA
The DNA here is from genome assembly GCA_028749045.1 of Cupressus sempervirens. NCBI lineage: Eukaryota > Viridiplantae > Streptophyta > Pinopsida > Cupressales > Cupressaceae > Cupressus > Cupressus sempervirens. Next base: position 974,920,224 of record CM053792.1, on the reverse strand, counting down.
GCAGAATCAGGCAATGTGAAGTCTAACAGTTCAACTAGAGCACTCCAATGGTTACTGAGCTTTGCAATTTCTACCGAGCTAGTAGTTCATGGAATACAAAGCTAGTGTTAACTGATTTGTATAATGATTAGTGTTTACCGAGTGATTCAGTTTATGATAAGTAACACAGTATCTACTAAGTCACCAGTGCAAACCAAGTTTGAGACTACTTTGAAATTATTAGTATGGACTAAGCTTCTACTTCTACCAAATTCATGACAATGTCGAGTAATGATAGTGGATACTAAGTATCAAAACTTCACCAAGTCAGTCTTCAGAACTCAAGTGCCTTCATATGGGTTGAATTTGTAATATTTGTATTAACTTGTACATTGGTCGACTTTGTAATTTTGTAAATTGGATTGGTATATATATATGCAATGTATTATATCATATCCAATATATTATGAAAGATAATGAATATGTAAGAATGTGAATGTAATCAACCAATAGATAAAGTATATATTGAAAGCCATATTAGAAAAGGAGCAGCAGAGATATTGTTGTTGTTTGAAAATGTTACCCGTTTCCAATTACCCTGATGAGAAAAAAACACATCTAGGGGTAGCTAACTCCAATTTTCAACATGCCCATTCAGACACCAGGCCAACTATAAGGCATGAACCTTCTTCTTCTTCAGGCTCTACAAAACCTAGGCAGGTGGACCTACAAATTCTTTATATGGTACAGTTATTAAAGCATACACTGAATCTATTATGAAGCAGATAAAACCCTTATTTCTCCTGATAACTCATTGAATGACATCCATCTACTATAGATAAATGTAGATCTAGGAATCTCATGAGCTGAGTGAGGGCATTCTATTATAGCTCTTCAACATGAAAGGGAAATGTGTTGATTATTGGTGTTGATTTTCAACAAATCCTCAAACATGCAGCAAAACCTAATGATCCTATCTCTGATTAGTGCCTAATCCATTGGGCAATTTCATCAATTCAAAACATACATTTGTGACATCAGGAAAACATTACATATACCCAGACATCAGATCTATCTAATCACCTTGTGATTCAAACATCAATGTTCATTCAGATCTCATTATTACAAAATATCCTTCTCAAGTAACTAGTAACCCTGTCAAACACATTAAGCATTTACTTGGGACTTTGTTCCAACACAAAAATATATTAGACATACAATCGGAAGGGGAAGCAAATGGATCTGATGGGGACACAACCCAAGAACAGAATGGAACCAACAGAAAGGGAAAATTATATTAACTGAGAAAATAAGCTAGTACAAATAGTGTAGAGAAAATAAACTTCAAAACATGCCCTACAGGCTTACAATAGCATAAATCTGGAGATAATTTCTCCTTTTAGTACCTCCTCTCAAACTCCACTCCGAACTGCCTTTTACAATGCCAGAAATCTCCTTAAATAGACCCCAAAGGGTTAAGGACTAGGAGTACATTCTAGAAAGTTCTAGTAGGCATACACCGACCAAATAGGAGGTTCTGGAAGCTGCGTTAGAAGTCGGTGCAAATCTAGAAGAATCCAAAAACGGTAACCAAACTTTCGAGAGGCATAACTTTTGAACCGTAGCTTTGATTGACGAATCATTTACATTTTCGAAAATCTCTCGAAGCGCTCTATAGCCCTATGGACAAGCTTTGCTCATCCCCCATTTTTTAACCCTTTTCAAGGTCATTTAATGCCCCTAACCTAACTTCAAAGCATTCTTAGGGTGTCTCCAAAACTCGAAAAACTACAATAACTTTCAAACCGTGGGGCCCTTTGACCTGATTCTTTTTCTAGAATGCTCTAAAGCACAAATATATTCATCTGGCCAATTAACACCTTCTAGGTCACCAAAATGATGGCCAAATTACATGCTCCTATTTTTTCAAGATTTTCAAACACACTGATAGTGGAACTGTGAGAGTTGGAACCTTTATTTGACCCAAATGGGTATCCAAAAATGTAAAGACATGAAACAGAAACTAAGTCTAAGTACATTTTTTGGGTGACACAGGATTGCCCTTATACCTCTAGACGCTCCTGCATTAGACACCCAGGGTAGATTGAAAAGTGACCCTGTCACTTTATGGATGGTAGAGGAAATCCCAAATGGGAAACCTCAGCTGCTGAAATCCAAGTTGAGTCCTCGATTAGCCATCCTTTCCATTTGACCAAATACTCTTCATACTGCCTATTTCTAGTACTCCTACCCACACGATGATCTAGAATGTCTTCTATCTCCTCCTTCTTAGAAGCAGGAATTGGACATGGTTCTAACACCAACTCCTCATCTGCACCATCATTATGATACTCTGTTAAATCTGCAATGTTGAAAATGGGAGAAATCTGAATACCATCTGGTAGCTCCACTTCATATGCATTTCCTGAGTCATGTTTCTTCAAAATTTTGCAAGGGCCAAATTTTTTCATTTTCAGCTTGTTGTAAGTACTGGCTGGAAATCTTTCTTTTCATAAGTGTACCATGACTAAATCTCCTACTTGGAATTCCTTATGCCTTCTCCTTTGATCAGCCCTAGCTTTATACTCTTAATTCATCTTGGTTATGTGTGTCTGAACCTCCTCATGTAGACGCTTAATATGTTTAGCAAATTCCTCAGCTTCAACACTTGTCCTCTCCCCTTGTTCTATCTTCCTCATCTCTGATACCACTTGATGGGGACACAACCCAAGAACAGAATGGAACCAACAGAAAGGGAAAATTATATTAACTGAGAAAATAAGCTAGTACAAATAGTGCAGAGAAAATAAACTTCAAAAAATGCCCTATGGGCTTACAATAGCATAAATCTGGAGATAATTTCTCCTTTTAGTACCTCCTCTCAAACTCCACTCCGAACTGCCTTTTACAATGCCAGAAATCTCCTTAAATAGACCCCGGAGGGTTAAGGACTAGGAGTACATTCTAGAAAGTGCTAGTAGGCATCCACCGACCAAATAGAAGGTTCCAAAAGCTGTGTTAGAAGTAGGTGCAAATCTAGAAGAATCCAGAAATGGTAACCGAACTTCTGGGAGCCATAACTTTTGAACTGTAGCTCCGATTGACGAACCGTTTACATTTTTGAAAAGCTCTTGAAGCTCTCTATATCCCTATGGACAAGCTTTGCTTGTCCCCCATTTTTTGACCCTTTTCAAGGTCATTTAATGCCCCTAACCTGACTTCGAAGCATTCTTAGGGGGGTCTCCAAAATTCAAAAAAATGCAATAACTTTCAAACTGTGGGGCCTTTTGACCTTATTCTTTTTTTGGAATGCTCTAAATCAAAAATATATTCATCTGGCCAATTCACACCTTCTAGGTCACCAAAATGATGGCCAAATTGCATGCTCCTATTTTTTCCAGATTTTCAAACACACTGATAGTGGAACTGTGAGAGTTGGAACCTTTATTTGACCCAAATGGGTATCCAAAAATGTAAAGACATGAAACAGAAACTAAGTTTAAGTACTTTTTTTGGGTGACACAGGATTGCCCTTATACCTCTAGATGCTCCTGCATCAGGATCTTAATTCTTTGTTCTAAGACCACATAAGAATACAAATTACTGAGACATGAGATGGGAACCAGAATGAAACTAATGAAATGCTTGCTCATATGTATTCATTTCCTTGAGACAATACAATCAAATGCATGAAATCAAAACATGAAACAACCTAACATATCAGAACTGTCTGTATTATCTGCACTACTGTTGTTCACATGAGAGAAATTTGCTGAAGGAAAATGGTGTCACAGTCATGGGAATGCAACTAGAACTGGATCCAAAACATTGGTATCGCAGTAATGTGCAAATTTTTCTCCAAAAGACTGGAACCAACTGGTTTCTCAGTAACAAAAAACTAGAACCAAAAAATAGAACCCCTCAAATGATAGACAGAAAGAAAGATATAGCAAGGAGATGAATTCCCAGATTGAAACTAAAGATGACAAGTGTCCATTTGGAATTCCATCTTGTGCAACTAAAAACATCTTTCATCTCTCTACCATTTGAACTGATTTTTTGTTTCATCATTACACTCTAACTGATTGGAAAATATCTTTTTTCAAGTGATGAAAGCCTTTTGATTCACTAAAATATCTGATTCTTCTCACTGAAATACTGATGAAATTGAGATTCAACTAATTTGAAAATGGTTAAAATCACCTCAAACCTCATTTTCACTGCCCTTTAACCGTATTCAGGTCATTTCCATGCTAGAAAACAATTTTGAACTCTAATACCTGAAATTGGTTACAATCTGGGAACCTGGGAGAAAACATGGTATAGCTTGAACACATTGCTACCTGTGCAAAAATTGACTCCAAAAATAGATAGGTCATCTTTTCTTGATTTTGACGATATATAACATTGCCTATTTTTCTTTCTAGAAACTCACTAAAAGTCCATTTGAAAATAGTCTCCTCTGTTATAACTATCATGTCTGCAACTCATTTAGTTTTAAATTTTTGAAAAATTTAAAATTTTCTGAAGTTAAAACTTTAGAAAAATGCCCTTTTGAAAATTAAAAATTTTGACGTACATTTTTGCCTGAGAAAAAAATAAAAATATTTTCTATGACTTTCATATTTTCCCTTGGCTTTTAAATCTGAGGTCAAACCTCTATTGACCAAGTGCCATGTGGCACTTTGTGATTGGCTCACCATCTGTACAGTGACCATCCTACTCTGGGCCCAGTGCCACACGTCAAAAATTTGCTTCCTCGCATTTTTTATCGACCTTGCATCTTCTTTTTGCGGGCGTGCATGGACCGTTGGATCTCGCCATGTGGCAAAATCTTGTGCCTCCATCTTGATCTGCTCATTTTGGTGCCACATCACTGACTTGGCCCACATTTCCACATGGAAATTTTGCACTTTCTTGCATGATTTATCGAGCAAGCATGTTGATTTTGTGAGTTTGTGGGATTTTTTTGATCTGCCACATGGCACGATCGTATTCATCTCCAGCCACATCATCTTTAATGCGCTTTCATTCAAAATTTTGTTCATTTGCGTGCAAGCTATCATCTGCTTAGGCTCCATATTCAAAGTACATTGATCGACCATAAGGTCCACTCTACAACCTTCGGCTTCCCAAAAGCCAACGCTTTTGATTCGCAATACATTTGTAGTGAACTTGTATTTAAACATATCTAAAATTTTGCATACGGGCAATATGGGACTAAATCCTTTTGTTTTAGCTGGGTCTGATAGCCTTGACATTGGATTCTTCTGTTATTATGCTGCCCATGTTCAAAATTCTCCCCTACAAATCGCCCCCTCTGCATTTCTATGATGGAGATTTCCTTCATGCTCTCGCCTTGATCCAAGGACGTGGGCCTCCCTTGTTAAAATCACAGCCTCCCCTGCCTTTCTCTTACTGTTTCACGTGGGCTGCCTGGATTTTTTTGCTGTGGCTCTAAGAATTTTCTACGCTGTCTGTGGTCTACTATGTGTGGGTCTCTCCTTTTGCAAATAGCTCCTTCATTACAAAAAATGTGGATGTTGTGGAGCTTGTACCGATGCCTCTTCCGCTTTAGACGTGGAGCCCTTTTCCTTCCTGTGCATGGGGTCCTTCGATGTGGGGCTGCTTTCAAATGTTGAAGTCATCCCCATTGACCATTGGCACCTTGCATGGCTATTTTTGCAATGGAAGAGCTTAAGTTTGGGGCTTCCAGTTTAATGGCTATTAATGTAGGATTGGGTCGATTTGTGGTGCTTTTGTTTGAATGGTTTTAAGCATAGAAGAAGAAAAGGATTGCCAGTGCAACAAAAAAGCATGGGGTGGGATATAGCTCAAAACGTAGGTGTATATTTCAAGATAGAGGGTTGGGTTAAGAGAATAAAATGATCAAAAACCTATCCACTATACTGTGATGACCACTTTTTGATTGAATGTATTGATTTTTGATGTCATGAGTGCTTTCTCCTGCTTATTCAAACCCATTGCCTCATTTTTCACTACATATATTTAATCTTGAAAGACAACACATACACAACAAAAAAATAGAATTATTAGGATCACTAGCATTGCCCTTTCAAGATTTTCAAATTGCACACAACCTCAATCAGCCTGGTGGAATCGATTAGGCCCCAAAGTAGGTCTGGCTAATTTTTTTTTTTTCAAACACTTGATCTTGCAAACTGATCCATAGACCTCCTTGAATTGACTAGCATAAAAAATGATCACAAATTGATCGATTAAAACTCATTTTACTCTGCTTTTTGAACTGTGATTTTCTGATGACAGGGCCTATCAACTGGCCTCAAAAATTGATAAAAACACTTGACTAGGCTCTAAAACTCAGGATATCTATTCTTTTCAACACATGCTTAACATGCCTGCCAAATCTCGTTGCATCATGATATTGGGGTCAAAATATATTGACCTCCGAAGTTGCCTCCTTAAATTGCCTATAAAATAAACATGTGAAAAAGCAACAAATTGCATTTGGTTTGAGCCTTGAAGATTGGGCAAACTAACACTTGGAAAGACGAAAATTGGAACACTGATTCTATGTCACTAGTAAAATTGAAAATGTGATTTGAGCTCATGACGAATCATAGGATGCAAATGGAGAGCAGTCAAAGTGAGCTACTCAGAATTGCTAACTGGAAACATTGACAAGATAACGATTTTTTGCAAATGGAATTGATTTGGAAAAGTGTGCATACAGATTCATCAAGTTCTAAAAATTGGCACACTTGGAGTATTTTTAGAATACATCATAGTGTTGCAATCCATTCAATCTTATCAATCATGAATCTCAAGTCATGGCATCATGAATAGGGGTACTGAACAATCTGCAAATATTGACACCAGTAAAAAGATACAAATTGCGTTTGGAATCACGTTTGAAAACTTATCAAACAGATTTGTCAAGACTTGAAAATTGAAACATAACAAGTCTCTGATGTCTAAAATTCAATGCAATTGGAATTTCAATATTTGGATCAACTGGTCAAAATTTATAGCACGTCAAACAGGGCCTCCTAGAAATGTGTGCACAGTGCAAAAGCATGAAAACAGTGAATGACCAACTTTGATGAATTAAAAACCTATTCAAAGGGACTCGAAATGACTCAAAACTTGAAACAATAGGTTCTTGGGTATGGACACTAGATATTTTCAAAGTGGTGAGTCATGACACAATTCTGGGTGCAAGATATTTAGTTGCAAACATGACCTCCTATCGTTGTTTGACACTTAAACGAAAATGCAAGATTGACAATTTCTGAAAGCAAGACTTTGCCAAATGACTCGGAATGATGATTTAACTTCATGGAACACTTAGAAAGGCTGAATATAGGGTGTTAGAAATATTAAACACCTTTAGGCTTCAGACTGGCAGTCGGGTGCATAGGCATCAAAAAGCTTTCATAGGGCTTAATTTCTCAACAGTGCTCAAAATAAGGGCTACAATTTTGAGCTCCAACAGTGGCTCTATCTGGGGATGCATGTCCCTTGTAGGCATGGAAAGATTTCAGATCTCTAAAAGAAGTAGACCACACACCTGAATAGCAAAACTTTCTCAAACAACTTTATTTACTATGTACAAGCGATGGCCTTGGGCCACTGGAAAGTTTCAGAGCTCCTTACCTCTTTCATAAACCTTATTTTCATTTACATTATCCAGAGGTAAACTAAAATTCTCATTATCATTTGTTTCACCAATCAGATCAGCATATTAAAACAAATTACTTGGCAAAACAAAATATCTTTCTTCATTCTCATAGTGCATATAAAATTCAAAGACTATTTCCTCTTCATGCCCACTATGAGAAAAAGCATCAGCATGCTCATAATTACACAAACTGAACTGAGAATCAAAATCCAACAATGATTCATGCACGCTAATCGGAAACACAAAAACTTCATAATCTATATCATTGACCAAGTTGCAAACACCAAAAACTTGCAACTCACCTTGTGTCTCCGGTTGTGAAGAATATGTGAAATCTAATTGTTGCCTACTTGCAACCATGTTACTCATCGAATCAGATTTATCTTTCACTGAAACCTCTTCACATTCTTCAACCAACTGATTAGTTACCAAGCATGAAAACTCATTCTGAAAGTGTTGATCTAAACTATGTTGATCACTATCATTTTCTTCATCTAACTAAATGTCAAAATAAACCTTGAAATTATCTTTACAAGACTTATTAGCACATGAAGAAAATCTATAATCTGATTGACAACCTTCACTATTTTCCACTTCACCATATGAAACATCAAAACAATGTTCAGCAAGATCAACATGAAAAGAATCTGAAACAACATTAACCTTCCCTTCATTAACATTCTCTACATCCAAGAAATTTTCATGTGCAAAGACATTTGAGGTACTGTCATCTCCACCTCCAAAGTCTAACAAAGATTGTCCAGATTCTACCTCTTTTTCCACATCAAACTTTGGAGAATTGATTTGACTGAATGAGAAAGTATTATGAGAGAACATATGAAGATCCTTAGAGATACTTATGTGATTTTCAAACTCACAAGCCAACAAAATAGAGATTTCATTAGAACTCAAGAAAACTGCCTCACAAATCTTCTCCTAGCTGTGATTGTCATCTGGACAACATGAAGAACTTACAATAGTAGGATCCTTAGTGTAACAATATGGAAAATCAAAATTATTACAACATTCTTTCTTATCATGGCAATCATTCCCGTTACTATTGTTACAAATTTCTTCAACTTCATATTCACTGTAACAAAGTTTATCTTCTCTTTTATATCCATCTTTTTCATGCTGATTGCTATTACCTGACTCATTAACATTTGAATCCACCTCTTCACATTCAGAAGACAGATTATCTTGCTCTATGGACTCATTGTATTCATTACTACCTTGACATTTAGCACACTCATTATCATCAGAAGACATAACATGAAATTTATAATCATCATCTTCCATCTCCTGAATGAATTTTTCAATTTGTAAAGACCTTTGCAATCTTACAGATGCTAGCCAATTGACTGAATCAGGTACTAGAACATCAAGGAAAACATTTGGTAGGGAAGATTCCTCAGGTCTACAATGAAAAGGAATCTTACTAATTACTGATTTAAGCCTTAAATAACATTTTTTGACACTTAAACCTAGAGTACTGCCTACTTGAATTATTAGAAGATTGACAATCCTTTTGTAGACCAGTCTATTCAACATAGCAATGTTATTATTTACAATTTTCAAACTCTCAGAATTTGGCAAACAAATCTCAGATCTAAGATCTGACTCTAGATATAACTCCATTACAAAACAAAATTTCTACCTCTTTTTTCTAGTGCTTAAAATCACTTAATAGAGGCAACTTCTTAAACACTTGCCTTCCATGAAAGGAAGCATGAAAATCAAAATACCTCCAGTGCTGATGCTGAACTTCAATCTGTTAATTTGGCACAAGTGCAAGACTAAAATTCTTTACACGACTAATCAAACTTTGTAGAGCCACCACCTCTTTACAAGAGGAATAAAATGACCACTTTTGTGATCTACTTTTACATTTCAAATCTTTATAACAGCAGATTGCAAACAACACTTTAAAACTTATCAAGAATTTAGAATTCCTATCCAAGAAACTATCAACAATTTTAGATCTACCCATACAACTAAAAGTCCTTTGAAATTTTGCAATGAAATAAACTAGGAACAAACTAGTACAGAGATTTGAGAGTTTCCACTCACACTTGGTGAGAAATAAAACATAATTTGTCACTTGACAAATCTGAACCAGACCTTCAATGTAGGAAACTTGTAGATCACTGACATCTTGAAAAGAATTTACACTTTATAAATGAATTCTTGACTCTGAAACTTTCTCAACAATATTTGCAAACTAGATTGATTGAAGATAGACCTATGACAGTCATAGAAACACAATTTTTATCCAGTTTCACATACTATTGATAATGAACAAAGTTTAACTAGGGAACATGAATCTTCAGCAAAGAAATTGAAAATACTTCATCACCTTACTATTTATACTAGAGATTTCCAGTAGTTCTATCAATGAATTTCTTCTTAGACTCCCTAATAGAGTTGCCATTTTGTTGGTGACTCGAATGGGCCAAAACCCAACTAAGAGTAGGACTGAAATTTTCAATGAACACTAGAGACTCTTGTCCTTTCAACAAAATGGATTACCATCTTATCTCCCTAGCAGAGTCGCCATTTTTTTGGTGTTTGAAAATGTTACCTATTTCCAATTACCCTGATGAGAACAAAACACATCTAGGGGCAGCTAACTCCCATTTTCAACATGCCCATTCAGACACCAGGCCAACTATAAGGCATGACCCTTGTTCTTCTTCAAGCTCTGCAAAACCTAGGCAGGTGGACCTACAAATTCTTTATATGGTACCGGTTATCAAAGCATGTACTAAATCTATTATGAAGCAAATAAAACCCTTATTTCTCCCAATAACTCATGAAATGACATCCATCTACAGTAGCTAAATTCTGATCTAGGAATCTCATGAGCTGAGTGAGGGCATTCTATTATAGCTCTTCAACATGAAAGGGAAAAGCATTGATTATTGATGTTGATTTTCAACAAATCCTCAAACATGCAGCAAAATCTAATGATCCTATCTCTGATCAGTGCCTAATCCATTGGGCAATTTCATGAATTCAAAACATACATCTGTGACATCAGGACAATAGTACATATACCCAAACATCAGATCTATCTAATCACCTTGTGATTTAGACATCAATGTTCATTCAGTTCTCATTCTTACAAAATATCCTTCTCAAGTAACCAGTAACCCTATCAAACACATTAAGCATTTACTTGGGACTTTGTTCCAACAAGAAAATATATTAGATGTACAACCTGAAGGGGAAGCAAATGGATCTTAGTTCTTTGTTCTAAGACCGCATAAGACTATAGATTACTGAGATAGGAGACAGGAACCAGAATGAAACTAATGAAATGCTTGCTCATATGTATTCATTTTCTTGAAATAATACAATCAAATGCATGAAATCAAAACATGAAATAACCTAACATATCAGAACTATATGTATTATCTGCACTACTATTGTTCACATGAGAGAAATTTGCTGAAGGAAAATGGTGTCACAGTCATGGGAATGCAACCAGATCTGGATCAAAAACCTTGGTATCACAGTAATGTGCAAATTTTTCTCCAAAAGACTGGAACCAACTGGTTTCTCAGTAACAAAAAACTAGAACCAAAAATTGGAACCCCTCAAATGACAGAAAGAAAGAAAGATATAGCAAGGAGATGAATTCTCAGATTGAAATTGAAGACGACAAGTGTCCATTTGGAATTCCATTTGTGCAACTAAAAACCTCTTTCATCTCTCTACCATTTGATCTAATTTTTTGTTTCATCATTACACTCTAACTGATTGGAAAATATCTCTGTTCAAATAATGAAAGCCTTTTGATTCACTAAAATATCTGATTTGCCTCAATGAAATACTGATGAAATTGAGATTCAACTGATTTGAAAATGGTTAAAATTGCCTCAAACCTCATTTTCACTGCCCTTTAACTGTATTCAGGGCATTTCCATGCTAGAAAACAATTTTAAACTCTGATACCTGAAATTGGTTAGAATTTGGGAACCTAGGAGAAAACTTGATATAGCTCGAACACATTGCTACCTGTGCAAAAACTGACTCCAAAATTAGATAGCTTGTCTTTTTCTCAATTCTAACGATATATAACATCGCCTATTTTGCTTTTCAAAAACTCACTGAAAGTCTATTTGAAAACAGTCTACTCTGTTATAACTATTAGGTCTGCAACTCATTTAGTTTTCAATTTTTGAAAAATTTAAAATCTTCTAAAGTTAAAACTTTAGGAAAATGCCCTTTTGAAAATTAAAAATTCTGATGTGCATTTTTTCTTGAGAAAGAAATAAAAATATTTTTTGTGACTTTCATATTTTCCCTTAGCTTTTAAATCTGAGGTCAAACCTCTATTGACCAAGAGCCACGTGGCACTTTGTGATTGGCTCGCCATCTATACAGTAACCATCCTACTCTGGGCCCAGTGCCACGTGTTGAAAATTTGCTTCCCCACATTTTCTATCGACCTTGCATCTTCTTTTTGCGGGCGTGCGTGGACCGTCAGATCTCACCATGTGGCAAAATCTTATGCCTTCGTCTTGATCTACTCATTTTGGCACCACATCACTGACTTGGCCTGCATTGCCACATGGTAAGCATGATTTATCGAGCGAGCATGTTGATTTTGTGGGTTTGCAAGATTTGTTTGATCTGCCACATGGCACGATCGTATTCATCTCCTGCCACATCATCTTTAATCCATTTTCGTTCAAAATTTTATTCATTTGTGCACCAGCTAGCATCCACCTAGTCTCCATATTCAAAGTACGTTGATCGACCACAAGGTCCACTCTACAACCTGCAGCTTCCCAAAAGCCAACACTTTTGATTCACAATACATTTGTAGTGAACTTGTATTTAAACGTATCTAAAATTCCACATATGGGCAATATGGGACTAAATCCTTTTGTTTTAGCTGGGTCTCATAGCCTTGACGTCAAATTCTTTTGTTATTATATCGCCCATGTTCAAAATGCTCCCTTGCAAATTGCCCCCTCTACATTTCTATGATAGAGATTGCCTTCATGTTGCTGCCTTGATCCAAGGACGTGGGGCTCCCTTGTTAAAATTGTAGCCTCCCCTGCCTTTCTCTTACTGTTTCATGTGGGCTACCTAGAGTTTTTTGTTGTGGCTCTAAGAAATTTCTATGCTGGTTTTGGTCTACTATGTGCGGGTCTCTCCTTCTACAAATAGCTCCTTTATTGCAAAAAATGTGGATGTTGTGGAGCTTGTACTGATGCCTCTTCCACTTTAGACGTAGAGCCCTTTTCCTTCTTGTGCATGGGGTCCTTCGATGCGGGGCTTCTTTCAAATGTTGAAGTCATCCCCATTGACCATTGGCACCTTGCATGGCCATTTTTGCAATGGAAGAGCTTAAGTTTGGGGCTTCCAGTTTAATGGCTATTAATGCAGGATTGGGTCAATTTGTGGTGCTTTTATTTGAATGGTTTTAAGCATAGAAGAAGAAAAGGATTGCCAGTGCCACCAAGAAGCATGGGGTGGGATATAGCTCAAAATGTAGGTGTATATTTCAAGACATAGGGCTAGGTTAAGAGAATAAACTAATAAAAAACCTATCCACTGTACTATGATGGCCACTTTCTGATTGAATGTATTGATATTTGATGTCATGAATGCATTCTCCTGCTTATTCAAACCCCTTGCCTCATTGTTCAATATGTATATTTAATCTTGAAATACAACACATACACAACAAAAATTTAGAATTATTAGGATCACTATCATTGCCCTTTTAGGATTTTCAAATTGCACACAACAACAATCAGCCTGGTGGAATTAGTCGGGCCCCAAAGTGGGTCTAGCTAATTTTTTTTTTGTTTTCAAACACTTGATCTTGCAAACTGATCCATAGACCTCCTTGAATTGACTGGCATCAAAAATGATCACAAATTGATCAATTAAAACTCATTTTACTCTGCTTTTAGAACTGTGATTTTCTGATGACAGGGCTTGTCGGCTGGCCTCAAAAACTGATAAAAACACTTAACTGGGCTCCGAAACCTAGTATCTCTTTTCTTTCCAACACATACTTAACATGCCTGCCAAATATTGTTGCATCACGATATTGGGGTCAAAAGATATCGACCTCCAAAGTTGCCTCCTTAAATTGCCTATAAAATAAACATGTCAAAAAGCAACAAATTGTGTTTGGTTTGAGCCTTGAAGATTCGGCAAATTGACACTTAGAAAGACAAAAATTGGGACACTGATTATGTGTCATGAGATGAAAATGAAAATGTGATTTGGGCTCATGATGAATCGCAGGACACAAATGTTGAGCCGTCAAAGTGAGCTACTCAGAATTGCTGACTAGAAACATTGACAAGATAATGATTTTTTGCAAATGGAATTGACCTGGAAAAGTGTGCATACAGATTTGTCAAGTTCTAAAAACTGGCAAACTTGGAGTATTTTTAGAGTACATCATAGTGGTGTAATCCATTCAATCTTAGCAATCATGAATCTCAAGTTATGGCATCACGAACAGGGGTACTGAACAATCTGCAAATAGTGACACTAGTAAAAAGAAACAAATTGCATTTGAAAATTTATCAAACGGATTCATCAAGACTTGAAAATTGAAACATAACAAGTCTCTGACATCTAAAATGCAATGTAATGAGAATTTCAACATTTGGGTCAACTGGTCAAAATTTATAGCACGTCAAACAAGGCCTCCTAGAAATGTGTGCACAATGCAAAACCATGAAAATAGTGAATGGCCAACTGTGACAGATTGAAAACCTAGTCAAACAAACTCGAAACAACTTGAAACTTGAAACATAGGTTCTCAGGTATGGAAACTAGGTATTCCCAAAGTGGTGAGTCATGACACAATTATGGGTACAAGATATTTAGTTGCAAACATGACCTCTTGTCGCTATTTGACACTTAAATGAAAATGCAAGATCGACAATTTTTGAAAGCAAGACTTCGCCAAATGACTTGGAATGATGATTTAACTTCATGGAACACTTAGACAGGCTTAATATAGGGTGTTTGAAACATTAAACACCTTTAGGCTTCAGACTGGTAGTCGGGTGCATAGGCATCAAATAGCTTTCATAGGGCTTAATTTCTCAAGAGTGCTCAAAATAAGGGCTGCAATTTTGAGTGCCAATAGATATATCCATCACAAAAGGTGATCAATATTTCAAGGAATCTCTATTAGAAATTCAATTTTAAGTCAGAGATCAATTGTTTCATTATGATAGGTGAATCAATCTGAATCCTTTAAGAAGGTAGAGTTAACAGTCTTTCTCAAAATCTCTTTACCAAGTGGATACTTTATTGTGTGTTTGTAAATCCTTCAACAAGGTGGATCTAGTAGTCCTAATTGCTCCTAATAGGGTAGATCATCATAAGTGATGAATGTAAACCTTAACAGGCCAACTTTGCTATGCAGTATTAAAGTTTTGTGGGTATCTATTAGAAATGTTTTGGAATAACTTAGAGGGGGGGTGATGCAATGTAAATCACTGTGTTATGTGTTGATCTTTCATGGAACCAATTTGGGAAAAAACCACCAGTAACATGCTACTTAATTCTCACTCTTTTGAAGTGATGCCTTGTGAAAGGCCTACCTTGTTAAAGGCTACAACACACTATTAAATGTGACTTTGCTAAAGGATTTAACCACCTTGCTAGAAGTGGGTCTGGTTAGAGGACTTTACAAAATTCACTTGGTATGCCACCTTGTTAAAGGATTTACAAATGGATGTTAAACCAACCTAAGTCCATAGGATTTTACCCTAGCTCACACAATTGTTAGATAGTAACAACAATGGTTTTTGACTTGATACAACTCATAACTTAACTTGCAAATTTCAGATCTATGTTTAGCTCTTCACAATTTTCCTGACTTTCAATCTTTGCAGCTCTAACAACTTGACCTCCTTTCAACCTTCATCTCCTTAAGTCTCCATGCTTGATGTACTAGTGCAATCTCCTATATGGCCACTTATCAAAGTAGATTCTTTGTGCTCTATTCTTCTCTCTTCTAGATGTCTTCTCCTTAACACCCTTATAACAACTTTGACTCAGTAACTATTGCTTCTTGGTCTATGACTTCTTAAATAGAAGTCTAGAATTGCTTTTCCTACTCGATTCTTCTATCTTTAAATTTTAGTTTGAATTGATTAGGTAGGATTCATTGAATCTAACCCATATCTTGTTCCTTCTAGAAACATCATGAAGAATCCTCTTGAATTCACTCAAAAATTGTTTACCTAAAATTTTGTGCCACTAGCTCATCATCCTTATCCTCCATCCGGTTCACAAAATTCAAGGTAACAAACTTGTTGGCTTAGATCTCGTGAATCTTTGATTTTTCAATAATGCAATAGCTTGACACTATTGAAATTCTAGTACTCGACACATACTTTATTACTCGCTAGCAAGTACATTTTACTAATGCTCAGTACCCACTATGGATTCACTCGACATCCACTAAGTTTTTTTGATGCTTAGCACCTATTACTTTCCTCTTCTCCTTTTGTATCACTTGGCACACACTAGATGTTGCATTTGCTCGGCACTAACTGAAAATCTACTTGGCATAAACTAGCTTGCTTGACACTCACTAATGAACTTAGTTAAGCTTTACAGACAACCTTGTTACAACTTATTCCTCTAGTGTTTCTAAGTGTGGCCATCTTCTATATCTTCAAGGATATTATCAATCCATCATTTTACTAGTGTCTTAACTGATCCTAGCACTGCATTACAAAACCACAACTCAACCTTTCCTTTAGGTACTTTTGTTACATCTTGTTGATTAAATCCTCTTCATCAATCAACTAAGCGATAGTACTTGGATCTTATAAGCAATTATCATTCTAACAAATAGTAGGTTTGCCATTGGTGACAAAACAATGATTGAAAACATTCTTTTGCAAACAATCTCCCTCTGTGATGGTACTCTTTTTCAATCAGATTTCCAACAATCTCCCTCTTTGGCATTGATGGAAAACCAAACTAATCAACCAAGTTATCAAAATGATAACTAGGTTAAAAATAGTAAATCAAATTCCAAAAGAAAAATTTATTCAAAATTATTTTTTCTATTAGCAACATAAACTAGCTTATGACTCCATCTAAATTCTTTGTTGATAAACTTTCTTCTCCCTTTTTTGTTCTCCTATTCCTCTAATTGATTTTTATTTGCACTATTTTCTCCCTCTAAGCTGCTATTTCCATTTTTTTTTTCTATTATTCTCCTTTTAAATATCTAAACATTTTTTTCTATCTCTTTTTTGTGGCTTATCACTATTCACTTTGATCTTTAGTCTAATCTTGTACTACTCCTGACTCCTTACATTATTTCTCCCTCTGCATGCATTGATCATTTTCTACTATTCTAGTATTAGCTACTTCTCCCTCTATCCATTTGATCCTATAGATTTGATCATTTTCTACTATTTCTCCCTCTTTGACAACAATGTCAAAGACATATTATCTTAGCATCTTAATATGCAAGTGTAGCATTTGTAGGAACTCTAGTTTCTCCCTCTTTCATTTGGCTTGTGACTTGTTTGGAACTTCAACACTTTGATTGCTTCAAGAAAAATCCTAAAGTAAGTATCCTTTGCATCAATGTGTAATATTTCAATAATCAACTCATTTGATGTAGGGCAGTCTTGCTTTTGCTTCAAACAACCTTATATAAGGGTATCACCCCTAACTTACCTCTAAGATACTCAATAGGTAGTTCTTTTTTGAAAATCTTAGCAATCTATTCCTTTGGGATGAAATATTCTATCCTTACTTGTTTGTCTTCCACCAATTCTCTTACATAATGATACTTAATTACAATATGCTTTGTTTTTGCATGCATCATAGGATTCTTTGATATGTTGATGGCAATTGTGTTATCACAATAGAGTATCATAGGTTCAGTAATCTCTTCCTTCATACCTTGCAAAATAAATTTGATCCATACAATATTGGTGTAGTTGATAGTAGCAGAAACATATTCATCTTCTATTGTGGACCATGAGGTACAACTCTACTTTTTGCTAGTCTAAGTAACCAATATTTTACCTAAGAAAAGTGCTCCTCCACTGGTGCACTTTCTGTCATCAATATTACCTCCCCAATTTGCATCAATGTAGGCTTTCAACTCAAATTTTGGACTCCTCTTATAGTATAAGCCAAAGTCATGAATTCCTTTTAGGTACCTCAATATTCTTTTTGCTACCATTAGATGATTTTCTCTTGGGTTAGCAAAAAATCTTGCAACTATTCCAATAGCTAATGCAATGTCTAGTCTACTATGTACAACATATTGTAACTTTCCAATCATTGATCTATATATTGTCTAATTCACTTTAGTTGATTCATCATTTTTGAATAACTTATGTCCTATTACCATTGGTGTATTGACTAGTTTTGAGTCTTCTAATCCAAAAGTCTTGAGTATCTCCTTCATATATTTTGATTGGGTCACAACTATGCCATGCTTTGGTTGATGTACTTGCAATCCAAAAAAGAATTTTATTTTCCCAAACATTGACATCCCAAACTCATGTTTCATTTGGTCATAAAAATCTTTGCATAGAACATCTTTTCCTCCAAATATTATATCATCAACAAAGATTTTAGATATCAAAATATATTTACCTTTTTCTGCCTTAATATACAAGTTATTGTTGTCATCTATTCTCTCAAATCTTATCTTTACAAGGTATTTGTGCAATCTCTCATACCGTGCTCTAGGTGCTTGCTTTAGACCATAGACTATTTTGTGCAATTTGCAAACTATATCCTTGTTTTTGTCATCTACAAATTCCTCTAGTTGTTCTATGTAGACTTCCTCTTCTAGTATAGCATTCAAAAAAGTAGACTTTGCATCCACTTGGTAGACTTTAAAAATTTTGTAGGCAGCATATACAAGTAGTGTTATCACTCCTTCCATTCTTGCAATAGGGGAAAATGTTTCCCCATAGTCTAGCCCTTCTTCTTGTGCATAGCCTTTGTAGACTAGTCTGGCCTTGTTTCTTGTTATTTCACCATTCTCATCAAGTTTGTTCCTAAACACCCATTTGGTACCAATTACATTCTTATCAGCTGGTCTAGGAACTAGAGTCTAAGTTTTTTTCTATTCAATCTAATCTATCTCCTCTTCCATAGCTTTATGCCAATTATCATCTTGCAGTGCATCTTTCACTGTTTTGGGCTCAATCTTTCTCAACAAACATGATTCACTCCTTAGTTTGTTCCTTGTCATTGGTCTAGCTTCCTTATCACAATTGATTTGTTCTGAAAGGTGATGTCTTCTCACATTTTTGGATAGTCTTGGTTCTATCCTTCTTTCCATGTTTTGTCCTTTAGCTTAATAGTCACTTTGCACATTACTTTCATTCTAGCAAATAGTAGGTTTGACATCAGTGACAAAACAATGATTGAAAACATTCTTTTGCAAACAATCTCCCTCTTTGATACTACTCTTTTTCAACTAGATTTCCAAAAGTATCATCGCCACCCCAATTTTACTTTCTATTTGGAAGGTTTCTAGGTCACCAAATTATTGTGTTAAAGTGTTATAAATGCTTTTATGTTTTCAGTTTCTCATGCATGCAATTAAATCAATAAATGATAATTGGCATATTGCTATAAAATGTTGAATTTGATAAAGTTTTTGAGGTTACTAATTCACCCCTCCCCTCTCAATAACCTAACATAGTCTTTAATATTTCCAACACTACCTTCATAAATGTGAACAATTGCTTGAACCGAAAAATATTGGAACAATTGACTACTGCTACAACATACTCTACCTCTGTTGTGGACTGAGAGATGTATTTTGCTTCTTACTTGTCCAAGACACTAGTCTCTTACCAAGAAATAATGCTTCACCACTAGTACTCTTCCTATCATGAATATTTCCTACCCAATTTTCATTAGTGAAGGCTTTCAATATAAAGTTGCCTCCTTTCTTGTACCATAATCTATAATCTTTAGTGCCCCTTAGATACCTCATGATTCTCTTTATTTCCACCACATGATTTTCTTTAGGATTAGCTAAAAATATTCCCACCATACCAACTTCAAGAGCAATATCAAGCCTAGTATGTACTCCATACTAAAGTTTTCCAATCATAGATGTATAAGCGGTCTGATCTACCACCTTAGAATCATCATTTTTGGAAAGCTTATATCCATTAGACATAGGTGTTCCAATTAGTCTTGAATCTTCCATTTCAAACTTCTTCAACATCTCCTTGATATACTTAGGTTGAGTAATGTAGATACCATCTTCCTTCTATTGAATCTAAAACCCAAAAAAGAATTTGATTTCTCCAAACATTGACATCTCAAATTCCTTACTCATTTCCTCTAAAAAAGATTTTCACAAATCATCATTTCCAATAAATAATGTATCATCCACAAAGATCTCTACCAACACAATCTTCTTATCTAATCCTTCTTTGATGTATAGGTTGTTGTTATCATTTTTCCTTTGAAAACCAATCTTAATCAAATAATTATGAAGTCTTTCATAACAAGCTTTGGGAGCTTGTTTGAGACCATACAATGCTTTGTACAATTTACAAACCATATCCTTTTTGCTAGGATCTACAAAACCTTTAGGTTATTCTGTATAGAATTTCTCTTCTAGAATTCCATTCAAGAATGAAGATTTCACATTCATTTGATAATTTAAATTCTTTATGTGTAGCATAAGTAAGTAGAGTCCCAACACCTTCTAATCTTGCAATAGGATAAAAAATTTCACCATAATCAATACATCCCTCTTGAGAATAGCCTTTACATACTAACCTTTCTTTCTTTTTTTCTTGAAACTTCTCCATGTTCATTCATCTTATTTTTGAAAACTGAGTTTGTGTCAATTACATTCTCATTGGGTCTAGCAAAAAAAGTCCAAGTCTTATTCCTTTCTATCTGTTCTATCTCTTCATTCATTTCTTCGATCAAACTTTCATTATTTAAGGTTCAAATTTAGTAAGCAAACATTTACCTTTTGACTTGTCTCCAATGATTGTTTTAGGTGCATGGTGCCTTCTAACAAAAATTGCAAGTATAGGTACTTTAAATTTATAGCTTGTTTCACTTGCCTTAATATTATCTTTTGCATTATGCTCAGGTCTCATTATCTATGACCTAGGTCCTTCAGACTTAGAGTTTGATTGCACTGGCTACAACTTGGTATCATTTTCATGTGACTCAGATCCTTTAGACTATGACTCAAGTTGCACTAGCTACAATTTGGTTGCTTTTGGATATTTGGAGGACTTGGGAGGAAAATTCTACTAACTTCCAATTAGATTAGGTAATGTATCAAGTTCAAAGTAAATAATCTTTTTGTAGTCTTCAAGTTCTTTGTTGCTCTCTTCTTCACTATTTTCTATAAACTCGTCAATCCTCAAATGTGCACTTTCTATGCTCTTATGAGTGGTTAGATTCAAACATTTATATGCTTTACTTTTTCTGGTGTATCTTAAAAATATGCCTTCATCAGTTTTGACATCAAATTTACCTTTCCTAGTCGCCTTCAAGATATAACATTTTCTACCAAATACTTTCAAGTAACTTACACTAGGTTTATAGAGATACCATAGTTCATAAGGAGTTTGATTTGAGTCTTTCTTGAGTTGTACTCTATTTAAGGTATGAAATGTTGTATTAATTGCTTCCTTCTAGTATTTGAGTGCAATATTATTCTCTATCATTAGGGTTCTTGCACAATCTATGATTGATCTATTCCTTCTTTCTACTATACCATTCTATTGAGGTGTACTAGGGGCTAATACTTATCTTTTGATTCCTTTCTCAGTGCATAATTCACCTCCTCTATCTAATCTCAAATATTTTATCTTC
The DNA here is from genome assembly GCA_028749045.1 of Cupressus sempervirens. Classification (NCBI taxonomy): domain Eukaryota; kingdom Viridiplantae; phylum Streptophyta; class Pinopsida; order Cupressales; family Cupressaceae; genus Cupressus; species Cupressus sempervirens. The sequence continues at coordinate 974,898,734 of CM053792.1, read as the reverse complement.
TTTCTTGTATCCTTATCAACTCTAGCTAGATACTGTTGGAAATATTCTAGACTACGCTAAGTTACAGAGAGGGGAGGGGTGAATCAATAACTTCTAAAACTTCTACAATTTCAACTTCTTAATCCAACAATCTAATTAGCATTTAATCCTTCTCATATAATTTGATCTAATTGCATGCATAAGAAACTAAAAATATGAAAGCATTCATAACACTTTGACACAATGATTTGGTGACCCAAAAACCTTCCAAATAGAATGTAAAATTGGGGTGGGGATGATACCCACAAGCTTTAGTACTCCAATATAAAGTTGACCTATTAAGGCTTACATTGATCACTTTTGATGATCTACCTTTTTAGGAGCAATAAGGACTGGTAGGTACACCTTGTGAAAGGATTTACAGATATACGATGAAGTATGCACTTGGTAAAGATATTTATGAAAGAATGTTAGGTCTACCTTGTTAAAAAATTTGACTTATCCTCCTATTAGGATGAAATAATAGCTAATCTCTAATCTACAACTTGTTTTGCTAAATGATATTCCTTTATGTAGTAATCACCTTGTTGTGATAGATATCTCTTTGTTGCTCCTTATATTGTTGTAGCCTTTTTAATTTTCTCTTTCTACTTTTCTCTGATTATATTCGATTACATTTCTTTCACACACAATCTTCTTCATGCTTGGATATGATACAATTCATTACATATATATACTAATTGAATTATATAAATTAAAAAGTTAGCTAGAATACAAGTTTATACAAATATTACAAAGTTAGCCCAAATGAAGAAATTCAAGTTCTGAAGACTAACTCAATGAGGTTCTGATACTTGACATCTACTTTCAATGCTTAGCATCATCATGCACTCAGTAGATGTAGAAGCTCAGTCCATGCTGATTACTTCCAAGTAATCTTGAACTCAGTCTACACTAGTGACTTAGTAGATATTATGAAACTCACCTTATAAATTTAATCACTTATTTACCATTGCATAGCTCGGTAAACACTATCACCTCAAGCTCATTATAAATTGAGTCACTTGATTAACACTAAGTAGCTTAGTTAAAACTAGACTTACATCGCATAAACCATGAACTTGGTGAACATTGTATAGCTCAGTTTGCACCGGTGAACTTGGCATACACTGAGATGCACAGTTTATGCTGTTGATCTTCACTATAACTCCAACTATTTAGTAACCACTGGGATTTTTCTAAAATACTTGGTAGCAACTATAGAACTCAGTAACAATTGAAATGCTTAGTAAACACTAATAACTACACATTAAGCTTGGTAGTTTTTTATAATCTGAATAAGTGTATGTCACTAATAAAAACTTGACTGCTATGTCAACAATCTACCCCTTTAGTATTACTGATAAAAACACTTATCATCCAAAATTGAATTAAAAAATTTTCCTAGATACCTTTTAGCTATTACCTTGTGATACTAGCTTAGTAGGGTATATTATTTTTTGAGATTTTTCATAATTTACTTTGTAAGGTATATATCTGTACATGGTAAGGATCTTTCATACAACATACTATACATCCTTTTTTGCTATATACAACATATCTTTCTATACATAACTTTATCCCCCATTGATTTTACATCTTATTACATTTTCTCACCCATAAAATATGTCTTCCTCCCCCTTTTTGATATTAATGCCAAAGATTCATTCTATTTATTTACACAATAACACCAAAATGAGATATAAAAAATTGAATGTACCTTGAGAATTATTGGCAAGGTTTTATCCCAATTGTCTTGTAGGACCTTACATGTGTGAAGTGCAAGTTTTACTTCTATTGGCAATTCTATCATATGGTCCACTATGGAGAAGTTATTGTCATGGATGAGAGTTTTTAAATGTGCAATATATCTTTGGAGTGCATCCATGTTAGGATGAATCATATTTTGTATATCTACCAATGTAGATGTAATCCTTGCTTCTTCTCTAAGCAATTCTGCTGGCATATCTATCAAAAAAATTATCTTCTTGAACTATGCAAATCTTGAAATAGGGTTAAGTTGCAACTATTGAGTGCTAGGTTTGAGATCTTCATCTATTTTGGACAATTTGTCCTTTATTTCCTTGGTAAAATTAGAAACATTACATAGCTTTCCAAAAAGTGATGATGCATTTGTACAAGATGTTTCCAAAGAACCCAAAATTGTAGAAAGTTCTACTTGATAAATAGCTATTTATTGAGCGATATGCTCCTACACTTTATTATCAAACTTCTTTTCTAACTTCTGCACTAGCTTATCCTACACATTAGTATCTTCATTAAACTTTTAGACTGCCGCTACTAGCTGGTATAAATTTGGTTTTGAAGAATCAACCTCAATTCCTATGGCCTCTACCAAAATTTTCTTTACATCCTCAATAATTATGAATTCCTTTTTTCTTTCCTCTCTTAATCTTTTCTATTTGGCCTTCTTCTAGAGGAGTTCACCAAATGATTGCATTTGGTCTAGAGTAAGCTTGAAAATGTCCCAATTAGGGATTACAATTTCCTCATCTAAATCTATTTCTTCCTCCATCTCTTTTCCCTTACCCAAAAATTTTATGCTCAATTAAACCTTGGTTTCAAGTGTCATTGCACCTATTCACACTAGTAGTCACAATAAAAGCTACTAAGATTGTGTCTATGCTTGATGTTGTCATTGGTTTGCTTGGAGAGTGAGGAAGTGAGGCAATGACTATTGTAGCTCTCTTAATTGGATCATTTTCCTCATCATCTTTCTTTGCTTCCTTGGTAACCTCTTGCCCGTGTTCCTCTTCATCATTAATGTTGTCAAAATGAGTTGCTTCTTCAACATTTTCCTTTTCATCTTTCTACTTATCCTCTTCATCATCATCATCTTTTACATCAACTACAAAATCACTTGGTTTATGTAATAGATAGATATTTTTCCATGTTTTTGTTGCATTTCTTACAACATGTTCAATGTCTTTCATCAAAATATGGCAATTGTTGAATTTCAAAGTCAAAATTTCATCATATTTCTTCAGTGACTCTTTTACCTTTGCATTTGATATGCTCGATATAAGCTGCCTTAGGGTTTGCCCATATATGTCTTTGATAGTTTGCATGGAAAATTCCCATCCTAGCTTGATTTTCTCAAATAAATCATTAGGAATTTAAGAGGTAGGTTGGTTTGGTGAGTATTTCTATTTTCCCATCTTGTCCATCACTAGATCTTCTATTTTCTTTTTCTCTTCAGCTATCCTAATTTCATACTTTAATGATTTAAAGTTTATTACATTGGATTCTAATTCCAAATCTTTCACTATCTTGGAAGGTGGGTGGAGGTTTTCTGAATATAATGTCTCCTCCTTGTCATATTTTTTCCTTGGGGATCTTCTTGTAAATACTACAATGGATGGCTTTGGTTGCTTGGTAATAATTATTTTTCCTTTCTTCCTTAATGGCTCTTCTTCCTCAGATTCTTCTTCATCCTCTACTTCCACATCCTCTGCTTCCTCATCCTCACCTTTTTCTCTGGTCAACAAAAGGCTAGAACTTGATTTCAATTTTGTAATTATTTTCTTTCCTTTGTTAACCGCTTGAGGGAGCTTTATTTCAAGTTCAATTTTGGCATTTTCTTCATCATTTGTACTTAAATATGTAGCCTTAGGATCAACTAATTCATTAATAAGTTCTTTAATGATATCTTTTGTTTCATCAATATTAACCTCATATCCAAGAGGTTTCACCCATACAATTCTATGTTTAACTGCCTAAATGTATACTTTGTCACTATCCACCATGAAACATTCATCATCCTTATAATCTTCAACTAGTTGCTTGGGGATTTGATATCTATTGTTCATTTTCTCCTTGAAAATATCAAAATAGTTGTACATAATACTACTACATTTTTCACCCATTTCAGCAATATACTCATTTATCTAATAAAGTATAGGCACATCTTTTCTCCAAACAACAGTGCCTTTTGAAGGGAAGAATTTTTGAACATAAAAGAATAGACAAGTTAACAGGGAGCCAAATTTACATGGGTTATTCTTTGATGTCCTTATGCTTTCATATTCTTGTTGAATTGTCTCAACAGTAGCTCAACAATGTCAAAATATAAATTATTCTTTACTACCTTGAATACCAAGTCCATAGATTCACATGAAACACTATTCAACTTGCTAGAGTTGTATACCTTATGTGCAATAATGTTAATGCCAAATTTTAAATCCATGCCCATGACACTACTAATCTGATTCCTCTATTATCCTATTTTGCTAGGTTTTTCTTTTTAAGTTCAACCCAACCTAGGGTTTTGGTTGTGTTGGCTTTGGATAGCATTGGGAGACCAATAATTCAATGAATCATCTTCTTTGTGATCAATACTAGTTGCTCCAACCACAACTATCCATTATGCACTCAACTAAGGATAAACCTAATCCATTTTACTTGGAATTCATGGGGCATGTGAGGGATACAAGTTAACCCTTTAGTTTCTAGGTGTTGGTGCTCGAGTTTCAAAACTCCATTCAGACATAGCTTATCTAGGACATCAACCATTTCCAAACTACCAATCTCTTGAATAAAACATATAAAATGAGTGCAAATATCATTGATCAAAAGTACCTTTGGAGGGATTTGATACTACACTCCACTTGGATCTAAGGTTTTGGCAATTGTAGGAGTGAACTTGAAGTTTAGTGCCCTTCAATGCACTACATGAACCAACATATCAAATCCTTGCTTAGCCTTGCTATTGTTGGATGCCATCTTCACTCAATAGGGTTTGAGATAATTCTAAACTTTCATTGACAATTCACTCAAATCCCTTGGATGCTCTGAATATCGCACTTCATAATAGCTCTTTGAAAATTTCTTGATAAAAATGACTTTGGTTCCATACCTTTTATCAAAAAAAATTCCATAAATGCTTAGTATGAAAGGTAGATCAATTGATATGATGTTCAAAGACTATCATCCACTATGCTTGCATTGAACACTCTGCAAAGTCTTCATGACTCACTCACCATATGCATCTTCATTAGTTCTAACCTTGCTTGGTAAAATCTATGAGCCAACCTCGCTTAGTAGAGAAGGTAACCTGATAGACACTAGTAACCGGTGATCCCTTTGTATACTAAAAACAAATTTGGTTCATTTTGTTCTTTCAATCTAGAACTATTTTAGATGTCTTCTTTGATAGCCTAGTTCCAGTTTCTCTTCATGAGAACTTATGTAGAAATGGTGGAGTCACCCAATTCTTGAGTGATTTGATTGCCATTGCTTGGACCTGTATCCTCAATATACTTTAGAACCCATTGTTGCCTCATCTATTTTTGGATGTTATTAGCGTTTTCCTTCTTCTTATCTTCAATTCTACTAGTATTCATCTAGTTATTGGCAAGATGACCAAGTTCTATACAAATGAAACATCTTTTAGTATTATTTCTTTTTCTCAAATGATTCTTTACACAATTCATTCCAATGTGTCCAAATTCTCCACAATAATGACATCTACACTAAGTATTGTAGTCCCAACGAAATACTGCTTTCACAATTTGCTTTGCTGGATTCAATATCTTGGTTTTGCATTCTGATGACTTGTGTCCATGTTTCTTGTATTTGTGACATTTGCCTTCAAATCTTGGTTTCTTTTTGCATTCATTAGCCTTATGACCATGTTCATTGTAATTGTAGCACTTTTCATTGAATTTTTTTTTTCCATTTTTCTAACATTTGTTTGAAGTATGACCTATCTTACCACAGTGATTGCAAGTAGGTCTTTGATTCTTTTTGGATCCTTACTTGGATGATTCTCCTTCTATTCTATATCCAATTCATTCTTTTCCATTTTGTCTATAGAGATTTTGCTCATTAAATTAATTCATGTCTACTTGGTATTTCATCATTCTTTCATTGATTTTCCTTTTAGAATTTAGATCATTTCATAATCTTTCATTGATTTTCCTTTCAGAGTTTACATCATTTCATAATCTTTCATTTTCAAATATTAGAATCATGATTTCTTCATTTGCATTGGAGATCTGATCAATAAAGTCTACTTCCTGAAGGGATTGGTTCTAGATTTAATTGTTCTTTCCATCTAACTCTTCTTTTCTATAGTTCTTCTACCCCATGACTTCACATAGCCTTATTGATTGAATTTCTTGTTCTCTTCTTAGTTTTCTTACTTCTTTTTGTAGGGAACCATTCTTTTCTAGGATTTTTTTTATTACTTCATTGACTTCATCTGAATTACTTGCATGAAGGTCTTCAATTCATTCTTCAATGCAGAGATGAGCATTCATTTGAATTGCAAGTTCCTTTCTTCTTTTCAAGGATTCAGAGAGTTGTTTCTTTGCTTTCTTAAGTTGAGCAATAGCCATTTCCAAATCTAGATTCTCATTGTCAATAGCTTTGTTAAGTCTAAATATCTCCATGACCTTGACCTTTTCTCAAGCTGCTAAACATTTTCTTCAGAACCACAATGCTCTAATACCAATTGTTAGAAATATTATAGACTATGTTAAGTTACTAAGAGGGGAGGGGTGAATTAGTAACTTTTAAAACTTCTACAATTTCAACTTCTTAATCCCACAATTCAATTAGCATTTAATCCTTCTCATATAAGCTAATCTAATTGCATGCATAAGAAACTAAAAATATGAAAACATTCATAACATTTTGACACAAAGATTTGGTGAACCAGAAACCTTCCAAATAGAAAGTAAAACTAGGGTAGGGATGATTTCCAAAAACTTTAGTATTGTACTATAAATTTGGCATGTTAAGGCTTACATTGATCACTTTTGATGATCTTCCCTGTTAGGAGCAATAAGGATTGCTAGGTCAACCTTGTGAAAGAATTTACAAACATACAATGAAGTATGCACTCGATAAAGAGATTTATGAAAGAATGTTAGGTCTACCTTCTTGAAGGATTTGATTGATCCACCTATTAGGATGAAATAGTAGTTGATCTTTGATCTACAACTTGGTTTGTTGATTGAGATTCCTTAATATGTTAATCACCTTGCTGTGATAGATATCTCTTTGCTACTCCTTATACTATTGTAGCCTTTGTAATTCAATCTTTCTACTCTTCTCTTATTATATTCAATTATGTTGCATTCACACACACTCTTCTTCATGCTTTTATATGATACAATTCATTACATATACCAATCCAATTATACAAATTATAAAATTGACCACAATACAATTTTACACGAATATTAGAAAGTTGGCCCAAATGAAGATACTCAAGTTTTGAAGATTGACTTGGTGAGGGTCGGATACTTGACATCATCATACACTTAGTAGACATAGAAACTTAGTCCATACTAATCGCTTGTAAGTAGTCTTGAACTCAATCTGCACTGGTGACTTGGTAGATATTACGAAACTTGGCATATAAACTGAATCACTTGTTTACCATTACATAGCTCGGTAAACACTATCATCTTAAGCTTGGTATAAACTAATTCACTTGGTTAACACTGAGTAGCTCAGTTAAAATTGGACTCATATCACATAAGTAGTGAACTCAGTGAACATTGCACAACTCAATTTGCACTGGTAAACTTGACATACATTGAGATGCATGGTTTACATTGTTGATCTTCACTATAACTGCAATTGTTCGGTAACCATTGGGATTTTTCCAAAGGACTAAGTGGCAACTATAGAAATTGATAACAACTAAACTTCTTGGAAAACATTGATAACTATACAATAGGCTTGGTAGCTATTTACAATATGAATAAGTGTATGTCACTAATAACAAACTTGACTGATATGTCAATGGATATGACCTTAATTTTTGAAAATATTCAAACTTATCTTTTAGATACATTACTATCATCATCCTAGAATAATAATCAATAAATAAAATTAAATACTTATCTTTATTATATCTCTCTATGCCAATAGGTCCACAAAGGTCTATATGAACCAGCTCCAAGATTTCTTCAAGAATGATAATTCTTTCCCTTGAAACTTATTTTTCCCATCTTACCAATTTGACAATTCTTACACATGCCCATAGCAAGTTTCCTTAGGCTAGAAATACCTCTTACTCTCTCTGTTTTTCTTGTCTTGATTAGTTTATCAAAGTTCACATGACACAATCTTTTATGCCATAACCAACTTTCTTCTACTTGAGAAATGAAACATGAACTTTCACTTAGATCTAGTAGAATAAGTTAACTTTTGTTTGATTATTAGACCCAGCTAGATTTCCTTTTCCATCTAGCAACTTGGCCCTCCCATTCATGAATTTTACCTTGAATCCAATGTTATTTGGTTGTGCCACACTTATTATATTATGTTTCATCCTTCAACCCAATAAGCATTGTCACATCTGAGTTCATTGGTTTGTAAACTACAAGCTTTTCCTTTTATGTAACATGGTGCATTGTTTCCAAATTTACACTTCTACCATCATAGTATTCCATATGTTCAAAAAAATTTTTATCACTAGTCATATGATGAGAACAACCACTATCAATAATTCATGTATCATTTTTTCTAACGTGAGAAATAAGTTCCATCTTATCTTCTTCATTATTTGATTCATCTTTCATAGCAATGTAAACCATTTCATCATCATCACTACTATCAAAATCTTTAGCCATGAGATAGGACTTCTTACCTTTTTCCTTGTAGTATTTGTAATTTTTGAAATCCTTCTTGCCTTTGTACTTTTGTTCTTTCTTTCTTTGTCTTCTTTGTTTGGACACCTTGCAAAAATGTGACCTACTTTTTCACAAGAAAAGAAGATTAGAGGAATTTTGCCTTTGCACTTTCCTTTGGCTTTGGGGTATCTTCTTGCAAGTACTACTTCAATGACTTCAAGATCACCACTAGAACTATCTTCCTCTTTAATTTCAAATTTTTTTCCTTTAGACTTTGCAACTTTCTTCTTAAGTGACAAATTGGCTTCAAATGTAAACTCAATATTACTAGAACTAGGAACATAATTATCATAGTTATCTAGCTCAATTATTGTCAACCTTCCCATTGTAGCATCCAAGGTTATCTTATTATTTGGATCACATCTCATCTTTTGAATAGTTGGCACTCTACTTGCATAGATAGGACAAAGGGTTTTGAGTACCTTTTTTACCACTATTACATCATCAATTTTCCCTCTAGAGGCTTTGATTTCACTTACACTAGCTTTGATTCTTACAACATATTTTGAAATGCTTTCATCTTCCCTCATATTCATCTAATCAAATAGACCTCTCTATAATTTTTCCTTGGCTCTCCTCACATTATCATCACCTCCATAGATATCTTTCAGTTTGGTCCACATCTCATAAGCAATAGCACAGCCTTTGACTTCATCAAATTTAGAATACTTAAGAGTAGATGCAATGTCAATCATCATAATGTTATGATTCTTGTTTTCAAAAATCTCCTCCAAAATCAATGTTATAGTAGGAGCCTTATACTAGGTATTCAAATATTTGAAACTTGAATCATTGATGGTTTGTAGATGTAGCTTCATATGTTCCTGACATGCCTTGAAGTTATTTTTGTACAACTTGGGGATCTCTCTTATGTAATACATCTTGATATTTATCTTAGGTCCTTGAAACCTTTTCTACAAGCACCAAAAGATCTAATACCAATTGTTGGAAATATAAGAGGAGTAATTAAGAGGGGAGGGGCAAATTAGTTACCACAAAAATAAATTCCAAATCCCTTAGATGTCAACATAAAATATAAACTCTATAGAAACTATTATCACTTAGTTAACACATCGGAACTTGGTTGACACTAACAATATGGTGTAACTCAGTAAGCACTATAATATAAACTATTACATGAAAAATATTAAACATGCAAATATTAAGATATTAAGTGTAGTTAACCTTATTAACTTAGTTTCATACACATAAAAGAAATAGAATGAACACAAGAGACACCAAGATTTAACATGGAAACCCAATTTGGGAAAAACCACCAATTGCAACTAGTTATTGTTTTTTACTCTTCTAAAGTGAGCTTTGTTAGGAGCCAACCTTGTTAAAAGTTAGAAAATACACTGTTAGGTGTGACTCTTTTAGAGGATTTAATCACCCTATTAGGAGTTACATTGTTAGAGATATTTAGACACTTCAATCTAGTAATACCATCTTGTTAGAAGATTTTTCAAATATTTGTTAGGCTAACTTTATTAACAGATTTAGTTCACTACTAGAAAGGTTAGAGAGTAGCAATGAAATGACCTAATTTCTAATGTAACTATATTTCTGATTTTAGATTTTAATTATGGTTCTAATACTTGATCATTTCTAATTAGATTAACCATTGTAGCCCAACAAGAATATTATACTTATCTTTCTAATTCACTTCCTCTAAGCATCTTCTTATCTTCCACACATTATCACACATTCAATCCTCAACTTGACATTATACTTATATCATATACATTGTCAAGTCAACTTGAATATAACTTAAAACAATAATTCTTCATCTCTTCAGTGGGCTATAACCAACAAACAAAAAAATAAACTCAATATGCCAAAAAAGAAAATCCTTCATTAGTTGACCCATCTCGATAGACACTAACTCTAAAATGATTTTCCTATGTTAACCAAGTGAAATTGGTTAATGTTGTGACTTCATAAAATTCCTTTGATAATCAAGTGAGCTTGGTTAACATTGGTTCCATCCAACTTTCCTTTGTCAACCGAGTGAGCTCAATTGACACTAAACTTTTGTCAACTTCTCTTAAGTGAACTCGGTAGAAATTGTCTTCTAAACTTGGTAAATACTGGAATGCTTAGAAGATATAGGAAACTATCTTATTGAGTGATCTTAGTATATAATAACTAGTAAAGATATGAAATTTTGTGTAACATCAAAGATAATCTACAATTTATCAATTGTTTTCAATAGTGATCCTCTTAATAGTGTGAGAATCTATGCCTATCCTCTATTCTCCATTCTTCTTTGGTGCTAATACTATTGGATTCATTCTATGTGCTACCTTGTTTGTAAAATTGGTTCTTGGAATCAAATCCATTTGGTGACTAATCTTCCTCACTAGAGGTAATTCATTAGGTACATTAAATAACACAATATTAGAAAACTCTCCCAACAAATTTATAACTTGTGCAGGTACCTCCTCTACTTCTTCTTTACCATCTTTTGGAATTATTACAAAACACATTTTTCACACTTCATACCTTGGAGAAAATATTTTGCATCAAAAAAACATATTATTGTAGTACTACATACCTTTTCATCTTTCTCCTTCAACAAATTCAACTTATGTTTCACTCCATCCTTTGTCAAAGTGTAGGTATTTTCTCATGTATCATGTACAACATGCCTATTAATTGCCATAGCCTACCTAGAAATATATGACATATGCCCATAGGTATGATATCACATAATGCCTCATCTTGGTATCTTCGAATCTTGAACTTCAGTATGCATTGTTCACTAGCCATGACCGTGTGGTCATCTTGCACCAAGGAAATATGGTATGGCTGTGTATGTTTCTATCTCTTCAACTTTAATTTTTTGACCAGCATTTCTACCACTAGATTGTTAGTACTTCCATCATCAATGTTTACATTATAACACTTATCTTCATATTTTAACCTTGTGTGAAACAAGCTCTTTCTTTGATCGCATTCATTCTCTCCACTTATCAAAACTCTTTTTTTAACTAGGACTTCTCCTCTTTCAACATCTTCATCAACATGTGCAACTCTAGCATAGCCGTCTATTCTTTGATTAGTCTTTCCTTGGTGTTGGGAACATTTGAATGCTCTATTCCCTTCTTCTCTATAGTGAAAGAATTTTTCATGAAAACCTCCTCTTCCTAATCCTTTCCCTCTTCCTATTTGATCTCTATTATTCTGCTCATGGAAACAATTGGAATTATTTCCCCTTTGATTATGACTTCTAATTTTAGTCTCATCCTTTTTCTTTTGATCATCATTTCAGCCTCCATAAGAATGTCTGCTAGATCTTCCACCATGACCTCTGCCATTATTTTTGTTTAAAATTTTTTTGCTTAGCTTCTGCTCAAGTCTTAAGGAAAATTTTAATGCATCTATAATATTGGTCACTCAAACAAGAATCAAATCCTCTTGAATGCTTGGCCTTAACCCATTAAGATAACAAGCCACTTTCTCCTTATCATCTTTTACATGGCCGATTCTAATGAGAACTCAATAAAACTCTTCGGTATAATCTTCAATAAATTTTTCCACTTTCTTCAACAAATCATGCTCATAATCCATAGGAATGAACTATCACTTCATTTTAGCTACCATTTGATCCCATACATTGATTTTTCCCTTCTCTCTTTTGTTTCACTCCAACTAGATCTCATGTCCCCAAATCTTTTCATGACCCTATCTTCCCTCTGGGTTGAGATTTCCAAAAAATGTGGGAACATAAAACTTAGGTTTTTTTTCAATGCTTGAAATGGCCTTAAAAAGCTTCACCTTATCTAGGTTGAGAACTTCGTCGACTATGGCTTGGTCCACATTTCCTTCTTTTCTTTCATCCTCACTTTCATCATCTCCTACATAAGTATTTATTCCACTGAGCATCTATTCTTAAAATACTTGCATTTTCCTATGGGTAGTTCTAAAATCCTCAAGCGTAACACCTTTGACTCTTCCACATGCTCTCTTAATGGAGGCATTTTCGCACCTATGTTGAAACCCTAGTCCAAACTTCCTCACAATCAGCAATCTATCTATACACAAAGTCCAAATCATGATCTTGGTGCAAACTTCCTCATAATAAGTAATTTATTCACATTCTTAGGAACTCTAGCTCTAATACCACTTGATGAATATGTCGGTATGTTTTTCATTGCACCAAAAGCTTGAGATATTAAAAAAACTTCACAAATACTAGAATTACCTAGATCCACATGAGGTAGTTAAGCTATGTTACAAACCCTAAAAGAGGTGTTGAACACTAAGTCAACAACCTCCCCCCTCAGCACTAACTAAGGGTTTCACATCAATAGAATGAAGGATACCTCCCAATATTAAAACTCATGACTAAAGTCTTTGATACTAATTATTTATATGTTTGTTGTTGCACAAAAAGTGTGAGATATCAATGATTGTCACAAACACCAGACTTACCCAGATCCATAAGAGGTGGTTAAGCCATGTTGCAAACCTCAAAAGAGGTGATGACCACTAATTCAATAGAAGAGTGCTGCCTTAATACCATAAGCACATAAAAGAAATAGAGAAATAAAAACAATTTGTAAGAGAAAAATATGGGCTTCTTATAATCATAAAAAATGTGGAATTATATAATTCAAAATTACAATATGCTAACCCACATGGGCACCTTCATTACGATAATCTACAATACAAAACTACAAACTATCACCCAAATTTGTCCTAGACAATGTTTGGGCATTTCTTAAATAAGCAATTTTATGCCCCTTGGAAAGGTTCTAGACATTCAAGCTTTATACCTAGGGCTGATAGACCCTAAAAATACATATAGAGTTGGCCAAATACATTTTTTACTTTTATTTTAGAATTTTTGGTCGGCATAACTTTGGAAGGCCATAACTCTTATGTTGTTCATCCAATTGGCTATTATAACCACTTTTTAGAAACCTTGGCTTCTAATCTAAAGGATCAAATACACACAAGCACTCATCAATTGAGTTTTCAAGCCTCATCTAAGTACTTTTAGTCCTTCAATGGTTAGCATGAAGTTTATATACCAAAATATAAACCAAAAAGATGCAAAAAATCTATGAATATGCATGATATGGAACTAAGCCTCAACTGGTAGACTAATATAGTGAACATAAAAATCTACCTCTAAAATTTGGACATTCCAATCTTGTATGATTGATGTACCATGTAGAAACTCTCCATAGACAACAACTTTGTATTAAGACAACCCTTATTCAAACAACTGAAATGAAATATACATTTTTTGGTCGATACAAGATTTCTCTTACACCTAGGATGCTCCTACATCACAAGTTGACCTTTCTTATATACCATAAGCTAGGAAAAGTTTTCTTGCAAACTCTTTCAAAATATCAATAAATATCCATTTAACTGGCTTGTATTAACCAAATAATTAACAAAAGTAATTTTTCGTACGTTGGCTAACACTAGACGAAACACTTGGTTAATATTGAAATTCCTTTGATGACCAATGAGACTTAGTTTACACTATATTATTTTTAGACCAACCAACTTAATTTATAGTGATTTTCTTTATTGACTAACCTAACTCAGTTTACACTATAATCTACTTAGCTGATATTGAAAACTTCCACAGTGCCCGACTGGTGTGGGAGCACCTATGTAGGCTAGTTTGTACCTAGTGCTTCTTTCTTTTCATTTTGGCTTGTAGTGATTCTAGCCACATCACTAGTGATTTAATAAGACCTATTAGGTCCTTAGGTAAGGTTAACTTAGTTGCTAAGTGGGTTTTTGCTCCTAAGTTGTTGTTATGCCTAAAAGTTGATCAATAGGGGTTAGGTTGACCAAATTGGTAGAAAAGTTTACCAAGGGTCAAAAACCATCTTGGAATTTCTAAATCAACCTAATAGGACCCCTTACCAAGTTTGGTGAACTCATTTATCATGAATTTTAAGTTATAGCAAAATTGCTCAAAATTGTAATTTTGCAACTTTTTCTTGCAAAGTTGAAAATGAGTGCAAATAGTTAGTTAGGTGTTTGAGAAAGACTAAAAGAGGTTGTAAACACCTATATAAGTCCATTCTTGATCAGTTTCAAGGGTTGTCAAGTTTAGTGGAACGGATTTTGTGTGCATTTTTTTTTATTGTAACCACTTGGTGAATGAGCATTTTGGTTTTGAAGATGGTTTAAAGTGTGGATTTTCTTGTTTGGAATAGTTAGATGCATTAGTATTAGTCTCTTTCACATGCTCAATTTGATATTACATGCTTTGTTAATACTCTACATAAGTTTTTGAAGTTTTTGCTAGTTTTCTAGTTTATAGTAGTAGTTTGAATTAAATTGACTCTTTCTCCATTTTTCATTTTTGAAACCACATGATACTATGGGATTTAGAGTAAGACACAATGTACATTATGTTACAAAAAATAAGGCCTCTTAAATATGAAGGCAAACAATTGTTTGTTGATGCCCTAGGCAAAAAAAGTGTCTTGGCTAGTGGAAATATAGTTGTAATTAGCAACATATCACATGTTGGGTGATTGAAAATGTGAAAACAAGTATGGGAAGTAGTAGGAAATGTTCCTACAGTACTCTTGGTGCAATTGGAGGTGATTTCGTGTTTTAGAAAGAAAGTTATGCAAGATTTTGCAAAACCGGGTTCAAAAACCTCTTCTAGCTTTGGCTTTTAGAATTTTTATGTTTTGATTGTTTGGCATATGGTAAAGGCCTAAAAGTGATGGAATAATCTTTGTTTCTAAAAATGGTATTCATATACCTAATTTTTTTTAGGCTTTTTATGTGGGTTTTGTGAGCAACACACAATTTCAAGTGTTAAAACCTTCTTTTGTTGGTTGTATGACAACAACATTTGCAAAGTTCTTTGTGTGAACTTGTAAGATCTTCTATGGAAATTTTTTTCTCAGCTTGATAATTTATATATAAACATGTTAAAGTAGTAGAAATATCTTCAAGAACTTAAGGAAGTTGGAAAAATACAAGGGCTATGTTCTAGCCTTGTTTTGGCAACATTATAGCAGCACTTTGCCAACTTGTTTGTAAAGTTGGAAAATCTTTCTAAAGTGTTTTCTTTTGGTTTGAACATGACTAAAAAATCTTTATGAAGCATGTGAAGACCACCAAGATCCTCAAGAAAGGTTGGAGATCATATTGCGGCCATTTACCTAGGAAGCAACTAGCAAACCATGTGGTGAATAAAAATTTCAACCACCTATGAAGTTGTACTTTGTTTCAATTGGTGTCACAAGGTGAATGGAGTGGATCTTGGATTTATCCAAGGTTGGTGAGTGGGTAATCACCATCAAGGTCAAAGGAATGAACTATAAGCCCTAGGAAAGGACTTGGAAGAAAGAGCAAACCTTTTGGTTACACCAGAGTGGTATCAAAGCAAGTTAAAGATTTGGGAAAAGGTAGTGGATGTTTGAAGCTACAAAATCAGTAGGTGAATCCACGATGGTGACTAATGTTGAATTAGCCAAAGAGGTTAATAAACAAAAGGAAAGAAATCGGCTTCTTGAAGAATCACTAGAAGAGGTGAAGCAAAAATTGGATGCAATTTTAGAAAAATCCAAGAAAAGAGATGAAGAAGAAGATGGGAAGGGTAAAATGGTAGTAGAGGAAGACATTGTACCCAAACTTGATCCTATCTTGCAAGAAGAGCCCTTTTTAAAATCCATCAAAGCACTAGGTGGAAAAGCTTTGGAACAAATACCTTTGTTTATAGGAAAGATGGAATTAGATGTTGTCTTAGATTGGATTGAAGGCATGGAAAACCATTTTGAGTGTGAAGGGATAATCGAGTCTTAGAAGCTAAAGGTGGAAACCTCTAGACTTAGATGATCAACACTCACTTGGTGGAAATATGTTCAAGGTGAGTGAATTATGCAGGATAAACCACCCATAGCCAACTAGAAAGATATGGTAATGAACATTCAAAAAAACTTTCCTCTAGAGGATTTTGAAATCCAACCCCATCAAAGAAGGCAATGACTGAAACAAAAAGATATGGATTTGGCTTCCTACATAGAAGAATTCCAAAGATTGTGTTTGAGATCCAAGAAATAATAGGAGGATCCTATCAAAGTTTGAAGGTACCTAAGTGGCCTAAAATGGAGTATTCAAGAAGAGCTTAGTTTGTGGACACCTAAAACAGTGTAAAGATGCCATCAACTTGCTATAAAAGTGGAGGAGAAGCACAAAAAGAAAGGCGATTCAAGTTTTAGAGGAGAAGGAAGGAACCAAAGGGGACAAAGAGGAGGCTACCAAGGTATAGGTGGTGAACCAAGAAATCAAACTCAAAATAAAACTAATGAGTGATGCAGAGCCACACCTTGGAAAACTCAGGAGGAATCAGACACTCAACTGAGTTGCATCAAGGGGCATCTACAACCTTCAGGATCACACACTAAAATCCAAAATCACAATGTATTAATTGAATTTCTTCATACACATTAAAAATTCATATACTCTCTAAATCCATTCTATATACTTTTCCATCCACTTAATCCACTAAACAAAAGTTTTAAAACAAATTGCCCAGAAAATACATTCTTGCTGCCTCCTGGATAGATCTGCACTCAGACATGAATAACTTTAAACAAAAAGAGATTTACTCAATCCAACCATTGAGATTTGGAATAACTAAGTTTCAAAAAACATATAAAAATTTGAGAAAAATCTAATGGTTCAAACTTGAGATATTGACCACGCATCAAAGTACATTTTTCTGTAAAATATTGCTTCTTGTTGTCTCTAGATAGACCTGAAATTAGACATGAATAACTTTTGAACCAGATCAAAAATCTTCAATCTCCTTGGTGAAGATGGGCATAATTATGCATATAACAACATATCCAAAGCTCATCAAAATCCAACAATGCATTTGGGAGATATTACAAATGCATTGAGACTGATTTCTGCAAACATACCGAATTCAACCCAAAAATAAAAACTTGTCTTCTTCCTCTCTCTTCCTCTCTAAAAACTGACTCCCTAAATAAGGAATATGAAACATCCCTATCCAAGAGTAGGAGACTGTTTCAAAAATTATGAATATTCCTGCTGCCAACTATCTGTCCTTTTTTAGGATATGATTAGATTCTTAAATCATTGCACACTACTAACTCCACTAAAACAAACACACATGGTCCTAAGTGGCTATATTTGGAGATTTTATCATTTCACTCCTCCATTTATGCCACCACATCATAGGAAATTATTTTAAAACATAAAACTCTAAACTCACACACACAAACATTTCAAAATTTAGATTTTAAAATCAAAACTTTCTGATATTTGCTTTGTACCCTGCATTTTAGTCATATTGCAAGTTGTCTTCCTGTCGCCACCAAACTTCCTATCGCAGACGTGCTCCTGCACCATACTCCCAAATTTCAAAAGTTTCCAAGTCCCTTGGAAACACCTACAAAACAAAGCATTAGAAAAACATATGTATCCCTTCATCTTGACTTTTGGTTTGTACTTTTCCTCCATTAGAAAACTTGGCCTTTCTTGAACTTGTATCATTTGAATTTTCTCTTTCTCTTTCATCTTTACCTTTGGTTTGTTTTCCATTGGTAAGATAAAAATTATTTGCTGCTCACTATGCATCCACTTCATCATATTCTGAATTTGTATGGCTGCTACATACACTTGTAACTTCATCACATTCTGAATTTTTATTATTGCTACATACACTTGAATTTTTATTTTGAAATTTATGTCCCAAAAATAATTTGTTGCCCTATCATAAATATATCCAGCCTCATATTCTTTGTCCATAACATCATCTAATACCTCTTCTTTGGAAACTTCTTCATGTTGAGTCTCCATACTACCACCATTTCTTTGCCATTCTCCCATGATGGCTGTAAACTCTTCCCATAAATCAGATTCTTCTTCAGAACTTGCTGCTACACAATCTTTATCTCCATCCTCATGCGATTGCTCTTGACATTTCACTACATCATGCATTTTGAAGGCTTCATTATTTTCCTCCAAACTCTCTTTCATAGGAGTACCTTTCAGCATTGTACTCATCTCTATTTTCAAAGGACACATTATTGTTCCAACCATAACTTTATCACACTCAAATCCCATAGGACTTTCCTCTTTATTCTTCTCATCAACATTTACTTGCTGCAATTTATCTTCTTTCTGCTCCTCAGGTTGTTTCCCTTCCAAAGGAAAACTTACATCTATCATTGTTGAGATTTTTGTACCAACTTCACATACATCTGCACTCTTTATGGCTACCTTCTCTGTAGCTTCATTTACCTCTACCAAAACTTCTTTCACTTCCTCTTTCACTTCATCATGCATTGAAAATGCTATCCTATCAATAAGACCTATACTTCTTGATTCCTTCCATGTTGTATCATCCTTCAATGGAAGCAAAACCATCTTCTTCCCATTCTTGTTGACGGTATATGTGTTCTCTCTAAAATCATATATGGTTGACCTGTCATATTGCCATGCTCTTCCCAAAATCAAGTGACAATCTTTTAAAGGCATAATATCACATTCAATGGTATCAAAATATGGTCCAATGTTAAAAGAAACATATGACTTTTTGAAGACATCAATCCACTGTTCATCTCCTAACCCATAAGTCCTATAAGGTAAATCATGAGGTACTCTTGGAAGATTCAGTTTCTCAACCATTTCTACTAAGATTATATTTTCAAAGGAACCACTATAAACTATAACTTTGCATACCTTATTCTTGCACTTGCACTTTGTTCGGAATATAGAATGTCTTTGGCTATAGCTTTGTCTTTTTGCTTCTTCTTCTTCCATTATGATGCAGAGCTACAATTTGGAAACCTGTCGTGGATATACTCAACTCGAAGGGTTGCTTCAAAGGCTCAAACTCATCAATCTTGAAACCTTCACAAAAGCTCTGGTACCAAAAATGATGTAGAGCCACACCTTGGAAAACTCAGGAGGAATCAGACACTCAACTGAGTTGCATCAAGGGGCATCTACAACCTTTAGGATCACACACTAAAATTCAACATCACAATGTATTAATTGAGTTTATTCATACACATTAAAAATTCATATACTCTCTAAATCCATTCTATATACTTTTCCATCCACTTAATCCACTAAACAAAAGTTTTAAAACAAATTGCCCAGAAAATACATTCTTGATGCCTCCTGGATAGACCTACACTCAGACATGAATAAATTTCAAACCAAAAGAGATTTACTCAATCTAACCATTGAGATTTGGAATAAATAGGTTTAAAAAAACATATAAAAATTTGAGAAAAATCTAATGGTTCAAATTTGAAATATTGACCACGCATCAGAGTACATTTTTCTGCAAAATATTGCTTCTTGCTGTCTCTAGATAGACCTGAAGTCAGACATGAATAACTTTTGAATCATATAAAAAATATTCAATCCCCTTGGTGAAGATGGGCATAATTAGACCTATAACAACATATCCAAAGCTCATCAAAATCCAATAGTGCATTTGGGAGATATTACAAACGCACTGAGACTGATTTCTGCAAACATACCAAATTCAACCCAAAAATAAAAACTTGTCTTCTTCCTCTCTCTTCCTCTCTAAAAACTGACTCCCTAAATAAGGAATATGAAACGTCCCTATCCAAGAATAGGAGACTGTTTCAAAAATTATGAATATTCCTACTGCCAACTATCTATCCTTTTTTAGGATATGATTAGATTCTTAAATCATTGCACACTACTAACTCCACTAAAACAAACACACATGGTCCTAAGTGGCTATATTTAGAGAGTTTATCATTTCACTCCTCCATTTATGGTACCACATTATAGGAAATTATTTTAAAACATAAAACTTTAAACTCACACACACAAACATTTCAAAATTTAGATTTTAAAATCAAAACTTTTTGATATTTGCTTTGTACCCTGCATTTTAGTCATATTGCAAATTGTCTTCTTGTCGCCACCAAACTTCCTATCGCAGACGTGCTCCTGCACCAATGAGTAGCCAAGTGACACTTCACAAAGAGGAGGTCATAATAGAGGAAGAGGCAATCCTAGTAGCTCTCAAAAAAGGAAGAGGAATAGGCAGAAGAAACTCCTATTTTGCAAGAATGAAATGCTACAATTGTGGTTAGCTTGGACATCCTACTTATAAGTGTCCTGAAAAGCCTTCTTCTTCCAACCAAAGGAAGAGAGTGAAATTTGTACAAGAGGATTATTCAAACAATAAGTATGTTGATGCAGATCATCTTGAGTCTAAAAAAGGAGAAATTTTGATGTATAGGAGGGTACTAATCCAACAAACTTCTCCTAATGAACCCAAACAAAGAAGGGCATTGTTTAGAATCAAGTGCAAGATTCTAGGCAAAGTATGCAAGGTGGTAGTGGACTCAAGATCCATTGATAATGTCATATCTGAAGAGGTTGTTACTAAACTAAAATTAATAAGGATACCTCATGAGAATCCCTACAAGGTCACTTGGTTAAATAAGGGGCAAAGTATCTTGGTTAATGAGCAATCTTGGGTGGAGTTCTCCATACTTGGATACAAGAACAAGTTGTTGTGTTATATATTGCCCATGGATGCATGCAATCTTTTTCTTGGTAGACTATGGAAATTTGATAGAGATATGGATTATGATGGTAGAGAAAACTCCATTTCATTCAAGAAAGGAGGTAAGATTTTCAAATTTTAGTTGTTCCTAGAAGAAGAGGGAACACAAGAAAAGGTTCCTAAAGTGTTGTTGTGTGGTGAGAAGGAGTTCTTAAGGGAACTTAAACAAGGGGAAAATCTAGGTGTTTTTGTCATACTAAAGTCTAAAAATGAAGAAAAATTAGTCAAAGAACCTTTGCCTTTTGAAGTGCAAACTTTTCTTGATAAGTATAAGGAAACTGTGAGTGATGGTACACCATCTAATTTGCATCCAAGGAGATTCATTAGCCATCAAAATGACTTTGTTCTAGGTGCCTCTCTACCTAATAAAGCAGCCTACAAACTCACCTCAGATCAAAATTTGGAAGTTCAAAGACAAGTTCAAGAATTGCTTGATCATGGCCTAATCAAGAAGAGCATCAACCCATGTGTTGTTATAGTTGTGTTAGCAGCCAAGAAGGGTGGAAAATATAGGCTTTGTACTAATTCAAGGGATATAAATTACATCAAAATCAAGTATAGGTTTCCCATACTTTGGATTGAAGACTTGATGGTCACTAAGCTAGATTTGAAGAGTGGCTATTGTATATGAGCAATGTTAGTATGCTAATAGAAACCAAATTTAAATAAAGCTTCTACAAACTAAAAAAAATTCATAAACTTCAAGATAGACTAAGATGAACTCTCAATTGAGAATATGAGCCATTAATGGACTCTCTCAATAAGAAGCTCTCTTGTTAAGTAGCTTTATCTAAATGGATAGGATGTATGCTCAATATGCTTCCAAAGGCTTCAATGGATGATTGTGGATTTTTAGTGTGGATAGATGGCTTTAGTATGGATTTGGCTCTCAAAATAGCATTATAACTTTACTTCATGGATTGTGTTATTTTGCAAAGGGGAAGGATCCAATTTATAGGCAAGAGGCTTGAGGGATTGAGGGCTAAGATGCAAGGATGGGAAAAAGCTCATGGAGGGCTCAGATTGCATGAGAAGAGAGCACATGGATTGTGCTTCCTTATAGGGAATCAAGGAGTGACACATGTCACATGGTGAGAGGATGGAGGAAAGGGGAAGGATGAGTCAACAAAGGAGGATCAAGGGATAAAATCTTCATAAAGACCCTCATAATGACTTGTAAGAGCAATAAAAGGGCTTGTAAGAGTCATTTATGACCTAGTGGACTTCATAAAGTTTTATGGTTGAGATATTTTGAGGGTGATGAGAGAAATTTCGACTTGGACTTGATAAGGAAGGTTTTAAGCTTGTTTAGGCTTGTGCAAATGATTAGAGGATGGATTAGGATGGTTTAGGATTAGCTTAGGGATAGGCAAGTGGATGGCATTTAATGAGGGTGGGTGAAGGAGGAGATATTTGTTAACTTTGACTTGGGTTAGTAAGTTTTAACCCATGTTTAGGGAATGTGACAAGGTTAGGAGGGGATTAGGATTAGGTTTAAAGACATTTTCTAGAAGAGTCTAGACTTTGGATGAGGATAAAGACTTTCTAGAATAGTCTAGAATTTCTTAGGATGAGGATGAATACTTTCTAGAAGAGTCTAGAACTTCTTAGGATGAGGATAAATTAGATTTTTAGGAAATAAATAAAATTTTATTTATTTCAAGGGTTTGGGTTGAGGAGATATTTATTAAAACTTTTTTAATAAACATGAGGATTAATATTTAATCTTAATTAAATATTTTGAGTTGGGATGATGGGATTAGCCTTTAATCGAAATTAAAGAAGGATTAGAAGATTTTGGAAGAGGTTATTGGTCATAAGGAAATTGGCCAAGTTTTGGGCCAAAAATAAATTTTTTATTTATTTTAGGATTTTTGGTCAATTTATTAATTAAATAATTAATAAATAAGGAAATAATGTTTAAATAAGATTTAAACATTTTAGGGAGGGATTCCTTAATTAAATATTTTTAATTAAGATAAAAGGATTTAATGGCATAAAAATTAATTAATTAATAAATGATGATGTCATTAGAACTTTTTCAGAAAATTAAAAAACATTATTTTCTAAAGGTTTTTAGGTGTCTACAGCTATCACCAAATCAGAATCAAGGAAGGGAATGAATGGAAGACAACATTTAAGACAAATGAATGGTCTTTATGAGTGGCTTGTAATGTCATTTGGTCTTTCTAATGGTCCTAGAACATTCATGAAACTCATGAATGAAGTGCTCAAAGATTTCATAGGTAGATTCATGGTGGTATACTTAGATGATATTCTCATCTATAGTAAGCTAAAGAAGGACCATTTAAAGCATGTGGTGGCAGTCCTAAAGAGGCTTCATGAAGAGAAGTTGGCTATTAATCTTGAGAAGTGTGAATTTTTCAAGCAAGAGTTGGTGTATTTGGGTTTTGTCATATCCAAAGGTTCTTTAAAGATAGATAAAGAGAAAGTTGCTACTATCTTGAGTTGGCCAACACCTACTATAGCCACTGAGGTAAGAAGTTTTCATGGTTTATCATAATTCTATAGGAAGTTCATTAGAAACTTTAGTGGGATTTGTGCACATTTGTTGGATACTATCAAAGGAGGGATCAAAACCAAGTTTAAGTGGACCCTAGAGGCTAAAAAATCCTTTGAGTTGTTGAATAAATAAGTAGCTACCCAACCTATATTGCAACTACCTAGCTTTGAGAAGTTTTTCACCTTAGAATTTGATGCAAGTGGTTTAGCCCTAGGTGGTGTTTTGAGTCAAGAGGGTAGGTCCATATCTTTTTATAGTGAAAAACTTAATGAAGCCAAAAAGAGGTATTCATTTTATGATTTGGAGTTGTGTACCTTAGTGCAATGTCTTAGGAAGTGGAGGCATTATTTTTTACCTAAGGAGTTTGTGATGTTTACTGATAACCAAGCCCTTAGTTACATCAACACCCAAGAAAAACTAAGCAATAGGCATTTGAAATGGATGGACTATTTTTAAGCTTTCACTTTCACCATCAAGAACAAGAAAGGGCAGCTTAATAAGGTGGTACATTCTTTGAGTAGGAGGACTATGACAGTCCAAGAAGTGCAGCTCCATAGCATGGTCATAGAGGTATTCAAACACATCTACAAAGATGATGAAGATTTTGGGGAAGCATACGAGGTATGTGCATAGTTTGAGAACCATTTTCATAGTAAATTTTCATATTATACTTTGCAAAATGGTTTTCTTTTTAAAGAAAAATAGTTATGTGTTCCTAAAGGATCCATAAAAGAGAACCTAATTCAAGAGAAGCATAATGGTAGCCTAAGTGGTCATTTTGGTATGAGCAAAACATTAGAACTTGTACAAAGGTTCTATTTCTAGCCTAGACTTGTGAAAGATGTTAATGAGTATGTACATAGCAATGTGTCATATGCATGAAAGAAAAAGGAAAAATTAGTAATGTGGGTCTTTATTAGCTACTACCCATTCCTAATAGACCATGGGATTGTGTAAGTATGTATTTTGTTGTTGGTTTGCCCAAAACCAAGCATGGATTTGATAGTATTTTTGTTGTGGTAGAAAATTTTAGTAAAATGACACATTTCATTCCTTGTAAGGCTACTCATGATGCTAGTCATGTTTCTTACTTTTTCTTTAAGGAGGTAGTTAGAATCTATGGACTTCCCATGAGCATTGTTTCAGATAGGGATGTGAAGTTCATGAGTCATTTTTGGAAAACCCTATGGAAAAGACTTGGTACTAACATGTCTTTTGGTTTAGCTTACCATCCACAAACTGATGGCCAAAATGAGGTGGTTAATAGGACCTTAGGAAACCTCTTGAGGTGTCTGACAAAGGAGTATGGTTAGTCTTGGGATATGATGATTTCACAAGCTGAATATGCATATAATGATACCAAGAATAGGACTACAAGAAAAAAGCCCTTTTGAGGTAGTTTATGGCATGCATCCTAGAGGTATGTGTTAGTTGAGAACTCTTGGAGACTTGGATGAAAGGAGTGAATAAGCTGAAGACTTTTTTCAAACTAAGAAAGATATTCAATACCAATTTAGGAAAACTATCCAGGAGAACACTCAAAAACTCAAAGCTATAGTAGATGAAGAGAGGAGAAATATTCAATTTATTGTTGGTGACTTTTTTATGGTGCACCTAAACAAGCCAAGACTAAAACAAGGTATGCCTACTAAGTTGCAAATAAAAAGAATAGGACCATCCAAAATTTTGGCTAAGTATGGTGAAAATTCTTACAAGGTAGAACTTCCTCTTGATTTGGGCATCTCCCTAGTTTTTAATGTTCAAGATTTGATAGTGTAAGAATCTACCTTATGGCAGAACTTACCCAAGACCAAGGAACTCAAAATACAAGCACAAATAAGACCAGAGTATGATTAGAATAATAATATAGTATTAAATACAATGTCCAAGTACACTAGAAGTGCCTCAATATAAAGGCCTCTGAGAAGCATCTAGAATGCCTTAGAATCAGCATCACGATAAGTCCAACAACCAAGCACATGTCAACCAAATATGGGTTATCCTTCATCAAGCACAGAAGTAACTGTGATGATGACAGGATAAGCCTACAAAGGTGAAACACACACATAAATATTGTAGACAACATGTACTAAATTAGGAGTGCAAAAAACTATGTTGTCTACATGACAACTCAGTGAATGATGCAAACTCCTATGTTGTAGACACCATGTGCAGAATTAGAGTTGTGTACTTCTGTTTTGTCTACATGACAACTCTAGAAGATGTGCAAACTCCTAAGTGTCCCATAAAGGGAAATAATAAAATAATGCACTAACCTAAGTAAACTTAAGTAAAGTGTAAATAGTAAATACCTATTTACACCAACACCCCCCCTTAAGTGCAACTTAGGGGAGTGCACTTAAGCTCACTAATGCATAATGGGTCTTAGCTACTAGGCCATGTTAGGTACCCATGTACAAAAGCAATGCTAAGAATGATGCAATGCAATCTCTCATAAAGCAGAGAAAGAGGGAAAACCTCATGGGAAAGACCATCCTCCAAAAAGAGAGATAAGTATAATAAAGAAGATGAGAGAGAAGAAGACCTCAGAAGAGGAAAAAAACCCTCTTAGAAGAAGAAGAAGATGAAGAAGAAGAGAAGTCAAGGGACTCCCCTTTCTACAACATCTAGCACACCCAAGAGATCTCACAAATGAATGTACAACATCTAGGATAGTACTATAGTGCAATAATCTACTCATGTATAAGCTCTTTGAAATAGTGCATATGAACCTCAATGTGCTTTGTCTATTGATGCTGAACTGGATGCTTACAGATTTCAATGACACTCTGGTTGTCACAATGAATAAGTGTAGGCTTAGGTAAATCAAATCCAAACTCCTCCAAGATATGCTATAACCAAAGAGCCTCTGTAGCTGCATTGACAGCTCCTCAATACTCAGCCTCTGTGGAAGAAAGAGCAACATTATTTTGCTTCTTATTTTGCCAACAAATAGGGCCAAAACCAAGGTGAAATATGTACCCTGAAGTAGACTTCCAAGAATCTAAGTCTCCTACATAGTTTGAATCTATGTATCTAATCAACTGAAGCCCCGTACCTACTACATAATGTATCCCATGTGTATGTGTTCCCTTGATATAGTGCAAAATGTGCTTGGCAGCCTTCTAATGAAGCTAATGAGGTTCTTGCATAAAGCATGAAACCATACCAACTACAA
This sequence comes from Cupressus sempervirens, assembly GCA_028749045.1. Lineage (NCBI taxonomy): Eukaryota > Viridiplantae > Streptophyta > Pinopsida > Cupressales > Cupressaceae > Cupressus > Cupressus sempervirens. Next base: position 974,871,753 of record CM053792.1, on the reverse strand, counting down.
AAGCAATATTAGGGCATGTGTGTGTTGAGTAGATAAGCCTCCCAACAAAATATTTGTATAATGTCACATCAACAAGTGGAGTTGTGCACTTAGCCTCTAGCTTGACACCTAATAGGAAGGGAGTAGGAGCAGGCTTGCAGTCACTCATATGAAACTAAGAAAGAAAGTCAAGAGCATACTTGGGCTATAAAAGTATAATCCCTTCTGAAGACTATGTGATCTCTATGCCAAGGAAGTAATGTAGCAAACCCAAGTCTATCATGGAAAATCTATCTTGTAGAGAGATCTTAACACTGGATATGATAGATGCAGTGCTCCTTGTAATGATCAAATCATCTACATAAACTACTAGGATCAAATGTGAGTCATCTTTTTGAAGAATCTAAACATTTGAATAAGAATGAAATCTAGTGAAACTTGCTAAGAGGAGGAAGGAATATATTTTGGCATACCAAGCCTGAGGACCCTACTTTAGACCATAAATAGACTTCTTCAATCTGCAAACCATAGTAGAATCTTGTATGAACTCCTATGGCTGCTCCATATCAATTTCCTCATGAAGGTCACCATTCAAAATTGCACTCTTAAGATTCATTTGGTGTACAACCCAACCTTGAGCTACAACAATTGTTAGTGTCAAATGAATAGAGTTCATCTTGGCAACTGGTGCAAAAGTCTCTCTATAGTCAATACTTGGAACTTGCAAGAAACTTTTGGCAACTAGTCTAGCCTTATGCTTATCAACACTTCCATCCACTACAAATTTGGTTCGATAGATCCACTTGCATTGAACCACTTTTCTTCCCTTAGGAAGTGGAACTAAGTCCCATGTTTTATTTTTCATCAATGAATTATATTCTTCCTCCATAGCCTTATCCCATTCTGGAATCCCTGATGCTTCTTTAAAAGACTATGGATCTGAAGCAATGGATATGTATGCATGTGGAAATGACTTGTGTTGCGATCTAGTCCTTTGAGTGTCTAAAAGATTTCCCACCAATGAACCTGCTATATCAAGAGTTTGTTGTTCCCAACGAGGTTTAGTGGAAGAGGAAGAAGGAAAGTCCTCAACTATTTAATGACCCTACGAAGGTGGTGTCCTATGAGTCAAAGTTGGAGGAATCTCATCTTCTGAGTTAGTTTCATCACTATGATCACTATCCATGTAGGAGGAAGAAGAAGGAGTTGAAGAAGCCAAATGTGGACATGTCTCTTCAAAATGAACACTCCTCTCATAAAAGATTTTGCAAGTCCCTAGATTCATCAATTTGTATGCCTTGTAATGATCTAGATATCCAACAAATATGCATTGTTTGCTTTGTGATTCTAATTCCTTTCACTTTTGTGGAGGTATCCTAGCCCATGTTGGACAACCAAAAACTTTGAAGTGCTTAATGTAGAACTAGATCTTAGTGCGCAAGGAACATTAACATTAAAGAAAGCATTCACAAATCAAAACTAAGTTCACATATATGCTTAGACAAAGAAAACAAACAAGAGATGCAAACCTCAAAGGATGAAGCACTTCATTGCTTTCTTGATTTTGTAGATGCATCCTTTGATGTGGATGTATGCTCAAGATGCTCAAAGTTGCTTCAATGGAGATGGGTAATGGAAAATTGGTAGCTTTGTTAGCTCTCAATTTGGCATTATAAGGGTATGGGTATGGATTTTGGCTCTCAAAAGGGCATGATAACTTTAGCTCAAGGATTGTTGTTGAAATGGCTTGGGAGGGGATTCAATTTATAGGCTAAGGGCTTGAGGGATGGAGGGCTAAGATGCAAGGAGAGATGAAGGCTTAAGGAGGGCTAGGATGCACTCAAAGGAGAGCACATGGATTGTGCTTGTTTAGCACCAATGGAAAGGTGACACTTGTCACAAGGAGGATGAGTGTGAGAGGGTAGGGTAAAGGGTTGGTTAAAGGAATAATGAGTGGGGTTGAGTATGTAAGAGAGATGTAAGAGGAATGAGTGTGAAAGAGGGAAGAGTGTGGAAGATGGGTGTAAGAGTCATGAGTGAGCTTGTAAGAGTCTTTTATGTTTTGTAAGAGCACTCATGACTTGGTGGTTGGGATTTTTGAGGGGAGGCTTTGGTTTGGTTTAGGAAAGTCTTAAACTTTCTTAGGGAATGTTGAAACATTAGGGGGTGGATTAGGCTTGGGTTTAGGATTAGATTAGGGATGTTAGAGATGTGCAAGTGGATGGCATTAATGAGGGTGGGTGAGTTAGTGGCTAAGCTTGGTTAGTATGGGTGGATGGGGTGGATTAGGCTAAATAGAGGATTAGGGATAAGTTAGGGGTTTTTATATTTGAAGATTTTATTTATCAAATAGATTTATTTAATAAATGGAGATTTTTGGAATTAGATAGAAGAATAGGATTTAATTGATAAATAATAGGTTATTTGGTTTATCAATTAGGACTATAGATGATTAATTAAATTAATCAGCTAGGGACGGTGAAGGATTAATTAAATAAGAATTTAATTAATGATGCCTTTAGAGATGGCTAAATTAGATTACCAAAGTAGTGCAATCAAATTTAGGTGTCTACATTTTGCCCTCTTTGACATAGTGTTGAGACAACACTGTTTCAAAGAAGTTTGAGTGAAGACAACATGAGGAAGATGCTTTAGCAACAAGGTTTCCCCAGTCTCGGATAAGAAGAGGAGAGACTAGACTTAGATGATGCCCCCTCAAGAAGATGACAGAGAGAGAAATGAGGCTTGATGACTTCTTGAAAAGTACAAGAAATTGAGATGAGCAGAGACACGGATTGGCAAAGAGGAGGGGTTGAATTAGCTCAAACTCTCACTATAGGAGAATGATAAAGGGAAATCAGAGGCACAAAAGCGAAGCAAGCTTAAGACTTTCCAGAATTGGGGGGGGGGGGATGAAGGAGCGGAGCACTATAAAAATGAATCCAAGATAGGGTGATGGATGAGGGGATTATAAAAGTGGATGCAATAGGATCTCAAAGAGTCAAATTGGCAAAAGATGGGTTTCAAAGATCCCTAGGACTAGGATTTTGGATTTTGAGAGATGAGGCTTGGTGGATTGATTTGATTGGTGGATCCCTAAGACTAGGATTGTGGATCCCTAAAGCTAAGCGTGAGGAGTGATTCAAAGAGATACTGATGCATAAGTTGGGGGAGGAGTGACAGATGCTGGAGATGGATGGGGGATAATGGAGATGAAGGGAATCCATTGAATATTTTTTGAGCTGGGGGGATACTTCAAAGAGAAGTACCACCATGTAGTTGAGCACTAGATTTTCTATAGGACTGTTGGTTAATTGCCAAGGTTACCAAGAACATCAAGGCCTTTTCACCAACTGTCCAAAGGACTGATGAACTGACTCAAAACAAACACACAAGGATTGCTCCAGTATCACACATGGATCCTTGAGGAAGCAGCGTGGAAATGACAATAGGTAACCCACAAGCAGAAAAGAAAACAAGCAAAAGACATGATCAATACCTTGCACTCTAATTGCCCCATTCATAGCATACCATGATATGGAAGATCATGGAAACCTTGAGAGGGAACAAGGAGATTGCTTGGAAAAGATATTTCAAGACCCAAAAGGGAAGATTCCAAATCAAAAGAAAGTGAAAATCCAAAAGAGAGTTGTTTGCCAACAAGATGGGTAGGACGAGGTACTAACATACCAAGATTAGACATGAGGAAAGCTATATCCTGCAAGGATCTATTGAAGAGCACCTATGCTAATGGATTTGGATGAGTGATGTATCTGGCAAGTTGAACTAAGAAGGATAACACTTTGGTGATAGGAGATCTAGCTAAAGGATGCATTGGAATAGCTAACCAAGATGTGCAATGTGTGCAAGATGCTGATCAAGAACGAAATGACACAAATGCTGGATAGATACAATGGTACTAAGCTAAAGAGGATGTACAATCTGGCTGACCAAGATAGTTACAAGCTGAAGCTAACCAAGACAGTTACAAGCTGAAGCTGACCAAGATAGTTACAAGCAGGTAAAAGCTCAGGATGATAGGATAGCGAGATGGTTTGATGTTGGTGCAAGATGCAGAAGCTAAGGATGAGGGGATAGTAGAAGATATGGATTTGAGGAGGATGCATCCCAATGATGATGAGAGATTTTTTGATCGAGGATAGTTAGAGGAGCATGATGAGATGGCTGGATAGGATGGTAGATAGCTAGGATTATGATGGATATAAAGAGATGACATTGGGTTTGCATGAGGATAGCCTAGAGCTAGATACCAATGACAAGGGATGATGGACAAGACAAGATCTCCAAGGAATACAATGCCCCTAGTTAGAAGATGACATGTGGAAGGAGGCCTTACAATGGATGTGATAGGATTGAAGCTAGGATGGAAAAGCTGAAGGCACTAGGGAGATGGATCATAGCTGTGATGGTTGGCTGAAGCTGCAGGAGATAAGTGGATGGTGTGAGATGGAAGCTAGAGGGTGGAGGATAGGTGGATAGATTGGAAGATGGAGTTGGATGTCAAGAGATGACCAAAAGTATGAGGGTGATAGGCTAAGCTGGGGAATACTGGATTACGTATGATGCTTGTTTGCCAAGTTTTCATCATGGTACTTGTCCAAGGCACCTAAATTGCCAATTTTTACTAGTGGACGCTTTATTTTTCTTTTCTTTTTTTTGACTTTTTGACTTTAGACTTAGCTGGAATGATTTTGCCTTTCTTTAGCTATTTTTGGCTTTTTTGGGATTTTTTACTAGCTATTGGAATGTTCAATTTTTTTGCTAGCTGTTGGTACATCAGATGTGTGATTTATGCAATAGATTGGATTAGATGGGATTGATTGTAGGAGATGTAGGGATGAAAAGGCTAGAAAGGAGCATGAGATGGGGATGCTTGCAAGATCAACATTGGCACATGTTGGGACAGATGTGAAAAGAGCATATGGGGGATAGACGGTAGATGCGGGCTTGAAGGAGGATTTATGAAAGCACGCTTGGGGATATAGGCACCCAAGATGGAGTTAGGAGATGGGGACATGAGTCACTGGATGAGGGATTAGCAATGGCGGATGCCATTATGCATTGAGTTTCAACTTTTTTCTTTGGGATCCAAATGGTTTTGGATTTTCTTTTCATAGACTTTTGCATTATTTTGCATTCTTTGATTGATTTTTTTTGGAGTATGTCTTTTAGGATAGACATATGATTGCCTAGGATGTGGATTTTTAGCTTTATGCATTTTGAAGTTGGCATTCACATTGTTGTGGTTGTATATGAGCAATGTTAGTATGCTAATAGAAACCAAATTTGAATAAAGCTTCTACAAACTAAACAAAATTCATAAACTTCAAGATAGACTAAGATGAACTCTCAATTGAGAATATGAGCCATTAATGGACTCTCTCAATAAGAAGCTCTCTTGTTGAGTAACTTTATCTAAATGGATAGGATGTATGCTCAATATGCTTCCAAAGGCTTCAATGGATGATTGTGGATTTTTAGTGTGGATAGATGGCTTTAGTATGGATTTGGCTCTCAAAATAGCATTATAACTTTACTTCATGGATTGTGTTATTTTGCAAAGGGGAAGGATCCAATTTATAGGCAAGAGGCTTGAGGGATTGAGGGCTAAGATGCAAGGATGGGAAAAAGCTCATGGAGGGCTTAGATTTCATGAGAGGAGAGCACATGGATTGTGCTTCCTTACAACCAATCAAGGAGTGACACATGTCACATGGTGAGAGGATGGAGGAAAGGGGAAGGATGAGTCAACAAAGGAGGCTCAAAGGATAAAATCTTCATAAAGACCCTTCATAAGTGCTTTGTAAGAACATTTATGACTTTGTGGGCTTTATAAAGTTTTGTGGTTGAAGATATTTGTGAGAGATACCATGAAATTCAAATTTGAGGGTCTAGGGAGGTTTTAAGCTTGCTTAGGGTTGTAAAAATGATTAGAGGAAGGGTTAGAGATGGCTTAGGACTAGGCAAGTGGATGGCAAGTGGATTGCAATTAATGAGGGTGGGTGAAGGAGGAGATATTTTTTAACTTTGGCTTGGGTTAGTAATTCTTAACCCATGTTTAGGGAATGTGACAAGGTTAGGAGGGGATTAGGATTAGGGTTAAAGACATCTTCTAGAAGAGTCTAGGCTTTGGATGAGGATGAAGACTTTCTAGAAGAGTCTAGAATTTTCTAGGATAAGATTTTATGAAATAAATAAAGTTTTATTTATTTCAAGGGTTTGGGTTGAGGAGATATTTATTAAAATATTTTTAATAAACATGAGGATTAATATTTAATCTTAATTAAATATTTTGAGTTGGGATTAGGGGTAGCGAATGATGGGATTAGCCTTTAATTAAAATTAAAGAAGGATTAGAAGATTTTGGAAGAGGTTAGTGGTCTTAAGGAAATTGGCCAAGTTTTGGGCAAAAAATAAATTTTTTATTTATTTTAGGATTTTTGGTCAATTTATTAATTAAATAATTAATAAATAAGGAAATAATGTTTAAATAAGATTTAAACATTTTTGGGAGGGATTTCTTAATTAAATATTTTTAATTAAGATAAAGGGATTTAATGGCATAAAAATAAATTAATTAATTAAATAATTAATTAATTAATAAATGATGATGTCATCAGGAATTGTTTTTAGAAAATAAAAATACTTTATTTTCTAAAGGTTTTTTAGGTGTCTACAGTGGTAAGCTTTGGGAAGATGGTTAGGAGAAGCTTTGTGAGATGGAGAGGATATGGAAGAGCATGTAGGGGGATGATGATGGATGATGTGCCCTGATATTTACCTTTGTTGATCTTGCGTAGGAATGGATGGAATAGGATTTTAATGATGGCTGATAGGAGGATGGAGGATGGTAAATTTTGGGACATAGGGACCCAAAATGGATTTAGCGGATGAAGGGGGGATATGGTAGGTTGTTTTGGGTTGCAAGGATGGTGGAGGGGGAATGACATAAGATTTCTTGAAGGAGTGATGGGAGGCTAGCATGGTGGGCCTGGAGATAGGCTTGGTTTGGGGATGTGGTGTACCAACACCTTTAGATGGTGAGCCTTTGGATACATATCCAAAACCATGAAATTTGGGATTCTTTTGTGCAATAATAGGCTTTCTAATTCCTTGCTCTTATGGTCCTAAACCTTGACCTCGATAATGCCATCGATTGAGCATTTAAACTAGCCGAGGATACTTTTTGCTTACGAAAAATGGTGGAAGTGCTTTATCAAATGTACTGCAACAAGGAGATATTGTTCTTAATTCTTCTGCTGAGAGGAGGCCACCATGGATGAATGTAATTGAACCAAGAGGGTAGATTATAGATGGTGGAATAGCTTGGATAGGTGGTAAGATAGAAGCATGGAGCAGAGGAGATGGTAGGATAGGCTCTTGATTTAGCTGATGGGATGAAAAGATATCCTGTAGTAGAGGAGGTATGGCTTGAGTTTTTGGAGATGGAGGGGGTGGTAACTACACTATGGATGGAAGACATGGTACGATGATATCTTCGTTTATGCTTTGGACGATGTCAACATGCTTTTGGGAAAGATCTTGATAGGATTGGATTGGAGTGGATGGTGCGATAGGAGGTGAAGGGATGCATTTTTCAAAGGCAGTGAAGGGATAGAGGGGAGATTCGGTAATGGAGATGGGTGAGTAGAAGATGGATGCATAAGGGTCATTACGGGAGATTTGAGAAATGCTTGGAGGTGATGTGGATAGGATTTGGAGGGATTTGATAGGTGGTGGGATTTTGATGCTTGTGGGAAGTGGAAGGATTTTAAGAAATTTGATGGATAGTATGGGGATGATAGCAATGGGAGATAGAGGTGATATTATAGATGGGGAAGCTTCATCGCTGACTACTTCACATGGTTGGATTAGATGACATGGCTTATTGACTACTAGAGGCAGCTTTTCTTGTATTTCCTTGAGGAGATTCCTTGGAGACTCATGTGTCAGAGGTGGAAGTGGATTGACAAGAATGGCTAGTGTGATGGGGGTGGAAGATTGGAAGCTTGGTTGATTGGGTGATGGAGGAGAAGCTAGGATATCAGATGACATGACTAGATATTTTGGAATAACTCTTGGATTTTGGGGGATGGTTGGTGGAATGTTTCAAAGGCTCTCAAGATACCCTTCATAGTCAACAAGATTTTCGTCATCATTGGAATAGGAGGTGGCAGGAGCAAGGACAATACGACCGAACACATCATGATAGGATTGGTACTTCATGCTTTGACAATGAGTTTGATGGGGATGGGGTCTTGCATATGGATGAACACAGAAGCTCATGGTTGGATTTGGATTAAGCTCAGATTTTGCATTGGCTGATGAAAGATTTCCTAGGGAGAGTCAAAGTTGTATGATAGACCTAAGGAGGATTGGCTGGAGATTTTTGGCTTTCCTATGGATGGAAGACTTCAAGGGCATGCTATCAAAAGGTGAGAGTTTTGCTTTCCTATGTGCAGGATTGGTGGAGATTGTGTCAACTTAAGGATAGACTAATGATCCTATGGGAATGACACAAGATTGACCACTTGTGGATCCCAACCTTCAGCTCAAGGTGATGAGGGATACAAGTGACAAAGATGGGTTACCCTAAACAATGCTCTGTCAGAGGGATAACCTTGGTGAGATTAGTTGATTGGTAGGATTGATTGGATAGCAAATTCTAGCAGAGTGACAACAAATCTTTAAAGGCTTGGGTGTGATTTTGGATTGGGTTTCTAGTTGGCTGGGGGGGGTGATTTGGATGGAATTTGGATTTGAGATTGTTCTAAAGCAAAGAACTAGGTAGATTCAGTTGCGGCAGGGGAGCTTGGATGATTTTCTCATGAGGCAGTGACTACACTAAGTATGCCTTGAGCTAGGAGATTTCTGCTTTTTTGAGATTTTGACCAAAGTTGGCAAACATTTTTTCAAAAGCTATGAACAAACAAGCAGAAATTTTTTTGGAGCAAGCACATCAAACACACCAACATCCTCGGGAGCTTTCTACAAGGATGAAATTTGGTTTAGCTAGGGAGTCCTCGATATATGCAAGGTACATGAGGCCCAAATCTGTAGATGAAACAAAAAAGATGTCACACAGCCAAGAGGAGCGGTAACCCACTTCTCCTCTTTCACTTCTCAAGGGTATAAAGTTCCTTGAGGCTTAGCCCAAGTGACAAAATCTTGATTCCAAGAGAGGTGTCTTTGGATTCACCTCTCAATTTTTATACTCCGTCGGAACACTGGAGTTGAGGTCGTCCCAAGGGGTGATGAAATCCCCAAGCAGACCTCCTAAAAAGTGTAAAAGAAGACCACATACATGATTTTGGGTTTAAAAATACACGCATTTATTCCAATTGATGATTTAGATTTTGTAAGCTATGATTGAAGACACTTGTGATTATGGCATAGAATGTTCATTCCAATTTGACATCGCCGTCAACATATTGGAAGTCGAGAGATCGTCAACATAAGAAATGTGAGCGTCATTGAAAATGCATCAAAACCATGCGATGTTCATTGATTGTTAGGCATTCAAGATTGAGTGTGAGTTTTTTTTAAGCCCAAAACAAAAGTGTGTGAGATTCGATTTCAAGCACGCGCCCGGAGGCTCTCCACATCAATTGTTGTTCAATTTTAGTGCCCAAACTTGAAGTGTGATCGATTTAATCTAGAGTTTTAGTCATTTAAGAATTTTGATAAAGTTAAAGAAAATGTTCAAAGATCAAGTGAGTTAGTTAGATTGTGGAACATTTAACACCTTTTTCAAGTAGACCCATCCCCATAAATGGTGTTGAGATTGCAACCAATGGTTGAATTGATGGGTGATTAGAAAAGAGATGAGTCCAAAGAACTACTCAAATTGATTCTTGTAAATTTGTATTTAACTTAACAAAGTTTTTTAATTGTCCAAAAATCAAACTTTGTCTAAATTGCATGCAAAAGAGAGATTTGTTTGTTCTTTTTAATGCACCAAAAATTGAAATCTGAGATATTGCAATGGCTAATCGATCTTTGCATTCAAGATTAAGTTGTTTGTTCTAAGCATGCATTCCAAGGAAAATTGATTTTAATCCATGACATTCAAGAGTGTGTTTTGAACAACATATATTCAATAAAAAATGTGTTTAACCATTCAAGTTCATTTTAGCAGCATGCATTCAAAGACAAATGATTAAACATTCAAGTTCATTTTAGCAACATGCATTCAAAGAAAAATGATTAAACATTCAAGTTCATTTTTTTAGCAACATGAGAACCTGCAAGAAACATGGTTAGTGGTTTCATATGTGCTCCAACCTGCAATGAGACAGAAAAAAAAAAATTTAGTTAGTCACCCAAAATCTTCCAAAATGAAAGCTTAACTATGGGGAAAATTTTTTAAACTTTTTTTGTTGTTTTTCCTACGCGTAAAAATGCTAAGAATGTTCTAAATCCTACAGAACCACTAAAAGTGTAGGAACTGATATGCTAAAATAGAAATGTAACATAAATAGGCAGAGATGACATTTCATCAGGCAAAGACGCCAAAATTCGAAGATGCTGATCTGCGAAGATGCTAATCTACAGAGACATCAAAACTCGTAGACGACAGTCTGATGAAGAAGGCAGCTGGCAGCGTCAGAGATGACAATTGACGGATTACGGCAGCGGAGATGATAGTTCTAGCTCTGGAGGCGGTGCAGATGATAGAAGTTAGGCAAAGATGCTGAAACTCGTAGACGGTGATCTATGCAAATGCTGAAATTTGCAGACGATAGTTCAGGTTTCAACGTAGACTACCAGCAAATAGGCGAAGACGTCGAAACTCGCAAATGACATTTTGAGTGGGCAAAGACGACAATTGATCTTTTGTAGACGACATTCTGCAGAGACGACTGGCGGAGATGCCAGTCTACGGAGATGACAAGCGGAGACGCCAATATGCAGAGATGACACTGTGCGAGGTGAACTGACGGACGCGGGTTTTTTCTAAAAAAATTTATTTTCTTGACTTTTTTCTGGATTTTAAAGGGTATATCTTTCTCTCTAGTGTGTCCTTCAACCTGCAAAAACAAGCAAAAGTACCTTGCACCCACTCAAATCTCAACAAAAATTAAATGGTTAGTTTGTAAGCATAAAATATAGATTGAAAAAGATTAAGGAATGACCCATAGTGGGGTCCAACTGGGTGTGCCAAAATGTAAAACTAGATCTTAGTGTGCAAGGAACATTAATATTAAAGAAAGCATTCACAAATGAAAACTAAGTTCACATATATGCTTAGACAAAGAAAACAAACAAGAGATTCAAACCTCAAAAGATGAAGCATTTCATTGCTTTCTTGATTTTGTAGATGCATCCTTTGATGTGAATGTATGCTCAAGATGCTCAAAGTTGCTTCAATGGAGATGGGTAATGGCAAATTGGTAGCTTTGTTAGCTCTCAATTTGGCATTATAAGGGTATGGGTATGGATTTTGGCTCTCAAAAGGGCATGATAACTTTAGCTCAGGGATTGTTGTTGAAATGGCTTGGGAGGGGATTCAATTTATAGGCTAAGGGCTTGAGGGATGGAGGGCTAAGATGCAAGGAGAGATGAAGGCTTAAGGAGGGCTAGGATGCACTCAAAGGAGAGCACATGGATTGTTCTTGTTTAGCATCAATGAGAAGGTGACACTTGTCACAAAGAGGATAAGTGTGAGAGGGTAGGGTAAAGGGTTGGTTAAAGGCATGATGAGTGGGGTTGAGTATGTAAGAGAGATGTAAGAGGAATGAGTGTGGAAGAGGAAAGAGTGTGGAAGATGGGTGTAAGAGTCATGGTGGGCTTGTAAGAGTCTTTTATGTTTTGTAAGAGCACTCATGACTTGGTGGTTGGGATTTTTGAGGGGAGGCTTTGGTTTGGTTTAGGAAAGTCTTGAACTTGCTTAGGGAATGTGACAACATTAGGGGGTGGATTAGGCTCGGGTTTAGGATTAGATTAGGGATGTTAGAGATGTGCAAGTGGATGGCATTAATGAGGGTGGGTGAGTTAGTGGCTAAGCTTGGTTAGTATGGGTGGATGGGGTGGATTAGGCTAAATGGAGGATTAAGGATAAGTTAGGGGTTTTTAGATTTGAGGATTTTATTTATCAAATAGATTTATTTAATAAATGGGAATTTTTGGAATTAGATAGAAGAATAGGATTTAATTGATAAATAATAGGTTATTTGATTTATCAATTAGGACTATAGATGATTAATTAAATTAATCAGCTAGGGATGGCGAAGGATTAATTAAATAAGAATTTAATTAATGATGCCTTTAGAGATGGCTAAATTAGATTACCAAAACAGTGTAATCAAATTTAGGTGTCTACACTTAACACTTGGTTTCCTACCACACTATGCTTCAAAAGGTTTTATCCCATCTAAGGCCTTATGCGGACTTCTATTTTAGATATAGTTGGCACAACACATGGCTTCAACCCAAAATACTTGATTGAGAGACTTGTGTTGAAGCATGCAAGTAGTCATTTCCTTATGGGTTTTATTCTTTCTTTTAGCTACACCATTATGTTGTGGCGTGTATGCAACTGAATGTTGAAGATCTATCTCCTCATGTGTGAAAAAGTCTATAAGTCTAGAGTTGACATATTCTCTGCCATTGTCTATCCTTAGGATCTTGATGGCTTTCCCAGATTTCTTCTCATCTTGAGCTTTGATTGTGATAAATTTTTCAAAGACTTCACTCTTATGACCAAGGAAAAAGACCCAAGTGTACCTTGAAAATTCATCAATAAATGTGAGAACATAGTGGGCCTTACCAAAGGATGGTACTAGAAAAGGTCCAGCTACATCACTATGAACCAATTCTAGAATAGCAGTTGCCTTCCAAGACTTCCCCTTGTCATATTTCTCTTTAGGATGTTTACCTGCTTCACAACCTAGACATACACCCTCTAAAAACTTGACTCGAGGTAGACCAATGACTATTTCCTTGCTACTTGATTGCTAAAGGTAGCGATAATCAAGGTGCCCAAATCTCTCATACCATAGTTTACTTTGAGTGTTTGAATGAGTCAACAAAGCAAGAGATGTGGATTTTGGCACAAAATGTGAGAAAGAATAAGGTCTAGTCTCATGGTTTTCCTTTCCAATCACCACCATTGAATCATCTTTGAGGTTTTTCACCACTACTGTGTCAGGGAGGAACTCTACTTTATTGCCACATCCAATGTGAGTGATTTGATAGATGGAGAGAAGGTTAGTGCTAATGTTAGAAACATGAAGTACATCCTTGAAGATGCCATTCTCTAAGTCAACATTCCCTTTACCTTCTACTTCAACTTGAGCATCATTGCCCACATAGATGTATGGTACATTTGAAGGTTTTAATGAGGAAAATTGCTTCCTTGAATCACACATATGATGAGTTGCTTTAGAATATAGAACCCATTCCTCAACATTGTTTGTACTTGCAACTAAAGCTTGTCCCTTACCCTTTGAAGTGGATGAAGAACCCTTTTCCTTGTATGCATTTGGAACATCAATTTTGTGTTTCCTCATAATGTTTACTGATTCATCAATCTACTTATCTTTGCACTCATGTTCATCATGTCCATTCCTCTTACAATAGGAACATGTTTTCTTGTCCTTCTTGTTTGAATTAGTCCCCTTTTGATTATTCTTGGAAGAAGACTTTCCTTGTTGTGAAGAAGAATGTTGAGTACAAGAAGATTGACTTGGGGAAGATTATTACTTTAAGGAGGATTGTTGTGTGTCATCTTGTGGCTTAGCCTTCCATTGCTTCTACTTCTTGTTTGAGTTTTTTCCACTTGAATTACCTTCATTTGCTACCAAGACTTTGGTTTTGGAAGACTCAAGAATTCCCATACCCACTAGATTGTCATGTTCAAAGATCAACATTTTTGAGAATTTCTCAAATGAAGGCTTAACATAGGCACTATCCATTGTCACTTTGTGTTTATTAAAACTAGAAACAAAAGAAACATACATTTAGGTGGAAGATAATTCATGATGTGTTTAATCATCTTCCCATATTTAATGGGTTCACCACAATCCTCTAGCTATGCCCTATACATTTCTACTCAGGTAAGATAGTCTTTAATTGTGTCAAAATTTCTAGGATCCAACTTGAGAAGTTTGTCCTGTATAGTATAAGCCATGTCTTCATCTATTGTCCCATACAAAGCTTCTAGTTTAGCCCAAACCTCTATTGGATCTATAAGCTTCCGAATATGAAATTTTTTAGGATCATAAATATTCTTCAACAAGGTTCCTAGGGCCATCTCTTGTTTGGATTCCTAGTCTTCTTTTCAAACTTCATCAGCATCAGCAGGAGGTTTCTTAGCTGCACTAGTTACATAATGCCATAAACCTTTTTCTACCAATGGCTCTTTAATGTTTTCTTTCTAAGTAGCATAATTATGCGGAGTATACTTTGAAAAAGAACCCATAATGCAAGAACACAAGATCAAGGAGACACAGTACACAGTTCACACCCCCCCTTTTCACTCAATCAAAAAATCCCCCCCAAATAAATGATTTTGGCACTTTATATATAGTGCATTTACAATGGGCCACTTGCCAAAATGGACAAAGTGAGATTTTTGATTTTTTTGATTACAACCTCTAAATAGAGTACAAATCTAGACTACTACAAATAGCTCAAAATTACATCAATTGTGAAGCAATACAATGCAAAACAAAACCTATCTCTAAAAGTGATACTTATGTCCAAATAAGACTACAATCTGACAACAGATCTGAAAACTAGACAAAAAAAATACACTTTCAAAAAAATGGAACATAAAAAGAAGTCCAGCTGAGCCCATACGATGTGTTTGAAGTTGCAAAAAAGTAGGATTAGATACGTATAGTCACAAAAAAATTCTTATACTAACCAACCCATGCACCAAAACTAGAAACTAGCTAAACCATTGAAAAATTTAAGAAATTTTACCCAAAATAAAAAAAAATTGCACTAGATTTGGAGTTTAGATGATCGAGTTATGGTTGTTTTAAGTTGGGCTACCAAATCAAAATTGCATCTAAAGAGGGGTCTGCAGAGGAAAACATTGTGTTAAATTTGATGGTCAAACAACCATTGTAGCAATTCAAAAATGCCCTAAAATGACATCCAAATGGCCGTCAAATTTATGCTCTTGATTTGATGACATTAGCATCTGAGGAAGCCTATGATGATGTCACACTGTATGGATGTTGATGTAACATGTATAGAACTATATGAAACTATACAAAAATTTTTGTCATGGCACCTTGCATGGCATTACAATTTGCAGACTCAGTTTGCTGACATCACAGGATGACATGTCCACAACTTAGGTGGCTCTGTTGACTTTTCGATGTTAGCGGGCTGCGTGTTTTCTCAAAACTCAATGTGGCTCTAGCCACATGTTGGCTCGGTGGCTATGGGTGTAACATGTGGCAGAACCCTTCGCAGAGGTGTTGTGACTTAGTGCTTGCATGACATGGATGATATAAAGCCTGCCACATGTGTGGGCATGATCATTCGTCACAATGGGAGTAATGGCACCAAAATTATGTTTCTCAAGCTGGAATAAACTTTTTGGTCACTAATTTCACAAAAAATGGCAGGAACTAAGTTTTTATAGTCCCACATTCATCAGAAGTGTGGACTAAAAGCTTTTTAAAAGCCAAGCTACAGATTGATTAATACAAAGGCAAGTGGTGCACTTGGGAAATGCTCATCGGATTCCCTTAGGCTATGGCTAGTGTGTTGTAGTCCCCACTGAGTGGAGGGAAAGATTTGGTCATAGGTTCAGTGTGTGGTGCTAGAAATTAATGTGGTCGGCAATGCATTGTGCTCGTGTGATAAGGTTCAATACCTGTGAATTAAATAAAATATTCCCTGTAGAATAATAACACTTTTCACTGCACAAAGCCAGGTGTGACTGCCCAATGCTTGGGCCAAAAAAAATTTCTCTGCCTGGGTGTCTAAAATTGAAAAAGCATAATTCCAAAAAAGCAGAATTAATGGATCCAAAAATTAATTAATCAGATCGAAAAAGACCATACCCAGATTTACAGATCAGGCCTTCGGGTTCTAATTTGCAAAAAAAAGTTTGCCTCGCAATTGACTATGACCTAAAATAGGCAAATGTATAGCCAATCTTCACCAAATCATCACTCTAGATGCAATGGTGAGGTCTACTTCGGCTCTACATGCTCCCAATTGTAGCTGATGCTTTAGATCTAAATTGGGTCTCTTAAAGAGATGAAGCAAAAAGGTCTCCAATGGCTATGTGATGAGTATCTCCCTCAACTCTGATACCATGTAAGAATCTTCTTTAGGGTAGAATTTACCCAAGACCAAGGAACTCAAAACACAAGCACAAATAAGACTAGAGTATGATCATAATAACAATATAGTACTCAATACAATGTCCAAGTACACTAGGAGTGCCTCAATATAAAGGCCTCTAAGATGCATCTAGAATGTCTCAGAATTAGCATCATGATAAGTCCAACAACCAAGCACATGTCCACCAAATATAGGTTATCCTTCATTAAGCATAGAAGTAAGTGTGATGATAAGAGGATAAGCCTATAAAGGTGAAACATGCACATCAGTATTGTAGACAACATGTGCTAAATTAGAAGTGCAAAAAATTGTGTTGTCTACATGACAACTCAGTGAATGATGCAAACTCCTATGTTGTAGATACCATGTGCACAATTAGAGTTGTGTACTTTTGTGTTGTCTACATGACAACTCTAGAAGATGTGCAAACTCAAAAAATGTTGAAAAAAATGTCTACATTAGGGATGTAAATGTTGAAAAAAATTGTTTAATTTTATATTTTCATTGATGTTACACAAATTTCACACTAACTAAGCACAATTAGTATTAACTGAGCTCAGTCAGTGGTGTAATCACAAGGTTTACTCTTGCTTCCTAGTCCTTTCCTAGGGCTTATAGGGAATTCCTCTTACCTTGATGGTGATTACCCACTCACCAACCTTGGATCAATCCAAGTTCCACTCCATTCACCTTGTGACACCAACAGAAACAAAGTACAACATGGGTAACCTGAGGGAGATACTCATCAAATATACTAGAGTTCCTATACTCAGAAAATATGTTTTTGGCCTATTATTGTGTGTTTTTTACTTTAAACATGTAACTAATGACTTTTTTTCACCAAAATTTAATGAAATGAAAAGGATTTATTAAGAATGTTCTTATCTTTTCATAAATGTAAGGTTTCTTAAATTACAACTTTAGTAAGTAATTATTACTTATTTTCTAATGGAGTTATGTATTAAGTGCAGATTGACACACTACTTGAAAAAAAACTATAACTTTCAAATGGTACAACATTTCTAAAATACAAAAGATGCATCATATTCTATGCTTCTTCTAGTATAAGGAAAAAAAGAAAAATTAAATTTTGCAAAGTTTTGAATTAGTTAAGGTGGCCAGACACTATAGTTTTTCAATTGCAAAAATACTAGAGTAGAAAATTAATAATTATTTATTTATTTAAGATAAAAATACCCGAAAATATATATCACATCCAGGCATGAGTCTACTTCTTATATCTAGAATATTATTAAAATATATTACCATTTGATTTTGATTAAGGTGGTCACACATACATCCTCTTATTTTTGTCCTAAAATTTTTGTATTGTTGCATTAAATTTCAAAATTTTGACTAATCAATTTTATTTTATTTTTTAGATAAGGCCAAGTATTTTAAAAACTAAATCTAATTTCCTAGAGAACCTTTTCTCTAAACTTTTTGATATAGAGTTTATAACAAGTAGAAAATTGCATGTCAAGTTGGCATAACCTTGATTTGTTGATGTTTTATTGTCACTTAAGAGCATAGTTTGGTTGACCATGATCCTACACATACCCTAAATGAAGATTAATATTTTTGTTTACTAATGTAGCTATAATATAGTCTTTTGTGCCTCATCTGAGCACTTTTAGGCCTTCAACAGTGAACCTAAAGTTTATATACCAAAACTGCAAACAAACAATCCACCAAAAATCTATGAATACACATGATATGGCACCGAGCCTCAACTCGTAGAATAATATATGCAA
Source organism: Cupressus sempervirens (assembly GCA_028749045.1). NCBI lineage: Eukaryota > Viridiplantae > Streptophyta > Pinopsida > Cupressales > Cupressaceae > Cupressus > Cupressus sempervirens. Next base: position 974,853,688 of record CM053792.1, on the reverse strand, counting down.
GATTAATATCCACCTCTCAAATTAGGACATTCCAAGCTTGTATGGATTACATACCAAGTAGTAAGTCTCCACAAAAACCAACTCTACATTAAGATAACCCTTATTCAAACAATTGAAAAAAAAATTAAAAAATTGGTTGATGCAAGATTGCTCTTACACCCAAGCTGATCATGTATCACAACTTGACCTTTCTTATATATCATAAGATACAAAAATTTGGCTTGTAAACTCTTTCAAAACATCAATAAACATCATTCAGCTAGGTTGTATTAACACAATAATTAACAAAAGTAATTTGTTGTAAGTTGGCTAACACTAGATTGAACACTTGGTTAATATTGATCTTCCTTTGATGACAAAACAAACTTGGTTTACACTATCTTATTTGCAGACTAACCAACTAGGTTTACACTAACTTTCTTCATAGACCGTCCTGACTCATTTTACACTGTAATATGCTTAGCTGATACTAAAAACTTCCATAGTATTCGACTTAGTTAGAGTGTGGCATTTGTGTAACATTAATGACAATATTAAATTAAACAATTGTTTGCAACATTTACATACCTATTATGTTGCTTCTAGTTATGTGGCATTTTTAACCTATATTCTGGGGGCTCATTGTTCTACATTGTGAGCAACATAATAGTCACTTCCATTGTCTCTTCACTTGGGGGCAAGGGCTCTATTTCTTTTTCCTACGGCTCTATTTCTTTTTTCTACAAATGTCATAGGATCCATTATCTCCCTTTGTTGAGTTTTTATTATTATTTCTATATGATGACATCCTTTCTTGCATTAATTTATTGTGATTACTTGACGAATAATATCCGAAGTGCAATCTTATGTTTTCCTAAAGTTGTACATTTCTAGTATTAATGGAAACTACTTACAGAGACATGATGTATCCATCTTCCATTCTTGAATGTATCCAATATCCTTTATGCATTTTTATTTTCTTATAATTTATTGTTCTCTCTTGTATTCATTTATTTATTTATATGTAGGGACCAACATTTTTTGTACAATTCTAAGCTTGTAAGTGCATCCTTATTAAAAGAATTTATTATTTAGGGCATATAATGGATTTTCTTTCTCTCTTCTCTTAAAGATTAGTTATCCTTTTATTTTTCCTTTTTTGATGGCTAAGAAGACCATATAATATGCTTATCTTTCATCTTTATATCTCATTTCTCTATATATTTGTATCATTTTATGATGCATTCTTATCTATGGGTATGAAATGCTTGGTTACATGAAAGATTGTGTGTCTCTACCTAGCAAATATCTTTTCATGCCTTGAATTTTAATGCTTCTAATAAAATAATAATATATAGTTTACTTGATATGTGATATATTTTCTAGCAACTTATGGTGTTTGAAATTGATTATCATATGATGTTTCTTGCTTTAAGTTTCTCTATTGTATTGCATTATTCTATAATACTTCTTGTTGGATATGGGGTGTTTGGATTTGTGCATGGCTATCAATTTTTTCTTACGAATCATCCTTATATCTTCCAAGAATTTTTTTTATATAATCTACCATAGACTTCCTTTTATTTCCTCATCCTTGGGGAACAAGAGGCTTTGTATATTTTTTATCTCTTTTTCTAAGGATCTACTTTCTTAGGGTTAAGTCAAAATTGTATATTATGTGAGATTGTTCTTTCTTTATGAAGGATTATGTCTTTCACGTGGATTAAATATCTTTTGTAATACATTTGAATGTCTTGTGTCATCACCCATTCTTTATCAAGAAATACTCTTTCCATTATGTGTACACTTTCCCTTTCTTTGGGTTAAATTTTTTTGTCCTTCATCCAAGGATTCCTATTTCACCTACATATAGGGGGTTGAATAGGAAAATTCTTGTTCATCTTCCCCTCTTCTTGGAGATGATATCTTGCTCAAGTGTTCATCTTGGGTAGATTTTTTGTCATTAATATTTATCCCTTTTGAGGATTCTTTTTCCATAAGTGGTATATCCTTTTTACAATTGATCTTATGTTCTTACATTGTAAGGGTTAAGGCCCTTCATTATGAATATAGTCTGCATTTTTTCTTTAATGATATCTCCTTATTGTGTGAAGTGGGTATCATTTTTCTCTTCCTTCTCATGTCTATTATATAAACATGATAAGGAGGGGGGCATACATACATCCTCCTTGTACTTTTTTTTTTCTAACAATAATCATGTAGATAACATGGATTCTAAGCATGTACTTGATATACTTTCTAGATTATCCTCACACATATGCATTATTTCTTTATATATTTTGCAAACAACAACAAAAATGCTGAATCTCATTTATTGCTAACACATAGAAATTTGCTAAATCTCATATTTGCATAACACATCCAGATATATGATAAAGCATATGGTATGTGAGAGAAAATCAACCTAGAATCCTTTTTAAGATGAGCCTATTTGAGCACATGCATACGATCAAGTAAGATTAGGAAAGAAAGAACAAAAATAACTAGTGGAAATGTTATTGTGGACATTCCAATTTATCTTTATACATTTGCAAGGTGAAAGCAAGGATGATTGGAAACATCTTTTGAAGCAAGAGAGTTCTTCATCTTCTCCATCTACTCTATCATTCAAGCATTCAAGATTCAAACATGAAGTAGAAAACATGGATCATGATTATGGCTTAGAGTACTTTAGCTATGGTGGTGTAGTGTGCTGGTTGTCCTCGAATCTATGTACTACTGCTTCATCTTCATTAAAGTAAACAACTTCATGCTAGTGTTTCAATCTAGATATATTTATCTTGGCATTACACATTCAGAGCTCAAAAATGAGAATCACACACATTACAATTAACATATCAGTGACCTGTGGAAGTAGAAACTATTAAAGTGGGGGGTTAGTTCTAAGGAAAACCCCTACATAGCCATCCAAAACACCAAAATTCAGATTTCAATGGATCTCAGAAGGTGGAACCAATTGTATACTTGAGTACCCTTTTAAACATTTATCAAAATTGCAAAATCAAAATAAATGTCACACATAGCTCTATAGAGCCAAAGTTTCCCCCATAAGATCTCCTAATGATTTGTGGGTTTTGTAGATTTTGTGGTTTATAGCCTAGATTTGGTTCTCTTTATCCTAGGAAGCAGCACAACAAGCATAAAATTGGATCCAAATATTCAAGATATGTCATTTACATATCATTTTCAATTCAGAATTTAATATCTCTACTTTGTATTATACATCTTGCATAAATGTAACTTAGTAATTAGCTTGGATATTGAAGGGTTTAGTGTATCATGTTACATATCTTGATGATGATTTGATCTTTGTTTAAGTTGATGCTCTATTATTACTTGGATTGCATTGACCTACCAAGGTTTAAGATCTTTGAGAATTGGTTGGAAAGAATCATTTTAATTCATTTTAAATTTTTGAGGTGTGTGGTTATGTGAGGAACTTAGGGTTTATCTCCTTGACTCACATTTTCCCCTACATAATGTTGATGAGGTGTGTGGTTATGTGATGAACTTAGGGTTTATCTCCTTGACTCACATTTTCCCCTACATAATGTTGATAGACAACATCAATTTTTTTTTTACATATTGACCCCAAAACTTGTATTTATCTATATAATGGTTTCCTAGTTCTTAAATGAGGGGAATTAAACCTTATTACATCAATAAATTCCATGAAATGCATGTTTACAATTTTTTTGTCCTTTTATGCCATTATAGACAATTTGTTAACAACTTTTCTTGAAAGAACCAAAATAATTTTCTAATGCGTAGACTAATCTTAAAATATCCCAACATGGTCATTACGATCTTACATATGACCTAGAAAGAAATCAAAACATAAACAATCTAATTTTTTCCTCAAAGAGGTATGGGGACACATTTGGCACTCCTACACTACCCACTTAACACCTCATATATGGAGAATTTCATATTTTTGGTAGTGAGGGGGGAGAGAGGTTCATTTATTGTCACTACTATTAGATTATTATGAGTTGGTAAGGTCAATGTGGCCCTTAGTCACTTCCATACAACTTATACAACCAATTAAAGGGATACCTATATTGTCACTAATATTGGATTTTTATTGATATTTAAATTATAGATGTTTTAAGTGATATAAATATAACTTCCACCATTTCCATAAAATTCATTATCATGAGACATGCTAGTAATCCCTCTCACTCATAATGTAACCCCAAATCTTCATAATTCGAGTTCAAGTTTGTGTTGTCTCTCATTTATTGGTTTTTGACCTAAAACTTGGTAAACACATGTTTCACAACTTAATGATATGTCAATGTATATAATGAAGTTAATTTATCATCATATAACATCAACAAATTGTTATTTGCATTTATCGAATATTTTAGAAATGCATTTACCATAGTACTTAAAATAAATCTAGATCTTCAAAATCATTTTAGAAACATTTGCATGAGTGAAGTTTAATGTTTTTATTCATTCATGTGACTATAATTAAATTTTAGATAGTGGAAAAATTGACCTAAAAGAATTATCATTTAATAGTCTAATATCTATAATCTAGATCTTCATTATAATATAAAAATATTTGCATATTTAATGAAGATTAATGTTTTTGTTTATTGATGTAGCTATAATATAATATTTTGCTCAAGAGCCTATAACATAATGATAAATTGTAAGTCTCTTATCTGGGAAGTCTTGAATTCGAGTCTACTTGAACTTAACACATAATAATAATTAATTTGAAATAATAATAATAAATAATAATCTAGCCTTCAGCCCATTACCTATCAAAAAACTATAATATAATCTTTTAGAAAGTAAAGAAAACTTTGACTTAAAGAAAACCTATGTATAATTAATTTTTAGATAGTGGGAATTTTGACCTAAAAAATTTATCCTCTAGCAATCTAATAATTTATAATCTAGATCTTCATTATCATATAAAAATATTTGCATAAATGAAGAATAATATTTTTGTTTATTGATGTAGCTATAATATAATCTTATGGGCAAGAGCCTATAACACAATGATAAATTGTAAGTCTCGTATCTAGGAGGTCTTGAATTCAAGCCTACTTGAACTTAATATAAAATAATAATTAGTTTGAAATAATAATAATAAATAATAATCTAGCCTTCAGCCTGTTGGTGTTTGAAAGCGTTACCCATTTCCAATTACCCTGATGAGAACAAAACACATCTAGGGGCAGCTAACTCCCATTTTCAACATGCCCATTCAGACACTAGGCCAACTATAAGGCTTGACCCTACTTCTTCTTCAGGCTCTACAATACCTAGGGGGGTAGACCTATAGATTCTTTAAATGGTACTAGTTATCAAAACATACACTAAATCTATTATGAAGCAGATAAAACCCTTATTTCTCTTTATAAATTATGAAATAACATCAATCTATAGTAGCTAAATGCAGATCTAGGAATCTCAGAAGCTGAGTGAGGGCATTCTATTATAGCTCTTCAACATGAAAGGGAAAAGCATTGATTATTGATGTTGATGTTCAACAAATCCTCAAACATGCAGCAAAACCTAATGATCCTATTTCTGATCAATGCCTAATCCATTGGGAAATTCCATGAATTAAAAACATACCTCTATGATGTCAGGACATATTCTGTATACCTAGACATCAAATCTATCTAATCATCTTGTGATTTAGACATCGATGTTCATTCAGATCTCATTCTCACAAAATATCCTTCTCAACATAACCAATAACCCTGTCAAACACATCAAGCATTCACTTGGCACTTTGTTCCAACAGCAAAATATATCAGACATACAACCTAAAGGGGAAGCGAATGGATCTTAGCTCTTTGTTCCAAGACCACATAAGACTATAGATTACTGAGACAGGAGATGAGAACCAGAATGAAACTAATGAAATGCTTGCTCATATGTATTCATTTCCTTGAAACAATACAATCAAATGGATGAAATTAAAACATGAAACAACCTAACATATCAGAACTATCTGTATTATTTGCACTACTGTTGTTCACATGAGAAGAAATTACTGAAGAATGGAGGTGGAATCACAATTCTGGATCCAAAGAAGTGGTCTCACAGAATGACTACAAATTTCTTACCAACATTGGTTTCATAGTAGCAAAAAAATGGAACCCCTAGAAAGAATGAAAGATAGAAAGACATAGCAAAGGAAAGAATCTCAGATCTGATCTTCAAGTGACAAGTGTCCATTTGAAATGCAATCCACTGTAACTGAATAACATCTTCCTTCCATCTCCCATTCTGATCTGATCTTGTTTCATCATTTCTATTACTAACTTGCAAAATATCTCTGTTGAAATGATGAAACCTTGCTGAGTCACCAAAATATCTGATTTACCCATTGAAGTGCTTGTGAAATCTCAATTTTTACAGAATGAATGTGATCAAAAATTGACCCAAATTGAATCTTTGCTACCTTTTAACTATATTCAGGTAATCACCATGCTAGGAAAAAATTTTGAACTTTCATACCTAAATGTGGTTGCAGAAAAGGAACTTGAGAGAAAACCTCATGTAATTCAAACAAATGGCTTCCTGCGTAAAAACTAGCCACAAAATCAAAAAATACAGTTTCTCCCGATTCTGACACTAGATAGTAAGACATGCTTTGCATACTAGGAGCCCCTTGAAAGTTGATTCAAAAAATGACTCCTCCGCTAGAAAAAATTAGATCTGCACATCTTTGAATTTTAAAAATACAAAAAAAATTAAAATAATCTAATGTCTTAACATTAGAATTAAAACCCCATTTGATTTTTAAAAAACTGACGTGCATTTTTGAGAGAAAACATTTAAAATTTATTTTTTTCAAACTTTTTAAATTTTCCCTCTCCTTCAATTCGAGTCAACAGACTTTGACCATCTTGTCACCACTTGGTGACCTATGATTGGTCGATCATTGCTCTCAGATGCCACATCATCGCCCCAAGGACCCAGTGCCACATGTTGAAAATGTGCTTCCTCACATTATTTAACCACCCTGAATCTTTGTTTTGCAGGAATGCACACGCCATTGGATCATGACATGTGTCACGATCATGTGTGCCTACCTGAAATACTCCTAATCTGTGCCACCTCATCACCTAGTGAGACCTGCCGCCACATGTCACATGCCCGCTTCCTTAGATTATTTAACTTCTTTGCATCTAGACACTTGTCATCATCTTGTGTGCCCCTTCCACATCATTGCAGTTGCATCCGCGTCTAAAATTTTGTTACATTGGATCCAACTGTGAATCCACCTCACCCTGGGTAGGTCCACTATGCAAGAACTTCCTTTAAAGGTGTCTCTTTAAGACATAATGAAATACATGTATAATTGTATTTAAACCACTCAAACTTCTGTTACCCACTCAATGTGGGATAAAATAACCATGGAAAGTTTTTTAAAAAATATCACACTGTCATTGTTCCTTCTATGTCTACGGCTTGCTTCTTCCTTCGACCCTACTGTTTTACTTTAGCATTACATGCTACGTATGTTGCTACAGTAAAGACTCGGCACCCAATTTTATGTGTTTGACTGCATTTTTTGTATTGTTGTGCTCCCTTGATGCAGTCCCCTCTCGTTTATGCTAGTCAGCTTCATCATGGTTGGGCAGCTTCTTTTTTTGTTGGAAGTGTCGACCTTCTTTCAACTCCCCTCTACTAGCAACATTTTTCTAAAAATGTGGGGCTTTGAAATTGTGCATCGACTTCCTCAATGTATGCTTGTTGTTGACTTTGAATCTCCTATGATTTCCTTTTATATCAGTCGGTCCTAGAGTTCTTTTTAAAATGCATGGAGGATGCATCTTCTTAGCGGCTTCTTTCAAAACTTAAATCTCTTCTAACACGTGAGACCATTGCTGGACGTTTTTCATAAAATGTAGATCTCTGCATTTTTTTTAATCCATTACTAAATGGTTTTCTTTTTAAAATGTTTCCTTGAAAGCTGCCTTTTCTGGCTTGTGAGCTTGGTTTTTGTGCCTTTCTTGACAGTACTTAGCGCTTGCACGACTGCTCCCCTTTCAGGCTTCCCCTGTTTCAATGTGACTTTGTTTCTTTGCTTTCAATGACTACTTTATTGGACGCCTCCTGCTTTGGGCATTTTTTTATGAAGATTCTCTTCAAACTCTTCAATTGTTCAATAACTTCTATATTCTCCAACCCTAGACAATACCTAATCCAGACCCTTACCAATCCCTTCAAACTTTTAATAACTGATACATCCTCCAAGATTCGACAGTGGTTAACAATGATCTTCTTCAAACAACTGATATGCCCACTATTTGGCAACTCTTTCAAACTGCTACATACTCTTATTTGAAATGTTGTATGATTCAACATATCATCAACCCATACATTCCTCAGCTCTTTATATTTCAAAAGCACCATACATTATAGTGTGGTTACCCCTCTAACATCCACTTCAATTAGATCTGGCATGGTATAAAGCTTTGAAAGATATAAGATTCAGACATAAGGTTTCGCAAGCTAAGACCCTCCATGTTTTATATGCATGACACAGAGTTATGGCTCCAAGGCTTCCCATACAAAACCTATTATCAATCGTATCTCCACCATCGCCTAGAGCAACTTCATCTTCTAATTAGAAATTTATCAACTCTAATGTTTTCAGATGGGTAAGTTCTTTCACAGATTTTAGCAAGCAATTTCATTCTAAAATTTTACTTTCAAAGTTTAGTCATAGCATTTCCAGACCTTTTAACAATCCAAAGAACCTTAACAGTTCTTTTAGATCTCTCATAGATTCATCTTTAGGTGAGTCTGTAAGATAAGGCCTAACAAAGCAGAGTAGCTCTCTCAGCTTGAGTGAAACCTGGTTATTATCCCTTTTCCACAACCTCTAAGGAAATTCTCCTATGAGCTTTAAAATGTGCAAATTTTGTAAAGGAACCCATTCAGGAAACTTATAAAATTCCATGATGCTCAATCAATCAAGTGGAAACAGTCGGGCCCCAAAGTGGGTCCGGCTAAAAAGAAAAATTTGTTTCCAAACAACTGGCATAGCAAATTGATCCATTGATCTTCTCGAACTACAGCATTAATTTGATCATTAAAATCTCATTTACTCACTTTGTGCAAACTGTCAAATTGGTGCGAGATGGTCCGTTAACTTCCATTAAAAATCGATCCAAATAGATAACTGTGCTTTGAAATCCGAGATACTGATTCTCTTCTCCGCATTCTTGCACCTTGTTGAATCTCATCTCATGAAGAATTTGAGGTCAAAAGATATTCTCTATCAAAGTTGACCTCTCTGAATCACCTGCAGATAAACATGTCAGAATACCATAAACTGGATTCAGAACTGGCCTTGAAAATTGGGCAAATGAGCTCATGGGGAAATGAAAATTTAGACACTGGTTCTCTGTCATGAGGATACTATGATTCTACAGTTTTGGCTCATGAAGAATTATTGGGTAAATTTGGCAAGGACACAAAGTTGACTACTTGGATTTGCAAGACAGAGGACATCAGTAAAATATCATTTTTTATGAATGGAATGACCCTGGGAAAGTGTGAAAACGGATTCGTCATAACTTGCAAACTAACACACTTAGAGTATTTTTAGAGGACAACACAAGGGTACATTCCATTTGATTTCACCAATCACGGATTAGGAGTTATAACATCATGAATAGGGGTTCCGACAAATTTACAAATGTTGACACCAGTAAAAAGCTAGGAATTGCATTTGGAATCATGTTTGAAAACTGATCAAACAGATTTGTCATAAGCTAAAACTTGAAACGAAACAAGCCTCTGACCTCTAAAATACAACACAAATGAAATTTTAGCATTTTGGTCAACTGGTCAAAAGTTACAACACGTCAAACAAGGCTTCCCAGAATTAGGTGCAAAATGCAAAAGCATGAAAATAGTAACTAACCAACTTTGAGGGATTTGAAACCTAATCAAATGAACTCAAAATGAATCAAAATCTGAAACATAGGTTCTTAGGTATGGACCCTAGACACTCTCAAAGTGGTGAATCACAAAACCTTTCTGGGTATGAGATATTCAAATGCAAACACAGCCTCCTGTCACTGTTTGACACTTAGGTTAAAAATGAAGATTTGTAAAATGCTTAAAATAGGACTTCGCAGAATGGTTGAAAACATCAGCTTAACTTCATGGAACAGGTAGATGGGCTGAATGGAAGGTATTAGAAGCATTAAACACCTCATGGGTCTCAAATTGACAACCGGGTACATAGGCTTCACAAAGCATTTATAAGGCTCAATTTTCTCAAAATTTTTGAAATGTGACTAAAATTGAGGCATGCAATTTTTAGTCCCAATAGTGGCTCTGTCTAGGGATGCATGCCCCTTGTGGGTGTGACAAGATTTTAGATCTCTGGAGGAAGTAGACCACACACCTGAACTCCAAAAATTTTCTCGAACAACTTTATTGAAAGCAGGGACAAACTACACTACTATGTACAAGCGATGGCCCCGGGCCACCAAAAGTTTCAAAACTTCTTACCTCTGTCAAAAACCTAATTCTCATTTACATCTCCCTGAGGTAAACTGAAAATCTCATTATCATTTGTTTCACCAATTAGATCAGCATACTAAAACAAATAACTTGGCAAAACAAAACAACTTCCTTCATTCTCATAGTGCATATAATATTCAAAGACCATTTCATATTCATGTTCACTATGAGAAAAAGAATCAGCATGCTCATGACTACACAAACTAAACTGAGAATCAAAATTCAACGATGATTCATGCACGCTGATCGGAAACACAAAAACTTCATAATCTACATCATTCACCAAGTTGCATGTATTAAAGGCTTGCAACTCACCTTGTGCCTCTGGCTACAAAAAATAGAATGGATTTTAATCAACTTCATGTATCATGTCATCACATAGCAAATCAGATCTGAAACTTATTGAAAAATTATCACCATTTTCTTCAAACAAAGGTTCATCAGACATATGAAAAGAATCTTCATTAAAATTCTCATTAGTAGGAACTCTATTGGCATCAATATTTTTATCAAAGAAATTGCTAGAGATACTTTCAAATGCATCAAACTCACTAGCATAAGATTCACCAACTTGTAGAGAAGATTTAACTATAGATTCATGTGTACCATTGTCGGTATTCACTTTATTGCATGAATCATCAAATCTCATCTCAAATAACTGCAGATTACTATCACATACTCCATTTGGATCAGATAAAAAACCAACTGATCTCTCATCATCATTAGTAACATCAATCATATGAATTTCTTCATTAAATGTTAAATCAGAATCAAAAGATATCAACAACCTCTCGTTATCATCTCTATAACATAGATCTGATTTAACATCACTCATGACAGTAGTAAATACATCTCTACTGGTCTTCATTTCTTCAAACAAATCTTCATGCTAATGCTGAAAGTCTTCAAAAGAATAACAATTTTGATACGCAGGAGAACAAACATAGGGGTATACATCATACCTTACATCATCCTTACGAGATGCACACACCAATAAAGGTGAAGTTGAATCACACATTGATACATACCTTTCAAACTCATGTTGTAACAAGGCTGAGACCTCATTAGTATTCAACAGATCTATTTCATAGACTTCTTCATCTTGATTGCAATTATTTCCCAGATAATCTAAAGAACTTATAATAGTAACACCATAAGTCATACAATCTGAACAATTAGTAGTATTTTCACAATACATATCCTCTTCCCTACACCACATTTGAACATTAGATGCATCACTACATTCAATTTCATTGCAGGAAGATACTTCAAGACTACTGTTATAACCCTTTTCATTCTCAAACATATTGTCATAGGACTCATCACTTTCACTATAACTATCAACATTTTCAATTTCAACAATACAGTAACCATTCTTTTCTAAATAGCCTTCACATTCTCTAAATACTCTCTCAAAGTATTTGATCTTTTCAAATCTTGCTTTCGCTATCCAATGTACTGAATCGGGCATGAAGACTAATAAAAACACAAAAGACCATGATAATTCACTGGGTCTTGCTGAAATAGGAAGCTCTAAGATTTCCAACTTGAATTGCATGTAAATCTGAATTGCATCTAAGTCATCTACACTTCCCACATTCCTTCGGATAGAAGAAATGACTTGACTATGAAGCTTTCCATACAACATAAACAAATTTTCATGTACCTCTTCATAGTTTGATAGAGTATTATCAGATCTACAATCTGAATCCATTTTGAGAATGAAGTTTCTACCTCTTTATCCTAGTGCTAAAAACCACTAAATAGAGGCAACCCTTTTAAAACACTTGACCTTCATGAAAAGAAGCATGAAAATCAAAATACCTCAAGTGCTGATGCTAAACTTTGATCTACTGATTTAGCACAGGTGCAAGACTGAAAATCCTTCACACCATTGATCAAACTTTGTAGAGCCACCACCTCTTTACAAGAGGAATAAAATAACCACTGTCGTGATCTATTTTTACATTTCAATTCTTTATAACAACAGATTGCAAACAACACTTTAAAACTTATCAAGAATTTAGAACTCCTTTTCAAGATCTATCAACAATTTTAGATCTACCCATACAACTGAAAGTCCTTCAAAATTTAGCAATGAAATCAACTAGGAACAAACTGGTACAAAGATTTGAGAGTCGCCACTCACTCATGTGAGATATAAAACATAATTTGTCACTTGACAAATTTGAACAAGACCCTCAATGTAGGAAAAACTTGCAGATGACTGACATCTTGAAAATAATTTACACTTTATAAATCAATTCTTGACTCTGGACTTTCTCAAAAGTATTTGCAAAAATTGAACTGATTGAAGATAGACCTATGACAGTCATAGAACACAATTTTCATCCAGTTTCTCAACACACTGTTGATAATGAATAAAGCTTAACTAGGGAACATGAAACTTCAACAAGGAAAAGGAACACATCTTTCTATTGATATGCTATATCCAATCCATTTCATGCTGGAGATTTTGGTTCTTTTTGAATGCAACTCCCCAGTAGAGTCACCATTTTGTTGGTGTTTGAAAGCATTACCCATTTCCAATTACCCTGATGAGAACAAAACACATCTAGGGGAAGCTAACTCCCATTTTCGATATGCCCATTCAAACACCAAGCCAACTATAAGGCCTGATCCTTCTTCTTCTTCAGGCTCTGCAAAAACTAGGTGGGTAGACCTATAGATTCTTTATATGGTACCAGTTATCAAAGCATACATTGAATCTATTATGAAGCAGATAAAACCCTTATTTCTCCTGATAACTTATGAAATAACATCAATCTATAGTAGCTAAATGCAGATCTAGGAATCTCAGAAGCTGAGTGAGGGCATTCTATTATAGCTCTTCAACATGAAAGGTAAAACCATTGGTTATTGATGTTGATGTTCAACAAATCCTCAAACATGCAGCAAAACCTAATGATCCTATCTCTGAGCAGTGCCTATTCCATTGGGCAATCCCATGAATTGAAAACATACATCTATGATGTCAGGACATATTCTATATACCCAGACATCAGATCTATCTAATCACCTTGTGATTCAGACATCATTGTTCATTCAGATATCATTCTCACAAAATATCCTTCTCAACATAACCAATAACCCTGTCAAACACATCAAGCATTTAATCTGCACTTTGTTCCAATAGCAAAATATATCAGACATACAACCTGAAGGGGAAGCAAATGGATCTCAGCTATTTGTTCCAAGATCACATAAGACTACAGATTACTAAGACAAGAGATGAGAACCAGAATAAAACTAATTAAATGCTCGCTCATATGTATTCATTTCCTTGAAACAATACAATAAAATGCATGAAATTAAAACATGAAACAACCTAACATATCAGAACTATCTATATTATCTGCACTACTGCTGTTCACATGAGAAGAAATTGCTGAAGAATGGAGGTGGAATCATAATTATGGATCCAAAGAAGTGGTCTCACAGAACGACTGCAAATTTCCTACCAACATTGGTTTCATAGTAACAAAAAATTGGAACCCCTAGAAAGAATGAAAGATAGAAAGATATAGCAAAGGAAAGAATCTTAGATCTGATCTTCAAGTGACAAATGTCCATTTGAAATGCAATCCTCTATAACTCAATAATTTCTTCCTTCCATCTCCCATTCTGATCTGATCTTGTTTCATCATTTTTGTTACTGACTTGCAAAATATCTCTGTTGAAATGATGAAACCTTGCTGAGTCACCAAAATATCTAATATACCCATTGAAATGCTTGTGAAATCTCAATTTTTATTGAATGAATGTGATCAAAAATTGACCCAAACTGAATCTTCGCTGCCTTTTAACTATATTCAAGTCATCACAATGCTAGGAAACAATTTTGAACTTTCATACTTGAATGTGATTGCACAAAAGGAACTTGAGATAAAACCTCATGTAATTCAAACAAACGGCTTCTTGTGCAAAAGCCAACCCCAGAATTGGAAAATTCAGTTTCTCTTGGTTTCGGCGGTATATAATAAGACATGCTTTGCATACCAGAAGCCCCTTGAAAGTCAATTCAAAAAATGACTCCACTGCTAGAAAAAATTAGGTCTACATATCTTTGAATTTTAAAAATCCAAAAATATTTAAAATAATCTAATGTCTTAACATTAGAATTAAAACCCCATTTGATTTTAAAAAAACTGACATGCATTTTTGAGATAAAACATTAAAAAATTCATTTTTTAAAACTTTTTAAATTTTCCCTCTCCTTCAATCCGAGTCAACAAACTTTGACCAGCTTGTCGCCGCGTGGCAACCTATGATTGGCCGACCACTATTGTCAGATGCCACATCATCACCACAAGGACCCAGTGCCACGTGTCAAAAATGCACTTCCCCACATTATTTAACCACCTTGCATCTTTGTTTTGCAAGAATACGCACGCTGTTGGATCATGACACGTGTCATGATCCTATGCGCCTACTTGAACTGATGCTAATCTGTGCCACCTCATCACCCAGTGGGACCCGCCGCCACATGTCGCATGCCCACTTCCCCATATTTTTTAACTTCCTCACATCTTGCGAAGCGGGCATCGTCGGATCCAGACACTTGTCATCATCTCGTGCGCCCCTTCCACATCATCACAATCGCATTTGCATCTAAAATTTTGTTACGTTGGATCCAGCTGTAAATCCACCTCACTCGGGTCGTGTCCACTATGCAAGCGCTCCCTTTAATGGTGTCTCTTTAAGACACAATGCCATATGTGTATAATTGTATTTAAACCACTCAAACTTCTATTACCCACTCAATGTAGGATAAAACAACCATGGCAAGTCTTTTAAAAAATATCACACTGTGGCTGTTCCTTCTATGTCTGTGGCTTGCTTCTTCCTTTGACCCTGCGGTTTTACTTTAGCATTACATGTTGCGTATGATGCTACAATAAAGGCTCGGCTCCCAATTTTATGTGTTTGACTGTATTTTTTGTATTGTCATGCTCCCTTGATGCAGTCCCCTCTCATTTATGCTAGTTAGCTTCATCATGGTTGGGCGGCTTCTTTGTTTGTTGGAAGCATGGGCCTTCTTTCAACTCCCCTCTACTGGCAACATTTTTCTAAAAATGTGGGGCTTTGAAATCATGCATCGACTTCCTCAATGTATGCTTGATGTTGACTTTAAATCTCCTACGATTTCCTTTTATATCGGTCGGTCCTGGAGTTCATTTTAAAATGCATGGAGGATGCATCTTCTTAGCGGCTTCTTTCAAAACTTAAATCTCTTCTAACACGTGAGACCATTGTTGGACGTTTTTCATAAAATGTAGATCTCTGCATTTTTTTTTAATCCATTGCTAAATGGTTTTCTTTTTAAAATGTTGCCTTGAAAGCTGCCTTTTCTGGCCTGCGAGCTTGGTTTTTGTGCCTTTCTTGATAGTACTTAGTGCCTGCATGGTTGCTCCCCTTTTAGGCTTCCCCTATTTCAATGTGACTTTGTTTCTTCGCTTTCAATGGCTACTTTATTGGACGCCTCCTGCTTTGGGCAGTTTTTTATGAAGATTCTCTTCAAACTCTTCAATTGTTCAATAACTTCTATATTCTCCAACCTTGGACAATACCCAATCCAGACCCTTACCAATCCATTCAAACTTTTAATAACTGATACATCCTTCAAGATTCGACAGTGGTTAACAATGATCTTCTTCAGACAATTGACATGCCCACTATTTAGCAACTCTATCAAACTGCCACATACTCTTATTCGAAATTTTGTAAGATTCAGCATATCATCGACCCATACATTCCTCGGCTCTTTACATTTCAAAAGCACCATACATTACAATGTGGTTACCCCTCTAACATCCACTTCAATTAGATCTAGCATGGTATAAAGCTTTGAAAGATATAAGATTCAGACATAAGGTTCTGCAAGCTGAGACCCTCCATGTTTTATATGCATGACACAGAGTTATGGCCCCAAGGCTTCCCATACAAAACCTATTATCAGTTGTATCTCCACCATCGCCTAAAGCAACTTCAACTTCTAATTAAAAAGTTATCAACTCTAATGTTTTCAGATGGGTAAGTTCTTTCACAGATTTTAGCAAGCAATTCCATTCTAAAATTTTACTTTCAAAGTTTAGTCGTAGCATTTCCAGACCTTTTAACAATCCAAAGAACCTTAACAGTTCATTTAGATCTCTCATAGATTCATCTTTAGGTGAGTCTGTAAGATAAGGCCTAACAAAGCAGAGTAGCTCTCTCAGCTTGAGTGAAACCTAGTTATTATCCCTTTGCCACAACCTCCAAGGCAATTCTCCTATGAGCTTTAAAATGTGCAAATTTTGTAAAGGAACCCATTTAGGAAACTTATAAAATTCCACAATGCTTAATCAATCAAGTGGAAATAGTCGGGCCCCAAAGTGGGTTCAGCAAAAAAAAAATTTTGTTTCCGAACAACTGGCATAGCAAATTGATCCATTGATCTTCTCAAACTAAAGCATTAATTTGATCATTAAACTCTCATTTACTCACTTTGTGCAAACTATCAAATTGGTGCCAGATGGTCCATTGACTTCCCTTAAAAACTGATCCAAACAGATAACTGTGCTTTGAAATCTGGGATACTGATTCTCTGCTCCGCATTCTTGCACCTTGTTGAATCTCATCTCTTGACGAATTCAGGGTCAAAAGATATTCTTTGTCAAAGTTGACCTCTCCGAATCACCTACAGATAAACATGTCAGAATACCATAAATTGGATTCGGAATTGGCCTTGAAAACTAGGCAAATGAGCACATGGGGAAAGAAAAAATGAGACACTGGTTCTCTTTCATGAGGACAATATGATTCTATAGTTTCGGCTCATGAAGAATTACAGGGTAAATTTGGCAAGGACGCAAAGTTGACTACCTTGATTTGCAGGATAGAGGACGTCAGTAAAATATCATTTTTTACGAATGGAATGGCCCTGGAAAAGTGTGAAAACGGATTCGTCATAACTTGCAAACTGACACACTTGGAGTAATTTTAGAGGACAACACAAGGGTATAATCCATTTGATTTCACCGATCACGAATTAGGAATTATAACATCACGAACAGGGGTTTTGACAAATTTACAAATGCTGACACCAGTACAAAGCTAAGAATTGCATTGGAATCACGTTTGAAAACTGATCAAACGGATTCGTCATAAGCTAAAACTTGAAATAGAACAAGTCTCTGACATCTACAATACAACGCAAAAGAAATTTTAGCATTTTGGTCAACTAGTCAAAAGTTACAACACGTCAAACAGGGCTTCCCTGAATTAGGTGCAAAATGCAAAAGCATGAAAATAGTAACTAACCAACTTTGAGGGATTCGAAACCTAATCAAATGAACTCGAAACAACTCAAAATCTGAAACATAGGTTCTTAGGTATGGACACTAGACACTCTCAAAGTGGTGAATCACAAAACCTTTTTGGGTGCGAGATATTCAAATGCCAACACAACCTCCTGTCACTATTTGACACTTAGGGTAAAAATGAAGATTTGTAAAATGCTCAAAACAGGGCTTCGCAAAATGGTTCAAAACGTTGGTTTAACTTCATGGAACAGGTAGATGGGCTGAATGGAAGGTATTGGAAGCATTAAACACCTCATGGGGCTCAGACTGACAACTGGGTACATAGGCTTCACAAAGCATTTATAGGGCTCAATTTTCTCAAAATTTTCAACATGTGACTAAAATTGAGGCATGCAATTTTTAGTCCCAACACAGTCCATACCTATCAAAAACTATAATATAATCTTTTAAAAAGTGAAGAAAATTTTGACCTAAGAAAATCTATCTATAACCTTCTTAAGTACTATGAATCCAAATAACAAAGAAAGAACAATGCATTTATGTAGTTTGAGTGAAGAGCTATGTTCTAGTGTACACACTATTAGAATTCCAAAGTATTCATTATCAAGTAGAGGACGATTCAAGCAGACCATCTAGAACTGCATTCCATAATTGTGGACGCGGCATCGGATGGTCTGCTTGAATCCAACAGACTTACTTGACCACATTGACCACACTAATATTTCTGTTTTATTGTTTGATATGAGGATGTTCAATGAATGTGCAGAATTTGTTCACCAGAACAAAGAAAACCAAACTTCTAACTAGTTTTGGAAAAAATGGTCATTTATTTAAGGTCAAGTCTTAGAAGCGTGCTAGATCATACTCTAATGTGAACTGATTCATCAAAAGATGACTGATTACAATATGATGTTGAAATACAAATACATCGACAACTGTAATTACAATATGCACATCTATAAAATGTGACTGTCATCCATAAAGAAGATGGAAGTTGGAATGCATCTTCACAGAGCTTAGCGTGAACTTTCGGCTGCACTCCCGTGCACTATTTCTGAAAAGGACATTTCTGTAACATTTAATTGTTTCAAAGAAAAAGCCAAGGCATGAAGGAGACAAATTGCACTAAAGTCTTTCAGTCTTCTCAGAACCTTACGACCTTTGTTTCATCAGGTCAAAGTGGCAGTGCACATTTTCCACGCATGTGCAAGACCAACGATGCCTAGAACCTTCACCAGGTACTTGTATTTATTTCGAACTTCAATTGTCACCTTTCGTAAGATTTACTTGTTTTTTTTGTTTTTTTTGAGTCAATACCCACCAAGTTACAACTCTCCCGGTCGTAACATTAGGAAGTTTGTTTTGTTACGTTTGATAGCATTAAATTTAACAAGCTTCTTTATATCATAAGGACTAGTTTAGGATCATGTTTTACATAGTTGTAGTAGATTAGATATTGATCTCAGACATAACGACCATAAAATATTCAGAAAGTCGATTCTATATGCAATATAGAAAGATTGGGTATTTTTTAAAACTTTAATTTTTAGTTGATGAAGCATTAGCTTAGATACATATTTCTACGTCAAATTGTAAAAATGATATGAGTTTGAGATAAGGCCCTTCAACATAAAATGAAAAAAGAATGGGAATAAAGATATAAATTAGATACTATAGATGTTAAAAGGTTTTAGAAATTATGACTGTCATAAAGAAATTATGTAATGATTTTAAAAGGTTTTAGTTCTAGTGGTGATATGACAAGTTCCACAAGCATTGAAAGAAATAATTTTATAAAACAAGTGACGTACACTAAAATAAGTGTGAGTTATTATGAATGATCAATTAAAATATTTATATGTGAAGTTAACAAAAATAAATGATTTAAGTTAATTCATTAAGAGGACATAGTGCACCAAGACGGAGGTGGGACAAATTATTATAATCTAATGAGTCTTAAGTAGAGAAATTATTTCAATAGAAAGATGAGGGGGGTGCTCTCTTACACATGGAAAAAAAATTATTTTGAGGGAGTCTAATTGCCTCAATAAGGGGGAGATGAGTAGAAATAACTCTTAATATACAATTTCACTTTACAATTTGGGGCTATGGGACATCATTCCAAGTTGAAAATTTCCCTTATTATATTTTTGTCAAAATATATGTGTCTCTTTTAGCATACACATTATATCTTTCAACATATTTTTCTTTTCTATTCATGCTACTTACTTTGGTGATTTCATATTAATTTGGAGTATATTTAATTCAATTTCAATGGGTTGATTATCTATGCTAGCATCTATATTCTTCATGTATACAAATTAAGTATCCTAAAATAAGAAAAATATTTATACATGTAAATAAGAGGTATAAAAATCAAAATGTAAGGATTGCACATTTAGAAATAGGAAATACTGAGAAGGGGGAGAGTGAATTGGTATTGCACAAACTTTTGTCCAGCTGTGGATATTTATAACCTTATAAGATGCACATGTGAATATGCAAAAAAGTAAACATAGCAATAACACAATGAAACTCATAACATCGTTATTTCTTAACTAGGGAAACCTAGGCCAAGAGAAAACCTCGGTGGTGATGGTACCCATAAAATGATCCACTAATTAAAAGTATCTTGTGAAAGATATTAACCCTGTTAGGAGTCTATTATATTGGTATAGTGTCTCAATCCTTGTTAGAAGCCCCAACCCTGTTAGGAGTTATTATTACAATTACAAAATGTATGCAAAATGAGCCCACTGCCCAAACATGCAATATCTAGCATAAGATTATGTACACAAAAGGTATATATACAAGAACCTCTTGCCAATGCTGGTATCTTCAATATCTGATATGAACTTTGTAGCTCACTATAAAATATTTCCATATACTCTTCTCTACTCTTACCATCAAATTCACATCACAAAATAATAGCACACAACCTTGCATATCCAAGTTTTTCGTTTATACCAAGTTATTCTATTATGTTGGCCTCACTTAGGATTAATGTCTAGGGTGTCATCCCTAATTGGTTGAGTAATTTTTTTTTCAAACAAAACAATTCTTTAACTTAAAATACCACTTTCTTTATCTATGTCTTGTTCTGCTTGTGAATACTTGCAACGACTAAATCATTAATATATTTGTTCGTACTTAACATAATGATTCGTACTTAACATAATGACTCACACTCTTGCATGTAGGATCCTCATAACCTATTCTTGTTGTTGTGATGTGGAGCCTAATCAGACTCATGTAACTGCTTCATCAATCATCTTTTGATGATTGATTACAATATGATGTTGAAATACAAATACATCCACACCTGTACTTACAATATGCCATATAAATGCACATCTATAAAATGTGACTGTTATCCATAAAGAACACAGAAGTTGGAATGCATTCTCACAGAGCTTAGCGTGAACTTTCGGCTGCACTCCCGTGCACTATTTCTGAAAAGGACATTTCCGTAACATTTAATTTTTCAGAGAAAAAGCCAAGGCATGAAGGAGACAAGTTGCACTAAAGTCTTTTAGTCTCTTCTGAGTACCTTACGACCTTTGTTTTATCAGGTCAAAGTGGCAGTGAACCTTTTCCACGCATGTGCAAGACCAACGATGCCTCGAACCTTCACCAAGTACTTGTAGTTTTTTCCTAACTTCAAGTGTCACCTTTCATAAGATTTACTTGTTTTTGTTTGCCAATACCCACCAAGTTACACCTCTCCCGGTGGTAACATTAGGAAGTTTGTTTTGTTATGTTTGATAGCATTAAATTTAACAAGCTTATTTATATCATAAGGACTAGTTTAGGATCATGTTTTACATAGTTGTAGTAGATTAGATATTGATCAAAGACATAAAAGACTATAAATTTTTGAGAGAGTTGATTCTATATGCAATATAGAAAGATTGGGTATTTTTTAAACTTTAGTTTTTAGTTGATGAAGCATTAGCTTAGATACATACTTCTACATCAAATTGTAAAAATGATGTGGGTTCGAGATAAGGCCCTTCAATATAAAATGAAAAAGGAATGGGAATAAAGATATAAATTAGAAGCAATAGATGTTCGAAAGAAATTATGTAATGATTTTAAAAGGTTTTAGTTCTAGTGGTAATATGACAAGTTCCACAAGCATTGAATTCAATAAGATTCTTGATATCATAGAGAGATGAGGATAGGATCATATTTTGAATCACTTTAGTAGATTGTATCTCTTAATCTTTGACTTTCAGTCAAGAGATATTAGCTTAGACTAGGCTTCCTATATGGGATTGTAAAAATGACATGGGTTTGACATAAGACTCTTCAATATAAGAAAAATGAAAGAAATAATTTTATAAAACAAATGAATTACACTAAAATAAGTGTTAGTTATTATGAATGATCAACTAAAATATTTATATATGAAGTTAACAAAAATAAATGATTTTAGTTAATACATTAAGAGGACAAGGCATAAAGAGGGAGCTGGGACAAATTATTATGATCTAATGAGTCTTAAGTAGAGAAATTGTTTCAATAGAAAGATGAGGGGGGTGCTCTCTTACACATGAAGAAAAACAAATTATTTTGAGGGAGTCTAATTGCCTCAATAAGAGTGAGATGAGTAGAAATAACTCTTAATATACAATTTCACTTTACAATTTGGGGCTATGGGACATCATTCCAAGTTGAAGATTTCCCTTATTATATTTTTGTCAAAATATATGTGTCTCTTTTAGCATACACATTATATCTTTCAACATATTTTTCTTTTCTATTCATGCTACTTACTTTGGTGATTTCATATTAATTTGGAGTATATTTAATTCAATTTCAATGGGTTGATCATATATGCTACCATCTATATTCTTCATGTGTATAAACTAAGTATCCTAAAAGGAGAAAAATATTTATACATGTAAATAAGAAGTATAAAAATCAAAATGTAAGGATTGCACATTTAGAAATAGGAAATATTGAGAAGGGGGAGGGTGAATCAGTATTGCACAAAATTTTCTCCAACTTTGGATATTTATAACCTTATAAGATGCACATGTGAATATGCAAAAAAGTAAACATAGCAATAGCACAATGAAACTCATAACATCGTTATTTCTTAACTAGGGAAACCTAGGCTAAGAGAAAACCCCGGTGGTGATGGTACCCACAAAATGATCCATTAATTAAAAGCATCTTGTGAATGATATTAACCCTGTTATGAGTCTATTATATTGGTGTAGTGTCTCAGTCCTTGTTAGAGGACTAGGCCTTGTTAGAAGCCTCAACCCTACTAGGAGTTGTTATTACAATTACAAAATGTATGCAAGATGAGCCCCCTACCTAAACATGCAATATCTAGCATAAGATTATGTACACAAAAGGTATATATACAAGAACCTCTTGCCAATGCCAGTATCTTCAATATTTGATATGAACTTTGTAGTTCACTATAAAATATTTTCATATACTTCTCTCTACTCTTACCATCAAATTCACATCACAAAATAATAGCATTATATTCACAATACTAGCACAAAACTTTGCATATCCAAGTCTTTTCTTTATACCAAGTTATTCTATTATGTTGGCCTTCATATCTTCACACATGTCCCAAAATACAAAACTATACTTTTCCTACTCAGGGCTAATGCCTAGGGTGTCATCCCTAATTGGTTAAGTAATTTTTTTTCTAAACAAAACAATTGCTTAACTTAAAATACCACTTTCTTTATCTATGTCTTGTTTTGCTTGTGAATACTTGCAACTACTAAATCATTAATATATATTTTTTTACTTAACATAATGACTCACAGTCTTGCATGTAGGATCCTCATAACTTATTCTTATTGTTGTGATGTGGAGCCTAATCAGACTCAGAGGTTAATTTTTCCCAACTTCATTTGGCATAGTTTCCCCCAATATTTTACTATAGAGGTTTGAAGACAATGTCCTAGGTAGGGTTAAGGGGAACTACCCATTGTAGGGTCCTAGGGTCAATATACCTAGCTATGCTTCTTAGCATGCTATAGCATGGGGTCAAGGGATAGCACACCCAAAACAAAAAAATGAATTTAATATTGTAAAAGGCACCAAGATTTATATTTTTTTCTATTGGTCAACTTATTCTAGACCTAGTTTTGCAAGTGGTAAAATCTTGTATAGAAATGCTTATAGTTAGGGATTTTACTATGTATGATGAGGTTCTAGCTGCTTATGGTGGTATTCAGATATAAGGGATTGTGGATAGTAATCATTGGATAATTAGAATATCTGACTTGTTGTTTGGTAGACATAGCCCAGGGATTGGGTGAACTAGATTAAATCTTTATGTACTATGTTCTCTTCTGTGCAATTTATTATTTTCTAATATTGGTTATATTTTCATGTCATTATTAATTGGTTATATTTTCTAACAAGTGGTATTGAATTTTAATTTGGTTTTTTTATCCTCCATAGGAAGGTTTCACAGTTGAGTGGGAGTCTCATGGTTGAGTGGGAGTGATGGCAGATGAGGGTAAGCTGAAGGTTGAGAAGTTTAATGAGCAAAAATTTTAGTTATGGAAAATGAAAATGGAGAAATATCTTTATTAGAAGGATTTATAGTGGCCATAGGAAGGAAAATCCAAGAAATTGATAGCTATAATAGATGAGGACTAATTTTGGAGAGAAAGGCACTTGGAAGTATTCATTTATGGCTGGCGCAATTGGTGACATTTAATATTACAAAAGCGAAGACAACTGAAGAGTTGATGCAAAACCTAGCAAGTTTGTTGAAAATCCCTCCACTTCAAATGGGATATTTCTCATGAAACATTTATTTAATATGGAGATTGTGGAAGGTGGATATATTGTAGATCATTCAAATGAGTTTAATATGGTTACTAGTCAATTATCTTTTGTAAATGTTAGTTTTGATGAAGAAATTAGGGCTTTCTTGATTTTGTGTTCTTTGCCTTAAAGCTAGAATTTCTTGGTAATGTTTATGAGTAGTTATGTTTCTAGATCTAATACCCTAAAAATTTATGATGTCATTGGTGTTATTCAATGTGAGAAAACCCGTATGAAAACCTCAAGTGGATCTACATCAGTAAGTGTTTTGAATGCAAAAAGAAAAAGAAAAATATTTGAGAGGAAGTAATGTTGGAAATCATGGGAAATCAAGAGAAAATTAAAAGGGAAAGAGATATTAACCCAACAAAGGACCAAGAGATTTCTAGTATTATGTGAAACTAGGGCCCAAGAAGAAAGATTATCTAGACTCAAAAGAACAATGAAGGAGACAAACAAGATGGAAAAAAGGAGGAAATTGTGGTAAAAAACAAATCCAAAGAGGATGCTTTGCTTCTTTCCTTAGAAAATATTGATGATTCATGATTTTTAGATTTAGGGGCTTCATTTCATGCTAAACCCCATAGAGGTTATTTTATTGATTATGTCCAAGGGAATTTTGGGCTTGTTTATTTGGGAGATAATGAAACGTGTCAGATTATTGGAAAGGGAAGAATTAAGATTAAGTTATAGAATGAGAATCGTTGGCTACTACAAGACCTATAAGACATGTACCAAGGCTAAGTAGGAATTTAATTTTAGTGGGGAAATTGGGTGATGAGGGTTGCACAGTTACTTTAATGATAAAAATTAGAAGGTTTTAAAAGGTTACTATACAATTCCACTTTACAATTTGGGATTATGGGACATCATTCCAAGTTGAAGATTTTCCTTATTATATTTTTGTCAAAATATATGTCTCTTTTAGCATATGTGCATTGTATCTTTCAACATATTTGTCTTTTCTATTCATGTTACTTACTTTGGTGATTTCATATTAATTTGGAGTATATTTAATTCAATTTTGATGGATTGATCATATATGCTAGCATCTATATTATTCAAGTATATAAAATAAGTATCCTAAAAGGAGAAAAAAAAGTATACATGTAAATAAGAAGTATAAAAATCAAAATGTAAGTAAGGATTGCACATTTAGAAATAGTAAATACTGAGAAGGGGAAGGGTGAATCGATATTTCACGAACTTTTGTCCAACTATGAATATTTATAACCTTATAACATGCACATGTGAATATACAAAAAAGTAAACATAGAAATAACACAATAAAACTCATAACACCATTATTTGTTAACTAAGGAAACCTAGGCCAAGGGACAACCCCGCTGGTGATGGTACCCACAAAATGATCCACTAATTAAAAGTATCTTATGAAAGATATTGACCCTGTTAGGAGTTGATTGCATTGGTATAATGTCTCATTCCTTGTTAGAGGACAAGGCCTTATTAGAAGCCTCAACCCTATTAGGATTTTTGATTACAATTTAAAAATGTATGCAAGATGAGCCCACTTCCCAAACATGCAATATAGAATAAGATGATGTATACATTTAAGTTATATATACAAGAACCTCTTAGCAATGTTGGTTCAATATCTGATATGACCTTTGTAGGTTACTATAAAATCTTCACATATACTTCTCTCTACTCTTAACATCAAATTTACATCACAAAATAATAGCATTATATTCACAATACTAGTACACAACTTTGCATATCCAATTCTTTCCTTTATACAAAGTTATTCGATTATGTCATCCTTCGTATCTTCACATGTGTCCCAAACTACAAAATTTTACTTTTCTCACTTAGGCTTAAAATCTATGATTTCATCCCTAGTTAGTTAAGTAATTATTTTTCTAAAAAAAACAATTCCTTAACTTAAAATATCACTTTCTTTATCTATGTCTTGTTCTACCCGTGCATATCTACAACTAATAAATCATTAATGTCTATGTTTATACTTAATCTATTGACTCACACTCCTGGATGTTGGATCCTCATATCATGTTCTTGTTGTTGTGATGTGGAGCCTAATCAAACTTAGAGGTTAGTTTTTCCCAACTTCATTTGGCATAGTTTCCCCCAATATTTTACTACAGAGGTTTGGGGACAACACCCTAGGTAGGGTTAAGGGGAAACACCCATTGTAGGGTCCTGGGGTTAGCATACCTAGTCACACTCCCTGGCATGTTGTAGGGTGGGGTTGAGGGACAATGCCCAAAGTGAAAAATGAATTTAATATTATAAAAGGCACCATGATTTATATTTTTTCTATTGGTTAGCTTATGCTAGCCCTAATTTTGTAACTGGTAAAATATTTTATAAAAAGGTTTACATGGTTAGGGATTTTAATATGTATGATGAGATTATTTCTTCTTGTAGTGGTATTTTGTTGAAAGGGATTATGGGTTGTAATCACTAGATAATTAGAATATTGGACTCATTGTTTGGTAGACATTGCCCAAGGATTTGGTGAACCACATTAAATCTATATGTCTTGTGTTCTCTTCTATGTGATTTATTATTTTCTAATATTTTTATATTTACATGTCATTATTATTTATATCTCATTAATCCTAACAAGTGGTATGAAAGCTTAGTTGTTTATAGTTATCCTTTGCAGGAAGGTCTCACAATTGAGTGAAAGTCTCATGGTTGAGTAGGAGTGATAGAAGATGAGGGAAAGTTGAAGGTTGAAAATTTTTAATGGAAAGAACTCTCAGTTATGAAAGATGCAAATGGAGAACTATCTTTATTAGAAGTTTTCATGGCTTCCATAGGAAGGAAAATCCAAGAAACTGATAGCTATGATAGATGAGGACTGAGATATTTTGGAAGGAAAGGCACTTGGAAGTATTTGTTTATGCCTAGCACAATTGATGGCATTTAATATTACAAAAGAAAAGATGTCTGAAGAGTTGATGCAAACCCTAGCACATTTGTATGAAAAGCCCTTTACTTAAAATGGGATTTTTCTCATAAAGCATTTATTTAATATGAAGATGGTGGAAGGTGGATCTATTGCAGATCATTTAAATAAGTTTAATACAGTTACCAATCAATTATCTTATGTAAATTTTAATTTTGATGAAGAAATTAGAGCTTTCTTGATTTTTTGTTCTACTAATTGGTATCAGTGAGGGGTGTAAAATTGTCACATCTTTGTGTACATCTCTTAATAGCAACACAATGAGGGCATAACATTTAGTATGTAGATGATGAAATTAAATCCACTGGTCATAGAGAACTGCCAACATGTTAAATTTGTTGAAAACCAAATTATAGAAAATATTTTTCTGGGAAAAAGAGGATCCCAATAAACTCTTCCCCATTATGGGACTCCAATGATTTTAATTATTAGCTTAGAATATTTTTGTGTTTTTCTATATTTAAATAATATTACTTGCAATTTCTTCAATAACTATTGAAGATGGAGTTATTTTTTAACACTCAAAAACTACAATTCATCCCTTCTAGCCATTATAGCTTTCTTTCAACATCACATAAATGCCATGCAACCAATCATTAGATCACCTAGATCATGGTAAACAAATTCTAAAGATGAATGTCTAAATGCCATTTTCAACTCAACACCGCTCAAAATAAGGAAATCATGAATAATTAATGTTAAAATGTGTTGTACTTTCACTCCAAGATATGTTCAATAAGTTGTGCAGTTGTAAGTGGATGAATTGCTTAGTGTGCTTGTCATAGGTTTCTTATAATGTTGAAATAGATTTTGAGATTGGTGATGTTTTTTTTCTACTTCTTCCAGGGAAAAGGCCATCACATGTGGATTTTTATCCTACTAACTTATTTAACATGTTAGCTGTCCTACCTATATTTAGGTGACTTGTTAGTAGATAATATCAAATTAAAATTTATTTTACATATAGATTATAGTTGTAGAACTTCCATCAACTAAATCCACCATTACACATCTATGTGACAAAAAAATTAACTATTACATTTATTAGCAATGACAATATTTCCATGGCATTCAATATCGCATGAGATCAATGATCATCAATCAGTAATAGCCTTTCAACTAATGTCTTAAAAGTCTTACCATCCTTTTAGTGATCAAACCGTATCAAATTTTGAGACTATAGGATAGTAGGGTAAGAGTAAGGTAGTTAAAGAGTAAGCTACTATAAGAGGTAAGACATGTTCCAAGGTTGAGTAGGAATTTAATTTTAGTAGGGCAATTGGGTGATGAGGGTTGCTCAATTACTTTTAATGATAAAAATTGGATCTTTCAAATAGTTACTTAGAAGTAGAAAAAGGTGTGAAAGTAGGTACCTTATGTCTATGTACAAGTCATATTATTCCCTTTACTTTAATAATTTTAGAGGAAAATGAATATTTAGAAAAATTTGTTGTAGTTGGGTAGGGAGAACAAATAGTTGTTATAGATTCTAAAACAACACTATGCCACAAAAAACTTGGGCACATGAGTGAGAAAGGTATGAAATTAATTCATTCAAAGAAATTTTTTCTAGGTCTAAAACTTTTTAATATAGATTTATGTGAAAGTTGTGTTTATGGAAAATAAAAGAGAGTTAGTTTTGTGAAGAGTGGGAAGGAAAAAAAAGAAGAGGAATTAGAGCTTGTGCATATAGATGTATGGGGACCAAATTAGGTATATTCTCTTGGTAGCTCTCATTATCATGTTACATTTATAGATATAGATGATGCAACCACAAAAGTATGGGTTTATTTCCTTAGACAAAAATATTATGTATTTGTAACTTTTAAGAAATGGAAATGATTGGTTGGAATGAGACAAGTAAAAGGCTAAAATGTCTTTGATCTCATAATGGTAGTGATTATTGCGACAAATAATTTGAAGATTATTGTTTGACTAATAGTATTCATAACAAAACCCTATTCCAAGAACTCCATGGGAAAATGATGTGGCTAAATGCATGATCAGGACAATAATGGAGAGTGTAAGGAGTATGAGGTTGCATGCTAGAATTTCATTAAACATCTAGGTAGATGTTGTCAGTACTACCATATATTTAGAGGCCTCCCTACTCCTTTGGGTTGTATTATTCTAGAGGAATCATGGATTGGTAGGAAGGTGAGATATATTTTTCTCAAGACCCTCGGTTGTGAAGCAATTGCACATATAGATTCTTAAAATAGAACCAAGCTAGAAGCTAAGTTAAAGAAGTGTGTATTTTTTTGATATATCATTGATGAATTTGATTATAGTCTTTGGAATTTTGAAAATCATAAAATTGTAAGAAGTAGGAATGTCAGATTCAATGAAAAAATGTTGTACAAAGATCTGATGATTATGTGGTGTTGGATGATATGCAAAAGGATGATGTTCTAGTAGTCCCTCATGCTCCACAACAACAAATACCACACACCCGAGTGAATGTTAGATGATCAATAAGGCTAAGTTGACCTCCAAAAATATTTTCTCACTCTTTGTATTCTATTTTCTTAATAGATGTTGAATGTTATGATGAAGTTATGTAGGTGGACACAAAGCTTCAGTGGGAGTATGCAATGAAATAGGAAATGGACATTTTTTTGTAAAATTGAACTTGAGATTTATGTAAGTTATAAGTAGGTAAGAGGGTTTTACATAATAAATGGGTTTACAAGTTGAAAGAAGAGGAAGGAGGTAAGAAAATATATAAAGCTAAGTTAGTTATAAAAGAATTTGCACAAAAAAAGGGCATTGGTTTTGATGAGGTATTTTTTCCTGTTGTTAAAATGACTTATATTACATTTTTTTGTGTATTGTGGCTACTGAAGATCAGTATTTCACCTTGGCCAAGGGAAAATCCCAATGGGGATGGTACCCACAAAATTATCCACTAATCAAAAGTATTTTGTAAAAGAATTTACCCTATTGGGAGTCTATTTATCTATATAGTATCTTAGCCCTTGCTAGAGGACAAGGCCTTATTAGAAGGTTCAACCCTATTAGGTGTTATTATTACAATTAGAAAATGTATGCAAGATGAGCCCGCTACACAAATATGCAATATGCAATAAGATTTTGTACACAAAAGCTATAGATACAAAAACCTCTTGTCAATATTAACATACTCAATATCTAATATGACCTTTGTATCTCATTGTGTGATCTTTTGATATACTACTTCTCTATGCTCTTAACATAAAATTTGTATCACAAAATAATAGCACACAAATTCACATATCCAAGTCTTTCATTTATACCAAGTTATCATGTTTTTTCAGCCTTCATATTTTGACATGTCTCCCAAAATACAAAACTATACTTCTCTCACTTAGGGTTAACATCTAGGATGTCATTGATAATTGGTTAAGGCATTGTTTTGCTAAACAAAACAATTCCTTAACTTAAAATACCACTTTCCTTATCTCTGTCATGTTATGTCTATTCATACCTACAACTACTAAATAATTAATATATTTGTCCATACTAAACATAATAAATCACACTCTTGCATGAAGGATAGTCATAACATGTTCTTGCATTTCTCAACCGTGGATGTGTCATGTCTCTATCTATCATCTTCACAAAACAAAACAATGTCTATTTTGATAGACAAACTATGTGATACTCAGACAATTTTCTAAGTTATCAAACCAAAATGTATCTTAATGATATGTTATGATAAAGAAAAACCTCATTGCATTTCTGTACTCGTCTCATATCCAAATTGCCAATAGGCACAAACTATATAATATATTTCAAACATATTAAACATGTTAACATTTTTCAAACTAAAATTAAGACATGTAGATTATGTTGAAATTTTTGTACCTTAAATAGGATATATATGTGAGATCAAAGAGAAATCAATATAGTTATAATTATTTATATATGTACAAATCTAATCAAGTTTTCCATTATATTAATTATATTAATGAATAAACATGTCTCATGAAGGGACATGTTCCTTCTCTTAGTTTATTCCTCATACAAATATAAGAGGACATTGCAATTTGGAAAGTACATGCCAAATATAATGGTAGTACTATTACATTTATAGTGGTCCTTAGGAAATCAACATGGTATCAGAGCTAGGCTACAAATGTGATGGATTTGAACACACAAAAATATTTCCATCTCTAGTAGGGTGATTGTAAGATTTCAGAATTTTAAAGAAACTTGTTGGGCTCGATGTCTATTTAGGAACTTGGATCCCATTGAAAAATAAAGCCAAAGAATCATAAGGATGAGAGAGTTGTGAATTACTTTTAAAATATTCTAGAAACTCAACATGGTATTAGTGAAATTCCTACTATATATGAAGTGTGTGGGTCATATACATTTCCCCATGAGATTCAAGAAAAATTTAACAACCAATGCTTCAAACATTTTTTCTCCTCCACTTGAGATCATGTTTTTTCAAGTGATGAAAACATGTCCAAATCAAAAGTCATAGGCCTATCATATCTTGGATGGTTTTCACTCCACCATTGGCAATATTACAAACGCTCATGCTCTATAACTCACACATCTTCTTCAAAAAGGAAAACACAAATGTTATAATTTTGCTCAATGTTCTTTGGGGACTGAATTGCTACAAATGATGATTTGGGTACTACATTTGGTATTCACCAAAATATTGTGGATTTCCACTAGCACACCATGGATAGTTGCCAATTTCCCAAGGACATTAAACAACTCAACTTGGGTTGTCCTCTAGTACAAGTTGAGGAAAATTATTTTTCTAATAAGACATCAATTGGCTTAAAAATAGAGCATATTAGAAATGATTCTACACTCAATTTTCTAAAGACACAATGTGATTCTCCTTAATTAAAAAGATCTTTTACATAGAGAAAAATATCTACAAAACTTTTAGACTATGAGTTATTATACTCATTGCTCACATAAATTTTTTGGATTGAGTACGATTGGAATGCCAGTGAGGAAATAAGAAACTCTAGATCCCTAGTTGTATGTTTTTAGATGGTATGATAGACATTAATACCTTTTCAGAAAACTTACCAAAAAATTAGGGACGGACAAGAGAGTCATTAATATTTAAAGGAGTTAAATACAAGTGTTGAGAACTAGGGACCCACCGCTGACCAACTATGGAGGTATATTAATTTTATGTTTTCTTTTTATATTTTAAGCAATTTATTTTTTAATTCCTTGCATTGTTTATATATAATGGTAGATATTTGATAGAGTAATGAAATGATGACATTATTATTTGATATAATATTGATTAAATGTAGAAAGATTTATAATTTGAGTATGAAAAGTAAAGATTTCAAGTTTATGTTATCTTACTTCCTATTTAGAATGAAGATTTGTGTGATTGAAACATGTAAGAGGGCAATAATATTATCATTCATATATGATATGAGGAAATTTTATCTATATATATTGTTGGTCTCTCTAACCATTGTTGTCTATTAGTGTCAAACACTTTCCATTTACTAGGCAGATTTAGACAGCCATCACTATGATTGAGCTACTCTGCATAGGACAAGTTATTTATATAATCTTGTATATACTAGGCTATTTAGAATTTGAGCAAGTATCTAGTTACCGAGTATTTTGAATTTAATTTGAGTCTCATGTCAATAGAGTAGTTTGAGTATGTTGAAGCCAAGTGATATAGAAGGTGCTAAGCATAGTAAAGACCAAGTGTCAGAAGCATATACAATGAGTGTTGAGTGTTAGAAATAGTAAGTGGCAAGCGATGCAAAATTTACATTAAGTCAGCAATGATATAAAATTTGAGGTAAATCATTTCAAGCTAGCATGGATTAGATATTTAATATTTCTAGATTTTTTATAGAGATTTTTACACATTTTATGATGAGAATCACAAATCCCTATGTTCTATAATGAACGAATCAAATGGAGAGACAAAACAAGGAAGCATCTAGAAAACTCTTTATGAAATCTTTTAATAGGGTAGAACTTGACCTATTTTGATATAGTTGTACGATTAAGTGTATGGTGATACAAAGGAGAGAACATGCTATTCATACAATGGTATGTGTAGGATCATGGTCAACCAAAGTATACCCTTATGTGGTAATGAAAATTGACAAATCAAGGTTATGTCAATTTGATGTACAACTTTAAACTTTTTATGAACTTTCAATCAAAAAGTTGTGAGAAAAGAATCTATAGTAAATTGAATTTAGTTTTTGAAATAATAGGCCTTATATGAAGAAAGAAAAAATTTATTGGTCAAAATTTTGAATTTTAATGCAATAGTACAAAATTTTCAAGACAAAAATAAGAAGTAGGTGTATGTCTGACCACCTTAATCAAAATTAAATAATAATATTTTTTAATAAGATTCTAGATATAAGAAGTGGAATCATGCTAAAATGTGACACATTATTTTGGGTATTTTTATTCCAAATAAATTATTAATTATGAAATTTATACTATAGTATTTTTAGAATTAAAAAACTCACATGTTTGACCACCTTAATTAATTCAAAACTTCACATAAATTGATTTTTATTTTATTTTTATTATAGTAAAAGAAGTATATAATGTGACACATCTTTTGGATTTCAAATATGTTATACCATTTGAAATTTATTTTTATTTTTCAATTCATGTGTCAATCAACACTTTATACGTAACTCTGTTAGAAAATGAATAACAATTACTTACTGAACTCATAATTTGATAGACATTACATTTATGGAAAGATAACAACATGCTTAAGAAAACCCTTTCATTTCATCAAATTTGGGTGGAAAAAAGTCATTAGACACATGTTTGAAGTAAAAAATGTTAGAGTAAATAATTAATTATTTATTAATTATTTATTCTATTTACTTAAGCTTACTTAGGTTAATGCATTTATTTAATATTTTGTATTTAATGCATGTAGTGGTTGGTTGTTGACAACACGGGAGTTTGTTCCCTTCTAGCATGTTACACCTTTTGTGGATGTGTGCTGAGTTGTCAAGCTTATCTTCTACCACCTTCCAGCTTGTTCTATAATCTTCCTTCAGGTCTTTATAAGCGACCTCTCTCTCATTGTACAATATAACAACATCACTTCTATTGTAAATACATATTCTTCTTGTGTTTGCATATGTGGTCTCTCATGTCCATTTAGGGTTTTTCCCTTGCTCCATGCTCTTCCTCTCCTTGGCTTCTCTTTGATAGGTTTTCACATGCAAGTGATCTTGGGCATCTTCAGAGTTGGCTTTCATCAACTCCAATATGGTATTAGAGCCTTCCTGTTGCTGCTTTGTTGAAGAATTTTGAAGCTGTGATTTGAAGTCACAAACCTTAGTTTGTTTGTACATTTTTTCTTCAACTCAAGGGATCAATGAATTTTTGAAACATTGGGGCCAAACGAACATCACCATTGGATCTAGAAGGTCCTTTGCAATCAGGATTCATATAAAAATTTTTGATTTTGGAGACAAAGCTTTGGGAGGCAAAAAAAATTTCCAGGGAGGTTTTGTACGATCGTACGAACACGTGGCAGTTGAAAAAAAAAAAAAAAATTCATTTGGGATGCGCAACCATAGTGCCACTCTATGGCTACCCAAGCACCACCTAGGCATCGTCACCGCTAGTAGTGCAGCCGTGAGGCAACCGCAATGCGGCTGCCACTCTGTGGCCCTCGTAGCCTGGCCAGCTGGCCACCTCCTCCTGGTGGCGCCACCAAAAGTCTCCACCTCCATTCCTATCATTTTCTAATCTCACTGCCACCACTAGATTTTTCTGCTTTGCCTTGGCCTGGTACATTCAACAGTCCGATCAGCAGTGACAGTTGCCTTGTCACACATTCTACGCATGAAACGTGGTAGGGGTGCCACATGGTACTTTGCCACGTGGACCCTGCCATGTCAGTCGTACCTACCATGTGGCATCCATGTGGTAGTGCCACATGGCTTCCTTTTTCACAGTGATGGCCTGCAAGCTGTCAATTTTAATGTCGTGACTTGTTGACATCAGCATGATGTCATCCTACATTGACACCTTCTTGCACCTCTCCTAGGGTCATTTTGGACCTACTATTGGTTTTTTGGCCATAACTTGAGCATACAGAGGTATTTTGCCAATCCAAAAGAAGTGCCCAAAAGTTGGTTCCGAGATGGAGACTTTGGTGTACGTATTTTTAGGTTTTGATGCTTTTTCATTACCTATTTTTTTAGTTAAAGTTTGAAGTCCTTTTTTGACTCTAGCAAGCATATCTTTTGCATCCAATGCCTTTTTTTGAAAACTTTATATTTTTGGAAAGCTGGTTCTATCACCTTTTTAGAAATGTAATCTTTTTTCTTAGTTTTTAGCCAATGCTCTTTCTATTATAGTTTTGGCATTTTTGCTATATGGTGGATATCTTGAGTGTTTTAGGCCCGAGGATCATTTTCCTGACATGGTTTCCTTTGTTTTGAGCTGCACTTTGTTTTGTTATAGCTTGTTTTCAGTTCTGATCATTGTAGCTATCATTTTGAAGCATTTTTATGTATCGCCCTAAGATAAAGTATCACTTTTGCATTCTAGAGATCATGAACATTGTTTTTGAGTCAGTTGTACATGCACTGATTTTCATAAAGAACCATGGGGGGGATAGTTGTTTGCTATTTTAGGCATTCTCCCTTTGTCAAGTGAGTGTCCATTCCATGACATTAGCCCCATGTAGAATCAGTTTGACTGTGTCTTTATAGGTGTTTGTACCTCTTTCCCTCTATCATCATTCTTGATTCATTTGTAGGAGACTTTGGCTCACCTTCTCAGTTGCCTATCATCACACCTCGTCTACATTAAGGGGGGGTTATGCTATTTTTCTAATGCATCTGTGGTTCGATGGTTTGATAGTGTGAACTATGTATTCAGTGGTTCATCCTATGTACAAGGTGATTGCAGTGGTTGGCTACCTATGCATTTCGGTGAGATGGATCATCTACCATATAGACATGCTCAGTTCGTGCCTTCTTATTCCATGGAGGTTCTTTAGATCAGTAGTTTGGTAGATTTTGCGGCTTCTTCATGCTTCAGTGATGCTTCGTCATGATCTCTCCTTGTTCCTATTTTAGGGAACATTTTCCCTAGTTGGAGGCTTCTTCAGTTCTTCACTAGGTTCTTACCTCTTTTCGGGAAGGGTTTTTTCCACGTGGTTTTCTCTCTTTCCTCATTTATAGAGGTTGCATTTTCTTGCTTTGTACTTGGGTACCCAACATGGCCTCATTGCGGGGACCCATTCTACATTTCATCTTAGTTTTGTGAGCTTAAGGCATTTCCCTAAGTTGCACTTAAGGGGGATGTTAGAGTAATTAATTAATTAATTATTAATTATTTATTCTATTTACTTAAGCTTACTTAGGTTAATGCATTTATTTAATATTTTGTATTTAATGCATGTAGTGGTTAGTTGTTGACAACACGGGAGTTTGTTCCCTTCTAGCATGTTCCACCTTTTGTGGATGTATGCTGAGTTGTTAAGCTTATCTTCTACCACCTTCTAGCTTGTTCTATAAGCTTCCTTGATGTCTTTATAAGCGACCTCTCTCTCATTATACAATATAACAACATCACTTCTATTGTAAATACATATTCTTCTTGTGTTTGCATATGTGGTCTCTCATGTCCGTTTAGGGTTTTTCCCTTGCTCCATGCTCTTCCTCTCCTTGGCTTCTCTTTGACAGGTTTTTGCATGCAGGTGATCTTGGGCATCTTTGGAGTTAGCTTTCATCAACTACAACAAAAAATACACAAGAACCTGCCAAAAACATGTTTTTGATACATTTTTTAAGTTGACCATGTAGGGTTGGTATCCAAAGCAATACTAGGACTTATAAAGATATTAATATTTTCAATTGGTATCAAGATAGATGGGAAAAAAGTTAGAATAGATTTTGAAATCCTTTGAGGCATTTTTAGATCACCAATTTTTGACACACCATGATCCTACACATGACCACATTTACTCCATAATAGAACAAGCAACCAAGACAAATAGTGGAGGGAAGAAAAGATTTATCAAATTAAAGATAAGGATCAGATTGGAAAGAGGAGATCCAACATTTGCTTATTAGAGAAAACCAAGGATTAGATACTCAATCAATTTTAATAGATTGAGTTAGGATAAATATCTTAATAGAGTGATCTTAACAAATCTTTGTAAATCTCCTTACAGAGTCCTTACTTTTTTGTAAGTGTGAAATCCTCTAACAAGATGATATCTAATAGTCTCAAAAGCTTTGAATAGGGTAGATCATTGATATGGTCAACTATTGTAACCCTAACAACTTAACTTTATCACTATAGCAATGAAGATTTGTGGGTGCCATCCCCACCCTAGTTTTACCTTCATTCTAAAGTCTTTCTAGGTAACCAAAATCTTTGTGTCATGTGATTACTTTTCATGCATGTGATTGATAGATTAAATTTATATACTATTATAGTTTGATTTATAAGTTATGCATGCATAATAAATTAGTTTTAAGATGGTAAATATGGTAAATACATTATAGAATTATTGAAAATGTTAAAGTGTTACAGATACTGATTCACCACCCCCCATCCCCTCTTGATATCATAGTGCCCAATTAAGACTTCTAACAATTTGTATCAGAGAAAAGTTCTATTGGAGAAGTTTAATAACTTGGAGTCAAGATCTTGGAGATTGAGGCTTTTAGATTGGAAAAAAAATTACCAAACAAGTGATTAACATCTAGTTCATATTGTAGAAACTTGAGATGTCAAGACAAGATCTAAAGAAATCCTAAAAAGGAGAAAGGAATTGGCTATTCAGGAAAAACAATTTTCTTATGAAGAAGTTGAAATTGAAGGACTATTTGAAACAACAAATTCAAAATACACAAAATCTATAGATCTACTAGATAAGAACATACTTCTAAATGAAGAAGTCATAGGACTGAAGAGGGAATATGAGATTCAAGTAGTAAGGATATGTGAAGTGACCAAAAAAAAGTGGAAAGGTACTTAGAAGATAAGGTTTTTACCGAGGAAGACAAAAGGATAATGAAAACTAGAATTGAAGAAAGGACATCTAATTTAAAAAATATCATAAACACTCAACTTGACATGATGAATCAATTCATTCTTGCAAATCACGAGTTGAAAAGAAAGGATGTGGAAATAGAGATTTTGATATCATAGAAGGATCTACTAAAGAATAAACTAAAAAATGAAAAATAACATGTGGAAAGATTCAACTAGAAAAATGAAGCAATGAAATATTTTAGAGAACTTAGCTCATCTGGTAGTAATTTTGGATCAAGACATTCATCTGAAAAGAAAGGATGTGGAAATAGAGATTTTGATATCATAGAAGGATGTACTAAAGAATAAACTAAAAAATGAAAAATAACATGTGGAAAGATTCAACTAGAAAAATGAAGCAATGAAATATTTTGGAGAACTTATGAGCTCATCTAGTAGTAATTTTAGATCAAGAAGTAATTGCTACGTAGATTGGTCAAGGATTCTTTTGAGGTCTTCTGCAGTTAATGGGTTGATGTTCTGACCAGAAGTGTCAGGAACATCTTTTATAATTATAGTTTTTGTAGGTGTGATGGGTACTTGAGGAGGGCTAGAGGGTGGCAATTGTGTGTCTTGGACATTCTGGTCTGGTTGCTGCTCTTGGTCAGCTGTTGCCGTTACATCTTGTTCTTGTGTCTCTTCCTCCACTCCATCTTTATTTTCTTCTTCCTTCTCTTATTTTTTCTTTTCTTCTTCTTCTTTCTTTTCTTTTTCTCCCTTCTCTACTACTATCTTCTCTTCTCTCCTTTTTCTTCTCTCTTCTTGTGGAGCAGCTGCTTCTTCCTTGTATTCTTCTTCAAGAAAATCTTCAATCTTTTTGTACAAGTTT
Organism: Cupressus sempervirens; assembly: GCA_028749045.1. Taxonomy (NCBI): domain Eukaryota; kingdom Viridiplantae; phylum Streptophyta; class Pinopsida; order Cupressales; family Cupressaceae; genus Cupressus; species Cupressus sempervirens. The sequence continues at coordinate 974,814,204 of CM053792.1, read as the reverse complement.
TTCCATGATTTCATTGTTCTTTGAACAAATTCCTCCATCTTGTTTTGGAGAATAAAGAATGCCCTATACGTAGGTGTAAACCTAGTATTATGCCTTTTGACTACTTTCTTTATTTGTTCCTTAGTCAAATAAGGCAACATGCTTGCTAGGGTTGATTCCCTCATCTCCTTCTCCATTTTCAAACAAAAATGCCATCTGTCTTCTACAATTTTAGACAGTTCTTTTGGCAATTGTCCATCTAGTTCAAGAGGAGTGTACTTGAACTGTGCCATCATTTCAGAAATTGTTTCCTCTATCTTATTATGTTCATCTTTAGTAAACTTATTGAAATCAACTTTATTTAAGTTTCTTAAATCACCATTTCCAATCTTTTTACGTAAAGTATCAACTAAAAAATGGCTTACCTTTTTAGATTGATCTTCTTCATCAGTATTAGGTTGAGCCACATATCTTCTTCTTTTCCTCGGTTCTTCCTATGTTTCCTTGATTGGTTTCTTCTTTGTAGCTTCCTCTGTAGCCCTTTTTGTGGAGGCCCTTGTTGCAGCTCGGGTTGTTGGCTTTTGAGGTGATGGCATAGTAGATTTATTTGATTTTTGCTGAGTTGGAGGCTATTCTGTTGCCTTCCTTTTCTTTGACTCAGCTTTAGTTGGTGCTTCCTTGGCTTCTTCTTCCTCTGCACCTTCCTCCTTGTCTTCACCTAGGCCTTGGGTTAATTCCATTGGGCCTTGTTCTTTTTCATCTTCATCATCATCATTGTCATCCTCATCTTCTTCTACTTCAGCCTCAATTCCTTCACCAAATTTCTTCTTAATCTTCTTCAACAATTTGTCTTTCTTCTTTAATGTGGAGGTAGTCTTTAACTCCATATTTATCTTTGATCTTACTACATCATAAATCCCAAAGTGTGGAGCACTTTTATCTGTCTCTTTTGCCAATAATGCAGTTATTGCTACAGAAGCTTCATCTATATTGATTTCATATCCAAATGGCCTTAGCCATCTCACTCTTGGAATTACTGCTTGAATATAAGTAAAATCAATGTCAACTAAGAAGCACAAATCATTAGTATGTTTTTCCACTAAGGAAACTAGTATTCTTGATCTTTTCTTCATAAATTTCTTGAAATCCTCAAAATAGCTTGTCATCAGTGTATCAAAATTTTCTCCAATCTGTTCTATATATTCATTGATTTGGGCAATGATAGTCTTATCATTCCTCCATGTAACTTTTTCGAAAGAGGGAAACTCATTCTGAACATAAAATAATATACAAATTAGAATTGCTCCAGATTTGCATTAAGCACCCTTTGTCCTTCTTATGGCAGCTAGGTTTTCAGTAATCTATTGTAATTGCAGTTCTGCAAGATCATAAGTATGATCCTTTTTCACCAATTTGCAACCTACATCTACTGCAATACATGGCACACTGTTGAGTCTACTAGATTGATAGAACTTATGGGCTATGACTCTAATAGCAAACTCAACTAGAGGATCCTGGATGGTGTGAATTGTCATTCCTCTTTTATTCCACTGAGCACCAGTGTTCTTTTCAATAACCTCCTTCGATTCACTTCTCAAGGTTTTGAACCGATCTAGGGTAGGGTACCTAGTTACCCTATGTATGATTCCTTTGGTTAATTTGATGGGAATATCTTGCAACCAAAGACTTCCACCATGAATTCTACTAAAGACAAGTTTAACCCATTCTATCTTGAATATAGTGGGAGAGCTCAAAACTCGGGTCAAACCCTTCCTTTCAACAATTTTGAATTCATCTTTTAAGACTCCATCTACACACAATTTTTCATAAGCTTGCCTTATCTCCATATCTCCTATCTTACAATTGTAGCATCTTCTCATGTCTTGAACCATTACAACTTTTTGGGGTATTTGGGAGAGAGCTTCGGTGGGCTTATTTTTGTATGAAACTTTAGGGATGGGATGAAACTTAGGTTTCTTGACCTCATTTGACACTAACTGAACTTCAAATGACTCTTTCTCCTTAGTTTTCTTGGAACTTGATGCCATTTATGCAAACTAGGGTTTCCTTTTTTATGAAATATGAAACTGGATAGCTCGGTACAAATGAAAATACCCCAAGATCGATGAAAATGCATTGAGAGATGTTGCAATCTACTTAAAATGCTGAATCTTCTACTGTGAAGTCACTCTGCTCTCTTTCTCTTCTTTGCTTCTTGATCGCGATGAGGAAAACTAATTAGAATAGCAATAATATACCCTATTTTCATCGCATTAAATGCTCAACTACCAACTTGGCTTCTGATGGATTTTAACATTACTTAGCTTGTACTAAACTTCCACTTTACTTAGATTGTATTGGAGTTAACAAACTCGGCATTAGTTGTCAACTCGGTCACTATTAGGAACTCGATATGTGTTGGAGTTTAGCTTGGCATCCAAAGATAGCTTGGCAACATCATTTAGATTTTATCTTGACATATTGTCTCATGCAGATTTATACTTTGCATTGCTTCTTTGTCTTGGGACTGATGTGTGATATAACTTTTTATATCAATCCCATATACTTCTCATGCTTAGTTTGATGAAGTGTGATCACTTGACCCATTGGGTGAAGTGATCCCTCAACTTGATGTGTTGCACTCATCTTTCTTTTTCCAAGTCTTATTCATTTTCCCCCTTATCTTTTTGACATCAATCTTTTCTTGGCCCTAATTTTCTTAAGTCTTGGGTGCCTTTGACATTGTAGGATAGTTTCTGCTAGTATGCCTAGTTTTCAGACAACTGAAACATGTAGTTTGGCTCAACCATCTTTTATAGTTTCTCTTGAAATGTGTTCTTATGCAATTCTAGGGTGTATGTCCATATTCATGACAATAATGACAACTATACCTGGTGTTGTAATCCCAATGATAGTGACTTTCATTTCCTTTTGATTTTTTTGGTTGATTTGATGTCCACATAGGCTTTGATCTGCATTCAAATGCTCTATGTCCATACTTCTTGCAATTATGACAATGTCTTTCAAATCTTTGAGTCCTTGTGGTATTGGATCTACAATCTTCTGTTATATGTCCTTGCATGTTGCCCTTGTGATAGTAACTCTTGCTTTTGGGTGTATTTGTCTGATTGAATCTCCTACTCCTGCAAATATTAGCAGTATGTCCCTTTTTATTACAATAATGACAAGTGGGTTTAGAATCCTTACCTTTTTCACTTCTTTGCTCAATACTCTTTGATGATTCTCCAACTTCAGTGCTTTTGTATCCAAGTCCTAATGTATCATGGGCAGATTTTGGGGATTTTAGCAACTGTTCAAAATACTTGATGGCTTCACTTGACTTGTTGAGATTCTCTGCTACCTCTTTTTCTCTATTTAATTCATTATTCAGTTGTTCATTCTGCATCTTCAAAGTAGAAATCTCAATATCTTTCATATTGATTTCATGATGAAGGTTCATCATTTGGGCAAGTGTATCCATCTGCATGTTTGAGATCCTTGATAATTTAGTACATTTTTCTTCAAGTCTATTTGCAAGATTTCTTTTGTCATTTTCCATCATGACTTTATCCTCAACTGCTCTTTTCTTTTGTTCAGTGATTTCACATAACATTATGGCCTGTGATTCATGTTCCATCTTGAGAGATCTTATCTCTTCTGCTTGAACTTTGTTTTTCTCCATTAGTTCTACTATTGTTGCATCAAACTCTTTGGTGTCTCCATTGGCACATAGTTTTGTGGTATCAATCTCCTTTTAGTTTATATCATTTTCAGCTATGTTTATATCCTTCCTTTTCTTCAAGGATTTTCTCAATTCCTCCCTTGCTTCCTCTACTTTGTGTAGAGCTAGTTGCACATCAATCACTTGATTGTCAATAATCTTCCCAAGTTTGAAGACTTCCATCTTTAGATCTTTTTCTCCAGGTTGTTAGACTTCTTCTTGTGAGAACCCTTCTCTGATACCAATTGTTGGAATATTCAAATAGGAAGAATGTTTCTGAGAGGGAGGGGCGCGGGGGTGGGGGGGGGGGGGGGGGGGCTGTGAATTAGAAGTACTGTATTTTAACCATTAAAACCTTTTAACTGAAAGTAGATTGCATGCATATGAACATATCAGACAGTTATGAAAAACACATAAGCATCACCACATAACACTTGAGATTTTGGTAACCCAAAAACCCTCCAGAAATAAGAAGGTAAAACTGGGCTGGGGATGATACCCACAAAATCACTGCAGTAATAATATTTAACCACTTCTAATGGTTTGCCTTGTTAAAGGCTTGCCCTGTTAAAGGCTTTACACTGTATCAATAGTGACCTGGTCAAAGGATTTACAAACACTTTACATGAAGTGTCACCTTGTTAAAGGATTTAATCACCTATTTAAAGGATCTACAAAATAGTTGTTAAGCTAACCTATCACCATAGGGTTTTTCATTCTAATACAATTGCTAGAGAGTATTAGGTACAATAAACCTGATAGCTTGCAATCCTTCATTTGCTGAATACAGGCACTTGATCTACTTTCTTTAATCTTGATCTTCTGAGATCTGATACTCTTTTCTCTGAAATAGTGTTCCTTCCACACCCTTGTACATCCATTTGTTTTCTAATGAAATTTCATCTTCCTTATAAAGACATTCGAAGACTTAGGGTTAGGTATGGATCTATGATCCATATTGAATCTTTGCTTCCTTCTCATTCCTTGCACTTTTCTTATTGGTTGCATGCCTTCTCCATTTTTCTTATTGGCTGCATGTAGATTTCATAGGAAATACAAAATATTCGATCTTATCATTTAATCCTTCAAGATTCGTCATATGTCATCCATGAAAATGGTTTACATATGAATCAATGAAGTTACAAACTCATATGTACATTCAGTGTTACTTGACACTTGCTGATTTTAGATGCTCGACACTAATAACAAACTGGCTTACTCGGCTCCTATTGCATTTCTGTATTGCTCGGCATCATCTATGACTCGACACTTAAATATTTCTCGGCACTTGTATCATGCTCAGCACCTAAAGTCACTTGGCACTTGAACTTTGCTTGGCACCTGATCTTTACTTGGCACCTGGAGGCTACTCGACACCTAAAGTCTTTCCTAACTCGGCACATGTTGTGGCTCGGCATACATGGTGTACTCAGCTTCAATATAGAAAGTGGTTAAGTGTATTGGCACTCAAGTGTCAAAAACCATTATGAGGTTAACAATACCTACATCATCGTAGGGTACCTGCAATCAAGCAGACCCTGTACTAGTGAAGGCCTACAACGATATTTAAATCGCATTTTGAGTTTGTTTTAAAATTTGATTACATTTTTAAAAAAAATGTATATGTTTTATATGTATGTGAAACAACGATTATTAATCACCCAAAACACTTGTCTCATGCCATTTTATAATTTGGAAAAAAACCGAATTTGTTTTTAGGGTTTTTAAAAAATGTGAATTCTTAACTAAAGTTTACTACATATGTTTATTATTATTTTAATAAAGTTTAATTTATATGTAATTTAGTTTCTATAGAATTTATAGTATTTAATATTAATTTTATATTATTTAATATATATTAAATACTATTTAATATATATTAAATAATTAAGAGATGATAATTTATATTATGTTAATAATAGTTGTTTAATGATGATTTAATCAATAGTTATTATAATGATTTAAATTAAGAGACTTAAATTTTAATGATATTGGATTAAGATTTAATTAAGAAGTCATTATTATATTATAACATTGTTATAACATTGCTATGTTTATGTATTTGAGATTGATTATTGGTAATGGGAATTTGAATTACTATGGTATTATTAATACGTTATGTATTATTAAAATCATGTTAAGGGTTAGTTAAATATTAACTAATTAAGTTTATGTAAGGTTTCTCTAGATCGATTAATAATAGTCTTTTATGAGTTTATTAATGTTTGTTGGGTCTAACAAATTATTAATAAATAATAGTTATCAATTAATCCGATTAAAGTTAATTATTTGAGATTTATTATTGAAGCTTTGAAAAGATATTAATCAATTCAAATTGGTTAATAATTGGAGGAGTATTAATTAATTGATTTATTAATCAACGTACATAGGAGGATTTTATTTGAGATATTAATGTCTGGTATTGGGGACTTGTTAAGGAGATTGATATAACTTAAATATTAACAAGTCATTATTGAACTATTAATATTAGAAAATTAGATTATGGTTGGCCTTTAACTTACAAATTATGGCTAGTTATTAATTGGGTCGTTGATATGGATATGTAATTATTAATTTAATTAATAATTAAGTTATGTAATAGAGTTTTAATTGATATGATTCTTTTAACAAAGTTGTTAAGTATTTACATCGAAGTTGATAAGTCTTATTTTAATGACTTGAATAATGACTTTAGATATTATAATGGTTTTCACTGGTGATTTAGTTATTATAACAATTAATATTAAAAGGCCTAAATTTTAGTAATATTTAATTAAGTATTATTAGAATGATAAAAGTCATGGATTGTGTACCTATGTTAATTGATTGATTTAATTGATCATTTTAATAAAGTTATAATCTTCTTATTCAAAGACTAGTAACTGGCTTTCTTATAATTTAAACGAATAATGATCCTTTGATTATGTTGAAAAGTTGAATTAATGATAAGGAAGAGTTATTCAATTAGTAACATTGATCTTAGCAAAATAAAGTGAATGATTTAATTAAGGGACAACGAAGATTAGTGTAATGAGTAAATATTTATCCTTCAGTTATTCTTAGAATGTAATTTTAAATAATGGAAGGATAATCCTATCGAGGGAACAAACGGGTTGACGTGTTGGTCAAATGAAGAACCTTACACACTTGAAATATATATTTGAAAATGAAAACTGAAACCCCACATTCAACTATGCAAATTTAGCAAACCAAAAATATGTGTTTGCATTGTGTTTTCTCTATGCTTCTTGTTTTGATTTCTTGGGTTGACTAGTGTTTAACAGTTATAGGATGTCTACCAGAGGCTTGGGGGTTATGATTGTGATGTCATGATGATGTCTTTTGATCTCGATCTTTCTAAACCCAACCATGGTAATGTGATGGCATGCTCTATGAGATGTTTGTATTTACTGATTGTTATTGCTTATTAGTCTTCTTGAGTGAAGCTGAGTTATATGTATCTGAGACACATGACTTAACCATTTTTGAGTTATCGATCAGTTATCCTTGGATTACTTTCTAGTTGCCATGATGGGACTGAAATCTTGATTTATTTCTTGATGATGTCATGTTGTTACATGTTTCGACTCAACCATTTTGGAGTCTTTGATCAGTATGATTTTGAGATATATTTTGGTTATTGAGAACCAATAGATACTTTTGATTATCAGTGATACCTTCAGTTGCCAATAGAGAACTATTGTGGTCGTGATTATCTATGGATGCTTTTCATTTGCTTGTGGAGATTTGATGCTCTTATTATGGATTATTCTTTTGGTATTTTTCTAGTTGCTTGTATAGGACTGTGGTGATTTTGTGATTTATGATTCCATGAGCTTAAGGTAGGTTATCTACTTATAGTGTCGAGAAGTGGCTTGCAATGGGGATCAGGGCCCTAAGTGGCTACCAAGGTAACTCATTGTAAGTTGTTTTAATAAGTGAAAATATTTACACTAAATGGGGATTAAATGAACCTAAAAAGATAATTGTTTTGTTCTTGCCCATGCCTTGAGTGCTAGTACAAGCTAGGATGGGAGTAGAGAGAATGCTTGGTTGTGACCTTGCATTCGGTAGTATGCCTCGTTAGTATGAGAGGATACTAGTGGCCACATAAGGATCAGTAAGGACCCTAGAGTCCTAAGCTAATTGCCAGGGTAACTTCTACATGATTTATGCGATGACACTTGCCTGCTTACAAAGTAGGTTTCCTACATGTCATTATGTGTCTCTAGGATTAGATTTCAATTTTGTGATTGGAACCTTTGAGTTAGTATACTTTTAGGATTCCTGGACTTAGAGAGTACTTTTGTTATGTGATTTGATATCCTTTTTGGGACTTGAGACTATCTCCTCAGCACGGTGGGAGTGGACCACTTAGGTTCCATGTAGTCGGGTGGTAGTGCTTTATCACTCTTATCATTTGATATCCGTTTGAGACACTGTGGCTAATGCATTCTTTGTTAGCATCTATCTTCATGGATTATGATGGTGGACATGTATCCTCACATTGATGATTTTTATATGTTAGATGATGTTATCTTATGCTTTACTTTGCATGTTAGATTTCCTTCTGGATATAATGTTGTATGATTTAGGAGTGACATTCCTACTATGTTAATATCAATGATCTCTTTGGTGATTTGTAATGTTACGCACAGAGGGATGGCTAGGATCTACGATGGTATAATGATGCCATTTACAGTTGGGAGGAACCATGCACTTAGTTAATTATGTTTGATGATTTATGGTTATGATGATGTATCATGTATGGTTTGTGGTTTCATTTATGTTATTTCATCATGGATTAGAGTTAGTATGATGATATAGTTTATTTACACACATATATATTCTTTTAAGCCTTTCATACCCTGTGACATGTACAGTGGATGATTGAGAATTCAAAAATGTAATTAATGAACATTGGAATTTTCATTATTATTTTATGTGGATTAGATGGATTCATTAATAATAGTTAATTTAGATGTAATTCAACATTAAGGGATCCTTGAAGAATGTAACCTATGATGTATGCTATGTTTACTTTCACTTTTACTATTGCTTCTATTATTATGTATAAGTTGTAAATGGTTTTTACTTTCATGTATTTTTTTTAAAAAAATTCTACCAAACTTAGTGAAACTTTAGGTTAATTCTTTGGATCTCTTGGCAGGGCATTACATGTCACCGGGTCGGCTGGGACCCACCTTGTAAGCTTTGGCTTTCACAAAAGCCTTTATCCTTGGACATTATATGAAGTGTGTTGGATGGTATTTAAACTTTAATATTCCTACCACCCACCCCATGTGGGATTATTCATTTTCTTAGTTTTCTCAATTTCCTGCGCTTGTTTCTCTATTAGTTTCTTCTTGGGTCTATGCATCCACCTTGCCTTTTTTGGACTTCTCACGCTGGCCCTGCTCAATTTTCCTCCTCGACTTATGAAGAATCGACCTCTAAATGTAAGTTGCAACTCGATCGCCTGCCATCAAGCTTCTTCAACTTCTTCCACTGATGACGATGGATTTTCTCCCTCTGCTCTCTAGAAGATGGATTACAAATATCCCTCTACCTCTTTCTCTTGCTCTTGTAGGACAATGAAATGGGTGGCATCAAGGGGGAAGATGGGTGGTCGCCGTAGCCTGATGGAAACTTTCCCATCTTCTTATACTTGATTTTGCATGTGTTACAGAGTGTCTTGGGACCCTATGAGTCTTCATAGTCTTGTAGTCGGTGCACATTTTTGTGGTAGCATGTCTGTTGCTTTCACCATTTTCGTACCTGAGATTTGATGGCTAAGCTTCTTCCTCTTTTGCCATGGCTGTGAATTTGTCAATTTTCTCCTTTGACATGGTGTCTCCTTGGCTTAAAAAATATGGTAGCTTCCTTCTCACATGTCACATTCTTCATTCTAATTTCTTTACTGCTAAGCCTCCATTCTCAAAAGCATGGGACTTCTTAAAAGGAAAATTTTCTTTAAAAGCATGACATCTCCCTGTTGCTCCATGGCTTTCATGTGTAGACTGCTTACTTGGGTGGCTTGTAACTCTGCATAATTTTCTTTTTTGGTTGACTAGCATTGTTCTTCCTTTATTAACTCTCCTCCTTTACTTCATTAGTGGCCAGTTAAGATGGGACGAGTTCTTGTTTTATGGCTTGAACTCTTTGTTTATGCAGTGGATTCCTTGCTATGCATAGGTGTGGGTTTCTCTTCCTTTAATGTTGTGTGTCTTTTCCTTCATCTGATGTAGATTTGACTTGCTACAAGTCCTCTTTAAATTATTTGCCTTTCTTTTTTCATATGCAAGTTATGCTTATAGCGTGGGTCTTCCTCTTAAGAGATGTGGGTTGTAGGGTGTTTCCCCTTCATTTAGCACATTAGACCTCCTTTTATTTGCACAAATTTTTTTTCACATGTCGTTGGGAACTACATTCAATAAGAACCAAATCGTAGAACCTTTGAATTTATTCTTTAGATTTGCTTGTGACTTGATTGATGTCCACTGTGAAAAACAATGGTGATATTCTCCAAGTTGTCAATGAGAAAATCAATAGTGTTCACTCCCACCCTTCCCAACTCTTGCACCGATTGCATTGCACATGCACTTAATACACTAGCAACCTAACTAGGCTTCATCCCTACCATTTGCATTTGAGAAAAAAATTCAAGGCCTTCTTGCCCCAACCATTTTGAACAAACCTCCCAATTAGAATAGTCTATGAAACCACACCATTTTCATTTACCTTCTCGAATGGATCTCATATTGGTTTACTATAGATAACAATGGACAACTCTTTCATACATTTAATCTTTAGTCCTACATTTTCTAATTTGGTGAAATTAGTTGGGCTCCAAAGTGGGTCCGGCTAAATTTTTTTCGTTCATGGATAAATGAATCCACAAACTTACCTACTCATCACCTGATACTGATCCAAACACATTTGACCTTCTGAACAATCATTCAAAATTGACTTTATTATTATTTTGCAAACTATGAAATTGGCACCAGGAGGTCCATTGACTAGCCTTAAAAATTGACCCGAACCTCTGACTAGGCTCTAAAACTTGGCACACTGATACTTTGTTCTATATTCTTGCACCTTTTTGAATCTCATCTCATGAAGAATTCAGGGTCAAAAGATATTCTCTATCAAAGTTGACCTCTCATAATCACTTGCATGAAAACATGTCAAAAAGAAATAAACTAGGTTTGGAATTGGCCTTGAAAATTGGGTAAATGAACGCTTGGGAAGATAGAAATTGGGACATTGATTCTTTGTCATGAGGAAATTATGAATCTATGATTGGGGATCATGAAAAATAATAGGGTGCAAATGGTGATCAGTCAAAGTAGGCTTCTTGGAATTGCTGACTGGAAATAATGACAGAAAATCATTTTTTGCAAATGGAATTGACTTAGAAAAGTGTGCAGACAGATTTGTCATGACTTGCAAACTGAAACACTTAAAGTATTTTTAGAGTTCAACACAATGATACAATCCATTCAATATCACCTATCATAGATTTGGAGTTATAACATCTCGAACAGGGGTCCTGACAAATCTGCAAATGCTTACACCAGTAAAAGATAGAAATTGCATTGGAATTGTGTTCGAAAACTGATCAAATAGATTCGTCATAAGCTGAAACTTGAAACATAACAATTATTTGATGTCTAGAATGCAACACAATAGGAATTTTCTCATTTTGGTCAACTGGTCAAAAGTTATAGCATGTCAAGCAGGGCCTTCCAGAATTATGTGTAATGTGCATCAGTATGAAAATAGTAAATGACCAACTTTGAGGAATTCAAAACCTAGTCAAATGGACTCAAAAAATATGAAACATAGGTTCTTAGGTATGGACACTAGGTACTCCCAAAGTGGTGATTCATAAAACATTTTTAGATTAAAGATATTCAAATGCAAACATAGCCTCATGTTGCTATTTGACACTTCAGGTAAAAATGCAGAATTGACACTAGCTCAAAATAGGACTTCGCCAAATGACTCAGAATGTCAATTTAACTTCATGGAATAGGTAGGCATACTAAATGGAAGGTGTTAGAAGCATTGAACACCTCTTAAGCCTCAAAGGTACAGCTAGGTACAATCACATCAAAAGCATTTATAGGGCTCAATTTCTTCAATAGTGCTCCAAATTTGGGCTACAATTTTGAGCACCAATGGATCCTATGGTTGGCACTTGCTTGCCTAATAACATATCACCTCTACACAATATCTTACTGATCCTTCATGATCTGATGTATTAATGTTGTATCCTTCTCTATCCTCTGTTCTTCACTAACTGATTCTACAATTCACTCTTACTTCTAAAACACCTTGAATGCTTTGAAAACTATCTTGTTCACTCTTCTAATTCAATAATTCACCCCTTATACATTGTTCTCATCATTGTAATGTTTAGGGCTTCATCCTCCTTAAGAAGACTCTAGTAGCTTAGGGTTAGGTATGAATCTACGGCTGAGCTTCATCCATTTTGCTGCTTAAACCTTCCCATTTTTTCATTTGCTACATGTATTTACATAGGGAATCCACATATAGATTCATCCTTATCTCCAAAAGATTTAAATATATCCTTAAGTCATCTTGAAAATGGTTTACATAGTTATTTGTGCCATTACAAACAAATATGTCCAAACTATGTCACTCAGTATATGAAGTCCCTAATGCTCAGCATGCACTATATCACTACTCCTGACTCAGTGCCTGAATTGCTTGGTAAACACTATTTACTTATCACATGAATCAGTCAACGTGGTCTATCTGCTTGACACTCGAGTGACTCGGTACTCATTGCAACTTGGCATGGTCTAATATTAACATGTTGTGTTGGACATGTATTGGTAATTCGACATGAACTAAGTAAATGGTTTAAGTGTGTTGACACTCACTTATCAAAACTAATTTGAGATCAACACATCCACCTACCTAAGTACATATCATTAATAGTGAACCTAAAATGAGGAAAAGGAAGTATATATCAAAATTTGAAGGCACTATTTCATACCTTGCATACATAATTTGAGAGCACAAAGTGATTTGAAAAGGAGATCCTAAGGTAATTTAAAGAGAACATATGACACAAGAAGATTGATATAGTGTAGATTGAAGCAATGTCGAGTGATCTAGAGGAAGAAACTTTGCCAACCCTTGCAAAGAGAAAAATGGCAGCTTCATCATCCACATGAAAGAGTCAAGGAGTAGAGGTTAGTAAGACTCAATTAGTGAAGAGTGGTGCTTTTCCTCTGCCTAAAATTTGTACTATTCTTCAAATTACAATGAGAGGAAGTTGAATGGGTGCATTATCCTTGAAACCACCCAAGGTAATCATGATACATAATGTGTGGAGTCTCTATGTGTGTAAACTTAGAGAAGTAAGTAATTATGAAATTTGAGAAGCTTATGAGAAATTGTACTATGAAAGATTCCTAAAGGAGGAATTGAAAATTGTTGAGAGGAAAGAGTTAACTCATTCCCTAGAATTCCCAAGAATTTTCAAGATCGAATGGATTAAGGTTGTGTTGAGTACGATTCTCGATACAAATTTTTGGCTACACAATGGACCAATTGAAATAACCAAGAAAATGATTCACAAGGTTACTGGCTATCCTAATCTAGATAAGAAAAAGACAATGAGAATTTTGACTTGAGAGGAATTTGAGGCAAACATAGGTGTTGAGTGGAATGGATGAGGGTTGTCCACCACAAATATTTTCAATCCATTGATCAAATCTACAGTAAGATTTATTTCTCACAAATTCTATCAATCAAGAAGATTGAAGAGTGTGTCATGTATGGTACTAGATCAACCATGGAAGATAGTCATGAAGGATCATGAATGTGGTCTTTCCAAGTTGTAGAAGCTCAATTAGTAGAAAACTTGACATCTATCAAGAAAGAAAAGAACTCAATGTGTAAATTTGAGTCACTTTTCATGTACACTTTCTTTTACATTCAAAAATATTTTCCTAGTATAGGGGACATCGTTTGGGAAGAAGTTATAATAGGAATAGGATAAATTAATGAGTATATAACTCAATTAGGAGAGAATTTTGAGAATTTCATGGATACATACTTTGAATAATTCTGACAGAGAATGAGGGTGAAGATGAGAATTCCAGAAGAATTGGTAGTAACACATTACAATGATGTATGTTTCATTGTAGAAACACATAACACATGTGTATAGGGAGTAAATAGTATAAAGGCATGGCTAATAGCGTTTAACTATGAGATCAACAGTGGGATTGAGAATGCAAACATTGTTGCATTATTGAAAGAAGAGATTGACAATGAAGAAGAAACCTTTGGGAAGTATCAAGAAGCCAAGGAAAGAATAATGACAAACATCAAGATAGCTTCCAAGGAAAAGAAAAGGAAGAAAATTGTTGAAGACCTAGAGGCAAAGATAGAAACCCAAGGTGGAAGTAGTAAACATTTTCATATTACATTGGTCTAGGAGAAGATGAAGAAAAGGGTAGTAGTGATTAGAAAGAGGAAGAAGAAGAAGGATCCAATAGTAAATCCCTAGTTGTTGTCACTCCACCTAGAAGGAATGATAAAGGAACTACAAAGAAGCTAGTGGTGTCACCCCTATCTCCTCCACCACCCACCAAACCAAGGACTAGAGAAGTAGCTAGTGCCAAGATATCTGCAAGGAAATAAAAATCAATGGAGACCATAGAGCCAAGTAGCTCGAAATTAAAGAGAAGAAGATTAGTCAAAGGACAACCCACAAGAAGAACCAAATATATTGAGGTATCTATAGACCTAAGGAGATCATTAGGATTATCCAATTTTAGATTTGTGCAATATGATACATTAGATAATAATGATAGAATAAAATTTGAGGTGGCCATGATAGATATGATGGAAAATCATAAGTTAGCTCCAAATCAAGTCCCAGGAAAGAAGATACCTATAGATTTGTATAATAGACTTGAAAGGAGGTGGCAATAGGAAGACATAGAAGAGAAAAACATAAGATAATATACATTAGCCAAAGTTATGCGTAATTTGTGACAAGATTAGGAAGAAACATTTTTGGAGAAATATAGGACCATATTCATTCATAAGGATAGAATTTTTACAATACTACAAAATAAGACAAAATCTGTAATTTAGAAAAATGAGTTGCGTTGAAAAATTATTTTTGGTCTTACAACAAAAGAGGTAGTAAAGGATGTTGTGATAGTTATTATAGAAGATGGTGATAGTCACTAATTCATGCCAACACCCCTCATACTCTAGAGAAGCTCTGAGATCCAAAAAAGGAGGAGCAAGAGGTAGAAGAAGATGATAAGGATACAAGTGTAGACATTTTTACCACAAGTGAAGAAGGACCAACAGTGTTAGGACCTAAAATTGAGGTAAATAAGGAGGTAAATAAAATAGATCTTAGTGCTACTATTATTGTGTCTAACACTAATGTACCAACACAACCAAGTGGTGATAACCCTCACCATCTCTCACATCATTACCAAGAAACAACACTTCTATGCCTCACCAAAGCATAGCAATGAAGAACCTCTCTCAAGATATTGAAGTTAGTCTAGATAAAGTTATTGAGGTGCCATGCAATTGTCTTTTGAAAATTTCACTCTTAAGAAAAACATTTTGATGCAATAAATTTTCGTGAAGAAGTAGAAACAAGAAGAGTTGAGGAGAGAACATCAGCAAAGGTAAGTATTACATGATGTAAAAGGTATTTTTGTTGAGACATTTAATATTCAAAATTTTGATGGGAAAGCCCCAATAATTCCACAGCTTGTAAATATTGTTGAACAAATAAATGTTGGAGATATTGAATCCAATAAAAAATTGATGGATTGGTATGAAATGAAATTTGAGACTTAAGTTGTTGAAAAAGTTTCTACAATAATTGTTGAGCAGAAATTTCAATTTCAAGAATGTGTACAGAACACACTAGAACCAATTCAAAAGGTCCAAAATTTGTACACTATTTTATGTGATGTTCCAATATTCATCAATGATCTTTAGGAAAGCATACAATAGAATTTGGATGATATGAAGACAAAAAGGAACATAAATTTTTAGATAGTTAAATCTAGTACACAACACTACAACATGTTACTAAATACTCAAGGAAAATTGGTCAAGCTTTAGGCAGTTGACAGTAGCGCAAGATCACAATTGACTTCTATTCAATCAAAGTTGATACCTCATTTGGAGGTTATGTAGAAAGCAATAAAATTATTCAAAGATCTTATCAATGAAGATCATAATCTTTGAGTGGCTAACAATTTAGTTGATTTGGTAGCTAGGCTATAGTTGCAAAATCACACATTTGAATCAGAAACAACCACTTGGGATCATGCACTTTCTATGGTCACCCAGGTATACAAACCTTTTATTGAAAAGTGTAAGAATTTTCCTTAGGGAAAAATCACCCAAGATCAAGAAGCTCAAGCACTAGCACAATATGGACCAATAAAGTATGATCAAAATAACAATATAAAAATCAATTGATATACATACACACTGGGAGTGCTCGAATAAAAAGCCCTCTAGAATAACTAGGAGTCAACAAAGTGATAAGTCTCACAACTAAGAACATGTCCACTAAGAGTGGATTATCCTCCATTGAGCACATAATTTAATGCAATTATGAGAGGATAATCTTACATAGGTATGTCATGTAAAAAGGTGTTGTAAACACCATGTGGTTAATTAGAGTGCGAACAACTATGTTCTCTACATGAAAACTTAGATAATTATGAAAACTCCTGTATTGTAGACACTATGTTGTAAAATGAGTTGCTAACTTTTGTGTTGTCAACAAGACAAATCATATGAGTATGCATACTCCTAGGTGTCTAATATAATAAATAATAAATTAATGCATTAACCTAAGTAAACTTACATAAAGTGTAATAATAATTATTTATTTATACTAACACCCCCCTTAAGTGCAACTTAGGGGAATACACTTAAATTTAAAAAAGCTATAATGAACATGCATGATGGGTCCTAGCTACTAGGCCATGTTAGGTACCCATGTACAATGCAATACAATCTCTTTGAAAGAGAAGAAAGAGGGAAAACCTCATGGGAAAAACCCTCCCCCAAAAAGAGAGATGAAAAAATAAGATGCATGGATGGATGGAGTAATTAAGACCCTCCCCCCATTTACAACATACATAATGTATATACAATAGAGAAGTATGAGAAGGACAAAACCCATAAGAGGGAAGAAGAAGAAGAAAGGAGACAAGGTAGTCCCTCCCCAAATGTAGAATGTCGATTAGTGATAGCTGCTCTATGATGAATGTAGAAGCTGATCCATTACTACTGAATAATGTTCATCCCTTTAGGAAGAAACAATGTTATAGTTACATATGAGATGCTTCCATAATGTGTAGAAAGAATCCTGAAGATGAATGGTGTCTTTGAAAACTGCTCAACTATCCCTGTGTCGATACTGATGGTTGCCCCTTCCAATACTACAAAAAAGAATAGGTTTAGATCTAGCAAGGATAGATGTAGAACATATCCCAAAGAACCTATTGTCTCGTTGAATGATAAATAGTGTTGGATAAAATTGTTCAATTGTGTGTTGTCTTTGATGTTACACAAATGTCATATCAGTTATCAGTCAAAGTCTACCAAGCTTAGTTGATCAATAAGGCAAAAGATAGAGTCTACCAAGCTCAAAAGGTTAACAAAGAAGAATTATAGTATCTACCAAGTGTTCTCAAACTTTACTTTGTGCAAATAGTTGTTACTGAGCTTTCAAGGTTAGCAAAGGAAATTCAGTGTCTATTGAGCTTACTTGGTAATCAAAGGAAATTATGGTAGAGAACAGTTCTTACTGAGTTATCATGATCAGAAAAGGAAATTCAATTCTTACTAAGTTCACTCGATAGCCAAAGGATTTCGCAGAATTTGCAGTATTAACCAAGTTGAGATGGTTAGCTCAGGAAATTGTTTTTGGAGCAGTGTTTACTAAGCAGGGTCGACCAATGAATGATTTCATTGTTTTGGGAAATAAAGTTTATTTTTTTAATGTAATATTTGTAGCTAATTGATGTATGGTTTATTGGTAAATGTAACTTGTAATTGAGTTGACTTTGACAATTTTTAATGTATAAATAAAAGGTCAAGTTGTGGATTATAATTGTAAGTAACGAGTATGAAATAAGCTGATTATGTGGAGAAGTAGTGTAAGTTAATTTTGAAGAAGGATCAAATATCATTGAGGAGAAGTAGAATCATATTTGATCAATGAGGATCTACTAAAGCAAAGAAGAGATTTGTATCAGCAAAGTTCAATTGCATCTCATTTAGGTCACTTATTGTTACTTTCTCACCATTGTAACAATATTTTCTAAATCTCTTAACAAAGTTGGTTTAACAACCATTTTATAAATCCTCTAACAAGGTGGATAGTTTAGTTGAATTGTTCTAAAAATCTCTAGCAAGGCCACTCATAGTAGGGTGATTAAATCATCTAATAGGGTCACACCTAACAGTGCATATTGTAACCTTTAACAGGGTTGGCTCCTAATAGGGCTCACTTCAAAAGAGTGATAATTGGTAGCTAGTTACTTGGTGGTTTTTCCCATATTGGGTTTCCACGTTAAATTTGATGTCTCTTGTGTTCATGTTATTTACTTTCACATGCATGTTAATAATTATGAATGCTTAAAGATAAATAACAAGTTAATCTACCAAGTTATAGCATTTTGTGAATGTTTACCGAGTAACAATAGTAAGTAGCTTGTTTGACATCTAAAGGATCTATTAATTTGTTTTTGTAGTAATCGATTCACCCCCCCCCCCCCCCCCCCCCCCACCCCTTCGTTACTCCATCTATAATTCCAACAATTGGTATCAGAGCTTTTGATGCTTGTAGGAAAAGATTTCAAGGATCTAAGCTAAAGATCAAGATGTCTTACAAGAGGGAAATTCCAAGACTTAACAAGGACAACTTATCAGTATGGCAAGGATTGATGAGACTTCATCTAGCTTCCATTGGAGATATAGGATAGAAATATCTAGATGAAGCATATGTAGAACTTACTGACACATTATCTATCAATGATATTGCTAAAAAGAAGACTCACAAAAACATGATGATAGATATTGCATCTACCCTAAGTTATGAAGAATTTGATAATATCAAGGATTGCAAAATTGCTTTTGTAATATGGAACAAGATAAAGAAAATCTATGGAGGAGATGATAATGTGAGAAGAGCCAAAGTAGAAAGTTTAAGAGGTCAATTTGATCAAATGATGATGAGAGAGGATGAAAACATAGAAAAGTATGTTGAAAGAATTAAAGAAAGTGTTAGTGCAATCAAAGCATCTGGAGGAGATATTAAGGAGGAAACAATTATAAGTAAAGTTCTTAGAACACTACTTCCCATTTATGCAATTAGAGTTTCTACAATTCAAGAAAGAAGATGTGAAGCAAATCATAAGATAAATTTAGAGGCCATAGTTGGAAGATTGACTACATTCGAGCTAGATAACTATGATAATTATGTTCTAGCTACCAAGAACATTGAATCAGCATTTGAAGCTAAGCTTTCACTCAAGAAGAAAGGCAAGAAGATAAAGGACCCTTAGTCGGATAGTGAAGAAGAATTAGAACAGAGTTCTAATAGTGATCTTGAGGTGGTTGAAGCTCTACTAGCAAGAAAATATTCAAGAGGCAAAGGGAAATACAAAGGTAAGGTTCCTCTAATTTATTTTTCTTGTGAAGAAATTAGACATATTGTTGCTAGGTGCCCAAATAATCAGAACAAGGATGAGAAGAAAGGTCACAAGTGCAATGGCAAGAAAGAATTCAAATCATTCAAGGACAAAGGTAAGAAAACTTGTTTCATGGCTAAGGATTCTAATGATTCTAATGATGAAGAAGAAGATAAAATTGTTCACATTGTTGTAAAGGATGAATCTGATAATGATGAGGAAATGGCACTTATTTCTCATGTGAAAAAATGACATGGATTATAGATAGTGGTTGTTCTCATCACATGACTGGTGATAAAACTAAGTTTGAAAATTTTGAAGACTATGATGGTGGCAATGTGAGGTTTGGTAATAATGAACCTTGTTGCATAAAAGGAAAAGGAAGAATCTCACTAACCAAAGAACTTGTATGTGATAATGCATATTGGGTAGAAGGACTAAAACACAATCTATTGAGTGTGGCATAGCTACTCAATAATAGATTCAGAGTAGAATTCATGCATGAAAAAGCAAGAATGCTAGATGGGAAAAGAAATCTGATTGGATCAGGCACTCAAACAAAAGATAACTTGTTTTATCTTGAACTTGGTGAATGTTCATATTTTATTGCTCAAGTTGAAGAAAGTTGGTTATGGCCTAGGAGTTTGTGTCATGTGAACTTTGATAACTTGGTGAAAATAAGTAAATTCAGGAAATTAAGAGGCATTCCTAACATAAAGAAACCTGATGTTGGTCTATGCAAGAATTGTTAAATTGGCAAAATGGGAAAGACTAGTTTTAAAGTAAGAACTATCAGTCTGAAGAAGTTTTAGAAATTGTGCATACTGATTTGTGTGCACCTATTGGAATTGAAAGTTATACTGGTGAAAATTTCTTCATTCTTTTTGTTGATGATTACTCAAGAATGATGATTGTCATGTACTTAAGAGAGAAATTAGAAGTATTTGAGAAGTTAAAATGGTATTTGGCCAGAGTAGAGAAGGAAATAGAAAAAATACTGAAATGCTTGAGGTCAGAGAGAGGCGGTGAATTCATTTCACATGAGTTCAATAAATTTTGCATTGAAAGGGGAATCAAAAGGTAGGTTTCAGCACCTAGAACTCCTAAAAAAAAATGGAATACCTAAAAGAAGAAATAGATCTATCATGGACTGTGCAAGAACCCTAATGATTGAAAAAAACATTTCTATCAAATACTGGAAGGAAGCTATCAGCACTACAGTTCATACCTTGAACTGAGTATAGCTGAAGAAGGACTCCTTCAAAACCCCATATGAGTTATGGTATGGCTACAAACACAATGTAAGTTACCCAAAAGTATTTGGAAGCAAATGTTACATTTTGAAAGAATCTAGAAAAGGTGAATTTGACATGAAGGGTGATGAAGGAATATTTTTGGGATATTCTTGCAAGAGTAAAGTATATAGATGTTTGAATTTGTCTACTCACAAAGTCATAGAAAGTGAACATTTGAAAGTTGATGAGTTTGTAGAAAGAATTAAAGAAGAAAGAAAAAGGGAATCAGAAGACTACAGGATATTTTTTTGCATTGAAGCTGATATAGTACTAGGTACACCTATCAATCAAAAATCTTCTACTCCAAAATCCTCTGTAACTGAGTTGCAGGAAGTTCAAATTGAGCTAATGCCTACTGAGTTGCAAGGACCTAAGTTGCAAAACGAAGCTATTGAATCAACAGCTACCAATCCCAAGCAACTAAAACTAGAAGTTGAAACACAAAAATATAACAATGCAAGTCATTCAAAAGGAAAGGAGCCCGTGCTAGGCAAGTATGTCAGGAGGCATCATGCACTAGATTAGATCATTGGAGATAAATCTAAAGGAACTATGACAAGAAGTAAGTTGAAAGGTACTTTTTTACTTGCTGAATTTGAACTTAGAAGTGTAAAAAATGCATTGAAAATGAAAGATAGATTGAGGCTATGAATGAAGAGATAGAGCAGATAGAGAAATTAAAAAAATGGACTCTTGTACCTAGGCCTAAAGACAAAAATGTGATTGGAACTAAGTGGGTACTCAAAAATAAGCTAAATGAAGATGGTAAGGTGTCAAGAAACAAATCTAGATACTCGCAAGAAGAAGGTATAGACTATGGAGAAATATTTTCTCCTATTGCAAGATTAGAAGGTGTCAAAACCTTACTTGCATATGCTGCACATAGAGGATTCAAATTTTATTAGATGGATTTTAAGTTAGCATTTCTCAATGGTATAGTGGATGAAGAGGTTTATATTGAATAGCCTGAAGGTTTTGTTGATCTAGACAAGAAGGATATGGTTTGCAAATTACATAAAGCATTGTATGATCTGAAACAAGCCCCTAGAGCATGGTATGAGAGATTACATAACTATCTTATTCAGATTGATTTTCAAAGAACTAATGATAATAGTAGCTTGTATATCAAGGAAGGACCAAATAATAAGATTGCTTTGGCAAAAATAATTGTAGATGATACTTTGTTCATAGGAAATGATGATCTTTGCAAAGAATTTTTAGAGCAAATGAACAAAGAATTTGAAATGTCAATGTTTTGTGAGATTCAAATTCTTTGTTGGTATTCATATTCAATAGAATAAAAATGATATTTGCATCACTCAATCAAAATGCATCAAGGAGATACTAAAAAAAAAGTTTGGTATGGAAGGCTCTGAACTGGTTGGGACTCCAATGTGTACTAGATTGAAACTTACCAAGATGAATCAAAGGAAGTGGATCAGACATTGTATAGATCTATGATTAGAAAGTTGCAGTATGTAGCGCATACAAGACCAAACATTGCCCTTGCAGTAGGAATTGTAGCAAGATTTTCAGAAAAATCAAGTGAAAATCACATGATGGCAATCAAAAGGATCATGAGATATTTGAAAGACTCTGAAGATTATGGATTATGGTATAAACTTGGAGAAAATCTAGATTTAAAAGTGTTTACTAATGTAGATTGGGTAGGAAATATTGATGACATGAAGAGTAAAAGTGAAGGATCTTTCTTTCTTAGAAAGAGGTTGATTTCTTGGATAAGTAAAAAGAAAAATTGTACATCTTAGTCCATAGTAGAAGCAAAATATGTTGCAACGATAGTAAACTGTTCAAACATTATTTGGTTTAAACAATTATTGGAAGTCATGAAGGTAGAGATTAAAGAACTAGTTGTCATGTTTTGTGACAATACAAGTGCAATTAATATATCCAAAAATTGAGTGATGCATTCAAAAACCAAGCATATTTCTATAAAGTATCACTTTTTCAGAGAATTGGTGCAGGATAAGGAGATCAAATTGAAATATATCCATACAAAGGAACAAATTATTGACATATTCATAAAGCCTTTACCTAAGGATGCATTCTTGTAGATAAGAGGTAAGTTAGGGGTCATTATCCTATCTAAAGCTCACTAAAATATAGTTGTAGTGATGCATCAACAGGAACAAAATTAAAGATCTATCAATTGATGCACCAAAGTAATGAAGACATTGCATATGAACTAGTACTTAAGGTACATTGGAATTCATTTGAGCTGTGTTGTCAAAGAGAGATTTTACTGTCATATCTTTCTGAAATTTGCAAGAGGGAGAGATTACTATGAAAGAGGGAGATTTTTGTATTTGAGGAGTTTTGTATAAAAGGGAGAAGCATTCTATTAAAAAAGACTTGTTTTCAAATTTCATTTTGCTATGATATGTTGTATTTCCATCAATGCCAAAGAGGGAGGTTTTTGGATACAATTGTTCAATTTTGTGTTGTCTTTGATGTTACACAAATGTCATATCATTTATCAGTCAAAGTCTACCAAGCTCAGTTGGTCAGTAAGGCAAAAGATAGAGTCTACTGAGCTCAGAAGGTTAGCAAAGAATATTTAAACCATCTATCGAGAGTTCTTAGACTTTATCTTATGCAGATAGTTGTTACCGAGCTTTCAAGGTTAGCAAAGTGCTACCGAGCTTACTCGGTCATCAAAAAAAATTATGGTAGAGAACAGTTCTTACCGAGCTATCACACTCAGCAAAGGAAATTCAATTCTTATTGAGTTCACTCGACAGCCAAAGGATTTCATAGAATTTGCAGTATTAACCAAGTTGAGATGGTTAGCTCAGGAATTTTTTTCTAGAGTAGTGTTTATCAAGTAGGGTCAACCAATGAAGAATTTCATTATTTTGAGAAATAAAGTTTATTTGTTTAATTTAATATTTGTAGCTAACTGATGTATGGTTTATTGGTAAATGTAACTTGCAATTGAGCCAACTTGACAATTTGTAATGTATAAATAAAAGGTCAAGTTGTGGATTCTAATTGTAAGTAACGAGTATGCAACAAGTTAATTATGTGAAGAGGCAGTGTAAGTGAATTTTGAAGAAGGATCAGATATCCTTGAGGAGAAGCAAAATCATATTTGATCAACAAGGATCTATTGAAGAAAAGTAGAGATCTGTATCAACAAAGTTCAGTTGCATCTCATTTAGGTCACTTATTGTTACTTTCTCACCATTGTAACAATATTTCATAAATCTCTTAATAGAGTTGGTTTAACAACCATTTTATAAATCATCTAACAAGGTGGACAGTTCAATTGAATTGTTCTAAAGACCTTTAGCACGGCCACTCCTAGCAAGGTGATTAAATCCTCTAGCAGGGTCACACCTAACAATGTGTATTGTAATCTTTAATAGGGTTGGCTCCTGTAAGAATTTGGCTTAGGCCAAAATTCACCCAACAACTAAAGAACTCAATACAAGCACATAGTAGACCAAAATAGATAGAGTATGATCAAAATGACAATATTCATTCAATAACTACTTGAGAGTATACTAGGAGTGCCTGAATATAAAGGCCTCAAGAGAGCTTCTAGAATGCATAGAAGTCAATATCATGATATGTCATACAACCAAGCACATGTCCACTAGATATGGGTTATCCTCCATTAAGCATGGGATTAAGAGCGATGATGTGAGGATAAGCCTAGAATGGTGTATCATGCAAATCAGTGGTGTAGACAACATGTGCTAAATGAGGAGTGAGGATAATTGTGTTGTCATCATGACAACTCAATGAATGATGAATACTCTTGTGTTGTAGACACCATGTGCATAATTAGAGTTGTGTAACTCAATGAGAGTTCAAAAACTCCTAAGTGTATCACCTAAAATAATAATAAAATAATGCATTAACCTAAGTAAAACTTAAGTAAGTGTAATAAGTAAATACTTATTTACACCAACACCCCCCCTTAATTACAACTTAGGGGAATGCCCTTAAGCTTATGAAATCTAGGATGAAATGAAATATGGGTCTCGACTACTAGGCCATATTAGGTACCCATGTACATAATGATATGCAATCTCTCATAAAGTGGGGAAAGAGAGGAAATCTCATGGGAAAAACTCTCCCCCAAAAAGAGAGATAAATAGGGATGCATGGATGGATGGAGTAATCAAGAACCCCCCCATTATGACATACATCCAGTATATACATAATAGAATGATGAAAAGAGGAAGAGAGATAGGATGCGCTCCCCCCCCAAAGAAGAATTTCGAACAGTGACTACTCCGATGAAGAAGTTGATCCAAGACTGCATAATGGTGTTCCTCCCTTAGGAAGAAACAATGCCAAGGGTAAAAATGAGATGCTTCTGCTATGTGTGGAAAGAATCCCATGGATAAGTGATGTCTCTAAAACCTACTCAACTAGCTAAAGAACCTGTCCCAAAGAATTGTTTGTCTCTGCAACTGATGAAGAATCCTACTACAACTACTAATCATAAGTATCCACAATCACTTCAACCTGTGAGGATTGATCATGTAGAGAATGAATAAGAGAGTCATATGGAACCCTTGTGACAACTAAAGAAGGTAATTCTACATCAAGAAGAAGAGGTAGATCATCAATATTGTCACCTAAATCTATCACTAAACCTATATCTGGAAGACTGGATGTACCCTGTTGTTCTGGACCTATCACTGTGGCAATGTATGCATGTAGACTGAATTGATGAAGTGACTTCTCACTGTAACTGTCGATAGAACCCCACATGTTTGAATCTATTAAAGAACTATCATTGGTGTCACTATTAGTATCCACACTTTATGATGAGTGGAGAGGAGTAGAGGACAAGCTGGAAGAACTTTCCTCAAAATGTACATCCTTCTCCACAAATATCTTATGTGTCTCAGGATCTAGAAGTCTGTATGCCTTCACACCATCTTCATAACCAATGAAGGTACAAGGCCAAGGCGACTGTGCCTTGCATCCCCTAGAAATTTTTTTTGCCCATGTAGGACAACCAAAGACTCTGAAGTGTGTCACAATAGGTTTTCTGCCGCACCATGCCTCAAAAGAAGCTTTTCCATCTAAGGTCGGATGAGGAGAATGATTAAGAATGTGAGTGGCACTAGAGATGGCTTCAACTTCTAATGATGGATCAAGAGACTTGGCATAAATCATGCAACTTGCCATAGACTTAAGAGTGTGGATCCTCAAGGTTGCAACATTTATCTTATGCAGATTGAATGATGGCAGAGTCTGAAGATTAATTCCCTCATGTCTACAAAGTTTTTTAAGTCTTCTATTCACATCCATGTTTCCATTATCCATTCAGAGTACTTTGATGGCTTTCCTAGATTTCCATTCTACATGAGCCTTGAAGTCTATAAACTTGTCCAACACTTCATTCTTACTATGCAGAAAGTAGACCCAAGTGAACCTTGAAAAGTCATCAAAAAAGGTGAGTATATAGCAACCCTGGCTGAATGCAAAAGGACCTGCTGATACCATATGAACCATTTGAAGAACACCTATTGCTCTTGAAGACTTTCCTCTTTGTAACTTCCCTTCTAGATGCATATCCACTAAATTTGTTGAACACCCACCCTTAGAAAAGTTGATTTGAGGTAGACCTTTGACCATGTGGTATGTGCAAAATTACTAAAGATAGCAGTAGTCAAGATGACCATACCACTCATGCCATAATTGCATGTTTGAATTTGATTGTGATAACAAGGCCTTTAAAGAAGACTTGGGTACAAAATGCGAGAAAGAGTACAACCTCTTGTGATCATTCACTTTCCCCACTGCAACCAAGGAATCATCTTTAAGACTATGCACCTTTACTAAGTTAGGAAGGAACTCAACTCTATGTCCATCTTCGAGGTGAGTGATTTGGTAGATTGAAAGGAGATTTGAACTTAGGTTTGGAACATAGAGAAGCTCTTGAAACTCCCCATTTTCCATCTCCACATTTCCTTTTCCTTCAACTTCTATTTTTTTATCATTCCCAATGAAGATGTGCAGTACCTTTGAGTGATTCAATGAAGAAAAATCCTCCTTTGAAGAACCCATATGATATGAGGCACCTAAGCCAAATGTCCATTCCTTTGAAGAGTTTTCATTTGCCACGAATGCTTTCCCTTTTCCCTTTGAATCTGTAGATGATCCTTTTTCTTTGTAAGCATTAGGTAATGGAACATTATGTTTCTTCATGATGTTGGTCAATTCATCAATCTTTTTAAGATAACACTCATGCTCTTCATGACCTGATTTCTTGCAATAAGCACACTTCTTCTTCTCCTTATTATTGTCCCCTTTCTTGTTGGAATTTGACGACTTGCCTTGTTGATTAGATTGTGGTTTTCAATTTTTTGCATCCTCTGATTTGTCCTTCTTCCATTTCTTCTCACCCTTTCCTTTATTTGAAGATTGTCCAGCTGAATTTTGAGAACCCTCATTGTTGGCCACCAATGCTTTTGACTGAGGTGATTTGAGAATCCCCATTGATTTCAACTTCTTTTCTTCATCATCCAACAGTTTTTCATATTCATCAAAAGTGACTTGCTTGTAGGCAGACCTTAAGGTAGTCTTTGAGGTGTTAAAAGAAGATAAAAATGTGGAATACTCTGATGGCAGCTTATTATGGATGAGATAGATTAGTTTGTCATCTTTGATGGAGCTCCCACAATTAGTAAGCTTCATCCTTAATTCATTCACCTTGATGATGAAATCTTATATTGAGTCATTCGACTTAGGATCTAAGGATACAAGCTCATCTTCTATTTTGAACACATCCTCTTCAGACACTTTACCATAAAGGCTTTCAAGTATCCCAAGCTTCCTTGGATGTAGTACATTTCTTGAGTTGATACATGATTTTATCATCTACCCCCAAACATATATCACCTAGGGCTTTCCTATCCACTGCTACCCAATTTGAAATATCACTTGCAAAAACATTATCACCTGCTGGCTTAGGAAGAGTACCATTTGCATATTGTGAAACTCCATTATTCATTAAGTGATACAATATTTTTATTGACCACGAAGCATAGCTATGAGGAGTTAATTTAGGAAAATTAAAGTGGCCCATAATGTAGAAAATGAAAGAAATGTGAAGAAAAGAGAGAACACAACACCAAGAACACCCCCCATTTCCACTAAATCAAGAAACCCACCCAAAATAGATGCTTTGGGCACTTTATCAGTAGTGCAATTACAATGGGCCACTTGCCAATTTTGGCCTTTGTGTACTTCTAATTTTTCTTGTTACAACCTCTTAATAGAGTACAAATCTGAAACTTTACAATGTGCTACAATTCTAAAGCATTACAAAGCAAATAAAGGCCCTATTGCTGAAAGTAACAATTTTTTCCACACAACCCTATAATCTGATGCTAGATTTGGAAAGTAGACAAAAAAATACACACTTTCAAAAAAATAGAACCTATTTTTGATTCTAGATGTGCCCGTACAGAGCTTTTGAAGTTGCAAAATGCAGGATTATTTAGGTACAGTCACTAAAAAATGCAATTTTTGAACAATCCATGCACTAAAACCAAAAAATAGCTGCACAACTAAAAGGTTTAGAAAATTTTACCCAATTTCAAAAGAAAATGCACCTGATTTGGAGTCTGAATGTGCAAGT
This sequence comes from Cupressus sempervirens, assembly GCA_028749045.1. Taxonomy (NCBI): domain Eukaryota; kingdom Viridiplantae; phylum Streptophyta; class Pinopsida; order Cupressales; family Cupressaceae; genus Cupressus; species Cupressus sempervirens. The sequence goes on along the minus strand of CM053792.1, from coordinate 974,785,839 downwards.
TATGGCCTCCTGAAGTCAGACTGCAAAAACCAAAATGAATCTAGAGAGGGGTTGCATCAGTGAAATACAAGGTTAAATTTGATGGTCATATGGCTATCATGACAGTTATAATTTGCTTAGAAATGATGTCCAAATAGGCATCAAATTTAAGATGCAAAATGATGATGTTAGCAAACTTCGTCCCCCAAATGATGACAGCATGATGTCATGATGACATCGCATGTACGAACCATACAAAAATGCACAAAAAATTAATGTGGTAGGGTGACTAGGCAAGTATGAAAATCTACATCACTACTAACTAGGTAGTCCAGTCACTACTGACTAGGATTGCACATAGGTTGACGTGGCTGAGCAAGTGAACAATAATTCGCTGCCTGTCAGATGCTCTTTGTCCACATGGGCAAATGAGCTATGGCCACATGTCATAGTGTGTGGTCACTGTTCTTGCTGGATTTTCTTTAATAGTCATCGTCGGGATGATGTTGTTGACAGAGAATACAAGCTGTGGTTGCGAGCGAGTCAATTAATGATGTTGGATTTATGGGAAATAATCCCACATGGCTGCGGTGGGAGACTTCATGAAATTTTAAAAAGAAATGGCTATAGGGTTAAAGCAAATTTAGGAGCCCTGGTCAGAGTTTGAATTCTTGTCGAAAAGTTGTATTGTCACAATTTATTTTCTCATAGATTTGCAGACAATCATCGATGTAGTACGGCCCGACTATTGAATGAACCCAATGAATTTATATTGTCTAGCCCACTAACTAAATAAAAAGCCTTGTAAAAATAATAATTCCACCACACCAAATACAAAGTCAAGCGAGGATGTCACTACCCAATTTGGAAAAATAATTTTCTCTGCCCTAGCAAATAATTTCAAAAAAAATTCAAAAATTATAGAGATAAAAAAAATGTAGAAATGAAAAAAAATTAATCAGATCAATTAATTGACCATACCCAAATTCCAAATCGGGGCCTCCAAGTTTTGATTTGCAAATTTTTTTTCCTTACGATCAACTTTTACCTAATAAAGGTAAATTTATAGTCGATCTTTACCAAATTGATGCTCTGAATGCAACGGTGAGGTTAGATCTAGCTCTAGACACTCCCAATTTCTATGGATCCTTCATATTTATGTCAAGGTGCTAAAGCATAAACGGTCTTAAACAACTACATGATGAGAATCCTCCTCAACTCTGATACCATGTAAGAATTTGGCTTAGGCTAGAATTCACCCAAGAACTAAAGAACTCAACACAAGCACATAGTAGACCAAAATAGATACAGTATGATCAGAATGACAATATTCATTCAATAACTGCCTGAGAGTACACTAGGAGTGCCTGAATATAAAAGCCTCAGGAGAGCTTCTAGAATGCATAGAATTCAGCATCATGATATGTCATACAACCAAACACATGTCCACCAGATATGGGTTATCCTCCATTAAGCATGGGATTAAGTGCGATGATGTAAGGATAAGCCTACAATGGTGTAGCATGCAAATTAGTGGTGTAGACAACATGTGCTAAATGAGGAGTGCGGATAACTATGTTGTCATCATGACAACTCAGTGAATGATGCATACTCCTATGTTGTAGACACCATGTGCATAATTAGAGTTGCGTAACTCAATGAGAGTTCACAAACTCCTAAAGTGTCTCACCTAAAATAATAATAAAATAATGCAAAATAATTAAATAATGCATTAACCTAAGTAAAAATTAAGTAAGTGTAATAAGTAAATACTTATTTACATCAACAGCTCCTAACAGGGCTCACTTCAGAAGAGTGATAATTGGTAGCTAGTTACTTGGTGGTTTTTCCCATATTGGGTTTCCATGTTAAATCTGGTGTCTCTTGTGTTCATGTTATTTACTTTTGCATGCATGTTAATAATTATGAATTCTTAAAGATCAATAACAAGTTAATCTACCAAGTTACAATATTTTTTAAATGTTTACCAAGTAACAATAGTAAGTAACTTGTTTGACATCTAAAGGATCTATAGATTTGTTTTTGTAATAACTGATTCACTACCCCCCACCCCTTAGTTACTCCATCTATAATTCCAACAAAAGAGACCTCTTGCAACTACTATACATAAGGATCCATAACCATATCAACCTTGTAAGACTGATCATGCAAAGAATGGACAAGAGGGTCAGAGTGTTCCCTCACAACAATTGAAGAAGGATCTTCTTCATCAAAGAGAAGATGTATATTATCAATGATGTCTTCTAGATCTACTATGTAGGACTCAACAAACAAACTTGAAATGTTTTTCATGTAGTCATCCCCTGAATCTAGAACTAGAAGACAAGGTGTACCCAAATGTACTAAATTACATGGACCTATCACTATAGTGCTTTATGTATGTGGAATGTGTTGATGCTATGACCTTGTTCTACATCTATCAATAGGATCCCTTATATATAAACTTGTTGAATCATGATCACTTTTGTCACTATCAGATTCCATAAAGTGTGAAGTATGGAGAGGATTAGAGGATAAGCTAGGTGAACTTTCCTCAAAGTGAACATTCCTCTCTATGAATATCTAATGAGTCTTAGGATCCATAAGTCTATAAGGATCCATAAGTCTATATGCCTTAACACTTTTTTCATATACAATGAAAGTACAAGGCCTTGGTGGTGGTGCCTTGCATTCCCTTGAAGATATGTGTGTCCATGCTAGACAACCAAAAACTCTAAAGTGTTTCACAACTAGTTTTCTTCCACACCATGACTCAAAAGGAGTCATTCCATTTGAGACATTATGAGGAGACCTATTAAGGATGTGATTGGAACTACTTATAGCTTCGACTTCAAGTGATGGATCAAGAGACTTATCTTGAATCATGCAACTTGCCATTAACTTAAGAGTTATAATCCTCATTGCTGCAATACTTGTCTTTTGTGGACTAAATGCTACTGGATTCTAAAGAACAATACACTCAAGTTCACAAAAGTCTCTAAGTCTTGTGTTCACATATCTACCTTCATTTTCCATACCAAGAACCTTGATGGCTTTACTTTATTGCTTCTCAACATGACTCTTGAAGGCTAGAAACTTATCAAACACTTCATTCTTGTGATCAAGAAAGTAGACCCATGTGTGGTATGAAAATTCATCAAAGGAAGTGAGGAAATAGCAACCCTTGCTAACTAATGTCATTGGAAAAGGGATTTTTATAATTGTGTGAACCAACTCAAGAATAATTAATGCTCTCCAAGACTTCCCTTTGTCATACTTTTCATCTAGATGCATATCCATTGAACAAGTTAAACATTCACCTATAGAAAAGTTTATTGTAGGTAGACCTTTGACCATATTTTTGAGCTAAGTTGATGAAGATAGTAGAAGGGAAGATTTCCATACCACTCATGCCATAATTTACTTTTTTATTGTGAATGTGTCAACAAGGCATGTGAAGGAGACTTAGGCACAAAGTGGGAGAAATAATAAAGCTACATGTTATGATTGACTTTACCCATTGCAATCAATGAATTATCCTTAAGATTTTGCACCATTAATGAATCAAGAAGGAACTCAACTTTATTGCCACCACCATTGTGAGTGATTTGGAAAATTGAAAGGAGATTAGTGCTAAGGTTAGGAACATAGAGAACATATTTGAACTCTCCATTTTCCATCTCAACTTGTCATTTCCCTTCAACTTCCACTTGTGTATCATTCCCTAAAAATATTTAAGGTACCTTAGACTAATTCAATGAAGAAAAGTGTCATTTTTAAGAACCCATATGATAGGAGGCACCTGAGTCAAGAATTAATTCTCCTGAAAATTTTGAACTTTCCATAAATGCTTGCCCTTTTCCCTATGAAGTGGATGGATTTGAATCCTTGGAAGCTTTTGGCACATTAATTTTGTTCTTCCTAAGTAAGTTTTACAACTCATCTATTCTCTTAGTCTTGCAATATGCACAAAATAGTTTATCCTTCTTGTTGTTGTTTCCCTTCTTGTTGGAAGAAGAATTGCCTTGTTGTGAGGAGGAATATTGTTGTGTCTCTGATTGTGATTTTTGCTTCCACTAATTTTTCTTGCTATTGATAGAAATTTTTCCACCTTGATTTGATTGGTTCTCATTACTAGCCACTAATGTTGTAGACTTGGATGACTTGAGAATTCACATATCTATCAACTTGGATTGTTCCAACATCAACATTTTTGCAAATGCATCAAATGTAGGCTTAGTGAAGGCACTTCCCATGGTCAACTTGTGAGTGTTGTAACTCAAAACAAAAGATTCATACTCTAGAGGTAGCCTCTTCAAGATATGATGAGTCAATCTATCATCCTTTATGGGATTACCACAATCCTTAAGTAGTGCTCTCAATTCATTAGCTTTGTTGACATAGTCTTGAATTGTGCCAAATTTCTTAAGATCCAAGAGAAGTAGATCATACTCAATTTGGAATCCCTTTTCCTCATCTACCTTACCATACAACCCTTCAATTTTCTCCCAAGCACTCTTGGAATCCTTAAAGAGGGAAATATGGAAGAAGAGATCTCTATGAACAAAACTCCTAATAATTTCTAAAGCCCGGTTGTCTTTAACTTGCCAATCAACTAGTGTAGTAGCATCGATGGATTTTATAATTGTACCATCAACATATGCATTTAAACCTTTTTCCATTAGTCTACTCCATACAATATCTTTCCATGTAGTATAATTGTGTGAAGTTAAAAGTGGAGTTTTAGGTGAACTCATGATGCAAAGAATTAAAAGAGCACGAGAGAGAAAGAGAGACACAAGAACACAAGACACATCCTCCCTATTCACTCAATCAAAGAAATCCCAAAAAATGATGCTTTTGGAACATATATGTAGTGTGTTTACAATAGGCAACTTGTCAAAATGGATAAAAAGTGGGCTTCTAATTTTTTGTTTACAACCTCCTTCTAGAATTCAAATCTAGTAAATAACAATGTAACTTAGATATACAACAATTTTGAAGTTTTATCAAAGAAATACAATGCAACAAAGGACTTATTTTTGAAATTGGTATTTATGTCCACACAAGCCTATAATATGATTGTAGATTTGGAAAGAAGATAAAAAAATATGCACTTAAAAAAAAATGGAACTTGAAAATGTGTCTAGATGAGCCTGTATTGAGCGTTTGAAGCTGCAAAAAGAAGGATTGTGTTAGGATAAACCACAGACAGAAATAAAAACTACATGCAAATATAACCAATAAAAGAAAATAATAGAACACACAAAAATGAACACAAGGCACCAAGATTTAACGTGGTTCACCCAATCCCTAGGCTACTTCCACCAAACAGCAAGTCCAATCTTATTACAATCCAATGATTAGAACCTGATTACAATCCGTAATCCCTTACAGCTCAATACCGCCGCAAGAACCAATTTCGTATCACCACACATGGAAAAATACCCAACCCTAAGCCCTTTTTATACAAGTATTAAACTGCTTTAGGGTTATAACATGTCGGCCATAATATGTCGACTACCATGTCACCACTATTTATGAAGTATGTACAGTACTTTCCTGATCAGTCACCACAATCTAACAATCTCCCACTTGGGGACTGATCAGGCTCCACACTAAACAAAAATCTCCCACTTGGAGACTGATCCTGTAGCAATACAACTACCGCATGGGTCTCCCACTGGATCAAACCACCCTAGACTCTGTTGTTCGTTTATTCACATTTAGTCTAAAAGACCAATTGAAGCTGAAGATGAGTTCAGCTTCTCCCTTGTTACAACCTTTGTCAACATATCTGCTGGATTTTCATTGGTATGTATCTTCTCCAGCTTTAACTGTCCATCCTCCAAAACTGACCGAATGAAATGGTACAACAACTGTATGTGTTTGGTCTTAGAATGGAGAGCTGAATTCTTAGCAAGATGAATGGCACTTTGACTATCTGTGAACAAATAATTATCCTTCTGAGGATGTCCCAATTCTTCCAAGAAGAACTGAAGCCATATCATCTCTTTGGCTACCTCTGTAGCAGCAACATACTCTTCCTCTGTAGTGGAGAGAGCATTAATCTTCTATAGCCTAGAAACCCAGCTCACGGTTGCCCCACCAACAGTAAAGAGATAACCTGTAGTACTCCGCCTGGTATCAATATCCCCAGCCAAATCTGAGTCAACATAGCCCTATAAATCAGTGGTAGAGCCGCCAAAGTGTAAACACTTATTGGATGTTCCTCTCAAATATCTGAGAATCCACTTGACAGCATTCCAATGCTCAAATCCTGGATACTCATATACCTGCTAATGACTCCCACTGCATGTGCAATATCTGGCCTAGTGCATACCATAGCATACATCAAACTTCCTATAGCTGAAGCATAGGGTACCTTGGACATCTTATCCTCCTCTTCCTGTGTCTTGGGACACATCTCCTTAGTCAATTTCAAATGACCAGGTAAAGGTGTGCTGACAGCTTTAGCATTCTCCATAGAGAAACGTTGCAGCACCTTCTCAACATAATCAGCTTGAGATAGCATCAATGTTCTGTTCTTCCTATCTCTGCAAATCTTCATACCAAGGATTTCTTTTGCTGCCCCCAAATCCTTCATAGCAAATGCATGTGCTAATTGGCGTTTTAGCCCCTTAATATGATCCATGTTAGACCCAGCTATAAGCATATCATCAACATATAAACATAAAATAATGTAGCTATCATCATCCGACCTCTTAAAATAAACATAGTAATTTGAATGACACCTATTATATCCATGCTCATGCATAAAACTGTCAAATTTCAGATACCATTTCCGAGGTGCTTGCTTCAAGCCATATAAACTTTTCTTCAATTTGCACACTAAGTTCTCCTTACCTTTGACCTCAAAACCCTATGGCTGAGCCATATATATTTCTTCTTCCAAATCACCATGAAGAAAGGTTGTTTTAACATCCATCTACTCTAAATGCAAATCTTCAGTAGCCACAAGACTTAAAATAGTACGAATAGAAGTCATTTTAACAACAGGAGAAAATATCTCATCAAAATCAATTCCCTTTTTCTGTGCAAATCCTTTTACAACTAACCTGGCCTTAAATCTTTTCTTACCTCCTTCCTCTTCTTTCAACTTGTAAACCCATTTATTCTGTAAAGCCTTTTTACCTGCAGGCAACTTGCACAAATCCCATGTCTTATTTTTCAGCAAAGAGTCCATTTCATCTTTCATTGTAGACTCCCACTGAATATTAGTATCCACCTGCACAGCTTCATCATAACTTTCAGGTTCACCAGCATCAGTAAGTAAAATAGAATACAAAGAGGGAGAAAACCTTTGTGGAGGTCTAATTGGCCTTGTTGACCGTCTAACATTCACTGGTGTGTGTGGTATTTGTTGTTGCAGTTGTTGCACATCATGAGGAATGACTGGAACATCAGCTTTTGGAGTATCATCCAACACTACATAATCATCTTCTTTCTTCTCATGTTGCTGCAACAGATCTTTGTACAACACTTTTTCATTGAATATGACATCCCGGCTTCTTATAATTTTATGATTTTCAAAATCACAAATCCTATAGCCAAATTCATTAATGCCATATCCAAAAAAGACACATTTCTTTGATTTAGCTTCTAGCTTGGTTCTATTTTTAGAGTCTATATGAGCAAAAGCTTCACAACCGAAGGTCTTGAGAAAAGAATAACTCACCTTCTTACCAATCCATGCTTCCTCTGGAATACCATAGCCCAAAGGAGTAGAGGGACCTTTATTAATCAAATATACTGTAGTATTGACGACCTCCGCCCACATGTGTAAGGGCAACCCAGCATGCAACCTCATGCTCCTTGCGCGCTCCATTATAGTCCTGTTCATGCGTTCAGCCACTCCATTTTCTTGTGGAGTCCTTGGAACATTTTTTTTGTCTACGAATACCATTAGTGGAGCAATAATCTTCAAATTCATGACTGCAATACTCACCACCATTATCAGATCTGAGACATTTTAATTTCTTACCAATCTCATTTTCAACCAAGCATTTCCATTTCTTAAAAGTTTGAAATACATCAGATTTCTGTCTAAGGAAATAAACCCATACTTTTCTAGTTGCATCATCAATAAATGTAACATAATAATGAGAACCACCAAGGGAAGATACCTGAGCCGTTCCCCATACATCTGTATGCACAAGCTCTAATTTCTCCTTTTTGTTTTCCTTCCCAGTCTTTACAAAACTCACTCTCTTTTGTTTTCCATACACACAACTTTCACAGAAATCCATATTCACACATTTTAGACCTGGTAAAACTTTCCTTGAATGAAGTAATTTCATACCTTTCTCACTCATGTGCCCAAGTCTATTGTGCCATAGCGCTGTATCAGAATCTATAGCAGCTATTTGTTCTCCCTGCTCAACTGCAGTAATTGTTCCTGAATATTCATTTTTCTCTAAAATAATCAAAGTAGAAGGAACAATTTGACCTGTACAAAGATATAAGCTGCCTACTTTCACACCTTTTTCTACTACAAGGGAACCTTTTGAAACCTTCCAATTTTTATCATTAAATGTAACTACACAACCCTCATCACCGAGTTGCCCTGTTGAAATTAAATTCCTACTCAGCTTTGGAACATGTCTTACCTCATGTAGTAGCCAATGATTCCCATTCTGCAACTTAATCTTAATTTTTCCCTTTCCAACAATCTAACAGGGTTTATTATCCCCCAAATAAACAAGCCCAAAATCCCCTTGGACATAATCAGTGAAATAACCTCTATGAGGTGTAGCATGAAAAGAAGCACCAGAATCTAAAACCCATGAATCATCAACACTCTCTAAAGACAAAAGCAAAGCATCCTCTTCAGATTTGTTACTTACCACATTTGCCTCTTTGTCTCCATCTGATTTATCTCCTTCATTTTTCTTTCGAGTCCAGCAATCTTTCTTTTTGTGCCCTGGTTTCCCACAGTACTAGCAATCATTTGGTCCTCTCGATTGAGACCTCCTCCCCTTTGACTTTCCTCTTGATTTCCCACGATTTCCAGAGTTACTTCCTCTTTCAGTCGTTCTGCCCCTGCTTTGTGCATTTAAAGCACTTCCTGATGTAGATCCACTTGAGGATTTTCTATGAGTTTCCTCACTTAAAATAACACCGATCACATCATCATATTTTAGGGTACTAGATCCAGGAACAGAATTACTCACCGCCATTACCAAGCCATTCCAGCTTTCAGGCAAAGAACACAAAATCAAGAGAGCCCTAATTTCTTCATCAAAATTGATACCCACAGAAGATAATTGACTAGTAATAGTATTAAACTCATTTAAATGATCTGCCATAGATCCACCTTCTGCCATTTTCATATTAAATAAATGCTTCATGAGAAATACCTTATTTGAAGCGGAGGGCTTTTCATACAGTGTCGCTAGGGTTTTCATCAAATCTTCTATCGTCTTTGCTTTTGTAATATTAAATGCCACCTATGGTGCCAAGCATAACCGAATGCTTCCGAGTGCCTTTCTGTCCAAAAGATCCCATTCAGCCTCTGACATAGTTCCCTGATTCTTGGCTTTTCCTTCCAATGGCTTCCATAAATCCTTCTGATATAAATAGTCTTCCATTTGCATCTTCCATAACTGGAAGTTCTGCCCATTAAACCTATCAACCCTCAACTTACCCTCATCTGCCATTGCTCCCACTCAACTGTGAGACTCCCACTTAACTGTGAGACTTTCCTGCAGAGGATAACTGAAAGACAACCTTGCTCTAATACCACTTGTTAGGATAAACCACAGACAGAAATAAAAACTACATGCAAATATAACCAATAACAGAAAATAATAGAACACACAAAAATGAACACAAGGCACCAAGATTTAACGTGGTTCACCCAATCCCTGGGCTACTTCCACCAAACAACAAGTTCGATCTTATTACAATCTAGTGATTACAACCTGATTACAATCCGTAATCCCTTACAGCTCAATACCGCCACAAGAACCAATTTCGTATCACCACACATGGAAAAATACCCAACCCTAAGCCCTTTTTATACAAGTATTACACCGCTTTAGGGTTATAACATGTCGGCCATATGTCAGCCATAATATGTCGGCTACCATGTCGGCTACCATGTCAGCTACTTCCAAAAAAAAAAAATTTCGGGGCGATGCCCCGAACCCTACTATTTATGAAGTATGTACAGTACTTTCCTGATCAGTCACCACAATCTAATAGATTGGATAGGTGTAGTCACCAAAAAATAATTTTTTGACAAATCCATGCACCAAAACTAGAAAATATTAGCACCACTAAAAAATTTAGGAAATTCTAGCAAAAAAAATTTGCACCTAATTTGGAGTCTAAATGACTAAGATATGGCCTCCTGAAATTGGACTGTCAAATAAAAACTGCATTGTTGATATATTAGTAAGTTTGTTATTAGTGACACACACTTATTTAGATTCTATATAGCTACCAAGATCACTGAACAATTTACTATGTTTTCCATGTAATTCAGTAGCCATCGAGTTCTATAGTTGCTATTAAGTCTTTTGGACTAATCTTTGTAGCTACCGAGAAGATTCAGTTAGTGTGAAGTCTAGTAGTTCAAACTATGTATTTCAATGTACACCAAGTTTATCAATGGTTATTGATTTCCCAGTTCATGTGATGCAAAGCTTATGTTTATTGAGCATTGCAGTATCTATCGAGTTTGCAGTTCAAGTGATGCAATGCCAGTGCTAACTGAGCTACTTCATGGTAACCAAGTGATTTAGTGTTTACTAAGTTACACAATATCTACCAAATCACTAGGTAGACTGAGTTCAAGACTACTTGAAAGTGATTAGTATGGATTGAGCTTTTACATCTACTAAGAGCATGACAATGTTGAGTAGTGATAGTGAATGCCAAGTATTAGAATCTCACTGAGTCAGTCTTCAGAACCCAAGTGTCTTCATTTGGATTGACTTTGTAATATTTGTGTTAACTTGTGTCATAGCCAACTTTGTAATTATGTAAATTGGATTGGTATATAAATGTGGTGTATTGTATCATATCCAATGTATGGAAGAGAAAGAAAGTGAAAGAATGTGAATGTGTAAGCTTATGTATTGTGAATGCATCAGATAAAGAATTATAAAGGTCATATCAATACAAGGATCAAAAGTGACAAATCTATCATAGAAGGGTGATCAATACACAAAGGAATCTCTACTAGCAAACTTAGTTGCAAATCAGAGATTTACTACTTTATCCTAACAGGTGAACTAGTCAAAATCCTCTAACAAGGTAGACCTAATATACTTTTCTAAATCTCTTTGCTGAGTGCATACTTCATTGTATGTTTGTAAATCCTCTCACAAGGTGGACCTGGCAGTCTTATTTGCTCCTAATAGGAAAAATCATCAGAAGTGATCAATCTAAGCCTTAATAGGCCAAATTTATGCTATAGTACTAAAGTTTGTGGGTATCATCCCCATCGTAGTTTTACTTTCTATTTGGAAGGTTTCTCGATCACCAAATCTTTGCGTTCAAGTGTTGTGGATTCTTTCATATTTTCAATTTCTCATGCATGCAATTAAGATCAAATGTGATGAATTAAGTGCTAGTTGGTTTATTGGATTAAGAGTTGAAATTGTTAAAGTTTTAGAAGTTATTGATTCACCACTCCCCTCTCGATAACTTAGCATAGTTTTGAATATTTTCAAAAATTGGTATCAGAGCTTTTTGGTTCTAAGGAGAAATTTTAATAGCTTAATCAAAGATCAAGGACATGGAGATATTCAGACTTGACAAAGATATTGACAATGAAAATTTGGATCTAGAAATGGCCATTGGGCAACTCAAGAAAGCTAAGGAGCAACTCTCCCAATTCCTAAAAAGAAGAAAGGAACTTTCAAATCAAATGAATGATAATCTCTACATTGAAGAAAGAATTGAAGACTTTCACCCTTCAAGAAGTTTAGATGAAGCAAATGATACAATCAAAGAACTCCTAGAGAAGAATGGTTCCATGTGAGAAGAAGTAAGAAAGCTGAAAAGAGAATAATAAATTTAGTTAGTAAGGTTATGTGAATTCTTGGAATAGAGAAACAAGATAAAAGAAGAAATGGATGGAAGGAACAATGAGATCTAGAACCAATCCCTTTAGCAAGTAGACCTTATTGATCAACTCTCCAATGCAAATGAGGAAATCATGAGCCTAAGACTTGAAAATGAAAGAATAAGGAATGATCTAAATTTTGAAAGACAAATCAATGAAAGAATAAAAAATGAGCTGAGATTTTAAAAACAAATCAGTGAAAGATTGAGAAATGACCTAAACACTAAGAAGCAAATCAATGAATGAATGATGAAATCTCAAGAAAACATGGATCAACTGAATGAGAAAAACCTCTAGAGGCAAAAAGGAAAAGTAGGAATTAGATAGAAAGGAGAAGGTGAATCCTCCAAACAAGTTGCTCAAAAGAATCAAAAACCTACTTGCAATCACTGTGGTAAGATAGGTTATAAATCAAACAAATATTGGAGTAATGGACAAGAAAACTAATGAATGCAAAGAGAAAGAAAAATTTGAATTTTGTTGTCATAAATTTAAGAAACATGGACAGAAAGCATCAAAATGCAAAACAAAGACAATGAATCCTACAAAGAAAATTGTGAAAGCAATATTTGGTTTGGATTACAATACATAGTGTAGATGTCATTACTATGGAGAATTTGGACACATTGCTATGACTTGTGTTAAACATCATATGAGGAAAAGAGATACTACTAAAAGATTTTTTATTTGTACAAAACTTTTCATCTTGCCAAGAATTGTATGAATACTGGTAAAATTGAAGATGAAAAGAAGGCAAGGGCTGATAACATCTAAAAGTAGATGAGATAATAATGGATTCCTAAGTCTATTGAGGATATTGGTCTAAGTAATGATGGTCAAGTCATTCAAGAATTGGGTGACTCTACCACTCCTTATTATGTTCTCAAGGAAGAACTAGAACCAAGCCATCAAAGAAGATATCCAAATCAATTTTAGTTGAAAGGTGACAAAGATCTAAATCTATATACAAGATACAAAGGGATCATTGAGCAAGATTGGTATCAGTTATTACCAAGTTACCTTCTCTATAGAGTAAGGTTGGATCATAGACTCTACGAAGCAAGGTTGGGAGTAGCAAAGGTACTGATGGTTACCAATCATGGAGATGTTTCTAGTGATCAATACAGAATAGAAGATGAAAGTTTGTCAAGCATAATGTCAACTCATCTTACACCATACCAAGCATTAATGGAATTTTTTTAATAAAAGGCATGGAATCAAATTCATTTCTCACTATGAATTTTTAAGTGATATTGTGAAGAGCTATTTCATGTGTGATCAAGCAACTTGAACAAATTTCTTGAAAAAATTCTTTGAAGTTCCCTCAAGCTACCAAGTGAAAATGACATCCAACAGAAGCAAGGTCAAGAAAGGTTTAGACATGTTGGTTCGAGGTGTTGAATAGAAAGTGCTAGATTTCAAGCTCATGCTCACAGTTGTTCAAACCCTAGACCCAAGTGGAGCTCAATCTCAAATCCCTCCTAAGGTACTTCTTGTTAACAACATTAGAACTCATTTTAAATGTGCAATTCAAGAAATTGGTACTCTAGAGATGGATGATGTCATAGGTTAGTTATGTGCTAATGGAACCCTGAAACCCAAGCATCAACATTTGGAAGCAAAAGGATTAATACACATTCCCCATATGCCCTAAGAATTTTAGATTAAATAGATTAGGTATATTCTTAGCTAGGTGCATAGTGGACAACTATGATTAGAGAAGCCAATTCTAATAATGAAGAAAATGATTCATTGAATCACTGGCCTTCCCATGCTCGCCAAAGCCAAAACAACTAAAACCCTAGGTCAAGAAAAGTTAGAGAAGAAAACCCTAGCCAAGTGGGATGGTAGAGGTATGAAAATAAGTAGTGTTATTGTTGTAGAATTGAAGTTTGGAATTCATGTTATGGCTCATAAGATATACAATTCAAGCCATCTTAACAGTGTATCATGTGAAGCTATGGATTTGGCATATAAAGTGGTGAAGAACAACTTATCTTATGACCTTTCCAAGTTATTATTGAGGAAATTCAACAAGAATATGGAAAGTATTAGAACTTACAAGAATAATACATTTAAATTTGGTTCTTTATTAACCTATTTATCCTTTTATATCTAGAAGTTCTTCCCTTCCAAATGCACTATAGTCTAGAGAAAAGATATGCCTGTACTATACCAAATAAATGAATATATTACAGAAATGGGTGAGAATTATGGTAGCATAATGGACAACTACTTTGATGTGTTCAAAGATAAAATGAACAATAAGTTTAGAATTCCAAAGAAGTTAGTTGAGGACTACAAGGATGATGTGTGCTTCATGGTGGACTATGAGAAGGTATATATCCAGGTAGTCAAGCCTCTTGGCTATGAGGTAAAAATTGATGAGACCAAGGATATCATTGAAGCCCTTGTAAATGAACCTATTGATCCCAAGGCCACTTTCTTTGGTACTTATGCAGAGGCTAAGGCCAAAATTGAGCTAGAAATAAAGCTCCCTTAGGCGGTTAACAAAGGGAAGAGGAGGATAGCCAAATTCAAATCTAATGCACCTCTCATGTTAACTAAGGGAAAAGGTGAGGATGAATAAGAGGGAGAGGATTAAGAAGAATCTAAGAAAGAAGAATAACCTTTGAAGAAAAAGGGCAAGATGATCATTACCAATCCTACAAACTCATCCACTGCAGTCTACACAAGGAGGTCACATAAGAAAGGTAGTGACATTATATTCAGAAAACCTCCACCCACCATCGAAGAAAAGTTGAATCAATTGAAGAAGGAGCTAGAATAAAAAAATTTAAATCTTTGAAATATGAGACTAGGATAGAGGTAAAGTGGAAGCAAGTTGAAGATCTGGTGTTGACCAAAATGGGTAAATGGAAGTACTCACTAGAAAAAATTGCCTCCCAAATTTCCAATGAATTACTAAAGAAGTTAAAGCCAAGAATGGACTCACTATGCAAATAGTGAAAGATATTTATGCACAAACCTTGAGGCAATTACTACTGAGCATAAAAAATGCTAAGGTGAAAAAGTATTTAAAGAAAAATGAAGAAATAATGACTCTAAGATTTAATACTTGTTTGATCTTGATTAAGGATATAGAGCATGTTGTTAGGAATGCTACTAATACTTGGAAGAATATCTATTTCTTATGAAAACCAAGTAATTTCCTAGTGGAAGTTAAGGATGACGATGATGAAAAAGAAAAGGATGAAAAGGATGATGAAGGATCAACTCATTATGTTACAGTAGATTATGAAGAGTGCAAGCAGTAAGAAGTTGCAAAGGAAGAAAAGGAAGATGATGAGGAGACTAACCCAGTCAAGATAGCTACTATAGTCATTACCTCACTTCCTCACTCCCTGAGCAAACCTTTGACTACATCAAGTATGGAGACAGCTTCAACAAGTTTGGTTGTGACTACTACAGATACATCAAATGTCCAATCACTCTTTATCCCAACTCAGCTTAGCATATCATTGATAGAAGTGACTTCCACTTCATTAAATGAGCTAAAGACTCCTTCTTCATCTACCAAGTTGAGTTCTTCAGTCATCACCTCTCCAATTTTGACTTCTTTAGTTTTGAGTGCATCCATGGTAAGCTCTCTAGTTTTGTCTACTTTGGTTTTGGATTCTACAATTTTGACTTCATCAATTTTGGATTCTTCTAGCATCTCTATAAGTATTCCAAGAGTCAATACTATATCAATTTTTACTGCAAATCTAAGCATATCCACTATTGTTTCCATTCTAAGTACAAGAGTAATAAGTACAAGGATAGTTGAGCCTATGGCTCAACTGGGTACAAAATTTTTGAAAGGAAAGGAGATAGAGGAAGATATAGATTTGAATGAGGAAATAGAAATTCCCAAATGGGATATCTACAATCTTTTAGTGGACCAAATTGACATATTTGGTGAAATCCTCTAGAAAAAGGCCAAACATCAAAGATTGAGAGAGAAAAGAGATAGAGGATAAGATTATAGATGATGCCAAGAATATTTTGATCAAGGTTATTGTAATTGAGGTTGATTCTTCTCAACCTATTTTGTTTCAAATTGGAGAGGTAGTCCAAAAGTTCAATGAGGACATTGAAGATCAAGAAAAATTGGTCGAAAAGGCTGAAAAGAAATTCAATAATATAGTGCTAGAGCACATTGCTTAGCAAATTGCCATTCATCAAGTTGAGGTTTCAAAATTTTTGATCAATCTTGATGTGTCTTGTTCAAATGTGTCATCACTTTTTACAAAACTATGTGATGTCACTAAGTATACAAAGGAAGTAAAGGATAAATTGTCCAAAATTGATATAAATATTAAGGAAAGCACTCAACAACTACAACTTGACCCTAGTTCAAGCTCCACACATTTCAAGAAGATTAGATTTTTGTTAGACATGCAAACTAAATTGTTAAGAGAAGAAGCAAGGATCCACTCAACATTGATTGGTATACAAAATTTGATCCTTCCAATAATGGATTCTTTGCAAAAACACATTGTATATTCAAAGACTCTGATCCATGATAACTTCTCTATTGCAAATCATATTATTAAACTATTAGGTAAAGTGAAAATTTCCATTCATACATGCAAGGTATTGCAAGAAAAATGGGATGAAACCTTGACAATTACCCTCAAGGTACACTCTAAATTCTTATCTAATTTTGGTGTCTCCAAGTAAATATGTTAGAATAAATCTTTGGCATAAATATTGAAAATTTAGAGATGAGATATGGGAGAAAAGCTACAGGGGGAGATATGTTATTATATGAGAGAAAAGTTTTATGTACATAGTGGAACACATAGTATGGGGGAGAAATATGCTATGATGAAGAAATACTCTATATATACTTACAAAGATAAATTTTGAAAAATCTCAAAAATAGACCGAGCTAGTACCACATGGTAATGAATTCAAGGTATTCAGTTTTGAGCTTGTTGGTAAACAAATTTGTCACAGTAGAATTTTCCCAACGGAGTGTGTGGCAAACCATTCACAATATTTAGAGAGGCCCTTGATATGCAGCCTTCCTCTATGTTTAGAGGGGCAGCTCCCTCGTAAGATAAAATATGTGATTTTTCAATAAATATAAGTAGAACTTAGAAAATAGAAAGGAAAACCATTCACAACAAATGCACCACACGCCTTCAACATTTTTCATAAAAATGATGTAAACTTTTAATGAGAGCAATCAAGGACTGCACTTGAGAACTTTCACCAACACGATGCTAATTTAACCATTCATGAATACTCACACCATACCATGAAAATACTCATAAATGAATCAAAACCTCAAAAATTTAGACCCTTGGAGAGAGAATGCCAAATGTACTTCCTTTTATTTCTTGCACCAACAAAGAAAGAAACAACTGATTACACAAAAACAATAATTCTACACACTTTCTAAAAATTGCTTTGTTATCAGAGCATCAGTGTTCCCTATATCTAAGTCCCAAAAATCCCTTATTATAATGATTTTCAAGAATTTATAGCCAATCTAGAATAACCAACTTTTTTGGTTCATAACTACCCAAAAAGGTAGAGTTTGGACTACTTGAAGATGGTTCATAACCAACTCTAACCCTTTAAGCTTAACTACAGTTAGAAAAACCCAACTAGAGTTAATTCTAAACTTGATCTTTTTACAAAATACATCAATAAAAACTTGAGACAAGTTTAGACATATGCACTTCTAACTTTTACCATGATCACTGATATTTCCTAAGTTTCTCTTTGATCTGTAGGTGCTGCCAGTAACTGCGTCAAGTTTTCCTTGATACATTCTAAAACCACTAGCACACATTGAACTACAAGCGGATGTCCTCTTGCATGGGCTAGACCACTTTCCAGCATTTAATGTGCCAAGGGTGATTTATCTTCTTTGCTCATCATTTTCTAGAAGTCTACAACTTCTAAATGCCCCATCTTTCTATCAGATATTTCAAGAAGCATGCCTTTTAGTATCATAGGAGGCTCTTTACCTTGAAATTTATACCTCATATTATCACCTGTCAAGGGCCCTATATGCAACAAAGGCATTTCATCAAATAATTCAGCAACTTTGTTTGATGAATGTAGGTGCAATTATACTTTTAATTCTATCAAACAGTTAGGCGCATCTAAGAGTCTCATATTTGAAATGTATTGGATTGAATCTCTAGCCAACTTTTCTATATATAATAATAATATAAAGACATAATCAATGTTTGAACAACCATCTATGTCTAATCAACATTTTGCATACATGGGTATCAAGGCACCTGTGACTACAACATCTGAAAAATATTTGCTTCTAATGATGCCTTGATGGATATTTATTCCCTATTCTAAAGCTTCTCTTTTTGGAACAGAGTTGAAGGATGTTGTCAAGGGTTGTGGAGTCTAGCTTAATACCTACTAGTTGCATTTTTTTTAAAAAAATTCCAAGGCACTCTTGGTATATACATTTGTCTATATCCTACAATCAGTGCATTCCATGATAGCACACTTCTTAGAGGCATTTTTCAAACAGGTCCCATGCCTTGTTTTTGGTCGCTACAATCATCACATTCTATGTCTGCCTCTGCATTTCTTTCTGAGCACTTAATATCAACCTGAGAAAACTTCAAGACATAGCACATCACACCTCTTTGTTTTTCCTCTCAGCTTTATGCATTTTGATTTTCTTGTTCTGATGTCACTGACAAGGATGGTATTGGTTTTTCACAGCCAAGCTTTCTATTATCCTATTGGCTTGTGTGAATCCTTTTAGCTGGTACCCTCATAAGAAATCTATTGCCAATATCATTGGCTCCAATATCTCCACATGCTGTAACATCATTTCTGTCAAAACCACCCCCATAGGTTGCAACAACTATTTCCAGCTTAAGCTTTTATTGTATCAGATCTCTCACAAATTGGGGATGCTCAAAGGTGGCAAGAATAGTTTCTTTCCACTATCCAAGAAAACTTTCAAATATTTATGAGAAAAAGGCCAGTTCTTCTTGATATCTCTTGATCAGACCATAGACATATAATCTCTTGTCTATAATTACTAAAATCTCCTCTATGTTGACTAGAGAGAAATAAAAGTTAGTGAAGCAGTCCACATGCACTATCTATGATTCTTGCATTGCATAGACTTATTTCCCTTTCCATTCTTCAACATGTGGTGGGTTGGGGTATTTCCTATTAGCAATCGAGTTGTTCATTTTGTCAAATAAATTGTAGGCATGTTTAAGAACATACGTTCCTCCCTTATTAGTGAAGTTGCTTATTTTTTCTTGGTTGATGAATGTCTTCAAATGTTCTACTCACATGTTGGTCTACGACTCATCTTGTCAGGTTAGAAACAACTACTTCAAGGCAAGAGTTTAATCAAATAATTGAATGCTTATGTCCACATCATTTCACATTTCGATGCATGTATCAAGGCAAGGAGAACAAGCCGTATTCACCATGTCAATGTTCTTTATTTATCATTTCTTTGAAATGCCTTATCTTACTTTCCATAGCTCCATTGATGGAGGGAAAAGCTCGGGTTAATATGCAGATTGAGATAAAAGTTACAGATAGTGAGGTAGAGGAGTTAGCCAGGTTTGGCATGATGTCTAATAAAAGAATGAAAGAAACTATGTTTCCATTTGCTCAAGTAACTTTAGTAATCTCCTTCCCCAATCCATCAAGCTCTTCCAATGAAAAATTGGCTATACTTTTGCATAGGAAAATAATACCTTGTCACATAAACCATTTAATATCAAGGTTGAATGAAGTTACACATCTATATGGTGCATGAATAAAGATGACCTTGCTAATTATATGACATGGCCTTCAAACAATTTGCATGCTTGGTCTATGCTTTTCAAAGCCACAACTTTTGATATAGGTTGGACAGTTAATCAAAATGTATTTTTGAAGCAGCATACCAAAATAGTTCAGCACCTTTCAAACCATAGATTGTGTTATATTTCCAACTGGTAGTTACCTTTGAGTTGAAGGTTGGGTTGGGAGATTTGGGTTAGAATTAGGTTAAAAAGTTGGACTACGGGGAGAGAGAGTATGGCTAGTACATGGAGAGAAAAAATGTTAAGGAGAGAGAGAGTGAAACTCAAACCCAAACCCAAACCATGTACTTCTCTCTAAAAGGTTTGAGTACATGGAGAGAGAAAAGTGTGTGGAGAGTGAAAAATTGGAACAGAGAGAGTGAAAACCCAAACCCAAAACCAAAACTCATACTTCTCTCTAAAGGTTGGTGTATGTGGAAAGAGAAAAGTACGGGGAGAGAGAGGATTGTGAAAAGGGAAATGAAACTCCAACTCAAACCCCATACTTCTTTCTACAAATTTTAGTACATGGAGAGAGAAAAGTATGGGGAGAGAAAGTTTGATTTTTCTTGAGGACTAATCTCTCTCTTTCTGATTAATTAATATAATTAAAAATTTGTATAAAATGTTTTGGGTAATAGCTGGCTCTATCTAGGGACAAGGACTATATAGGACGCTGAATGAACCCAGAGTTAAGAAATGGTAGTGCTTTATCACAAGGGCTATAGAGTTACACCAAAAGAAGATAAATCCAGGAAAAAGGGACTAAGCACAACAAAAATAGGAACACAACCATGCTGAAAAGAAAAGAAGGCACAACAAAAACTCCTAGCTAAAATATGTACATGGTAGGAAACCCTTACCTCTGATAGCTCTAACTCCAAATCATTCATGCAAACCCATTAACTAGCTAGGAAAGGTATATTCCATGGTGACTTAACAGGTGACAACTCCCCATTACTCATGAACTCAAATGTAGGTCTTCTCCTTGTATTCCAAATTTTTGAGTCCAAACATTTTCCATTGCTTTGGACAAGGGAATGTATCTGAATAACCATTTCTCATCAAAAACCTCTGACTTCAAATTCAATTCTCCCTCATGAAACATGCCATGAATGACTTCATTTGGAAAGAATTGTACAATTAGATTCTCAAGTTTCTCAATGTATCTTTGATCTTCTTCTCTATTTCGTAAGCCCTCTACTTGAATTTCTAGTGATCGATCCTCATGGAGTCCTGAATTAATTTCTGACACTAGACACTCTTGCTTTTCCATTGGAATGATCATGGTTGAATCTTCTGTAAAATTATTCCAACTGAGATGTACTTCCATATTATATTGAATCTTCTCATGATCCATTTCTTCTTCCTTATCTTCCAAAAGATCATCTTGAACTTTTAGGCACTTTTGAGTTACATGGGTACCATCTTCAACATTGCGGGCCATAACTTAAATTTTCATCCCATTAATATCAAAATTTTCCATCTAAAGGGCATTCTAATGGTTAAGACAAGAAGATATCAAAGCTCGTATGGGATTGCCTTCACACAATCTATGACATGAAGCAACCTATGGAGTTGTAGCCATTGAAACTTTTCTTTGAATACCTATCTGAGAAGCATCAATAGAAATGCCTTTATCTAGAAACAAAGGATTAAAGTAAACACTTTCTCCATAGAGGAAATTACCATCCAAATCTTTTGAGCATAAACTTGGGATAAAAACATCATTAAAGTTTCTCTCCTCAGATTCCTCCATGAGATCACCTACTAACTCATTACTTATTTTATCATGATTATTCTCCTCATAGAATATTTTTGACATAAGATCTCCTATTTGATGAGAAAGCTCAAAAAGAGGATTTCTTTGACCTTCAAATGATCCATAGGATTTCAAATCTAATTCCATTGGATTAGAGGAACTTGTTGTCATATTCATATAGCTTTCATTTTTGATATGTTCAATGATATCTATGTCTTTTTTAATTATTGATTCTTCCCCAAGATATCTTTCATGAAATGCAAAAGTTTGATATTCTTGTTGCATGCATGATAAAGAATGAAGGCTAGATGATTCATCTTTTTCTCCTTGAAGCTGACTTTTAGCTTTTCCATCATTCGATCTTCTAATCACAAGTTCATCGATGTCATCAAATGTAGAGGTCTCCATTTCCATAGGGGAGGTAGATACTTGTAGAGGCACATTTGTGCTTTTGTCTCTTTCAATGATAGTGGTTTTAGATTGTGCCAAAACATTTGAAGTATTGATGTCATCAAAAGATTCATTACCTTGAATGATCATGGAAGGATGATTGGGAAGATCTTCTCCACATAGGAAGTCATCATTTGAAGCATCGAGGCACCAAGTAGGAATAAAAGAAGTATGAAATTCACTTTGATCCACATTTTCTTCATCTTCAAAATTCACTTTTGATATTTCTTTTTCTTTCTCATTAGGATTGAGATGATTGAATAGTTCCTCTTGGGTTTGAAAATTTTCACAATGATGCCTTGATACATTACTAAACTCTTTTTCTTCTATAGGCACCATCTCTCGATCATCTCCTTGATTAAACATATAACCTTTTTCTTCTTTCATGCAAGTAGATTTAGATAAATCATTTCTAACATTTGGATCAGGTGATGTTCTTTTATCAAGAAAATAATTCTTGCATGGGTCTTCTTTCTCAAGTTCTTGAAGAATTTGAAGTAAAGAAGGATGTACTTCTTTAGGATCTAGGCATGCATTGCGATAGAAGGTTTTTAAAAATTCAACCTGACTGGGATCAATGGAAGTATGACTTCGATGAGTAATAGATGCAAGAATTGGAACACCTTTTTGACCACCACTATCAATCTTTGATTGACATGAATCACTTTTCTTATCAAGTTCTTCATTATTCTTGCATGTAGAACTTCCTTCTGAAAATGATTTGGGTCTTCAAGAGAAAAACTTATTATCTTTACCATCTTCTCCATCTATCTTTTGCAAAGTTTGAAGCAAAGATGGATGAATCCCTCCCAAATCTAGTTTTCATCCACCATAGAAACTCTTCAAGAAGCTTTCTTGCTTAGGATCAATATGATTTTGTTGAGATACAGGTTCATGAGAGACATTTTTAGTATTCCTCATTACTGGTTTAGATGAAGCACATTCTTCAGCAAAGACTTCTTTATATTTATAAGCTGAATATTTTTCCAAAAAGAATTCTTGATCATGAAAAAGAAAACCATAATCCTTTCCATCCTCCTCTTCAATCTTTTGAAAAATTTGAAGTAACTGGGGATGAACCATTTTACGATCTAGCTTCCTACTGCCATAGAAATTCTTAAAGAATTCAACTTGCAGAGCCTCATCAGGAATCTATTTCTTAGGATATGAAAGGTATTCATCATCACTATCACTATCACTGTCATTTTCAACTTTTCCCTTGTACCAAACCATGATTCTAAATTACCACCTTCAAATAGAGTTGCTGATAATCAATCTTTAAAATAGAGTCACCAACTTTCATTCTAGGGAAGGTACCTTTCATCAACCATATCATTGATTATTGTTCACTTGGTTTTGGATGTGACCAAGATTTTGCCTGTTTCTTCTTGGGATAACTACTATTCTTTCAATGACCACAACATTATGACCAATAGGAGCTCTCCATAAGATTTCTCCAAACTCTTCTTCTTCTTCAAGAACTTGATTTACTTGATGATATTGTTGAGCACTTCGTCTACACCTCTAGGCTAGAGTGTTCAAATCAAAGATGATATCTTCCTAGGTGTCTTGGAAGCCAAGGTTCGATTGGAGAATAGGAAAAATTTTCTCATGCGAAAGCACCATTGTGCTTCATTATAGGTGACTGTCAATCTTTCTTGTTCAATATCCCTAGTAGAGTCACCAAAAATCTATCGGTAAATAGATTTGTCATAGTAGAATTTTCCCAATAGAGTGTGTGGCAAACCATTCACAACAGTTGGAGAGGTCCTTGATATGTGGCATTCCTCTGTGTTTAGAGGGGCAGCTCCCTTGTAAGATAAAATATGTGATTTTTCAATAAATATAAGTAGAACTTAGAAAATAGAAAGGAAAACCATTGATAGTGAATGCACCACACACCTTTAACATTTTCATAAAAATTATCTAAACTATTAATGAGAGAAATTAAGGACTATGCTTGGGAACTTTCACCAACATGATGCTAATTTAACCATTCATGAATACTCACACCATACCATGAAAATACTCATAAATGAATCAACACCTCAACAATTCAGACCCTTGGAGAGAGAATGCCAAATTTACTTTCTTTTATTTCTTGCACGAAGAAAGAAAGAAATAACTGATTACACGAAAACAACAATTGTACACACTTTCCAAAAATTGCTTTGTTATCATAGCATCAGTGCTCCCTCTATCCAAGTCCCAAAAATTCCCTTATTACAATGATTTTTAGGAATTTATTGCCAATCTAGAATAACCAACTTTTTGGGTTCATAACTACCCAAAAAGTTAGAGTTTGGACTACTTGAAGATGGTTTGTAACCAACTCTAACCCTTTAAGCTTAACTATAGTTAGAAAAACCCAACTAGAATTAATTCTAAAGTTGATCTTTTTACAAAATACATCAACAAAAACCTGAGACAAGTTTAGACATATGCACTTCTAAATTTTACCATGATCACTGATATTTCTTGAGCAACTCTTTGATATGTAGGTTCTACTAGCAACTGAGTCAAGTTTGCCTTGATACACTCTAAAACCAATTCCACACATTGAACTGCAAGCAGATGTCCTCCTACATGGGCTAGACCACTTTCCAACATTCAGTGTGCCAGGGGTGATTTATCTTCTTTGCTCCTCATTTTCTAGAAGTCTGCAGCTTCTAAATGCCCCATCTTTCTATCAGATATTTTAGGAAGCATTCCTTTTAGTATCGCAGGAGGCTCTTTACCTTGAAATTTATACCTCATATTATCACTTGTCAAGGGTCCTATATGCGACAGAGGCATTTCATCAAAAAATTCAGAAACTCTATTCAATGAATATAGGTGCACTTAGAATTGGCATTCTGTCAAATAGTTAGGCACATCTTAGAGCCTCATATTTGAAATTTATTGGATTGAATCTCCAACTAGATTTTCTATATATATAATAATATAAAGATATAATCAATGTTTGAACAACCATCTATGTCTGATCAACATTTTTCATACATGTGTATCAAGGCACCTATGATTACAACATCTAACAAATATTTGCTTCTAATGATGCCTTGATCGATATTTATTCCCTATTCTAAAGCTTCTCTTTTTGGCATAGACTTGAAGGATGTTGTCAAGGGTTGTGGAGTCTGGCTTAATACCTGTCGATTGCATTTTTTTTTTTTAAGTTTCCAAGGCACTCTCGGCATAGACATTTATGTATATCCTATGATTAGTGCATTCCATGATAGCACACTTCTTAGAGGCATTTGTCAAATAGGTCCCATGCCTTGTTTATGGTTGCTACAATCATCACGTTCTATGTCTACCTTTGCATTTCTTTCCAAGTGCTTAATATAAACTTGAGCAAACTTTAGGACATAGCACATCCCACCTCTTTGTTTTTCCTCTCAGCTTTATGCATTTTGATTCTATTTTTCTAATGTCACTGATAAGGATGGTATTGGTTTTTCAAAACCAAGCTTTCTATTATCCTACTGGCTTGTGTCCGTGCTTTTAGTTGTTACCCTCATAAGAAATCCATTGCCAATATCATTGGCTCCAATATCTCCAATATCTCCACACGTTGTAACATCATTTTTGTCAAAGCCGCCCCCATACGTTGCGACAGCTATTTCCAGCTTAAGCTTTTCTTGAATCAGATCTCTCATGGATTGGAGATGCTCAAAGGTGGAAAGACCGATTTCTTTCTACTATCCAAGAAAACTTTCAAATATTTCTGAGAAAAAGGCCAGTTCTTCTTGATATCTCTTGATCAGACCATAGACATATAATCTCTTATCTATAATTACTAAGATCTCCTCTATGTGGACTAGAGAGAAATAAAAGTTAGCCAAGTAGTCCACATACACTATCTAGGATTCTTGAATTACATAGACCTATTTCCCTTTCCATTCTTCAATGTGTGGTGGGTTGGGGGTCTTCTTGTTAGTAGTTGAGTTGTTCATTTTGTCAAATAAATTGTAGGCATGTTTAAGAACATACATTCCTTACCTATTGGTGAAGTTTCCTATTTTTTCTTGGTTGATGAATGTCTTCAAATGTTTTTCTCACATGTTGGTCTATGGCTCATCTTGTTAGCTTAGAAATAGTTACTTCAAGGCAACAGTTTAATCAAAAAATTGAATACCTATGTCTACATCATTCCACATTTCCATGTATGTATCGGGGAAGAGAGAACAAGCCATATTCACCATGTCAATTTTCTTTATTTACCATTTCTTTGAAATGCCTTATCTTACTTTCCATAGCTCCATTGATGGAGGGAAAAGCTCTGGATAATATGCAAATTGAGATAAAAGTTACAGACAGTGAGGTAGAGCAGTTAGCTAGGTTTGGCATGATGGCTGATAAAAGAATGAAAGAAACTATGTTTCAATTTGCTTAGGTAACTTTAGTAATCTCCTTCCCCAATCCATCAAGCTCTTCTAGTGAAGAATTGGCTATACTTTTGCATAGGAAAATAATACCTTGTCACATAAACCATTTAATATCAAGGTTGAATGAAGTTGCACGTCTATATGGTGCATGAATAAAGATGACCCTGATAATTATATGACATGTCCTTCAAAAAATTTGCATGCTTGGTCTATGCTTTTCAAAGCCATAGCTTCTCATATAGGTTGGACAATTAATCAAAATGTATTTCTGAAGTAGCATACCAAAATAGTTCAACACCTTTCAAACCACAGATCATGTTGTATTTCTAGCTGGTAGTTACCTTCAAGTTGAAGTTTGAGTTGGGAGATTTGGGTTAGAATTAGGTTAAAAAGTTGGAGTACAGGGAGAGAGAGTATGGCTAGTATATGGAGAGAGAAAATGTTGAGGAGAGAGAGAGTGAAACTCAAACCCAAATTCAGACCATGTACTTCTCTCTATAAGGTTTGAGTACATGGAGAGAGAAAAATTGGAAGAGAGAGAGTGAAAACCCAAACCTGTACTTCTCTCTAAAGGTTGGAGTACGTGGAGAGAGAAAAGTACAAGGAGAGAGAGGATTGTGAAAAGGGGAATGAAACTCCAATTCAAACCCCATACTTCTCTCTACAAATTTTAGTACATGGAGAGAGAAAAGTATAGGGAGAGAGAAATTTTGATTTTTCTTGAGGACTAATCTCTCTCTTTCTAATTAATTAATATAATTAAAAATATTTGTAAAATTTTGTAGGTAACAGGGCTAATAAGTGTTTTTGTCACTAATGCCAAAGGGGGAGATTGTTGACATATCAGTCAAGTTTTTTATTAGTGATACACACTTATTCAAATTTTGTACAACTACTAAGCTCATTGAAATTTTTATAGTGTTTTCCATGTAATTAAGTAGCTAGTGAATTCTATAGTTGCTACCATGTCTTTTGGACTAATCTCAGAGGTTATCGAGTAGATTCAATTAATGTGAAGTCCAGCAGTTCAAATTATGTATTTCAGTGTACTCCAAGTTTAACAGTGGTTATCACATTCACAATTCATGTGATGTGAAGCCTTTTTTTACCAAGAATTGTAGTATCTATTGAGTTTTTAGTTTAGGTGATGCAAAGCCAGTGTTAACCAAGCTACTTTATGGTAACCAAGTGATTCAGTGTTTACCGAGTTGTACAATATCTACCAATTCACTAGTGCAGATTGAGTTCAAGACTATTTGAAAGTGATCAGTATGGATTAAGCTTTTATTTCTACCAAGAGCATGATGATGCTGAGTAGTGGTGGTGGATACTGAGTATCAGAACCTCACTAAGTTAGTCTTTAGAACCTGAGTGTCTTCATGTGGGCTAACTTTGTAATATTCATGTTAACTTGTGTCATAGCTAACTTTGTAATTTTTTCAATTGGATTGGTATATATGTGATGTATTGTATCATATACAATGTATGGAAGAGCAAGAAAGTGCAAGAATGTGAATGTGTAAGATTATGTATCGTGAATGCAATAGATAAAAAATTATAAAGGCCATATCAATATTAAGATCAAAAGTGACAAATCTATCACAAAAAGGTGATCAGTACACTAAGGAATCTCTACCAACAAACTTAGTTGCAAATCAAAGATCTATTGCTTCATCCTAACAGGTGAACTAGTCACAATCCTCTAATGAGGTAGAACTAACAGTCTTTTCTAAATCTCTTTACCGAATGCATACTTCATTATATATTTGTAAATCCTCTCACAAGGTAGACCTAATAGCCCTATTTGCTCCTAACAGGGTAGATCATCAAAAGTGATCAATGTGAGCCTTAACAGGCCAACTTTATGTGGTAGTACTAAAGTTTGTGGGTATCATCCCCACCCTAGTTTTACTTTCTATTTGGAAGGTTTCTAGGTCACCAAATCTTTCTGTTCAAGTGTTGTGGATGCTTTCATATTTTCAGTTTCTCTTGCATTCAACTAAGATTAGATGTGATGAATTAAGTGCTAATTGGTTTATTGTATTAAGAGTTGAAATTGTTAAAGTTTTATAAGTTACCGATTCACCCCTCCCCTCTCAGTAACTTAGCATAGTCTTGAATATTTCCAACATGCATATGGTGAGGGGTCTGAATAGAAAACACTATGTTAAATTTGACATCCAAAAAACCATCACAGTAGTACAATCTTGCCTACTTGTAATAGTTAGACAACCATCAAATTTAAGCTCATCAAGAAGGTGACATAAAAAAGGGCCCATCAGATGACATGGCAGGTCATACTATATGGAATTGGTGAATTGGTGTATGAATGATTGATGTGGTGATGCTACATGTTTGCTTCATTGACACTGATTGTGTGGTTGATGTGGTAGGTAGACTCTGTCAAGTTGCTAATGTGGCAATGTCATGTACCTAAAGACTAGGCAAGAGGAACTACTAATGTGGAGCTATGTCCTAGTAGAGGTGGAGTTCCAATGTGGCATCAGTGAAGTTTTTGGGATGACAGTCGTAGTGGCAGAGAGGGTTAGCTTTTATCACTAGTAGACAAGAAGCAAACCAGAGACAGTCATCGATAGGTGTGTTCAGCACCAGTCGAGGCACTTGCCACTAGTGAAGTGTGAATATTGGTAGGAAGACTATGACACCAGAGATGTTAAACGCCACTGGAGGCAAAGACCACTAGTGGGTGGATGAGGGATTTTTAATCCCACATTCACCACTTGAATGTATGTCGAGTGGTTTAAAAAAAAAAACTCACGGATGGCATAATGGCTTAAGGGCCACCAAAATTTGAACCATCAGTTTATAAGGTTTCTGCCAATTTATGTGATTGTGAATGCTAGAGAATTTAAAGATACTACCAATTATTGTGGATGAATATTTATTAGAATTTGGCCACCCAGTTCTTGCAATAAAAATTCTTCTCTATAGGCTAAAAAAAATTTGAAAAAATAATATGAAAAATACAATAATTGCAGAGAAATTGCAGAGGAAATACAAATCCAAAAATCAAATGAATAGATCTGAAATGATCATAAAAAATTTGCAAATTGGGCCTTTGGGTGTCAGTTTGCAAAAAAAATTTCCTCAAATTTGACTATGGCCTAGGGTAGGAAAATTTATAGTTAAAATTCAACAAATTGACACTCTAGACGCAAAGGTGAGTTTGTCTTTGGCTCTAAATGCTCCCAATGACTATGATACTCTAGATCTAAATCAAAGTCCTCTAAGAGGTGAAGTAAAAATTGTCTCCAATGACTATAAGAGAAGCTCCCTCAGCTCTAATACCATGTAAGAATTTTCCTTAGGGAGAAGTTACCCAAGATCAAGAAGATCAAGCACTAGCACAATATGGACCAATAAAGTATGATCTAAATAATAATATGAAAATGAATTGATGTACATACACACTAGGAGTGCATAAATGTAAAGGCCTCTAGAATGACTAGGAGTCAACAAAGTGATAAGTCTCACAACTAAGCACATTTCCTCTAAGAGTGGATTATCCTCCACTGAGCATAGAAGTTAGTTTGGTGATGAGAGGATAAGATTACATAGGTGTGTCATGTAAAAAGATATTGTAGACACCATGTACTTAATTAGAGTGCAAACAACTATGTTGTCTACATGACAACTCAAATGATTATGTAAACTCCTATGTTGTAGACATCATGTGCTAAAATAAGTTGCTAACTCTTATTTTGTCAACAAGACAACTCATATGAGTACACATACTCCTAGGTGTCTAATCTAATAAATAATAAAATAATGAATTAACCTAAGTAAGCTTAAGTAAAGTGTAATAATAATCAATTATTTACACTAACAATAAATATAGTTTGATTTCACCCGTTTTACTCCAATAGTAGACATAAGTGAAAAAAAAAAGGGGAATTAAATTAGATTACATGTTTTGAATGGAGAATAGAAGAAAAGAGAGACAACCAAGGGGAATGCAATAAAGAGAATTTAGAGTTGAAAATTAGATGATAATCAAAAATTAGAAGGCACATATGGTATGAAACTAAAAATTAGACTACCTAGAGTCATGTGTATATATTTTTAATTATTTTTTCATTTAACACAAGTCAAAGTTTTGAAGTTCATTATTTTGAGCTAAGTCATAGGTTTAGGGGGAGTTCTCATATTAGCATTGTAATGATGTAATCATGACAAAGTGGGAGATTTTTGGTCTCTCTAACTATTTTTGTCTATTAGTGTCAAATGCTTATTCATTTGCTAGGAAGAATTAGATGGTCATGATTGTGACCGATTCACTCTACATCGGTCGAGTCATGTATATAAACTTGTATATACTGAGCTATTTAGGATCCAAGCAAGTATGTGGTCTCTTGGCATTTTTAATGTAAGTTGTGTTGGGTGATGCGACGCGCTCCCCTGCCCACAGGTGGTTAATTATGTGGTGTTCCATGTTCACTAATAGTCATGGCTTTTGGTGCAACGGCAAATGGGCCCTACAATTGGTATCAGAGCCTGGTTTTGGCCTAGTCATGGGTTCAAATCTCCCCGGTGCCTTCCCGACCCACGTAAGCACCTGGTATGCGTGTCGAGGGGGAGATTGTTGGGTGATGCGACGCATTCCCCTGCCCACAGGTGGTTAATTATGTGGTGTTCCATGTTCACTAACAGTCATGGCTTTTGGTGCAATGGCAAATGGGCCCTACAAGTTGAGTCTAATGTCAACAGAGCAGTTAGAGTATGTCAAAGCTAGGTGACACAAAAGGTGTTGAGCATAGTAAATACTAAGTGTGAGCATCATATACAGTGAGTGTCGAGTGTCACAAACAATAAGTGCCAAGAAACATATAATTTACATTCAAGTCAAGAATGATACAAGCTTTGAGGTAAACCATTTTCAGCTAACATTGATGTGATATTTAATATTTGTAGATTTTTTACAAAGATTTTTACACATTTTGTGAAGAGGATCACATATCCCTATATTCTATGATGAATGAATCAGATAGAGAGGCAAAACAGGAAAGCATCTAGAAAACTCTTTATGAAATATTTAAATAGGGAAGAACTTGACCTATTTGGATATAGTTGTATGGTTATTCAAAGGATTCAGAAAGCTATTCATACAATTAATGCATGAATGTGTGAATATTGTAGAAGAGGAAAATAGTTCTCTTATTCCTAAATAGAGAAAGCGACCTAGCCAAGAAGTGAAGGGAATTTTTTTTTTATTAGAATAGATATAAGGATTAGATTGGAAAGAAGAGATCCAATATTAGCTTATCAAAGAAAACCAAGGATCATGTACTGAATTAGTTTTAATAGATTGATTCAATGTAAATCTCTTAGCAGAGTTATCTTAATAGATCTTTGTAAATATCCTACTAGAGTCCTTACTTTTTTATAAGTTCAAAATCCTCCAATAGGGTGAGATCTAACAAACTCAAAATCTTTGAACAGGGTAGACCCCTCACTAGGTAGATCATTGATATGGTCAAACATTGTAACCCTAATAGGTTAAATTTATTATTGCAATAGTGAATACTTGTGGGAGTCATCCCCATCCAAGTATTAGCTTCATTCTGAAGTGCTTCCAGGTAACCAAAATCTTTGTGTCAAGTGATCACTTTTCATACATGTGATTGATGGATTAGATCTATATGCTATTACATCTTTATTTTATAAGTTATGCATGCATAAGAAATTATTTATGAGATGGAAAATGTGGTGAATACATTATAGAATTGTTAAAAATGTTAAAGTTTTATAGATCCCAATTCACACCCCCCCACACACCCCCCCCTCCCATTTTTAGTATCTCAATGTCCAATTAAGACTTCCAGCAATTGGTATAAGAGGAAATCTCTCTTGGATTAGTTTAACAAATTGGAGTCAAGATCTTGGAGATGGAGGCTTTTAGATTGAAAAAAACTATCAACAAATAGGTGATTGACATCTAGCTCATACTATAGAAACTTGAGATAGCAAGACAAGATTTGAAGAAATCCCTAAATAGGAGAAAAGAATTGGCTATTCAAGACAAACAATTTTCTTAAGAAGAAGTTGAAACTAAAGGACTATTTAAAATAGTAAATTCAAAAAACACAACATCTGTAGATCCACTAGATAAGAATAGACTTCTAAATGAAGAAGTTAGAGGGCTAAAGAGGGAATAAGAGATTCAATTAGTAAGGATATGTGAAGTGACTGAGAAAAAGAAGAAATCCAAGGAAGAAAAGGTTGTTGCTAAGAAAGAGAAAAGGCTAATGGACACTAGAATTGAAGAAAGGATATCTAATGTACAAAAGCTCACAAATATTCAACTTGACATGATGAATCAACTAACACTTGCAAATCAAAAGTTAAATAAAAAGGATATGAAAATAGAAAATATTCAATATTACAAAAGGATCTACCAAAGAATGAACTAAAAACTAAAAAAGAATATATGGAAAGATTCAATAAGCCAAATAAAGCCCTAAAATATTTTGAAGAAGTTATGAGGTCATCTGGTAGTACTTTTGGACCAGGATATTTATCTATTGAGGAAGGAGAATCATCTAGAAATAGAGAAATGAGAAATGCAAAGTTAAAGGGAAAACTAATATGTTATCAATATGGAAACCTTGGTCATACTACAAAAATCTATCCAAGAAAATATGGTATGAAAAATACTAAACCTAAGTTTATTGGTTAATCTTTTTAACTACAAGAAGCAAGGTCATAAAGTATATTAGTGTAGGTCAAGAATTAAGAATGTATCTACTACACATATATTTGAAGGCTATTGTTACAATTTTCAAAGGTATGGACATAGAGAATATGAATGCAATTCACAAACATAACCCTATTGGAGTAATCAAAGCTAATATCATGCACCTAACAATGTATGTTCCCAATGTCACAAGTTTGGACATTCAAGAAAATAATCTAGAGCTCAAGTGCCAAAAGGAACTAACAACAATACCAAGGGTAAAGGAAAAGTGGAAATTGATCAAACAAGGAAGGAGATGAATCAAACATGAACAAAGAAGAAAAAAGATGGAAGTAGTAGAACAAATAGAATTGAGATCACTAAATGCAATGGACAAGGTGATCACATTATTTCAAACTAATGAGAAAAGTATGTATGGAACTATATACCTAGTGATACATCTTACATCACTTCCTAACATAAAATGTGCTAAAGTTTATATTTGAATAAGAAAAGATGAATAGGAACATGTCTATGAAAGGACATGTGTAAAAGAATCATATACAAAGTCAATTTTGAACATCAGTAAAATTATCTATATTGACTAAGCATTATAATATGTACCAAGTAATTCATAAGTTAAACTAATGTAGAGGCCGAGTTAAATGGAAGAGATCAAGTTGTATACTCAAGACCAAGATAGATGGCTTCCACCTACCTTAGTACACATGATTAATGGTGAATCTAAAATAATAAAAATGAAGTATAGATCAAAATTTGAAAGTATTATTGTTGGAAATTTGTTTAGTTCTCCCCTCAGGATTCATGAAAAGGGATTAACCAATTGATAGATCAATCTTTTGGTGCAACGGTAACCCCACTCTAACAAGTGGTATTAGAGCTTGATCATAGGTTTGAATCCTCAAAACCTCAAGTACCTTGAGGGAGATATTTTTGGAAACTTATTAGTGCTCCCCTTTGAGATTCATGATAAGAGTTTAACTATCTCCTGTGTACTATAAGTTGAGTAGTTCTATTGGGTATTTAGAGATTACTCTTTTGGTGCATTGTCAACCCCACTTTAACAATTATTTCATACCTTGAACAGATAATTATAGAGAATAGAGTGATTTGAGAAAAAGGATATCCAAAGGAAATTTAAAGAGTAGATGTGAGACAAGAAGATTGATTGAGCGTAGATTGAAGTAGTGTCGAGTGATCTAGAGGAAGAAAGTTAAGGAGCCCTAAAAAAAGAGAAAAATGGTAGGCTCATCATCAACAATAAAGATTCAAGGAGTAGTGGTTAGTAAGATTAAATTGGTGAAGAGTGACACTTGTCATCTACCTAAATTTTGTTCTATTCCTAATATTGCAATGACAAGAGATGCAATGGGTGTGTTATCATCGATACCACCCAAGGAAATCATGATACATTTTGTTTAGAGTTTCTACATGTGTAAAATTGGAGAATTAGGTGATTATGAAATTTGATAAGCTTATGAGAAATCATGTGATGAAGATTTTTGAAGGAGGAATTCAAAATTGTTGAGAGGAAAGGGTTAAATAATTCCCTAGAATTCCCAAGAAATTTCAAGATTGAATGGATTATGGTTGTGTTGACAAGGATTCATGATATGAAGGTTTTACTACATAATGGACCAATTGAAGCAAGCAAGAAAATCATTTACAAGGTTACTGTCTATGCTACTCTAGATAATAAAAGGATGATGAGAAATCTAATTCGAGAGGAAGTTAAAGAAAACACAGGTGCCAAGTGGAATGGATGTGGGTTGTCCATCAAAAATATTTCCAATCCATTGAATGAATTTGTCGTGAGAGTAATTTCTCACAAATTATGGTAGTGGATCAATAGTCAAAGAGAGTCATGAAGGATCATGTTGAACTATAGAATCTATAATTAGTAGAAAATTTGACATCTATCATAAAGGCAAAGAACCAAATGTCTAAGTTTGGGTCACTTGTCATGTGCATTTAAATTAAATACATTCAAAAATATTTTCCCAGTATTGGGAACAAGGAAAACCTATAATAAGACAAATCAATGAGGATATAACTCAATTAGGAGAGAATTTTGAGAATTTCATGGATGCATACTTTGAATAATTTAGAAAGATAATGAGGATGAGGATGATAATTCTAGAAGAATTGGTAACAAGATATTACAATGATGTATATTTCATATTAGACATAGATAATTCATATGTACAGGTGATAAATCCTCGAAAGACATGGCTAACAATATTTGAGTATGAGATTTACAATGAGATTGTAAATGCAAACATTGATGCATTATTGAAAGAAGAAATTGAAAATAAAGAAAAACCTTTTGGGAAGTATCAAGAAGCCAAGGAAAGAACAATGATAGATATTAAAACAACTTCCAAGGAAAAGAAAATGAGAAAAATTATTGAAGACCTAGAGGCAAAGCTAGGCACCCAAGGTGAGAGCAATAAAATTCTATATATTACAAACGGTCTAGGAGAAGATGAAGAAAAGGGTAGTCATGGGGATGAAGAGGAAGAAGAAGGATTCAAGGATAAAGCCCTAGTTGTTGTCACTCGCTCTAGAAAGAAGTCTAAAGGAACCAGAAAGAAGCTAGTGGTGACACCCCTCTCTCCTCCTTCAACCACCAAACCAAGCACTAGAGAAGTAGCTAGTGCCAAGCATTCTTAAAGGAAAGAAAAGGAAATGAAGACCACAAAGCCAAAAATCTTGAAACCAAAGAGAATAAGATTGGTCAAAAGACCACCCATAAGAAGAACCAAATTTGTTGATGAGGTATGTGCAAGCCTAAGGAGATCATCAAGATTATCTAGTTTTAGATTTGTGAAATATATTACATTGGATAATGATGATAGAATAAAAGTTGAGGAGGTAATGAGAGATATGATAAAAATCATAAGTTAGATCCAAATGAAGTGGAAAAAGAGATAGGTATAGATTTATATAATAGACTTGAAAGAAGGTGGCAATAGGAAGTAGTAGAATAGAAAAACATAAGAATTGGCACATTAGTCAAAGTTATGTCTGATCTATCACAAAATCAATTTTGTTTTTTTGGAGAAACATGGGAATAGATTCATTCCTAAGTATAGAATTTTTATGATACTACAAAATAAGACAAAATCTATAATTTAGGAAAACAAGTTGCTTTAGAAAAGCATTTTTGGTCTGACAACAAAAGAGGTAGCAAAGGTTGTTGAGACAATTACTATAGAAGATGATGATAGTGATGAAGGGAGTTTAAGTGTGTTGATTCTACAAGGAAACATGTCATCAGTTCATGCCAACAACCCTAATACTCCAAAGAAGCCTTGAGATATAGTAAATTAGGAGCAACAGGTAGAAGAATTTAATAATGATACAAGTGTAGATGTTCCTACCAAAGGTCAAGAAAGACCAATAGTGTCAAGACCTCACATTGAGGTAGATAAGAAGAAAAAATAAATAGAGCCAACTGCTACTATTTTTGTCTCTAACACTAATGTACCAACATGACTAAGTGGTGATACCCCTCACCATCTCCCACAACAGTGCCGAGTAGCAACACTTGTACACCTCGCACAAGGAGAGCAATAAAGAACCTCTCTCAAGATATTGAGATACCACAATTATACTTGGAAAATATCATGCTTAAGTAACCAAATTTCTACAATAAATTTTGGTGAAGAAGAAAAAATAGGAAGAGTTAAGGAGAGAACATCAACAAAGGAAGGTATTACATGATGTAAAAGGTACTTTTATTGAGGCATTTGATATTCAAATTTTTGATGGCCAAGCCCCAATAATTTCCCAGCTTGTAAATATTGTTGAACAAATAAATGCCAGAGATATTGAATCCAATGAATAATTGATGGATTGGCCTATAAAGAAATTTGAGACTAAATTTGTAGATAAATTTTCCATAACAATTATTGACTAGAAAGTTAAATTGTAGGAATGTGTACATAACACACTAGAACTAATTCAAAAGGTACAAGATTTGTACACTATTTTATGTGACGTTCCATGATTCACTAGTGATCTTTAGAAAAATATCCAATAGATTCAAGGAGATATAAGGACAACATGGAACACTATTTTGTAGACAATTGGATCTAGCACCCAACACTATAATAAGTTATTGAATGCTCAAGGAAAATTTGTCAAGCTTCAGGTAGTTGATAGCAACATGAGAT
Source organism: Cupressus sempervirens (assembly GCA_028749045.1). NCBI lineage: Eukaryota > Viridiplantae > Streptophyta > Pinopsida > Cupressales > Cupressaceae > Cupressus > Cupressus sempervirens. The sequence continues at coordinate 974,748,462 of CM053792.1, read as the reverse complement.
CACAATTGATCTCTATTCAATCAAATTTGATACCACATTTGGAGGTTATGAAAAGATATATCAAAATAACCCCAAATTTTACCAATGAATATCATAATCTTTTAGTGGATGACATTTTAGCTAATTTTTCAACTAGGCTACATTTGCAAAATCACACTTTGGAATTAGAAAGAAACACTTGGGATCGTGCATTTGCTATGATCACTAAAGTACACAAACCTTTTATAAAAATATGGTTTGATTCCACCCATTACACCCTAGCAGTAGACAAAAATGACAAAAATAAGGGTGAATGAAATCATATTACATGTTTTGAATGGAGAATGAAATAAAGAGAGATGACTAAGGGGCACACAATTAAGAGAGTTTAGAGTTCATAATAGATGAAAATCAGAGTTTAGAAGGCACCAAAGATATGACACTACAAATTAGACTACTTATAGTCATGTATATATATTATTAATTATTATTTTATTCAGCATAAGTTAGAGTTTTGAAATTCATTATATTGAACTAAGTCATAGGCTTAGGGAGGTATTCATATTAGCATTGTAATGATGTAATCATGAAAAAATATATTTTACACTAATCTCGAAGGGGGAGATTTCTAGTCTCTCTAACTAATGTTGTCTATTACTGTCAAACACTTAGTTATTTACTAGCTAAAGTCAGATGATCATCACTACAACCAAGCTACTCTATATAAGCTAAGTCATGTATATAAAAATGTATATACCAAGCTATATAAGAGTTGAGAAAGTATGTGGTCACCAACTATTTTCAATGTAAGTCAAGTATAATATCAAGAGAGAAGTTTGAGTATGTTAAAGTTGAGTGATATAAAAGGTGTTGAACATAGTAAAGATTAAGCATCAACAACATATAGTGAGTGTCAAGTGTCAAAAATTGTAAGTTCCAAGCAACACATAATTTACAATCAGGTGTTGGCTTTTGACATGAAAAAATTTTAGAAACCTCTTAGATGATCTAAAAACCTAGGAAATAGCTAAAGACCATAATGGGTATTCCGAAATGCAAAATAATATGACCAACTAACAAGATTGTGAGGTCTTCTCCACTTTCAATTATGCAAGATTCAAGTAGGTTTACCTAGGAATTCAATCTTATTCACTCAATATTCAAAGTTTTGATGTGAACTCCAGAAATAATAGATGGTTTATCCTTTTTTCTTATAACTCTAGAATAGTAAAAGAGATGACAAATGGCTACTTTATCAAACCCTAAAAATTCATTGGTCAACCATAGGCTGAAATTTCAAGCTTCAACAATAGAATACTAAGAGATTGATTTATATAAATTTTGCATCATATAAAATATCCTCACTAGACCAACTTCAAGGATGACTAGTGTCTTTTCTATTTGGGCTATAAAGTCATAAAAAATTAGACATCTACTTTAGGATCTCATCTTGACACTTTGTGAAAAGATTATCAATATTCATTTCCAAATATCGTACTTATCATATATTCATTGAAAACCATAAAGTTCTTCCAATTTACATTAAGCATTTACATAACCCATTAGATTATTAGAGAAAGAAAATTGAAATATAATTCAAAATTAATTACAACTAAAATTTAATAAACTTTTCCCTTAAATATTAGATAACAAAATATAAATGAATGAAGAGACAAGATCTAGGATGAACGCTTAGTTTTCTACATTTGTATTAAGTTCTTTGAAATTGTATATAATTCAATGACCATCCCTATCAAAACACAACACAAATAGAACAACAACTATTAACTTTTAATACAATTTTGGAGCAAAATTATAGTATGCATGGACCAATTCAAAATCTAAGAACTTAGTTCAATAAAATCAAACTTAGACCCATCTGTAGCCATGGAAACTCACTTATATAGTGTGAGTCACAACAAGATTTAGCTCTAAAGGAAAATAATATTTGTCCAAAATAAAAGATTTACATATAGGAAAAAATATCACTTTAACTATTTCACAAAAAGAACAAAAACATTTGTATCCTTTTCCTTGATAAAGAATGACTTCTTTATTTGTTTCTTGGTGGTGGAGCCTACTCTATTTTGTTAGTTACTTGTTCCTCCGCAATACCTAATGATTTCCCTTTTTCTTCTTCCTTTTCCTTAAGTTGTGTAGCCACCTTTTCTTCTTCTTTTATGCTTGGCTCTAATACTTTAATATCTATAACATGTGGAAAATCATCCTTTTTCTCAGTAATGTTTGATGTTATACCTTTGACTTCTTGTGCTTTTTGAGGACTTGTCCTACCTATTTCTTTTGTTTTGGCTTCAACTTCTTGAGACACTTGTAAATTCAGTTTTTCTTCTATTTCATCAACTCTTTAGAAAAATTTTGTTGGAATACTTTAGAATAATTGAGAGGGAAGGGGGGAGGGGTGAATTAGTTATCCAAGGTCTAGATGCATAAATAAAACTTTTCACAGCTTAGTGAACCCATAAAACATTATTCATCATGCATGCATCCATAAGATTATGCAATCACTTAAAACTTGTAGGTTGTTGTCAAATCAACTTGTAGAAATTTAAACATGAAACATAATAGATTCATCAACACACTTGACATAATGATTTATGTGAAAATTCAATTTGGGAAAAACCACCAGTAACATGCTACTCTTTTTCACTCTTCTAAAGAGATGCCTTGTGAAAGGCCAGCCCTATTGAAGGTTACAATACATACTATTAAATGTGACCCTATTAAAAGATTTTAGTCACCCTATTAGTAGTAAGCCTTATTAGAGGACTTTAGACCATTCACTTGGAATGTCACCTAGTTAAAGGATTTACAAATGACTGTTAGGTCAACCTTAATCCAAAGGATTTACCCTAGACTGACACAATTGTTAGAGAATAATAATAAGGCTTGATCTAATAATATCTTACAACTTCATTTGTAGATTAAAAATCACTATTCAGTCCTCCATTCTCCTTGTCCTTCATATATTGTTTCTTTCATAGCTTGTTCATCCTTCAAGCATTCATAATCTTAAAACTTCTTGCTTAACATGCCACTATAGATTCTTCTCTTAAGTCCCTTGATGAAGTAAAACCCTTGAATCCTTGTCTTCTTTAGGTTCTCACACATCACAACCTTGCTCCATGACCAACCATTCCTATAAATAGGAAATTAAGATCTTTTTGCCACTCATTCTCCATCATCCAATTTAGGATTTGGATGGATTAGGTAGGATACAATGAGTCTATCCCACATTTCACATCTCTTCTAGAAACTTTTCCTAGAATCCTCTTTAAATTTTCTTTAAAAAAGTTTACCTTGAATTCTATGCCACTAGCTCATCAATCTTATCTTCTACCTAGTTGACATAATCCAAGAAAGAAGACTTGTCAACTCAAATCCATCAAATTTATGATCTTTTAAATAATGCAATAGCTTGGAATTATCTAGCTTCTAATGCTCGACAGATACTACATTACTCAACATCCTCTAAAAAATCACTTTGCATGTACTAAAGTTTACTAATGCTTGACATCAACTAAACTTTACTTAGCAATCACTATTCTACTCAGCATACACTAGAATGAACTTTTACTCAGCTCCAACTAATTTTCTACTCAGCTTGCACTAACTTTGCTCAACACCTACTATCCACTTGGTCAAGCTTGGTACACAAACTTTGTGTAACTTATTCTTCTAAATCTCTTTAGTGTAATCAACCTTTGTAACCTTAAGTAGATTATCAATACATCATGTTATCACTGTCTTAACTGATTCTTGTACTTCTTTACATAATCATAACTCAACCTTTCCTCTAGGTGCTATGGTTACATCTTTTGATTAAATCCTCTTCATCAATCAAATAAGTGATAGTACTTAAATCTTTTAAGAAGTTGTCTTACCAACAAAGTAGCAGGTTTGACATCAGTGAAAAAATAATGATTGAAGCATATTAGTCATACTTGTATGTTCTCAATAATCTCCCTTTCCAATCTCCCTCTTTGGAATTGATGGTAAACCAAACTAATCAACCAAATGGAAAAAATCTTATTCAACCAAACTAACAAGGTTAAAATAGTAAGACCAAAAAAATACCAAAAAGAAAATAATTCCTTGTATTGAAATCTCTCCCTCTATCAACAACTTCCATTTGCTAAATAGGTTACAAAACTCTTTCTTAAACTCCCTCTAAGTTTCTTCTTCTATATCCCTCTTACTAGGTAGATTTTAGAGTTGGATACAATTGTTCAATTGTGTCTTGTCTTTGATATTACACAAATGTCATATAGTTATCAGAAAAAGTCTACTAAGCTTAGTTACCACAAAAAAAAATCCATAGATCCCTTAGATATCTTAAAAACTAGTTACTGTTGTCACTTGATAGATGTACTATATCTTACTACTGATCATTAAGCATTCACAAATATTTAACATGCATGCATAAAAGAAAATAACATGAACACATGAGAAACTAGATTTAACATGGAAACCCAATATAAGAAAAATCACCAAGTAACTAGCTACTGATTTTCACTCTTCTAAAGTGAGCCCTGTTAGGAGCCAACCTTGTTAAAGGTTACAAAACATACTATTAGGTGTGACCCTGTTAGAGGATTTAATCACCCTGCTAGGAGTGGCCTTGCTAGAGAACTTTAGAACAATTCAATAGAACTTTCCACCTTGTTAGAGGATTTACAAAATGGATATTAAACCAACTCTGTTAAGAGATTTAGAAATCACTGTTACAATTATGAGAAAGTAACAATGAAGTGACCTGAATGAGATGCAACTAAAATTTGTTGATACAGATCTCTATTCTACTTCACTAGACCCTCTCTAATCAAATACAACTTTGTTGCTCCTCAAGGATATCTAATCCTTCTTCAAAATTCTCTAACACTTTCCTCTTCACATAACCAACTTAGTTGCATGCTCACTCATTCATCCATCCATATTTTATAATTCACAACTTAACATTTTATTTATACCATACAAATTATAAAGTCGGCTCATTTACAAGTTATAATTACCAATAATTATTACATTAGTTGGCTAGATTTATTACATGAAACAATTAACCTTTATTTCCCAAAACAATAAAATCCTTCATTGGCCAACCTTGCTTAGTAAATATTGCTCCAAAAATGATTTTCAATGTTAACCAATTGAAGCTCGGTGAACACTACAAATTTTGTAAAATCCTTTGGAGATTGAGTGAACTCGATAAAAATTGACTTTCCTTTGCTAACCTTGCGAGCTTGGTAGGAACTAACTTCTACCACAAAAAACTTCGATGCCCAAGTTAGCTCAATAAAAACTGATTCAATAAAATATTTTATAGGAATGCTTGATAGAATCTAGAATCTCTTGGTAGACTCTGAAATTTTCTTTGCTAACCAATTGAGCTTGGTAGACTTTTTTTGATAACTGATATGACTTTTTTGTAACATCAAAGACAACACATAATTGAACAATTGTATCCAGCAATCTCCCTCTTTGGCATTGATGGAAACACATGTCATAGCAGATGAAATTTGAAAACAAGTCTTTTTCTAACAAAATATTTCTCCCTCTTAGATTTTATGACAGAAACTCTTATAATATAGTAATCTCCTTCTATGAAGGAATTGCATAGCTTTTTATCCAAACAGAAAGCTCTCCGCAAACAAATTCAAATTTTTATTTTCTTTTATGCATGCATGTTAATTTTTTTTGAATGCTTAATGATTAGTAATAAGATACAATACATCTACCAAGTGATAGCAATAACTAGTTTTTAAGGCATCCAAGGAGATTAGATTAGAATATGTTCATACAAAGAAGAAAATTATTGACATATTCACCAAGCCATTACCTAAGGATGCATTCTTGTATCTAAGAGGTAAGTTAGGGGTCATTCCTCTATCTAAAGTTCACTAAAATGAAGTTTTAGTGATGCCTCAATAGGAGCCAAGTTGAACATCTATCAGTTGATGCAACATAGTCATGGATACATTGCATATGGATCAGTACTCGAGGTACATTGCTACTCATTTGGTATGTGTTGTATTTGGCATGTGTTTTCAAAGAGGGAGAGTATACGATCATATCTTTCTAAAATTTGAATCTATTTGTGGAGGGTTTCTTGTTTAGATAACAAGCTATGTAATTCCTTCAGAGAGGGAGATTATTGTATTATAAGAGTTTGTTACATAAAATCTAAGAGGGAGAAATATTTTTTCAGAGAAAGACTTGTTTTCAAATTTCATCTACTATGACATGTTGTGTTGCCATCAATGCCAAAGAGGGAGATTGTTGGATATAATTGTTCAATTATGTGTTGTCTTTGATGTTACACAAATGTCATATTACTTATCAGATAGAGTCTACTGAGCTTAGCTAGTTAGCAAATAAAATTCTAGTCTATCGAGTGATTCCAAAGTCTACCAAGCATTCCTATAAAATATTTTGTTGAATCAATTTCTACCAAGCTAACTTGGGTGTCAAAGGTTTTTGTGGAAAATGTCATTGTCTACAAAGCTTGCAAGGTCGGTGAAGGAAAGTCTGTTGGGTGATACGATGTGCTCCCCTACCCAAAGGTGGTTAATTATGTGGTGTTCCATGTTCACTAATAGTCATGGCTTTTGGTGCAATGGTAAATGGGCCCAACAATTGGCATCAGAGCCTAGTTTTGGCTTGGTCATGGGTTCAAATCTCCTCGGTGCCTTCCCGACCTGCGTAAGCACCTGGTATGCGCATCGAGGGGGAGATTGTTGGGTGATACGATGCGCTCCCCTGCCCACAGGTGGTTAATTATGTGGTGTTCCATGTTCACTAATAGTCATGGCTTTTGGTGCAACAGTAAATGGGCCCAACAAAGTCAGTGTTCGCCAAATTCACTCAGTCTCCAAAAGATTATGTAGAATTCATAGTGTTCACTGAGCTTCAGTTGGTTAACACTGGAAATCATTTTTGGAGCATTTTTTACTAATTAGGGTCGGCCAATGAAGGATTTCATTTTTTTGGACAATAAAGTTTAATTGTTTCATGTAATTAATGTAGCCAACTAATGTAATGATTATTTATAATTATAACTTGTAAATGAGCCAGCTTGATAATTTATATGGTATAAATAAAAGGTCAAGTTGTGAATTCTAAAGTATAGATGGATGAATGAGTGAGCATGCAAGTGAGTTGGTTATGTGAAAAGGAAAGTGTGAGTGAATTTTGAAGAAGGATTAGATATACTTGAGGAGTAGAAAAGTTGTATTTAATTAGAGAGGATGTAGGGAAGTAGAATAGAGATCTATATCAGCAAAGTTTAGTTGCATCTCATTCAGGTCACTTCATTGTTACTTTCTCACAATTGTAGCAATGATTTCTAAATCTCTTAATAGAGTTGGTTTAACAACCATTTTGTAAATCCTCTAACAAGGTGGAAAATTCTATTGAATTATTCTAAAGTCCTCTAGCAAGCCCACTCCTAGCAAGGTGATTAAATACTCTAATAGGGTCACACCTAATAGTGTGTTTTGTAACTTTTAATAGGGTTGGCTCCTAATAGGGCTCACTTCAGAAGAGTGAAAATCAGTAGCTAGTTACTTGGTGGTTTTTACCATATTGGGTTTCTACATTAAATCTGGTGTCTCATGTGTTCATGTTATTTTCTTTTATAATGCATGCATGTTAAATATTTGTGAGTGCTTAATGATCAGTAACAAGATACAATACATCTAACGAGTGATAGTAGTAAGTAGTTTTTAAGACATCTAAGCAATCTGTGGATTTTTTTTTGTGGTAACTAATTCATGCCCCCCCCCCCCCCCCTCTTGGGCTCTCAATTACTCTATCTATATTTCCAATATTTAGGATTTCTCCCTCTATGTTTCCTAATCAAAAACTATCTCCTTCAATAGTTCTCTCCCTCTAAGATAAGTAAATCTCTCCAATTTTCTTTCCTTTCTCCTTCTGATCAGTCAATCTCTTAGCAATTATACTAGCTTGATTAGTAAACTAGCTTGATCAGTAATTATCTCCCTCTTTGACAATAATGCCAAAATGTTGTCATCTTAACATGAAGATGTAAGATTTTCAATTTCTTCTATTTTCTCCATCTATCACCTTGGTTGTGACTAATTTGAAGTTTTTACTCTATGATTACTTTAGGCAGCTCCTAAAGTAAGATCCACTACACCAATTTGTAACATATAAAATTTAGCTTGTTTGATGTAGGACACTCCTCTTATTACTTAGATAGCCTTTGATAGGGGTATCACCCCTAGTTTACCTCTTAGATACTCATGAGCATCCTTAGGTAATGTTTTTTTTGGAGATATCAACAATTTTCTCTTTTGTGTAGACATATTCCATCTTCACCTCTTTATCTTGAACTAATTCTCTCAAGTAATGATACCTGATTGCAATGTTTGTAGTCTTTGTGTACACCACTAGATTCTTTGATATATTTATAGCACGTGTGGTATCACAATAAAGTATCACTGATTTTATGATCTCTTCCTTTATACATTTGAGTAACTATTTGATCCATACAATATTTGTACAATTTACAGTAGCATCAACATATTCAACTTTAGTAGTAGATTGTGAAATGCAATTTTGTTTCTGCTAGTCCATGTAACCAACCTCTTGCCTAAGAAGAATGCTCCTCCACTGGTGCTCTTTTTGTCATCAATGTTTCTAGCCCAATCAACATCAGTGTAGGCTATTAATTCAAATTTCTCATTCTTCTTATAGTATAGGCCAAACTCTTTTATTCCTTTCAAATATCTCATTATTCTCTTTACACCCATTAAGTGATTCTCCTTGGGATTAGGTCTGATATGTACTACATATTTCAATTTTCCAATCATAGACCTATACAATGTTTTATTTATGTCAGTTGAATCATCATTCTTTGACAACTTGTGTCATGTCACCATAGTTTTACTTACTAGTTTGGAATCCTTCAATCCAAAAAAATTCAATATTTCCTTGACATACTTTGACTAGTGATGTATATAGCATATTTCATCTAATATACTTGCAAACCCACAAAAAAATTGATCTCTTGAAACATAGACATTTGAAACTCTTGCTTCATTTGATTTGCAAAATTTTACATAAATCAGCTTGACCTCTAAATATGATATTATCAATAAAAAATTTAGACAACAAAATACCTTTAACTTTCTCTGTCTTCATGTATAGATTTTTGTTATCATAAATCCTTTCAAATCCAATTTTTACAAGATAGTTATGAAGTCTCCCGTACCATGCTATTGGTGCATGTTTCAAACCATATAGAGATTTGTGTAGTCTACATACCATGTTCTTATTGTTAACATCAACAAATCCTTCTGGTTGTTCTATGCAAACTTCTTCCTCTAATATGCCATTCAAAAATGAAAATTTAAGATCCATTTGATAAACTTTGAAACCTTTGTATGCAGAATAAGAAAGTAAAGTTCTTACTTCTTCCAACTTAGCAACATGAGAAAATGTATCTCCATATTCAATCCCTTCTCCTTGTGCATATCCCTTGCAAACTAATCTTTCTTTGTTCCTTGTGACTTCACCATTTTCATCTAGCTTATTTTTGAATACCCACTTAGTGCAAATCACATTTTTGTCTTCTTATCTAGGAAGTAGACTCCATGTTTTAAAATAAAAATAAAAAATTGTTCAATCCCTTCTTCTATGGCTTTACTCTAGTCTACATCTCCTAATGCATCTCTTACTAATTTGGGTTCCTTCATACTCAGAAAAAATATATCATCCCTCAATCTAATTTTTTTAATCATTGGTCTAGCATCTTTGTCTCCAATGATTTGTGTAGTAGGATGATGTCTCTTCACATATTTGGACAATCTTGGTTCAGCTCTAGTTTCTTCATTTTGTCTTTCAATATCAGAGTCACTGTGTACATCTCTTTCAGGTAATTTAGTATCTCTTTCATGTTTACTAATATTAGAATTATAATGTGAATCAACTTCATTCTATAGCTTGGCGTCTAAATGTAGCTTGGTTCCTGAATGCAACTTGACATTCATGGGTTGTGACTTGGTAGTCACTAAAACTTGTTTTTGGTTTGTATCTTGATTTGTGGCATCTTCTTTAGATGACATACATTCATAAAATTATACAAATGATTTTCATTCTTTTGATTCTTTCATAGTTTTAGCCTCATGTACTTCTGTGTATTCATCAAACTTCACATTTTCACTTTCCACAACTTTGTTAGTGTTAGTATTCAAACACTTATAAGCTTTACTTCTTGTTTAGTATTTGTTGTCACAAAAGTTTTCACCCTTGTCCAATTTTTTTACCTAAGAACAACCTTGTAAAACATGAAAACAACCTCCAAGCTATGGGACTTGAACTATGAGGTTGAGTCTCCAGAGAAGGTCGGCTTCCTTTACTATCAGGGTGCACCTAACTACTCTTGGGGAGGAAAAGGGAGAAGGAATGCATGAAAGAAAATCTACCTATTCTAACCTAAAGTGTTGATGCACCAAAATAGAGCATTCAAACCAATCTCTTCCCATAAATGCACTATTGAACCATCATGACACCAAAAGATATACACATCTAGACTTGCTTTGATCCAACAACAATCACATGCAGATCAGAAAAACCAAATGAATGACCCAAGGAAAGAGAGGATTCACTTATATACCATTCATAGGCCAAAAGAGATATAGTCATGCAAGATTGTAGATCTCTACAATACACCAATGAGAGGTAAATAGTTCTTGTACTTCACATCAATGGCTGAAGGAGATAAGAAGAATGTCATATAGTTCAGAGGCAAAGGAAATTTATAGTGAAATTGTAGAGCAATATTAGAGAAGTCAAAGAAGAGTCAAATAGTACAAAATCTAAAAAAATTATGTTTATAGCTCAGACATAACTGAGATATTCTCTAGCTTAAGTTACTTCACAACCACTACCATTAAGTCTTGATAAGGATCTAGAAAAAATTTGATCTAGGTATAGATTTAGACACAATGAAACCTGATAATTTGTTGAAATAGGGCTCTGACAAAAATGGTGCCATTAACCATTTTGACCTAGTAGGTGGATGAACTGAGGTGGCAGAGTGTTTTTTTGCTATTTACTAAATTCAACATTCACTTGAGAGTGGTTGGAATTGATCATGAGGATCAAATCACATAATAAAACTCAATCTCCTCCATTTCTATCTCATCAATCAGCAAGGTTGGCAAATCAACTAAACTCTGCCACTAGGATGAGCCATGTGGGCCAATACCTTTTTTTTTTTTGCCACCTCGCAAGGTCTTCCCAAGTTTGACCACATCTTTATAACTGACTACACCACCTCCTAAGAACCTTGAGTGTGGAAGTCTCCCAACTACTAGCCTCTAACTATTAATGCCTTAGTTGGGCTCGCTGGGTCACGTGTCCTTCAGGTGCTTCCCTGCAATGTTTAATTTCCTCACATCTTCATAATGTGGGAAAGTGTTGATCATTGATCTCCATAAGATCAATGATCGTGAAAGATCCTTCCTTATATTGTGCCTAACCTTAATACTTTTGGGCCCATAAACCACTCAACACAACTTGACATCCAACTGGCACCACCTTGGTGACCCATACAAGAAACAGGTCCCACAGAGACATGCAATAGTGAGGCACTTGCCCACATTCCTTAATATCCTTGCATCTTCATAATGCAGGGAAGTGCCAGCCCTTGATTTCATTTGAATCTATGGTGGATGGTACAAATGAGGAGACGTGACATCACTCCAACTTTAGCTTTTACCTTTGGGCTCGCGAGGGCATATGGCAATCTAGTGCTTGCCTGCATTGTCAGGAAGTTTGACAAAACATAGCATGTGGGAAAGTGGGTACCAATCAAATTGCCAGCTAGACTGACCTTGCTTCCCTTCTGTAGACCACATAGAACATTTGTCACACCTGCCACATGTTGTAAAGGGGATTCCCTACATTATGTAAAGGTTGTTCATCTTGAGAATGCGGGAAAGCACCCACCGTGGATCGCCAAAGATCTAATGGCGTAGAAAGTTGCAGGCTAGTGAAAACAAAATAGGAAACAGATAAATACCATAAGGTTTTAATAATTTTATTTTTTGATATTTCCATGCCATTTAAATAATACTTAAACATGGAAGATGACCGTTGGGACAACTCAAGTGTTTGAATTCAAATTTTTGCGGGAGGAAAAATAGGTAACATTTCTTGGGACTCAGAGGGGACGCAAGTTAGCTAGGCATATGACCAGTGGCCTTATGCATCCATTATGCCATAGCGTCATAAAAAGTGTGGATTGGTGCACTACAAAACCCTAACCCTACGTCTATGAGAGAAAAAAAAATTGAAAACTTTATCTCTGCAACTCTGCAACCTCAACAAAACACATGTGCTTGTGCACTTCTTGGAAAGTTAGAAAACAACAGGAAGAAAAATAAGCTACCTATGTACATGAAACCTCAACCCCTATCATAAACATGGTTTGAGATAGATCCCATTGACTGGGATATCCAAAATTTCACCACCAGGCCTGCTTGCCACTGACAATCACATAGGGGCCACTCCATAGTGCATCAAATTTTGAGTGTCTTCCTAGTTTTACCCTATCTGCATCCCATTTCAAAACTAAATCACCCTCTCTAAAGATTTGTACCCTAGCGTTCTTGTCAAAGCTCTCTTTCACCTACTGTTGATGTGTTTCTAGGGTCTACATGGCCTGACTTCTTTTCTCTTCCAACTCCATCAGCTTTACCATTCTCACTGTCATGGCATCATCTTCAATTAGCTCTAGCTAATGAACTAGTTCTAGGGATGGGAATTTTAATGAAATTGAAATTCTTGCTTCTCAGCCATATACCAACATAAATGGTGAATTTCCTATTGACCTCTTATGTGTTATTTTATCAGCCCATAGTGCAGTCCTCAACCTTTGATGCCAACACCTCTGGTTATCCTTTCTAGTTCTTTTCATAATCCTAATCAAGTTTTTATTGGATGACTGAGCCAAACCATTGCCTTGAGGATAGTAGTTTGAGGATGTGCTCAAGTAGATATTATGGTCAACTACCCATGCACAAGTCTAAGCTCCTACAAAATATTTTGCATTATCTAAAATAATGGTTGAAGGGGCACCAAACCTTGTCACAATTCCATTAAGGAACTCAAAAATTGAATATTCTATGGTGTCCTTCAATGCAATTTCCTTTGTCCATCTAGTGAAGTAATCTATAGTAGCTAAAATTCATTTGTGACCAAAACTAGAAGAAGGATTGATAAGGCCTATGAAATCCAATCCCCATTGAGCAAAAGGCTAGTCCACCTGGATAGGATGAAGAGGAAGAGCTACAAGTTTTTTCCTACTAGAAAAGAAGGCACATTTTTCACACTTCCTCACATACCTATTGTAGACACCTAAAAACCTTTAGAAATTAAAGTATTTTTATTCCTGATGACATCATCATTTATTAATTAATTAATTATTTAATTAATTTATTTATTTTTATGCCATTAAATCCCTTTATCTTAATTAAAAATATTTAATTAAGGAATCCCTCCCAAAAATGTTTAAATCTTATTTAAACATTATTTCTTTATTTATTAATTATTTAATTAATAAATTGACCAAAAATCCTAAAATAAATAAAAAATTTATTTTTTTCTCAAAACTTGGCCAATTTCCTTATGACCAATAACCTCTTCCAAAATCTTCTAATCCTTCTTTAATTTTGATTAAAGGCTAATCCCATCATTTCCTACCCCTAATCCCAACTCACAATATTTAATTAAGATTAAATATTAATCCTCATGTTTATTAAAAAAGTTTTAATAAATATCTCCTCAACCCAAACCCTTGAAATAAATAAAACTTTATTTATTTCCTAAAAATCTAATTTATCCTCACCCTAAGAAGTTCTAGACTCTTCTAGAAAGTCTTCATCCTCATCCTAGGAAATTCTAGACTATTCTAGAAAGTCTTTATCCTCATCCAAAGTCTAGACTCTTCTAGAAGATGTCTTTAAACCTAATCCTAATCCCCTCCTAACCTTGTCACATTCCCTAAAAATGGGTTAAGACTTACTAACCCAAGCCAAAGTTAACAAATATCTCCTCCTTCACCCACCCTCATTAAATGCCATCTACTTGCCTATCCCTAAGCTAATCCTAAACCATCCTAATCCATCCTCTAATCATTTTCACAAGCCTAAGCAAGCTTAAAACCTTCCTAATCAAGTCCAAGTCGAAATTGTTCTCATTACCCTCAAAATATCTCAACCATAAAACTTTATGAAGTCCACTAGGTCATAAATGACTCTTACAAGCCCTTTTATGGCTCTTACAAGTCATTATGAGGGTCTTTATGAAGATTTTATCCCTTGAGCCTCCTTTGTTGACTCATCCTTCCCCTTTCCTCCATCCTCTCACCATGTGACATGTGTCACTCTTTGATTGGCTATAAGGAAGCACAATCCATGTGCTCTCTTCTCATGCAATCTGAGCCCTCCATGAGCTTTTTCCCATCCTTGCATCTTAGCCCTCAATCCCTCAAGCCTCTTGCCTATAAATTGGATCCTTCCCCTTTGCAAAATAACACAATCCATGAAGTAAAGTTATAATGCTATTTTGAGAGCCAAATCTATACTAAAGCTATCTATCCACACCAAAAATCCACAATTATCCATTGAAGCATTTGGAAGCATATTGAGCATACATCCTATCCATTTAGATAAAGCTACTCAACAAGAGAGCTTCTTATTGAGAGAGTCCATTAATGGCTCATATTCTCAATTGAGAGCTCATCTTAGTCTATCTTGAAGTTTGTGAATTTTGTTTAGTTTGTAGAAGCTTTATTTAAATTTGGTTTCTATTAGCATACTAACATTGCTCATATACATTTTTGGCACGCCCAGTGGGACCCCGCATGGGTCATCTTCATTAGCTTTCTTAGTCAAGTTTTGTATGTTATTTGCTGATTTTGGCTAATTTTTCTTGTTTTTGTGATTGGTAGGATTGTATAAATTGGTTTTGTAGGTCCACATGAGCATGAAGAAGACAAAAGAACTCATAATCTATCTCATAGTGTTTGTAGATTTTTCAAGCTTATAGGTGGACAAAGAACTTGAAATTCTTCTTCCTCTTATTGTCTATATTCTTCTTATTCCTGTAGACACCTAAAAACCTTTAGAAAATAAAGTATTTTTATTTTCTGAAAAAATCTCTGATGACATCATCATTTATTAATTAATTATTTAATTAATTAATTAATTAATTTTTATGCCATTAAATCTCTTTATTTTAATTAAAAATATTTAATTAAGGAATCCCTCCCTAGAATGTTTAAATCTTATTTAAACATTATTTTCTTATTTATTAATTATTTAATTAATAAATTGACCAAAAATCCTAAAATAAATTAAAAAAAAAATTTTTGCCCAAAACTTGGCCAATTTCCTTATGACCAATAACCTCTTCCAAAATCTTGTAATCCTTCTTTAATTTCGATTAAAGGCTAATCCCATCATTTCCTACCCCTAATCCCAACTCAAAATATTTAATTAAGATTAAATATTAATCCTCATGTTTATTAAAAAAGTTTTAATAAATATCTCCTCAACCCAAACCCTTGAAATAAATAAAACTTTATTTATTTCCTAAAAATCTAATTTATCCTCATCCTAAGAAGTTCTAGACTCTTCTAGAAAGTCTTCATCCTCATCCTAGGAAATTCTAGACTATTCTAGAAAGTCTTTATCCTCATCCAAAGTCTAGACTCTTCTAGAAGATGTCTTTCAACCTAATCCTAATCCCCTCCTAACCTTGTCACATTCTCTAAACATGGGTTAAGACTTACTAACCCAAGCCAAAGTTAACAAACATCTCCTCCTTCACCCACCCTCATTAAATGCCATCCACTTGCCTATCCCTAAGCTAATCCTAAAACATCCTAATCCATCCTCTAATCATTTGCACAAGCCTAAAAAAACTTAAAAACTTCCTAATCAAGTCCAAGTCGAAATTGCTCTCATCACCCTCAAAATATCTCAACCATAAAACTTTATGAAGTCCACAAGGTCATAAATGACTCTTACAAGCCCTTTTATTGCTCTTACAAGTCATTATGAGGGTCTTTATGAAGATTTTATCCCTTGAGCCTCCTTTGTTGACTCATCCTTCCCCTTTCCTCCATCCTCTCACCATGCGACATGTGTCACTCCTTGATTGGCTATAAGGAAGCACAATCCATGTGCTCTCCTCTCATGCAATCTGAGCCCTCCATAAGCTTTTTCCCATCCTTGCATCTTAGCCCTCAATCCCTCAAGCTTCTTGCCTATAAATTGGATCCTTCCCCTTTTCAAAATAACACAATCCATGAAGTAAAGTCATAATTCCATTTTGAGAAGCCATTTTACATCAAAACCATACACTCACACCCAAATTCCAACTCCATTTGAAGCCCTTTTTGAAGAATAAGCTTGAGCATACATCCTATCTATTTAGACAAAGCTACTCAACAAGAGAGCTTCTCATTGAGAGAGCCCATTAATGGTTCATATTCTCAATTGAGAGTTCATCTTAGTCTATCTTGAAGTTTATGAATTTTGTTTAGTTTGTATAAGCTTTATTTAAATTTGGTTTCTATTAGCATACTAACATTGCTCATATACATTTTGGCACCCCCGGTGGGACCCCGCATGGGTCATCTTCATTAGCTTTTTCAGTCAAGTTTTGTATGTTATTTTCTGATTTTGGCTAATTTTACTTATTTTTGTGATTGGCAGGATTGTATGAATTGGTTTTGTAGGTCCACATGAGCATGAAGAAGACAAAGAAACTCATAATCTATCTCATAGTGTTTGAAGATTTTTCAAGCTTATAGGTGGACAAAGAACTTGAAATTCTTCTTCCTCTTCTTGTCTATATTCTTCTTATTCCATCTACTTCTTCTTCTTCTTCTTGTGGGAGATCTTGGCCCCTTTATTTTTTTAGGAATCAAAATCATACACACTTCTTTTTAGTGCTTAAAATAAACCCCCAAATAACACTTAAATCCATTGAAAAATTAAAAATTTGCAAAAAAGAAAAAATCTTTTAACAAGTGAAACTAAACCAATCTAACCATTTGCATCCTTGCAACATCAAGGTTTTAGATGCATTCATGCAAAATTAGGAACACTTCATTTTTGGGAATTTAAAAAGAACTTCAAGTTTCCATTTCAAAAGGTTCAAAATCAACACTAAGTGCACACTAAAGTTATTTTAAAAAATCTCATGAAAACTAAGAGTCCTAAATGGTTGCCAAAAATTGTCCTAAAAGCTTTGTTATTTGTTCCAAACAAATGTCTTATTGCAAAATCTTGAATGTTTCTAAGGTTTTTCATGCATCAAAACAATCTAGGAATATCATTTTTGGGCTTAAAACATGCAAACTAGAACACAAAATCTTGAATGAAAACCAAAGTCCAAAGAGTCATTTTCACTTTTGAGTCCAAAACAATCTTGAATGATCTAAGATTAAAACAAATCACTTCAAAGTTCTTAAAACAACACACAAAATCTCAATCTTGAATGCTCAAAAGAAAACACTTGAATGTTTAACCACTTGTCTTTGAATGCATGTTGCTAAAATCACTCTTGAATGCCATGGATTAAAATCAAATTTTCCTTGAATGCATGATTAAAACAACAAATCCAATCTTGAATTCTAAGGATCAATTAACCATTGCAATATCAAACACTTCATTTGGAGCTTCTAAAAATTGAACAAAACAAATCTCTTTTCCACATGCAATCTAGGTAAAGTTTGATTTTTGGACATTTAAAAAACCTTTTTAAGTTAAAATAAAAATTTGCAAAAATCAATTTGAGTATTTCCTTGGACTCACCTCTTTTCTAATCACCCATCAAATATTAACCATTGGTTGCAATCTCAGTGCCATTTATGGGGATGGGTCTACTTGAAAAAGGTGTTAAATGTTCCACAATCTAACTCACTCACTTGGTCTTTGAATGTTTGCTTTAACTTTATCAAAATTTTTAAATGATCAAAACTCTAGATTAAATCGATCACACTTCAAGTTTGGGCACTAAAATTGAACAACAACTGACGTGGAGAGCCTCCGGGCACGCACTTGAAATTGAATCTCACACACTTTTGTTTTGGGCTTAAAACAAACTCACACTCAATCTTGAATGCTTTAAAGAAAATTAATTGATACTTGACGTGGAGGGCCTTTGGGCATGCAAATTTGCTTTTGTTGACCCTAACTCTTCTTATTGTTTGCATTCTTCGATCGATTTACTTTTGTTGGCGCTTCAAGTTGGAATAAACATTGTATCTTAAACATGAGTTCTTGCAAAGTCTAGATCAGAAAACTTAAGCGTCAGTTGGTAAAAGAACAAGCGTGTTTTTTAGCCCAAGGTCATCCAAGTCTTCTCTCCCCTTTTCGTCTTTCGAGGCCATCTTGGGTGCATAAGATTAGGATCCAAAACCTTGTTTCTTTTTAGGAGGCCTACTTGGGCATTTCATCACCCCTTGGACGACCTCAACTCCAGCGTTCTGGCGGAGTATAAGAATTGGGAGGTGAATTGAAAGACACCTCTCTTGGGATCAAGATTTTGTCACTCGGGCTAAGCCTCAAGGAACTTTATACCCTTGAGAAGTGAAAGAGGAGAAGTGGGTTACCGCTCCTCTCAGCTGTGTGACATCTTTTTGGTCTCATCTACGGATTTGGGCCTCACGTACCTTGGGTATATCGAGGACTCCTTAGCTAAACCAACTGTCAACCTTGTAGACAACCATCTAGGATGTTAATGTGTTTGAGGTGACTGATCAAAACATTTGTAGAACATACACACTACTTGGCGCAAGTATCACTTTCTGAGAATCAAAAACTTCTATCTGGTTGTTTCTATCTATTGCTTGATCTTTTATTTGTTGAATGAATGTTTTCCAAACTTGGTGAATCCTAGCTTAGGGCATACTTAGCGTAGTCACTACCTATTCCAGAAGTTGAACGAGTTGAAGCAAAACAACCAAGATCTCTCAAATCCAAGCAGATTTAAGAATTGATGTCAGAGCAACCCAAACCCAAACAGAAGTTCCACAAAGTTAAACTCAAACCATCTCTAGCATACCAAGAACTTTCAGCCAAGAGAAAAGAAATAACACCAAGCCCACAAATTGCCAAACTCCACAAAGCAGAGGACAAAGCTACCGACGAAGCACTTCAAGAGGCCTGGTTAGAGCACACCATCAAATTTAGCCAAAATCTAAGAGTTAATCCAGCTTATGCCTTACCAACAAGGCATGATTTCTATGATTAGACCCCCTTGTTTCTCCACATCCTCTTGGATAAGCTTCACTTTAGAGTCATCTTTGTAGAAAAGCCAGCCATCTTAGGTTATCCCCTTAAGCATTATTAGCTCATCCATCTCATTTAGAATCAAACCATCTAGCCAGCAATCCAAAATCTGCACATCTAAGCTTTCAAAATTGTTGTCACTTTTGCCAAAAGTTTGCCACTCCTAAAATCTTCCAAATCCATCAATCTCACCCAGGTTATCCCTTTGATAGAGCTTTGTCTAGGGTAATCTAGCTTTGTCACTTGTTATCCCTCATCACCTTGAGCTAAAGGTTGGGATCCACAAGTGGTCAATCTCGTGTTCTTCCTAAAGGATCATCAGTCTATCCTTAAGTTGACACAATCACCACCAAGCTTGCACATAGGAAAGCAGACCTTTCGTGCTTTGGCAACATATCTTTGAAGTTAGAATCTCCAACCCAATCCTCCTTAGGTTTTTTCATATAGCTTTGCCTTAACCTAAGAAATCATTTTCATAGAGAAGCCTTCCCCCTTTTGCATCCACTAGCATTATTGCATCTCATCCCTAGGAGCATTTTTCATGCCACCCGTCAATCGCTTAGCCAAGAAGAAAGAAACAATGGAGCCTTATCATTTGGATCGAATAGCCTCACCCCCCTTGAGCACTCAGCCATCCTTCAGCCCAGAGAAAGCTATGCCATCATGTACTAACATTGAAGCTTTCATGAACCAACCAGGAAATGCAGTATTGGTAAATGCCATTATAGACAAAAACAAAGAGACAATCATGGCTAATTTTCGAAGGGAAAATGTAGGAACCTTTGACTTTGGAAGACCCCCTCCATTATCAGATCCATCTCACCCATTGTTTGGGCAGCTATCACCACCCATAGGCTCTTATGATCAAAATTATCCTCAATATATGCCAAAAGAAGAGCCTCCAGCCAATCCATATGATCCAACAGACCCAAACATACCATCATCCACCCAAGTTGAAATCTCCATGCCACAAGACAACCCAGCCACCACCACTCCATCCTTGGTTCATACCTCTCCGCTCCAAACCCTCTTTACCCAAAATAGCTCATCGTTCACCCCCTTCACTATTGCTGTTGCTGCTCCCCAACTTAGCCTTCCAAATCCACCCATCTCCCAAATAAGTGCTAGCATCTTTGGCCAACCTCAGCAATATACAACAGGGATGCCACCCATGGGGCCAAGTAATCAACCTTTCATCACCCCCAACTTGTTTACTGCAGCCCAAAGCACAATCCCATCATTTCCATTAGGTCTTGGGAGCTCAATACCATTAGCCACAAATCTACAAGATACTACCCTCACTCCACAAAGCTATCAAATCCCACAAGCTACTACCAATTTTCTACCAAGCTCCCAAGTGAACCCAACCCCTGCCACCACTCTACTGAGCTTCCAAATCCAACCACAAAGCTATCAAACCCCATCAGTTCCATTCCCAAGATTTCAATTCCCACCACCTCCACCACCAACTAATCCATTACCTCCAATTACCAACTACTTTTCAATGCCACTTCTAGGAGGTAATCCACCACCCCAGCCAACCACCAATTATTTGCAGATACCATCCCAAATGGGGGCACAACCCACATATATTGGTCAAACCCCACAAGCCCCCCGATCCTTTCCCCTAGCCTCTCAACCATCTTATACCTTACCTCCACAAAGCAATCCATTTATCCCACAAGCAGCTTATGTTCCTCAATCCCAACCTCAAATCCCATATCAACAGCAAGCCTTGTAGCACATGCAGCAATATGCGCCACCTCCCCCTCAGCAACCTGTCATCCACCATGCAGCTGCCCAAACAATGTACAATCCCTATCAGCAAATACCTCATAGCCATCCATATTCAGTGGCCCCATCTAGCACATACCTACCTCAAGGCACTCCTACATTGGGGGCACCCAAACCATCACCTATCAATTCAGAATGGGAGCAAATGAAGATAACTCTGAAAGCCATCCAAGAAGGGAATGATCCAAAGACATTCAAGTTTGAGAATGTGTGTCCTTACCCATTTGACAGAGCCATTACCATGACACCATTTCCCAAACACTTTGAGGTACCCAAATTTGACAAATTTAGAGGAAAAGGAGACCCTGTCACACATATCAAAGAATTTTACATGCACTGCCAGGACGTGGCATACAATGATGTCTTCCTCTTGTGCCTTTTTCCCAAAAGCTTGGCTGGACCATCTCTTGAATGGTTTTATAGAATCCCCTATGGCATAATTAAAAACTTTTCTGAATTATCTGAGGCATTCGTAGCCCAATATGCCCATCTTGTTGAAACAGAGCTATCAATATTTGACCTTGTCCACACTAAGAAAAAAGGTGGAGAAAGCCTTGCTGAATACTTGCAAAGATGGCAAACCCTTACCACCCACATATCTTGCACCTTGCCAGAGCACCATGTGGTGAAAATTTTTATTGATAATGCCCATCCTAGCTTGGTTCACCACATGACCATGAACTTTTTACAGACCTACAAAGATATCAAAGAGAAAGGAATGATCCTTAAGCAAGGACTCATTAAATATGGTGTGGTCAAGGTTTACAAGGAAGCCAACCAAAACCAATCACATTCCAATGACAAGTCTAAGTATTGGAACAAAAACAAGCACATTGCAACAAATGGCGTCACTGACACTAGACATGTGAATATTGTTGGTCCTTCTCACAACCAGTCCAACCCACCATATCAACCAAACAATCAACAAGATATCAACTACCAACAATAGAATAACCAAAGCTATCAAAACCACAATCCAAGACCCAACTTCCAAGGGTCTAGCAATCAAGCTAATGCCATCAATGTAGCTACATGACAAAAGCTTAGATTCCAACCTACACCTAGAAACTATACACCCCTTGGTGAGCCATTGGATGTCATTTTTGAGAAATTAGTCAAAGAAAACCTCATCAAATTTCCTCCTACCCAGAAAATTGACCCAAGCCAATCCAAACCTACATGGTACAAAGATAATGAGTACTACAAATTTCATAGGGTAAAAGGTCACACTACCCTCAGATGCATGAAACTGAAAGACTATGTGCAGGACCTCATTGATCGGAAGGAAATCACTGTTGGTGCCCAAACCTCTCCTAATGCAGGTTTACAGATCTATCAAAATGCTTTTGCTCCACACCACAACCAAAATCCTAGAAAAGCACCTATCCAAACCAACAACAACAACACCAACAACCGTTAGCCAAACCAAACGCATGGGAAGAACAATGACCACACTTCATCCTATATAGACTATGGTAGCCTTATAGGTTGTATATCCGAGAAAGAGCCTTCCGTCAATGTTATCAATATCCAAGGACCAAACAATGAGTGTGCAGTCACCACTCGAAGAGCGCAATTTAACATCGCAGGCCCACCTATTACACCAACACCATCAGCTCCATCAAAAAGCCAGTACAATATCTTGGAACACCTTGGGAACATGCTAGCCCAAATCTCCATTTTAGACCTTCTTCGCACTAGTCCTGTGTACAAGAACATCCTTGAAAATGCTCTCATAGAATCCCATGTCCCTTCTGATATCAATGCTACTGGTTTTCATAATCTTTTTGGACACCTCTCATCCTCATGTGCCCTATCGTTCAAACCCGCCAACATACCCGTGGTCGAGCCAGATCACACCCTTCCGCTTTGCATAGCCATCATGGTATCCAACTTTGCTATGAAAAGAGTAATGATAGATAATGTATCAGCCTTGAATATTTGCACCCTAAAATTCATAAAACAAGCTGGGTATACTGAGGCAGATATCATCAGTGAGGTTATCACCATCAAAGCTTATGACAACTTGGAAAGAACCACAGAAGGAACTATTTTGCTGCCAATCAAGTTTGGGCCAGTCATCCAAGAGACACTCTGCCATGTTATTGATCTAATCCTACCATTTAACATCCTCCTCGGTAGCCCATGGATTCATGCCATGAAAGCCGTTCCATCCACTTACCATCAGTGCGTCAAATTTCCACATCAAGGCACTGAGGTAACCATCCATGCCAACCCAGAACCCTTTGCTTACTGCAATGCGGTTGAAGCTTCATATACAAACCATTTCCCTGGAATTGATATCAGAACATCCATTGCCAGCTCATCCCACACTTATAATGACCCAGAAACCATCCTCGCCTCTACCCTGTCTACCGTGAAGATCAATAACAAAGGTTGTGGAGAGTATAGTCTGTCAGATGCATTCACTGTCGGGGCACTCCCACTTGATCCACATGCCCATGGATGATCGACATATCACAAAGCTAAGGAGATTCCACCTCCTCGATACAAACAGTTTGGCCCAACAACCTTTATATCCTCGAAAATCCCTCTTCATGAGGAGCTCACTCCAGATATCAACAAATGGTTACATAAGGATGCACCTCAAAGAAATCAAGCATGCCTTGATCACTTCAGCCAAAAGTATCCCCAAGAACATAAGCTCATCACTGAAAAATGGAACTATCAAGGTGGTGGTCTAGGACCAGAAGAAAGAGGCATGCAGTGCCCCATCGACGCACACAAGTGGGAATCAAAGTCAGGTCTTGGCTTTGGCATACCCACAACTGGGGGCACCAATGAGAACGGTCACGCTTTTTCGAACATTCATCGCAACCTTGTCAAAATTGAAGACATTCCTGAGGAAGTTGAAAAGAGAGCCTACGACGATATCCTAGACCAAATCTCCCTCGGAGACTCTGTTCTCCAAGAACTATCCATCCACCTCATTGACCTACCACTCGCCCATCCACAACTCATAGATTGGGACCAACCAAGTGTCATACACATCGATGAGTTCACATCAGAGGAGGCACTTCTAAGATTCATGGGAGCTCAAACTCCTCACAAGAAAAAAAATCCAGATTCTGCCTATATCTGCAAGCTAGATCCCAAGGGGTATTTTGGAGAAAATCCCCAACCTAGTTCCGATACACCCAAAACTAGAACTAAGGTGAATCTGAGACTAGCTAAGGCAATGAAGAGAATCCCTCAGCAAGAAAATCTAGAGCCACAAGAAGAAAATGAGGATTTAGCATTGCCTCCTCAAGATAATCGACTAGAGGTGTCTTCTATTCTAATTGAGGATACTCGAGAAGTCAACATTGGTTCTTCAGAGATCCCCAGACTTGTTCACATTGCTATCACAAGACCAAGCTGACCTCCTCTTTGAGGTCTTAAGAGAGAACATTGGCTGATTTGCATGGTCATATCAGGACATGCCAGGACTTGATCCAAAGCTTGTAGTTCATCATCTTGCAGTTGATCCAAAGATCAAGCCCGTCAGACAAAAGCTTAGAAAAATGCACCCCAAGGTGGCATTATTGGTCAAAGCTAAATTAGAAAGAATGTTAGCTGCTAAGGTTATCCGACCTATCGACTACTCAGAGTGGATCTCCAACATGGACAGCTGGACATGAAATTTTGTCCCTCATGGATGGATTTTCTAGGTATAATCAAATCAAGATTGCAGAAGAGGATCAACATAAGACAACATTCACTACCCCTTGGGGAACCTTTTGCTACAACATGATGCCTTTTGGCCTAAAGAATGCTGGGGCTACCTATCAAAGAGCTATGACAGCCATTTTTCATGATCTCATCCATAGCATTTTGGAGGATTATGTGGATGATATCTTGGTCAAGTCTCATACCTTCATGGATCATCTTGCTGACCTGGAGAAAGTCTTTGATAGGTTAGCCAAATATCATCTCATGCTGAATCCCAAGAAATGTGTCTTTGGGGTCACATCTGGCAAGCTTCTAGGCTTCATAGTTTCTAAACGAGGTATAGAGATCGACCCCAAGAAGGTCAAGGCTATCTTAGACATGCCTCCTCCCCAGACACTGCGACAGCTTCACTCTCTTCAAGGAAAACTCAATTCTGTTCGACGCTTCATCTCCCAGCTTGCAGATAAGTGTACACCATTTTCACATTTACTAAAGAAGGATGAGAACTTTAAGTGGGATCCTTTATGTTAGCGTAGCTTCGACCATCTCAAGTAGTATCTCATCAATCCCCCTATCTTGGTTCCACCAATTCCTGTTCATCCCCTGATTTTGTACATATCAACAACACCTACTACTCTAGGGGCACTTCTAGCACAACTTGATGACTACAAAAGAGAAAGAGCCATCTACTACATCAGTAGAATCCTAGTTGGTTATGAACTCAATTACACTCCTATAGAAAAAGCTTGTTTGGCAGTTGTTTTCTCAACTCAAAAGCTTTGCCATTACATGCTAAGTCATACCATCCAACTAGTCTCCAAGATTGACCCTCTCAAATATATGCTCTCTAGAACAACACTTACAGGCTGTTTGGCCAAATGGGTTATGCTCCTTAGTGAATTTGACATCCAGTATGTGGATAGAAAGGCAATCAAAGGGCAAGCTATAGCAGATCACCTAGCTCATGCACCTCTAATAGATGCTTATCCGTTGATCATAGAATTTCCAGATGAGCATATCTGTCTAATTGAAGAACAACCCCCATAGAAACTTTATTTTGATGGATCATACACATCTCATGGATCAGGGGCAGGAATATTGTTGGTCACACCTCAAGGAGATTACATTCCAAAAGCCTTCAAGCTACAATTCCCTAGCACCAAAAATATAGCTGAATATGAGGCCCTCATAGCAGGATTAAAGATAGCTGCAGAATGGAACATTGTTGAGCTACAAATCTTTGGTGATTCTCAGCTCATCATCAAGCAAGCCCTAAATGAATATAAAACCAAAGATGAAAAGCTATTACCCTACAAAGAGCTAGTTGATCAGCTAACCCAAAATTTTATAAAGCTTTAGTTTACACAAGTGCCTCGAATACAGAACAAAGCAGAAGATGCTATGGCTACTATAGGCTCGCTCTTGGAAATTCCCCAAGCAGCTACACAATATGAGTTTTTAGTGGAGTAGCTCCTCACACCCGCCTATGCGAATGAGGATTCAAACCGTGTTTGTATCTTGGTTGGTCCACAATCCCCTTGGTACCATGAGATTCACGCTTACCTTAACGATGGTATCATATCCCCTCACCTCACACGTACCCAATGCCAGAACCTTATCCAAAAATCATCCCGCTATGTTATCATAGCCAATAACCTATATCATCGGGGTTATCACGATACTCTCTCTCGATGTTTAGACCAAAATGAGGCCGCGATGGTGTTAAACGAAGTACACTCTGGACTTTGCGGTGCCTACACGAGTGGTATTGTCCTAGCGTGACAAACCATTAGAGCAGGCTACTATTGGCCTACCATTGAAGAAGACTCCTGTGACTTTGTCAGAAAGTGTCTACCATGTCAGCAACATGCAAATCTTATGCACGCTCCAGCACAGGATCTACAGCCTATTGCACCACCTTGGCCTTTCGCTTGTTGGGGCCTTGATCTAGTTCGAACTATCACACCCCTCTCATTTGATGGACATAAATGGATAATAACAGCTATAGACTATTTCACTAAATGGGTGGAAGCAGTCCCCCTAGTCTCAACTACAGGAGTTCAGGTCTCCAAGTTCATCTTGTACCACATTGTTTGTCGCTTCGGCATCCCATCCACCATCTTCACCGACCACGGAGGTAACTTTGAAAATCTCAACATGGAAGAATTATGCACTTCCCTTCGCATCCATCACCGCTTTTCTAGCCCATATTTCCCACAAGGTAACGGCCAGGCAGAGGCAACTAACAAAACCCTCCTCAAAATTCTAAAGAAAGTTGTCAATGATTCCGGCCGTGATTGGCACCTACAAATAAATCCAGCCCTATGGGCCTATCAAACTTCCTTCCGTACATCCACAAGAAAAACTCCATACTCCCTAGTCTATGGTGCCGAAGCGGTACTACCTATAGAGGTTGAACTTCCCTCCTTGCGCATATCTTTGCAAGGGAAAATATCAGATGAACAATATAGAGTAGCTCGACTCACCCAGCTAGATCTCTTAGACGAGAAGCGACAACAAGCCTATGATCATCTCACAGTCTATCAAACTCATCTCAAAAGGAATTTCAACAAGAAGGTGCTTCCACGACACTTTTAGCCAGGTGACATGGTCCTTAAAGAAAATATGAAAGTTCAAGCAGATCGAGAAAAGAAAGGCAAGTTTGAACCTACATGGCTTGGTCCTTATGTTGTCACTGCTTCCTTTGGCTCTGGAGCCTATCAGCTATCTACACCGAAAGGAGAACTCTTGAATGATCCTACTAACATTATTCATCTCAAGAAGTTCTATGCTTGAAGATCCTTGGTATACCTAGCTTTTGAAAAAGACAAAAAAAAAAAAATAGTAAAGAGAAATAAGCATCCAATGGTGAAAACTTGGCAATTCAAGCGCCTTGGATAGGTACCTTGGTGAAAACTTGGTAATTCAGGCACCTTGTGTACTAAAGACTAATCCATTATCTATCACTATCCTATCCCTCGTCCATTCACCCACCATCCCATTAGACACACTTGCTTGTTCCCTTGGTGTTCCAACCAAATATCCAAAATCTAATGAAGCTTGTAAATACCTCCTGTACAGCTTGTAAAATCTTGTACCAAAGCTTGTATTATACCTTGTAAATCTTGTACCATACCTTGTATATCCAAATCTTGTACCATACTCTAGCTTGTAGATAATCTTGTATCCTAGCTTGTATCCTATCACATGCACCCAAAGAATTCCATTTTCCTTAAGCTTTTTGCAAACCATCTACCTATCCACAAATCAACTATTATAGACATCTCATCCTTCACAAACATTTCCATCTCACAAAAACCAAAACATGAACAAACTTGTACATTTGTAACACATCTTGGTTGGTCAACCTGTACATCCTCTTTAACTTAGTACCATTGTATCTATCCAGCTTTCGTGTCATTTCATCCTTGATCAACATCTTGTACACACCGCACAACTTGTTTAGCTATTCCAATGCATCCTTTAGCTAGATCTCCTATCACCAAAGTGTTATCCTTCTTAGTTCAGCTTGCCAGATGCACCACTCATCCTGATCCACCAACTTAGGTGCTCTCTGATAGGTTCTTGTAGGATATAGCTTTCCTCAAGTCTAATCTTGGTCCGTTAGTACCTCATCCTACCCATCTCATTGGCAAATGGCTCTCTTTTGGATTTTCACTTTCTTTTGATTTGGAATCTCCCCTTTTGGGTCTTTAAGTATCTTTTCCAAGCAATCTCCTTGTTCCCTCCTCAAGGTTGCCACGATCTTCCATATCATGGTATGCTGCGAATGGGGCAATTAGAGCGTAAGGTCTTGATCAAGTCTTTCATTTGTTTTTCTTTTCTGCTTGTGGGTTACCTAGTGTCGATTTCGCACTGCTTCCTCTGGGATTCATGTGTGATGCTCGAGCAACCCTTGCGTGTTTTTTTCAAGTCAGTTTGTCAGTCCTATTGACAGTTGGTGAACAAGCCTTGATGTTCTTGGTAACCTTGGTAATTAACCAATAGTCCTATAGCAAATCTAGTGCTCAACTACATGGTGGTACTTCTCTTTGAAGTATCCCCCCGCTCAAAAAGCTTCAATGGTTTTCCTTCATCTCCATTATCCCCCATCCATATCTAGCATCTATCTCTCCTACCCTAGCTTATGCATCAGTATCTCTTTGAATCACTCATCACTCTTAGCTTTAGGGATCCACAATCCTAGTCTTAGGGATCCACCAATCCAAATCAATCCACCAAGCCTCATCTTTCAAGATCCACAATCCTAGTCCTAGGGATCTCCGAAACCCATCTTCCACCAATCTGACTCTTTGAAATCCTATTGCATCAGCTTTATAATCCCCTCATCCATCTCCCTATCCTAGATTCCTTTTTATAGCGCTCTGCTCCTTCATCCTCCACCTTCCCTAAAAGTCTTAAGCTTGCTTCCTCTTCTGCATCTGATTCTCCTTTATCATTCTCCCATACTGAGAGTTTGAGCTAATTCAGCCCCTTCTCTTTGCCAATCTGAGTTTCCTTGTTCATCCAAGATTATTATACCTTTCAAGAAGCCATCGAGCCTCGCTTTCTCTCCCCGCCGCCTTCTTGACGGGGCATCTCGCAGTCCATTCTCTCCTCTTCTGCTCTAGCCTTGGGCATCTTATTTTCTTATCTTTGATGCCATGCCACTTGCGGCATCACATCAAAGAGGGGCAAAATGTAGACACCTAAAAACCTTTAGAAAATAAAGTATTTTTATTCCTGATGACATCATCATTAATTAATTAATTAATTATTTAATTAATTAATTTATTTTTATGCCATTAAATCCCTTTATCTTAATTAAAAATATTTAATTAAGGAATCCCTCCCAAAAATGTTTAAATCTTATTTAAACATTATTTCCTTATTTATTAATTATTTAATTAATAAATTGACCAAAAATCCTAAAATAAATAAAAAAATTATTTTTTGCCCAAAACTTGGCCAATTTCCTTATGACCAATAACCTCTTCCAAAATCTTCTAATCCTTCTTTAATTTCGATTAAAGGCTAATCCCATCATTTCCTACCCCTAATCCCAACTCACAATATTTAATTAAGATTAAATATTAATCCTCATGTTTATTAAAAAAGTTTTAATAAATATCTCCTCAACCCAAACCCTTGAAACAAATAAAACTTTATTTATTTCCTAAAAATCTAATTTATCCTCACCCTAAGAAGTTCTAGACTCTTCTAGAAAGTCTTCATCCTTATCCTAGGAAATTCTAGACTATTCTAGAAAGTGTTTATCCTCATCCAAAGTCTAGACTCTTCTAGAAGATGTCTTTAAACCTAATCCTAATCCCCTCCTAACCTTGTCGCATTCCCTAAAAATGGGTTAAGACTTACTAACCCAAGCCAAAGTTAACAAATATCTCCTCCTTCACCCACCCTCATTAAATGCCATCCACTTTCCTATCCCTAAGCTAATCCTAAACCATCCTAATCCATCCTCTAATCATTTTCACAAGCCTAAGCAAGCTTAAAACCTTCTTAATCAAGTCCAAGTCGAAATTTCTCTCATCACCCTCAAAATATCTCAACCATAAAACTTTATGAAGTCCACAAGGTCATAAAAGACTCTTACAAGCCCTTTTATGGCTCTTACAAGTCATTATGAGGGTCTTTATGAAGATTTTATCCCTTGAGCCTCCTTTGTTGACTCATCCTTCCCCTTTCCTCCATCCTCTCACCATGTGACATGTGTCACTCTTTGATTGGCTATAAGGAAGCACAATCCATGTGCTCTCTTCTCATGCAATCTGAGCCCTCCATGAGCTTTTTCCCATCCTTGCATCTTAGCCCTCAATCCCTCAAGCCTCTTGCCTATAAATTGGATCCTTCCCCTTTGCAAAATAACACAATCCATGAAGTAAAGTTATAATGCTATTTTGAGATCCAAATCCATACTAAAGCTATCTATCCACACCAAAAATCCACAATCATCCATTGAAGCCTTTGGAAGCATATTGAGCATACATCCTATCCATTTAGATAAAGCTACTCAACAAGAGAGCTTCTTATTGAGAGAGTCCATTAATGGTTCATATTCTCAATTGAGAGCTCATCTTAGTCTATCTTGAAGTTTGTGATTTTTTTTTAGTTTGTATAAGCTTTATTTAAATTTGGTTTCTATTAGCATACTAACATTGCTCATATACACCTATGACAATCATAGAACATGGATGGCCAGTAGTAACCAGCTCTCATCATCTTTATTGTAGTTGTCCTAGATGAGAAGTGACCACCATTAGGACCATCATGAATCTCTTTGATCATTCTTTTAGCTTGGTCCATGTCAATGCATCTTAATAGGGATCCACTAAAATATTTCCTAAAAAGAATACCATCAACTATGACATAAAGAATTGACTGTAATCTATACTGTCTCCTTTTAGTTCTATCTAATCCTTGAGGATATCCATTTCCTAATAAGAAATTCTTCATATCATCCATCCAATTCCTTGGGTCATCATTTCTTGTCTCTTGTTGTTCTATTAGTATCACAACAACTTCCTCATCCAGTTCTTAATATGATATCATCTATTTACATAACCCTTTCCCTCTTACCAGCTTGGTGATCTAGATGTCAACATCATATTCCATTACTTTAGTGATCCAACCAGCTCTCTTTTCACTAATATCTTTTCTCAAAAGGAAATCCTTCACACTCACATGGGGTATTAACAGATGAATTTTATTATGAGACAAGAGTTGTCTATTTCTTTAAAGCTCTGATGACTAAAAGGGCTTTCTTCTCTACATAGTTGTATTTGTTTTCATACTCTTTAAGCCCTTCACTAAATAAGGCTATGGGCTGCTCTTCATCTTTATCATTTGTTTGAGTCAAGACAATGGAAATGCTTGACTCACCACCAAGGGTATAAAGGATAAAATCCTTTTCAAAATTTGGGTTAATGAGAGTAGGGGCTGAGGCTATGGCAACCTTAATCTCTTCAAAACTTTCCTTCCCTTCTTTGGTCCATGCAAATACCATACTTTTCTTCAGCATAGCCGTAAGGGGTTTTACCATGGTAGCAAGATTAGGGATAAATCTTCTCACAAAATTTATCCTACCAAGGAAACTTTGCAACCCTTTCTTACATTTAGGAAGAGGGAGAGAAAGTATTGCTTTTGTTCTTTCTGGATCAATGGTTAAACCATCCTCAGATACAATGTGTCATAATAATTTTCCTTGATTGGTGGCAAAGACACACTTGCTTGGGTTAAGGGATACCCCAAACTCTCTACACCTTAAGAACACCTATCTTAAATGATCAAAATGATCTTGTACATTCTTTGAATACACTGTGATATCATCAAGGTAAACTAATACAAACTCTCCAATCAAATTTTTGAAGGCCATCTCCATTGCCTTCTAAAATGTTGCACCTACATTGGTTAGCCCAAATGGAATCTTACAATAAGTATAGGTACCTCATTTGGTGGTAAATGTAGTCTTGTATATATCACACTCTTTGACCAGCACTTGATTGTAGCCAAAAAATCCATCAAGAAATAAAAACCTCTTTGAACCACTGACATTGGACAAAATTTGCTCCATGGAAGGGAGATGATGGTGATCTTTAAGGGAAGCTTGGTTAAGGTCCCTAAAATCCACACAAATCTAATTTCTCCATTCTTCTTCCTAACAAGAATAAGGTTTACTACCCATGACGAGTGCTTGATGGGGAAAATTGTATTGGCCTCAATCAATTTGGATAGTTCCTTTCTCATCAAGGGTTCAATTTTGGGATTCACTAGCCTCTATTTTTGTCTTACTAGTTTGACATTATCAATTAAATCTATGGTATGCTGAAACAACCTTGGGTCAAAACCCTTTAAATCATCATATTTCCAGGCAAATACATCCTTAAATTCTTGACATATATGAATAAAACTATCTTTCTCAATCTTAGAACATACCTTCCCCATGTTTAAGGATTTTCCATCAGTAACCATGACTAGGGTTTGATCATCTTCATTAGTAACTAGGTTCATGACTTTGCCTCTTGCTTGGTCATCAGGATTGAAAACACTCTCTAAAGTAATGAGACCCTTAGGCAATTTTTTGAAACTGAGATTAATGATTTGATCACCATATTGATCCTACAGTCTTGACTGATTTCTATCTAAAAAATCTCTTTCATTCTACAAGAAGCTTACAATTTGTTCATCAGATTCAAACACTTGCCAATTGATGTTGTTGTTAGATATGGTAGGCCTTACTACCATTTTGATTTGTTTCTTCTTCTTCTCCTCAAGATTCCTTGGCACGTCATGAGATGCACCTATTATTGTAAGTCTATTAGCATGTCTATTTTCTTTTCTAGGGATTCTTTGAATATTAAATGCATTGAAACCCTCAAGAAAATCCCATACCCTATGTTTATAAGACTTGAGAAAACCATTCTTGGTGATATTTTGATTTCTCACCTGATTAACCACCAAATCACTATCTCCATATACACTTAAGGCTTGAATTCCTCTTTTTTGAGCAAGTAGGAGACCCTAAATCAAGGATTCATACTTGGCCACATTATTAGTGCAACTAAACTAGATCCTAAAGGAGAAGTAGTACCTTACTTGTGTAGGAGAAATCAAGATCACACTAGCCCTTGATCCATTCTTATTCCTTAAGCCATCAAAGTACATAGTCCATATCCCAATCATATCTTCTTTAGTCTCCACAATATTGGGAACTATAGCATCATTCTATAATATACAATATGTACTAAGGCCTATCTCAAGGGTTTTTGACATAGGATCAAATTGATATGCATTAGCCCATTCGTCTAAGAGAAAATCAGGTATCTTTTCTAGGGAAGAAGTAGGCTCATTCATTATGTCATTCTCATCCATTTCTAGGATAGTACAATTCATGTTGATGAGATTAGGGGTGTAGGGTTCAATATGATGGAGGGCTAGAGGCTCTAATTTGATTGAAGCTTTGGTCCCATATCTTGTCCTAAAAGAAATATATGACCAATCAGAAGATATGTAATCACCTATTTGGGCAGTGAAGTCTCTTGATAGACAGATGGCAAAATGTGGCTTGACTTCAGCAATGGATATATCTTGAGTTAAAATACAACCAGGGCATGCATGTAGCGTCATTTACACATTCCTAAGGATCTCTACAATCTTGACAGTACTACCATCCAATTATAATACATCTCTAACAATGGGCTCATATCTCATTTCCAAAGCATCAACAACACACCTAGGCATCACTTAACTACTAGCCCCTGAATCAATCATGCAATTGTGGACTATTTTACCCCCTATAATTAGAGAAACATACAATGGAGTGGGTCCAACCTTTTTACTTGTTTCTTCCTCCCTTGATGGTTGTACTAGGCTTGTGGCACTTTCCACGCTGGGTGGCTGATCCTTTGGTTCAATACTTTCTAATTCTTGTTGCAACAACCTCTTTTGCATCAGTATAGTAGCAACATTGTCCCACATGGAAATATTCACATTTGTCTTCTTCATTTTTTCTACCACACTAAATGGTGTAGTAGATGCTTTGGTAGAAACCTTAGGAGCTACATTTGTAGGAGGTTGAGATGGAACAACCTGAGGATCACTTACATCCTTTCTGCCATTATTTTGCCTTTGCTGTTGAAAGGTATTTGATTGATCATTTACTACTTGCTCATGAGGTATTGCATTTGTAGTTGAGGCATGATTGGGAGGAGGAGTAGCATCTTCAATAGCTCTTCTTTTTCTCCTAGTGTTGTGAGCAATGGAATCTTGGTTTACATTACAATGCTTCTCCACCTGATGATTCATCAAGAAGTAATCACCCTGTCCTTGCATGTACAAGGCATCTTTAAATTGGTCCTCCTTGTATGATTGTCTTATTGCAAGCTCTTGGATGGTCAAAGCCAAATAAGATTCATCCTTTTGACACATGTAACAAGCATAGGAGTAGTTATAGGAGGAAAAAAAATCTTGATCTTGGGCCATGTTGTTTTGAGGGACTATGGCCCTACTTTGGTTTACATTTGAGGTTGAAGCATGTCTATTCTACCTATTCTAATAAAAAGAATTGTTCCCATGATTATGATTTGGAGGCCTACCACTATTCAGAGTTTGATATTGCAATTGATGAGCTTTACTACCTTGAGCTTTCTATCTCTCTAAAGTCACAACCTTGTTGCTCACTTTTTGCATCACATAGAAGCTATCCTCTAGCTTCTTCTCTTGGCCCTGCAATCTTTTATCTACATTCTCTATGTTTAGCATCATAGATTGCATCATCTCCTTGATTTCATCTATTCCATTTTAAGATGTGGAAGGTTGAGGGACTAGAGCAAGGGATTGTGATGTGGAAGTTGTGGGAAGAGGGGTCATTGCTGGTTGGTGATTTGGAACATCGGGAAAGAAAGGCATAGGAGGCCTTGGAGCTAGGTTAACTCCTTGTATTAGGATGTTTTCTGACTTTATTGCTATGTCATAAGCATTAGGCAAGGTATCTCCTCCCAGAGTTTTGGATTGTAGTGGAAATGTCACTATTAAAAGCTCTGAGGTAATGCAAGGCTTTACCAGGGGTAGGCTTTACTGAAGTAGGTATTTTATCCCATGTGTTTTGAAATTTATAGTTGAAATTAGTCATACATTCATGGAGGGCTCTTTTTATAGTAGTCAACTATTCTAAAAGTGAAAAATGATCACTTTTTTCTTCAAAGTGTTTACACAATCCTCCTCCTAATCCATCCCAATCTGCTATAGAACCATGAGCCAAACCTCTATACCATTGTAGTGCTTTCCCTTTCAAGGATGAGACTAGAAGCCTAATTGCAACATCATCTTTTGTAATACCATGGATATTGCAGACATTTTCAACTTCTTGAATGTGTTCTAATGGAGAGATAGAAGTTTCACCAGTAAATTTTGGTATACTTTTGAGTGCAGCTATTGGTATGTCATGTCTTTGGGCCAATAAAAGAGGACTTCCACCATTAAAGGTGGCAAAAGCATGAGCTCTAGGTTGTGCCATATAGACAAGTGATCTATTGATATGTGCTGATGGCAATCTAGGCTAAGATCTAATATTTGGAGGAGTAGAGATGGATCTTGCAAGTGTATTTGTTACTATTGTACTCCTAACTGGTGATAAAGATACTCTAGTCTTCCTTCTAAGATTTGAAAATGAAAGCTCTTGGTAATGAAATTTACCTCTAGAAGATGCCCTTGTTTTAGCTTTGGCCATGAATTACTACAACTTTGGTCTAGAACAAGATGTATTTGAAGCTCAAAGTCACCAAGTATTTGAAGAATGAATCCCTTGAAGGCTTGAACATTGAAGCTAGTACTATCTCCTCGGTATTAATCTTGAAATCTTCCTTTTGACACTAGTAGACTTGAAATTTTTTGAATATTGTCGCACTTGGCATGCCAAAAACTATTGTCACAAAGGTTTGCATGCTTGTCCAAGGTTTTTACCTAAGGATAACCTTGTGAAATATGGAGAAAACCTCCAAGCTATGGCACTTGAACTGTGAGGTTGAGTCTTTGGAGAAGGCTAGCTTCCTTTAATATCAGGGTGCAACTAACTACTCTTGGGGAGGAAAAGGGAGAAGGAATGCATGAAAGAAAATCTACCTATTCTAACCTAAGGGGGTGATGCACCAAATAGAGTCTCAAACCAATCTCTACCCATACATGCACTATTGAATCATCATGAAACCAAAAGATATATACATCTAGACTTGCTTTGATCCAACAACAATCACATGCAGATCAGAAAACCCAAATGAATGACACAAGGAAAGAGAGGATTCACTTATATACCATTCATAGGCCAAAAGAGATATAGTCATGCAAGATTGCAGATCTCTACAATACACCAATGAGAGGCAAATAGTTCTTGCACTTCACATCAATGGCTGAAGGAGATAAGAAGAATTTCATATAGTTCAAAGGCAAAGGGAATTTATAGTGAAATTTTCCTTTATAGCTTAGGCATAACTAAGATATTCTCTAACTAAAGTTACTTCACAACCACTACCATTAAGTCTTGATAAGGATCTAGAGAAAATTTAATCTGGGTACATATTTAGATACAATGAAACCTGATATTTTGTTGAAATAGGGCCCTAACAGAAATGGTGCCATTAACCATTATGACCAAGTAGGTGGATGAACTGAGGTAGCAAAATGTTTTCCTACTATTTACAGAATTCAACATTCACTCGGGAGTGGTTGGAATTGATCATGAGAATAAAATCGTGCAACAAAACTTGATCCCCTCCATTTCTATCTTGTGAATCAACAAGGTTAGCAAGTCAACTGAATTCTACCACTAGGATGAGCCACGTGGGCCAATAGCCTTTTATTTTTTTTCACCTCGCAAGGTCTTCTCGAGTTTGACCACATATTTAGAACTGACTATGCCACCTCCTTAGAACCTTGACCGTGGTGGTCTCCCAACTACTAGCCTCTAACTATTAATACCTTAGTCAGGCCCACTAGGACACCTGTCCTTCAGGTGCTTCCCCACAATGTTTAATTTCCTCGCATCTTCATAATGTGAGAAAGCGTCGATTGTTGATCTCTATAAGATCAATGATCATGAAAGATCCTTCCTTATACTGTGCCTACCCTTAATAATTTTGGGCCCACAAACTACTCAACACAACCTAGTATCCAAATGGCACCACCTTGGTGAACCATACAAGAAATAGGTCCCACAAAGACATGTGACAATGAGTTTCTTGCATGCATTCCTTAATATCCTTGCATATTCATAATGCGGGGAAGCACCAGCCCTTGATTTCATTTGAATCTATGGTAGAAGGTACAATTGAGAAGATGTGACATCACTACAACTTTAGCTTTTACCTTTGGGCCTGTGAGGGCATGTGGCAATCTAGCACTTTCCTACATTGTTAGGAAGTCTGACAAAACACTAAATGTAGGAAAGTGCGTGCCAATCAAATTGCTAGCTAGACTGACCTTGCTTCCCTTTTGTGGCCCACACAAAACATTTGTCTCACCTACCACACATCATAAAGGGGCTTCCCCACATTGTGTAAAGGTCATTCATCTTGAGAATGTGGGAAAGCACCCACTGTGGATCACCAAAGATCTAACAGCATGAAAATTTGTGGGCTACTGAAAACAAAATAGGAAATAAAGAAATACCATAAGGTTTTAATCATTTTATTTTTTGATATTTCCATGCCATTTAAATAATACTTAAATATGTAAGATGACCATTGGGAGGGCTCAAGTGTTTGAATTCAATTTTTGGTAGGAGGCAAAATAGGTAACAGTATCCTAGGAATATACCTTCATCACTTTTTGTATCTGGTTTACCATTCCTAAAGTCTTTGAGAAATGTATTACTTACATCCAAATACCTTAAAATATTTCACATTAGGTGAGTATCCATACCATAGTTCAAAAGGTGTTGAATGATTACCTTTCTTGACTTGTTAATGGTTCAAGGTATAGAAAACTATACTTATAACTTCTCTCCAATATTTCAAAGCAACATTCTTCTTCATCATGAGTGTTCTAGCATAATCCATTATAGATATGTACCTTCTTTCAACTATTCTATTTTGTGGAGGGGTTCTAGGTGTAGATGTTTGTCTTTTGATTCCTCTATCATTACAGAACATCTCAAACTCATTTGATGTGAATTATCCTCCTCTACCAAATCTCAAATACTTCAGACTTTTACTTATTTCCTTATCAACTCTTGCTAAGTACCACTTAAACATTTGGAAAGCTTTATATTTCTATTTCAAAATCAAAATCATCATCATCCTAGAATAATCATCAACAAGTAGCATAATGTACTTTTCTCCTTTGTAGCTTTGCACACCAATTGGACCACACAAGTCAACATGAACAATCTCTAGTACTTCTTTGGAGGTATAAGATTTACTTTTAAAACTTGACTTTGTTATTTTTCCTAACTGATATTGTTTGCACATAACATTATCAAGCATCTACAACTTAGAAAAACCTCTCACTTTTCTCATGTTACTAATACTGACCAAGTTATCAAAATTAACATGACATAATCTTTTCTGCCATAGCCACACATCATCAAATCTTGAAACAAGACAAGTAGCATCCTCTATGTCAAGATAGAATAGATTACTTCTAGTTTGATCACCCTTTCCAATCAATTTCCCATCAATGTCATATGTCTTAGTAATCTTGTTTTCAAACCCAACCTTACATCTTGAATTATTCAGTTGTGACACACTCAAAAGATTATAGTTAAGTCCTTCAAGATAGTAAGAATTATCACATAAAATCTTATCCATGACTTTGATAAAACCTTATCCTTTTATAAAAAATGGTTCATAATTTCTAAATCTTACACTATTTCCATCATAACAATTTAGGGTAATGAAATTACTTTTATCTCTAGTCATGTGATGTAAACACCCACTGTCAATGATCCATCTATGATTCTTGTTCACAAAAGTTAGAAGTGTAGTTGTCTTATCTCCATTAGATTCATCCTTCATTGCAACATACAACACTTCATTATCATGTTCATCAGATTCATCTCTTGTTTCCTCTTCAACAATGTAGCATGACTTCTTGCCTTTGTCTCTATAGTCCTTGCTATCTTCATCTCTTCTTCTCTTGTATCTGTCACCACCTCTATATTTTTTCTTCTTTGGATATCTAGCAACAATATGACCAACCTCATTGCAATTAAAACAAATGATAGGTAATTTACCTTTGAACTTACCGTTACCTTTGTGGAATCTTCTTGACAGTAATTCTTCAAGTTGTTCTACATCCTCCTCATTTGTATCACTATCACTGGACACATACTTCCTTTTCTTATTTTTCTTCTCTTCAAGTTCCTTTAATGATTCCTTAGCTTTGAAAGAAGATTCAATACTTTTAGGTTTGTAATTATTAAAAGTTAGATAACTCAAAAGTAGTGAGTCTACCTATGAAACCTTCAAGTGATAGATCATTCCCTAATCTTAACTCTTGAATTGTAGAAACTCTAATAGCACATAGAGGTACTAGTATTCTCAAGACTTTATACTAGTGTTCTCAAGACTTTACTTAGCATAGTGTCATCATCTAATTTACCTGTAGCTCCTCTTATTGCTTTAACAACATTTTTTTATCCT
This sequence comes from Cupressus sempervirens, assembly GCA_028749045.1. Classification (NCBI taxonomy): domain Eukaryota; kingdom Viridiplantae; phylum Streptophyta; class Pinopsida; order Cupressales; family Cupressaceae; genus Cupressus; species Cupressus sempervirens. The sequence continues at coordinate 974,708,516 of CM053792.1, read as the reverse complement.
TGCAACATATTGAGCAATATTTTCACCTTCTTCCATTCTCATATTATAAAACTTACCTCTGAGACTTTCAGATTTGGCTCTTAGAACATTTACATCTCTTTCATAGATAGTGGTTAGGGCATTCCACATTTTCTTTGCACTATTAAGACCTTTGATATCATCAAATTTAGTATAGCTTAGGGCAAAGGATTAACATTGCTTGGTTATGTTCTTTTTTCTTTCTCATATCCTCAATAGTTGGGGCACCAATAGGATTAACATGCTTAGTGGTAATGGTAGATTGTGCATGATCTCCAAGTCCACCAAGCTGTAGCTTCATCAAACTTTGCCACTCAAGAAAGTTATCTCTGTTGAGCTTGGGTACTTCTCTTTTTGACATCTTGATCTTTGTGCCTCTAGTATCTTCAAACTAGTCCTCTTAAGTAGATGGATCTGATACTAGTTGTTGGAATACTTTAGAATAACTAAGAGGAGGGGGTGAATCAATTATCCAAGGTCCAAATGTATAAATAAAATGTTTCACAGCTTAGTGAACCCATAAAACATTGTTCACCATGCATGCATCCATAAGATTATGCAATTACTTAAAACTTGTAGGTTACTATCAAATCAAATTGTAGAAATGTAAACATGAAACATAGAGATTCATAAACACACTTGACACAATGATTTATATGGAAACCCACTTTGAGAAAAACCACTAATAACATGCTACTCTTTTTCACTCCTCTAAAGTGATGCCATGTGAAAGGCCAACCCTATTAAAGGTTACAATACACATTTTTAAATGTGACCCTATTAAACGATTTCAATCACTCTATTAGGAATGAGCCTTATTAGAGGACTTTAGACCATTCACTTGGAATGTAACCCAGTTAAAGGATTTGCAAATTATTGTTAGGTTAAACTTAATCCAAAGGATTTACCCTAGATTGATACAATTGTTAGAGAGTAACAATAAGGATTGATTTGATAACAACTTACAACTTCATTTGTAGATTATAGATAGCTATTCAATCCTCCATTCTACTTGACCTTCATACATTGTAGCTTTAATAGCTTGTTCATCCTTCAAGCATTCATAACCTTAAGCCTTCTTTCTTAACATGCCATTGGAGACTCTTCTGTTAGGTCACTTGATGAAGAAAAACCCTTGAATCCTTGTCTTCCTTAGGTTTTTTCATATCACAACCTTGTTTCATGACCAAAAATTCATATAAATAGAAAATTAAGATTTTTTTGTCACTCATTCTCTATTGTCCGATTTAGGGTTTGGATGGATTAAGTAGGATACAATGAATCTATCCCACATTCCATATCTCTTCTAGAAACTTCTCCTAGAATCCTCTTTGAGCTTTCCTAAAAACAATTTACCTTCAATTCTATGCCACCAAGTCATCAATCTTATCTTCTACCTAGTTCACATAATCAAATAAAGAAAACTTGTTAGCTCAAATCCATCAAATTCATGATCTTTTAAATAGTGTAGGAGCTTGACATTATCTAGCTTCTGATGCTTGGCACATACTATGTTGCTCGGTATCCTCTAATAAATCACTTGGCACAAACTAAAGTTTATTGGTGCTCAACATCAACTAAACTTTACTTAGCATCCACTATTCTGCTTGGCATACACTAGAATAAACTTTTACTCAGCTCCAACTAATTTTTTGCTTAGCTTTCACTGACTTTGCTCAACACCAACTATCCACTTGATCAAGCTTGGGAGAGAAAATTTTGTGTAACTTTTTCTTCTAAATCTTCTTAGTGTAACCATCCTTTGTAACCTTAAGTAGATTATCAATACATCATGTTATCACTGTCTCAACCAATTCTTGTGCTTCTTTACATAATCATAACTCAACCTTTCCTCTAGGTGTTATTGTTACATCTTTTTATCAAATCCTTTTCATCAATCAAATAAGTGATAGTACTTTAATCTTATAAGAAGTTTTCTTACCAACAAAGTAGCAGGTTTGACATTAGTAACAAAACAATGATTGAAGCATATTAGTCATACTTTTATGTTCTCAACAATCCCCCTCTTTGATTAGCTTCTTCAATCTATTCTCAACAATTTTATCAACCAACTCAAGTTCTTCAATAGTTGTTGATTTAACTACATGCTTATCCATAGATACCATCTATAGTAGTTTTTAGGCTAAAAAATTATCTACCTTCCACATTTTGAAGATTGCATCATCTGGCTAGCTAAAACTAAGAATTTACTTTTCTCTTTTCAAAATATCCTTTCCCATCAAAATCTTGTTGGAAAGAATCAATGAATATTTGGACCTGAACAAAATCCTCAATTTTTTTGCAAACTAGATATAATTTTCTTTATTTATAATATCATTAATTTTGACACTTATTATTTCCTTTAACTCATTTCCACATTCTTCCTTACTTTTCATGATGCCTAGGCCTTTTAGCACATGAGGAAAAAGATCAAAATTTCTACTGAGGTATCTAGAGATACATATTTTCAACTTCTTAGTAACATATCTCTCTTTTGATCAAAATTTAGTAGGTCACTGACTTGGTCATATGTTTTCTCAATCCGATCATCAATTTTTTCATTGACAGTAAAACATAGAGTAGTGATGTCATCCTCCCTATTGATTTATTTATTCAAAAAATTTCTCAAAGTAATCTCATTGCTCTCTAATTCCTTCCAAACATTTACTAGCCTTTCCATTTCTAAAATGAAGATTGGTCAATTTATTCTATTAACTAAAAACAAAATGGTGTCCCTGATGCTATCTTCATGTTGTATCTTGAATTCTACATGCAGTGCTATGAGTTTTATTTTTTCTTCATCTAGCTCCTTTGTAGTGTAGAAATCTTGAAGCTAAGGTGTATTTGGGATCTCCACTATAGGTCTAGTGGGAGGTAGGGGAGCAAGGGAGGACAAAATTAAAATTTGATTGGGCTCTTGTACCACTTTTCTCTTTCCTTGTTTCTTTTGAAAGTTTGGAATGATTTTCTCAATTTTATTTATTTCTCTTCCCCTCTCATCATAGGATTCAAATAATTTCTTGAATTTAAGATTTGATTCAAGAAATTTATTCCTATCTTTAGTAGCTACCTCTACACCAAAATCAGCTACATCTTTATTCATTTGGACAACTTTCTTACTATCCACTTCCCTGACTCTATATATCACCAGGCTTCCTATGTGCCCTATATCTAAAGATTCTTGGATTCTTGATTTGTCCTTCTTTTGGATGGATCATATCACCAAGATCTTATGATAAATATTTTATTTGACCCATCTATGGTCTTCTTTGACCTCTTCTTCAATGTTAAACTTTATTTCCTTTTCCCTCCTCATTGCATCAAAAACCATTACATTGCTAATGTCTCATTCTGGGAGTATGAGGGAACTTGAATCCTCAAGTAGTTGTCTTCTCCTTGTAGGTGTTATTTGACAAAAAATTTACATTAACTTAACATTTATCTCTTCTTGTACCTCAGAATTCCCTTTTATTTAGTTGCTCTACCTTTTCCCCCTTACATTTTGCCTCAAAATTTGATCTATTACACCTCCATAAAAATTAAGTAAATGCCTTGGATTTTACACAATCATCATCATCTAGGAATCTCTTAGTAGCCTATTCTACAATAGGGTCCATCTCTTTCCCTTTAAAATCTTCAACAGTGATGGCTAAGAGTGGCATTGAAGGTTCTTTAGGAATACCCTCCTCTATTTATGATTCTTTTATCAAAACATCATTATGAACCCCTATCTATTTCAATTGTTCCCTCAAGGAGTCCCCATTGTCAAAATAGATAGGGGTTTGGGATGGAGAAAATTCTTCTACCCTTGATGAAGATCCTTCCTCCAATTTCTTCCTTTTTGAAGATGGTGCTAAGGATGGGCTCTATGAATGTTTACTTTTATAAATTGGGATAGGATGTGCTCCTATATTCCTAGCAACTACACACCCAACCTTTCTTTGGAGAGTATACTACCCTAGACTTATTATAACCCTATTGGTCATTCTCCTTTCTACCTCCTTGGCCTAATCTGGATATCTCTTTATTAATACTTCTTTTCATTTAAATTTTTCATAATCCCAACAAAATATGTCATGAGTTTATTTATTTAATCTCCCCAAAATTTGATATTCTCCAAGGGGTCATATTTCCTATCTAAGGCATTGACAAATTCCAAGACCCTACTATAAAATTTCCAGTTTTCTTTCTGTACTTGTTCTTGTAGAGAAAACTCATTTCTATTTTTTCTTTTTTGATCATTAAATGAATGAAGCCTAGATTAATTATTTTTATCTGTTGCAATTAATTTTTTCATGTGTTAAGGGAATTCAAACCAAAAACCTCCCACATGAGAGACTCACAAGTTACTGTTGTGTTGGGCTCTTGCCTAAAAACTCATTTCTAATTATATCTTTAGGAAAGTAAAATATTTGTTTAGAGGATTTAGCTCTGGTTCTTTCTTTAAACATTTCATAGAACCCTTCTGAATAATAAAGTGAGAATGAGATTGGGCCATTTGATATTTGTTAAGAAACTTACCCAAATGTCTCAATCCTCCTTTGGTGAGCACAAACTTGTGAAAGACTACAAAATTTGGAAAGATGGTTCTCCTAGATCTTGCCACCAATTCCCTCTCTTCAAATCCTCCAACCTACCACAAGAACTCAATAGTTCCTACTTTCAAAGACACTTAATATGATAGGACATGAGGTTTCCCTTGGAAACCATATACTCTTAACACAATTAAAACTAAATAAGGTATAATATTGCCCTACTTGTGACTAACCTTTAGACCCTTAACATGATCTCTAGACCTAACCAACTCTAGTAAGGGTTGAGAAATTCAAGGGTTGTCTCCACTCAATAATATCATCATCTTTGATGCAAAAAAACTTTCAAAATAGACAAAACTAGCATCTATGACTTTAACCAAGTCATATCTACACTCTAGAGTTAAACAAGTAATTTCTCTCCATCCTTCTCTCTTTCTAGCTTGATGTCTTTGGAAAAGAAAGAGAATCCCTTGCATAAGAACATATACATTAGAAATGAATATCCACAAAAGAGCTTATCAACCTTACCCTTGTTGATTCTAATTAGCTCATTATATATCTCCTCAGATAAATAAGATGCCAAATAAAAAAATATAGATCATGTACTATACTGCAATGTTTAAGAAATCATAAACACCAAAGACCTTGGGGTGTGGTCTTGCTCATGTTAGCATGAATTCTAATGATACTAATTTAGGGGAGTATCCTAAGCATCAGAAAGTATTGACATGTTGGATTCATGACTATGTTTGTCATTGATATCAACATAGTATGGTTTTTGTAAAGACTAGATGAGTAGCAAATAGAGATTTTAGTCATTTGAACAATGGTATAAATTTTTGGTGATAAATGGTGATGGACATGTTCATCATAGTGTCATGATGATGTGGTTTAGTGCACAGAATATAAGTTGAAGATGTACATAAGTTGTACTTGATTTACAAAGAGTAGTTCAAAGATAGAGCATTAGGAAAGTAGTTGCTAGTGTTTGTTCACTATCTCTCATCTAAGATGTAATGAGAAGATGCATAGTTAGCCAATGATAGAGGACATTTTTTTGGTGATGTTGGCAAGTACACAAGCCCTAGTAGCACACATGTGAAGTTTTGAGTATACTATGAGCCGATAGTGCTATTGTAATTATAATTAAATAATTATCTTAATATAATTAATTGGGAAAGCCTCAAGGCCCACTCAAGGAATTATTTTGTAAATATTTTTAAAAAGAAAGATGTTTTCCTTTTTTGAAAAGAGTATCCATTGTTGTATGAAGTGAAAAGTATGAAAAGGATCCTAGAGTATTTGGTAAATGTGTGTAAGTGATCCAAGAGATTATTGGACACAAGTTTTGTGATCTTGTTACATGATTAGGAGTAGAGGTTTGATTGATAGGATAGAGATAGAGGAAAAAAGTTCATTTCAATTCTATTATTCTACAAGGAATAATAAAAAGATCATTTGGACAGTGGGTTCATTGATCTTATCCTTGAAGCTATTTGCGTAGTAGGTCCATTTGTCTTCCACAAATCCTAATAGAGTTGGCATAACTCCTAACAGGATTGGAATCTCCTAATAGGGATTCAAACTCTCCTAATAGGGTCCATGATCTAACAAGGAACATTTATATTAGTACATCATCTTGTGGGTACCATCCCAACTTGGGTTTTCCCTCTAATCAAGGGTTTCCCTAGTTAACATATCTAGTGTTATTGTGTATTAGTATCTTGTTATGGTTTCTAATTATATTACTCATATGGTTAAATTTTAATAATGTTCATAATTGTGATATTAGTTGTATAACTGATTCACCACCCCTTCTAAGTTATATTGGTGGACTATATATTCTAACAAAATACTTGATACCAAGATAATGAAGAACAAATTTGTCTAAGGGTTGGAAATTTCTTGTGTTCTGTTGGTGTTTGAAAAAACTGGAGGGTTTTCAATTATCCCACTGAGAAACTGACATATCTAGGGGTATCTAACTCCCATTTTCAACATGCCATTTCTGACAATAGGCCAACTATAAGGCATGACCCTTCTTCTACTTCAAGCTTTGCTAAACCTAGGCAGGTGGAATTGAAATTCAATTGATATCGTACTAGTGCAAAAAACATATCCTTGAATCAATTAAGCAGATACAAACCCTTATTTCTCCTAGTAACTCATGTGGTAACAAAGAAATGTAGTAGCAAATTACAAATCTATGGAATGCACAAGCTGAGTGAGGGTTAAACTTTTTATAGCTCTTTAACATAAAATGCAAAGATGATTTGAATTTGGTTTGATTTTATGTGGGTGGGGGAAAGTGGATGAAAACCAAGTATGAATCAACAACTTAATGACCCTGTGTCTAATCAGTGCCTGATCCATTGGGAAAACTTATGAATTTCCCTCATGCATTTTAGATATCTGATACTAATTTATATATTTAGATATATGATCTATCTATTTACCTTGTAAATAGAAATTAATGTTCAACTTAAATCTCATTCTTACCTAATATCCTTCTCAATAAATCTACAACCATGTTGAATCTATGAGCATTTACACAATTCCTTGAATTATTAGCAATAATGAGACAACATACAGTATTAAGGGATTGCAACTATGACCTAAGCTCTTTGTTCAAAGATCATAAAACATTACAACTCACTGAGAATGGAGACAAGATTTAAACTGAAAACTCACATTTGTTGTTCTTTGTATTGATTTCCTTGAAATAATACATGAAAATGTAGGAAATTAACTCACAAGCTAACTAATAAACCAGATTGCATAATAAAAAATGTTGTCATACAAGAGAGAAATTGGTGGGAATGAGAAGCTAATGGGATGGGAAGGGGGTATCACAGCCAAAGCACAGCTTCATGGTCTAGAACTAGCACATCCCAGATCTTCCATTCAGAATTCATCAATTCCAAGGCCAGTTCTACTAAGAGCTTTCATTCCAGAGAAAACTTTCCAAAATTCCAACAACTACAAAAGAAGAAGAAGAAAGCATAAATAGAGAGGAAGCAATTCTCAGATTCATTTTGCAACTGACATGTGTCCCTCAGAATTCCCTCCTCAAAAGATCAAAAACCTCTTTCTAACTTCTCCTTCTAACTAAAAATCAAATCCCATGATTCTGGCTCTTAGAAGCATAAAGAATATCAGATATTTGGTGATGAGAATGCAACTGATTTCTGATGTTAAAATGAGTCACTAGGTAAAAGTAAAAAATTAGTTCAATGTGACTTCAAGAAGCCAATAAAACATGTTAGAATTGATTTTCTTCATTTTCACCTTTCACCAAGCTTTCATATCTGTCTTTTTACTAGTTTTGATGATGCATGATGAAAACTGCTCATTCTACTACCAATTCCCCTGATTCCACAAATTGACCTACACCACAAATTGATGAATACATGTGCATAATCTGACTCCAAAAATGAAAAATTCATCTCTTCTGAATTTCAACGATATATTAGAGTGCCTATTTCAGGTAAAAATTCCCCCCCAAGACCATTCTAAAAAACTGCCACCTAGACTAAACAAAGTCATTAAAAAAAATGAAAAAAATTTAAAAAATGTTCATAGAGTCAAACTATATAAAACTTTAAAAATATTCCAAATCTTTTCAAATTTAAAACTCAAGCGTTCAAACATTATGAAATATGATTTTAAAATCATTTTCTACTTCCCCTTAATCTGCCACAATGCCAAGTGTTAATCCCATATTCGTTGAGCAGGCCCCACGTTGCACATTAGACTTTCACCGGATTTTGAAATTTTTCGACAAGTCGCCAAGTCACTAGCTAGATTTTTTGAGATTTTTCGACAAGCGTTATGGCAACTTGCCAAATTTTGAACTTTCTCAACTGGATTTGCTGACATCATCCTTTTGTCTGCACATTTTTCTTCAAAATTTATGCATCTCTGACCAACCACAAGGCCGCTTGTACTAGCTTTGGCTTTTCAAAAGCCTTTGTCTTGTTAACACAAAGCAATGGTAAAGATTTTTATTTAAATAATCAAAACCTCTTTCCCACAATGAATATGGGATAAAATGACTTCAATGCATTTTTGCTATAATGAACAGCTCCCTTGTTCATACATGGATCATGTGCCATCTCTGATGGGCCTTCCCATTGTGTAAATTACTACACTTATCCTCACGTGACCCTCTCAAAAATGTGCATTGTTGCATTATTTGCTGCCATTGACTTTCCTTTTAATCGTGGGGCCCCATTCAGTGTGTGAGATGCATTTTTCATGGTCCTTGTGCCAAAACGTGGAGCCTTTTGCTCTTCCTATTGCCTCGGACAGTGGTATTTCCCTTTGTAAGCTTTATTCTACTCTTTGGACACCCTAAAACATATGGATGCCCCAAAAAATTAGGCTTCTCTTTGATTTTCTCCAACACATGCAGTTCCTTGCTAGTTATCTTCTTTAAAACGTGAGACTCTCAGCTAGTGCTTCCCTTCTCCCTTGCCTGTGGATGAATGACTCTTTTCCTAGTGATGCCTCTATTATGGCATGAAAGCCCTCTATTTTTCTCAATGCATCTACACATTTTCTTAGTTTTCTTCTTGTGATAAAACATTATATTGTCAAAACAAATAGCCCTTCACATTTATTTGATTCCTTTATCATTCAGAAAAAGTCCAATCTCATACATTTAATGAACTAAGATAATGGCAATGACTATAGTGAAGCATTGTAATGATTGGATGTAAAACAATCACTTTAAAATTTCATTTTAAATCATTTCCGCAATAGTGTGAAATTTGTGTCTGAAGGCCTGCCAGGTGGCCATATAAATTAACTCAATCAAGTAACTAGGCCATGAAAATCGGCATAAGTGTTCAATCTTGCATACTTTATCACATTGAAAATTTTTAGCCAATGACGAATCTCTAGTCAAAATATTTTAATTGCTGAACATTCATACTTAATTATCCTGCAGGCAAACAATGTTAAAAATATAAACTAGGCTCAGGTTCGGCATTATAAAACTGGGTTATGGACCACTTTGGGTTTTGGAAACTAGGATATAGGTTATTTGCCATGAAGAGAAACTAATTCTATGGTTTGGGCTCATGATGAATCACAGGGAAAATTTGGCAAATTTTTGAAAACGGGTACTTGGAAATTTTAACTAGGAAATGTGTCCAAAAGTGATTTTTGGCAAATGTATAGACATATGAAAGTATGCAAATGGATTTTTCATGACTTGGGAACTGGAATACTTCAAGGATTTTTAGGAGATAACATAATGATATAATTCATTTAGGCTCACCCATCACAAGATCAAAGTTATAACATGCCGAACAGGGGCACAGATCAATCAGGATACCTTAGTTGTAACAAAACAATATAAACTAGGTTTTTGATGATGTTAGCAAACTGATCAAATGGATTCGTCATAATCTCAAAATTGGAACATATGAAGTGTCTGACCCTTGGAACACAATACAAAAAAAAAAAATTCATTTGGGTCAACTGGGTCAAATATATGATTAGTCGAACAGAGCTTCCCAAAATTGTGAACTAGTAGTCAAATGCACAAAACAGTCAATGACCAACTTTGAGGGGTTCAAAACTTAGTCAAACAGATTCAAAATGACTTGAAAATTGAAACATAGGTTCTTTGTTATGCATACTAAACATACCCAAAGTGGTGGGTCATGAAACATTCATGGGTAAAAGATATTCAAATGCAAATTGGGCTTCTGGTCGCTATTTGACACCTAGGCAGAATTAGAAATTTGGACACTAGCTCAAAATGGGACTTCACAAAATGATTCGGGATGGAAAAATAACATTGTGGATCACATGTATATGTCAAAAAAAATGTGTTAAGCCACTCAAACACCATCTAGGCCTCAAACTGACAATTGGCTACATATGCATAAAAAAGCATTTATAGGGCTTAAATTTCTCAATAATACTCAAAATTAGGGCTGCAATTTTGAGCGCCAACATGTTCAATTAATAAATCCTCAAATTTGGACCCAAATTCAACAAAATCAAAAGGATTTTCTACTCTTTAGGTTCTAAAAAACCAAGGTGGGTACACTTGATAGATAAAAGGGTTCAATAATAGATATTACCTTTAAACTTCACTCACTGATATTCTTTCACAATACTTATCCCTTATAGCAAATATTTGGTCACAATTCTTCTCAAATTTATAGATAATTCTAGGTTAAAACATCTTACCACAACACAGAGATTAAATGCAAACAAGTGTTGACCAGCTATTAAGTTCTTGATACATTAAAGTAAAATTGATTTGATTTTTGAAACTTTGTTTGATGCAAATCTGTGATCTCTTCACATGCAAACAAAATAAATGATTAGTGCCTCATCTATTGACACTCAAAGTCTACCAAGTAATTTTGACCTAATCAATTGCGTTACAATCAATATTATCAATAATTTATCCTAAACCTCATTCTCATATATATCCTTCTTACTGACTAGAAACCTTATCACCTTACTAAAGTATTTACTTAATTCTTTGAATTAAAAGCAATAGAAAATTGATATACAACCTATCCCAGTTACATTAAATTGAATAATTCTTTCTCATACAATCCCAAGATAACTTACTAATAACAATGGAGACAAGATTTAGAGAAAAAAAATATGGGTGTAACTCTCCTTTGTACTAATTTTTATTGAAAATCATACAAAACTGATGTAAAACTCAAAACAATTATGGACAAGACAACATGATTGTTCAATGTTAATGTATTCTCAAATTTACAGAGAAAAATACATCACAAAATGAACATCAAGAATACTAGACCGAATGCAAAACTAGCAAAAGACTAAAAATTATATAAGAGTTCAAACATTTTCTCTAGCCTAGGGATCTCATTTATATAGAATGAGATGCAACAAGCTTCAGGCTCAGAGAAGAATGAAAGTTTTCCTTAAGAAAAAAATATATTACAAACAAAAAGGTTGCTATCATAATAAGACACAAATTTGTGCAACAAAATGTCTATATCATAAATCTTCTTTTTGTGGGGCTACTTCTATTGCAACTTCTTGTTTCCATTTCTCTTCCAACTATAGGATAGCTTGATTTGCATATGAGGTGTCAAGTTCTAATATATGGAATTTTAATACAACTCATTGATCTCCTTCCAAATCATCTTGAACTAACAAGCCAATAGTTACAATTGGTTTTTCTACTACCACATCATTAGTTTGACTAATTGCCTCAGTTTATGCAACTGGTTGATCTTCTTTTCTTTCCTTTGCTGCATTTATTATTTGTAATGCATATGAATCCACACCACTCTCATTAGTTTTTTCAGCCATCAATTTATTTGATTGGGCCATATTTTCTGTCCATTTGCTAAAAATTGTATCATTTGGCCAATTGGAATAAAAAATCTCTTGTTGTTTCTTCAGGATTTCTTCTCCCAACTTCTCAATTTCAAAAAAATCATTTTTAAAAGAATTTAAAAAAATCTAAACTTGAACAACTTCTTTAGTTGTTTTAGCAAACCATATGTGGCCCTTTTCATTGATGATTTTATTTAATATGAGGTAGATTAATTCATCTAGCTCCTTATTGCATTCTTCTTTATCTTTTAAAATATCTACGACCTTAACTGCATGAGGGAAAAGCTCAAAATTTTCATTAAGATACTTTGAGAAATAAGTAATGATCCTCCTCTAAAATACAACTCTCTTAATATCAAAATCAAAGAGGTCGTTAGTCATGTAAAAAGTTTTCTCTATCTGCTCACAAGAAAGACCAATGACTAAACAACATAAAATTGTGACATCACTATCCCTATTGTTCCATTTTTTAAGAATTGGCTTCAAGGTGGCTTCACTATTCTTCATCTCATCCCATATAATCATTAATTTTGACAACTCATCATAAAATACAAGCCATTCTACCCTATTTACAAACTACATAATAGAGTTTCTTAGTTTATTTTAATACTGGACATCTAGCTCCAAATGTAATCACCAAATTTTATCCCTTTCTTCTTCAAGCTCTTCAGCTATGCATGCTTGAAGTCCCTATGGGGTAGTTGGTATTTCTACAAGGGGAGTTGATTTGAAAGTTTGAATTGGGGGATGAGAAGGATAAGTAATCCTAGGTTTTCTAGATTATCCTTTGTACCCTACCATCTTATTTTCAAGCTCAATCCTCTTTTGGACTTTGTTATAAGCATCTAGAACCTATTCATATTTTTCTTGCAATTCTAATTTTTTTTTTTCTCCTTCATGGCACTAGCTAATGTGACGTTAGCTATTTCAACACTAAATTATGTGGCTACATCATTTGGAGTATCTTCTACCATCTGAACAATCAAATTTCCAACCAATCTAGTATCATCAGATTGAGAAAAACTATCTCTTGATCCTCTTCTTAGAGAAAAAATTACTAAAGCAACATGATCTTCACTAAACTTAGCACTTATAAGTCCCCTTTTCACCTTTTCTTCTACATTTAGCTTCTTGGTGACAATGTTAAAAGCTATGGCATCTGCAATATCCCAATTTGGAAAAAGAAAAACTCCAAATGATTTGATCATTCTTCTTCCCTCTTCAAGAGTAAAACTTCTAAATTATTCCATCATTTCATGCTTTGTTTCATCTTTTATTGTTACATCCTCCATTTCTGGATGTTTAGTCTTCCTCTTATTATATCTTTCTTCAAAATTTTCATAATTAGTTCTCTAAGAAAATAGGTAGAAAGCTCTTGATTTGACAAAATTGTCATCTGATAGAAACACATGACTGGCTTGTTCTACTACAGGGTCTAATTCTTTCCCTCTATGATTAGCAACAATTAGTTCAAGGCTAGCCATGGGAGGTCCCGGGGATTTCCTTCCTCTAATTCTGCATCATTAATAAACACTTCCCCTTGGGATCCTAATTGTTCAATTTTATCTCTAGTAAGTTGTTCCTCTTGTATATGTGAAGGAGATTGAGAAGACATGTAATATTTTATTCATGACATCTTCTTCTCTTCTATCTTCTCTCTCTTAGGCTGGGCTCCTTTGCCCTTTCTTCCAAAGTAGCACTAGTTGATCCATCTATCTACTTTTCTTTATTAGCTACATGATCTCTAACATTGATTATGCTATAACTAGACCTTCTTTGGATGACCAATTGTCTTGATCCAAATAAAGGGGTAAAAGACAACCTCTTCATCACTTCTCTTTCTTTATTAGGATGAGTATTGATAAGAAGAGCTTTCTTTTCATTCATTGCATCCATGATCTTAGAGAAAGTCATCATTAATTTGTCCATTTTGTCTGTTGATACCTTTGCATCTTCCAATGGGCTATAATCCTTATCAAAATAATTAATGAATTCTAAAACCCTAGAATAAAATCTCCACTTTTCTTTCTTAATATCTTGTTCTTGGAGAGAGAACTCATTCCTTATTACATCCTCAGGGAAATAGAATTGATGCTTGCAAGCACTAGTCCTAGCCCTCTATCTAAAAATCTAAAAAAACTTCAATATCATTAAATCTAACATGGAAGACTATCATTTTGTATGAGTCTAAAATATTATACAAAAAAAACCAACCACCCTTTGTGATTATAAATTGATCAATTACTATGTACAATGAGAAAATAGAGCCTCTTAACCTACCACTCAGTTTTGCCTCTTCCAAACCACCTAGTTGCCATAATATCTCATATATTCCTACCTTAAAAGGTACCTATTAGGGTAGTACATGTGGAGTTCCTTGGAATCCATATACTCTAACTCATGGTATAATGTCTTCCCAATTATGGGAAGCTTTCAAATTGCTAGGGCTATCCATAGGCCAAATGAAGTCTAATAATGCCTTGGGTATCCTGGGATTATCTTTCAATAACATGATCCTCAATCTAGATGCAAAATATCTATCAAACCTTACATAATTGGCCTCCTTTGCATTCCATGTCATATCTGGACTCCATAACTGAAGTGGCAAAAATTCTCCATCATGTTCTCTTATTAACACCATCTCTTTCTTAAAAAATGTGACCCCTTATATAGAAACATATTCATTAACAAAGAGTAAAAACCAAAAGTCTTCTCAATTTTCCCTTTTGCAATTCCAATTAATCATACATGAATTTCTTCAGCTAGGAAAGATGCAAAATCAAAGATAATATCAACTCCAAAGGAAGAAATCTACACCATCATATACATGAACTTTATTGGCAAAAATTCTTTTTCATCTTCACCAAAAACCTTGCACGCACACGCGCATGCACGCACACACACAGCCCTAGAATTGAAAAATTCTTTCTTAAGAGGCTCTTTGGTTGAAGCTATGACAAAAGATAGATTTCTAGCTATGGCCAAGTGTCCTCTCAATATTCCTTACCTAATTTGATCCATGTGTGACAAATACTCCTTTACCAATCCCTAAAATCAATAACCTCATGATAATCTATTATAGCATCCATTCCAAAGACTCCTTAAATTTATTCATTAGTAATCTTCATCGAGTATTCCCCATTTATTCCCCTCACCATCCTAGCTACTAGATCATACTTTTGGGATATAATAGTAAGGAGGTCTAAATCCATGAAGACTCTAGGAATTAATAACTTGCCTAGATCAATATTCCAGATATTTCCATGGGGAGAAAATAATTTCCTCTCTGAAAACCATTTTAAAGTAA
Organism: Cupressus sempervirens; assembly: GCA_028749045.1. NCBI lineage: Eukaryota > Viridiplantae > Streptophyta > Pinopsida > Cupressales > Cupressaceae > Cupressus > Cupressus sempervirens. The sequence goes on along the minus strand of CM053792.1, from coordinate 974,693,309 downwards.
TTGTAGCCCCATTGTAGAAGTCACGTCATCTTGAATCTAATTCACTTTGTCAAATAAATTGTCTACAACTCACAACCTAGGGTTTACTAGAACTCATGGCCTAGGGTCAACCTTCTTCACTAAATTCCATGTATTAGCTCACATGAGAAGCTTTTAATTCCCATAAATGGGTTTCAAAGAAAAATAGAGTGGCATTCCCCTTTGAGTTTGAAAATGGGTTGTCAATTTACAAAAATCTGACAATTAGAAAATAAAATGCAGTCTTACTTGGCTTCAACCTTCTAAATTGGTAGTCAATCCAATTGAAATTTGACAGATGTACATTTTTCCACCTCACTAGAAACTTGCATATTATTCACTCACGTAACTAGACACATGTCAAGCAATTTCCATTAGTTACATAACAACAACCTTTTATCTCTTACGCATTGGAAATTAAGGATAGCACTATAGAACTCCCTTTAAAGTGGGCCACCATGCTACATGTCAATCTCTCAATGTGTCACCAAGAATAAAGACCTTGCAACTCTCATTGGTGACAAAGTGACATCCATTGATTAAACTTGAATTTGACAGTAGGAAACACAACAACCATAATATAACTAAAATGGGCCTGTTGGACACATGTCTTTGTGTCACTATTTCATCAAGGGTAAAAACCATGTAACTTTTTATGGCAATAAAGTGACCTCCATAAATCTTGAAAAGAGTTAATGGTGCAGACCAAATATCTTGTCTTCATAAAGCATATCCCCATGGTTAATGAAAAGGTAATAGCTAGAAACCCTTTGATGACTTGGAACCTGTGACACTTCTGCAAGGTCTAGTCCACCATATTCTATGTGTCAAGCTCTCATCATGTTACCAAGGATAAAAATCAAGCAATTCTAGATAATGACATGGCAAAAACCCTAGATTGAATTTAAGATCAATGGTGGATATAAGTACATTGAAAAACTAGCCTTTTATTATAGATCAAAAATGGGACATGGACAACTGTCATCTCACTCTAACATGCCTATTATCCACAAGGAGAAATGGAAGACATATCCACATGTCCTAATGTCACTATCTCACCATGAATAGAGAACACAAAACTTTCTTTGGCAAAAAAGCAAGGTCTGTTGATCTACCATCCGATCTATTGGTGTTTGTTCAACTATTAAGAAAAAAAAAAATTAATACCAAGATTACATAGATTATAATAACATAAGGCTCAACAACTTCCCATAAATAGTTACTTTCTCTTCATATCTAGACCCAAATTCAGCAAAATCATAAAAGACTTTCTACTCTTTAGGCTTTGCAAAACCAAGGCGGGTGCACTTGAGGGATGAAAGATTTTCAATTTGATATTTCATACATAACTCACTCATTTCACAAAAATTTTCAACAATAAACATCCCTTATAGAAAATTTGGTCACAATTATTCTTAGATCCACAAATAATTATAGGTAGTAATAGCTAACTAAAACTTAAGGGTTAAATGCAAACAAGTGTTGACCAACATTAACACTCTTTGAATAATAAAGTAAAATTGATTTTGATTTTTAGCTTGATGCTTTTTCATGATTTATCCATCTATAGAATGAAATAATATATTAGTGCCTCATCAATTGGGATATAGAGTCCATTCAATTTCTAAACCTAATTGACTTTGTTACAATCAATATTATCAACAATTCTTGCTAAAACTCATTCTTCCACACATCCTTCCTATTACCATAGAAACCCTGTCAATCTCACTAAAGCATTTATATAATTCATTGAATTAATAACAAAACTAAAATGACATACAATTTATCCTAAATGCATTCCATTGAACAAGCCTTTCTCATACAATTTCAAAATAACTAGGTGATAAGAAAGGAGACAAGATTTTAGATAGAAAAGATATAAGGATAGTTCATCTTTATATTAATTTCCTTTGAAAATTATATAACAATTAAATAAGGACTCAGAATAACTCAAGATAAGACATTAAGATCCTGTAAGATTAATGTATTCTTAGATATTTGTAGAGAAACACATCATAAACTTTCCACCAAGAAATTGGACCCAAAAATACTTAGTAAAATTAGAATTGGAAATGACTGGGACACTTTCTCTAGCCTTGGGATCTCACTTATATAGTATGAGATGCAACAAGCTTCAGGCATAAAGAACTGATAGTTTTCCTTAAGACAAAAGATATTCACATTTTTAACTATCATAAAAGACAAAATTTTTGCAACAAGAAAGGTTTACATCATAACATTCTTTTGGTGGGACCATTTTCTATTACACCTTTTGTTATTCTGACTCTTCAAAATATGTAAACATTAGGTTTGTTAGTGATGTGTCTAGATTTGATTGCAACATATTTACTTTAACTCATGGATCTCTATTTACATAATAATTTACTAATAATACAACTATTATAAATGATTCTTTACTTTATATGTCATCAGTTGGAACTCATGTTCTTATCACTAAGGGTGATTGTTTTGTTTTGTCTCCTTCTTCCTTTTTATCTATTGATGATGTTTCAATAATCTATACCCTATCTTGTTTTATCTCATCATCATCAGTTTTAGCTTCTTCCAACTGATTTCTATCAACTAATTCTGCCATCCACTTGTCAAAAGGTGTGTCATCTGGCAAATTAAATTGTAGAATAAAATGTTGTTTCTTTATAACATATTCTACAATTTTTTCAATCTCAAAAAAATCTTACCTTAAAGAATCAAATAATAATTGCACTTTTACAATTTCCTTAGTTGTGACTACCCACCATGCATTTCCTCTTTCATTTATGACTCTATTAATCCTTATAGAAAATATGTCATCTAATTTTTGGGCCCATTCCTCCTTACTTTTCAATTTATTCTTTTTACCTAAAGCATGTGGGAACAAATCAAATTTAGCACTCTTGTACTTGTCCAAGTAACTAAAAATTCCCCTCTATAGCTCAAATCTTTTATCATCAAATTCTAAAAGGTCACTAGCAACATCATATTTTTTTCTCTATTATCATGTAATGAATTGATGACAAAAAAACATAAAAACATGACCTCTTTTCTCCTCTTATTCCACTTGTTTACAATTGGTTTCAAGGTTTCATCATTTGCCTTCATTTCATCCCATATGTTTACTAGCTTGGCTAGTTGCTCATAAAATGAGGGCCAATCAATTTTATCAACTAAATACATGAGGGCTTTTCTTAGCTTATCCTCATATTGTACATTCAATTCTACATGTAATGCCCAAAATTTTCTCTTTTATTCTTCAAAATATTCTACAGTATAATATTGTGGCCCTTAAGGTGTGTTTGGGATTTCAATGAGAGGAGTGGATTTAAAAGGTTCCATTGGTGGGTGAGGGTAGGTGATTGATGGCCTAGTGGATCATCCTATCTCTTTATCCTCAAGTTCAATTTTTTTTTGAGATTTTTTATTATATGCATCCATAACCTTTTCATATCTATCATGTAACTCCAAATTTTCATTTTCATCTCTTAGAGTTGTGGTTGAGGTGAATTGGGCTGATCCAACACCAAAATGTGCAACTTCTACACTAGTAGTTTCTTGAACTCTTTCCACAATTAGTTTGCCTATCAACCTACTATCATCAAGCTATGAAGAGCAAGTCCTAGATCCTTTTCTTACTTACCAAATAACCAAGGCTACCTAGTCCACACTAAATTTAGCACCTTTCATTTATTTCTTCCCCTGATCCTTTATACTCAGGCCTTGTGCAATAGAATTAAAAAAAAATCATCTGTTATATCTCAATTGGGTAGCAACAAAACACCATATGCTTTTACCATTTGTTTCCCCTCTTCAAGGGTTAAGCTTTTGAATTCTTGCATCATCTACTCTCTTATTTGATTATGCACATTTTCCTCCTCTATTTTCAGCTTATTGCATCTTTCTTCAAACTTTATTATGTTTTTTCTCCATGCAAATTGGTAAAGGCTCTAGTTTTGAAAAAATTGTCATTAGAGATGAATTCATGACTAGCCTATTCAATCACAGGGTCCAACTCCTTTCCTTTATAGTCTACCACTATTAACTCATGGCTTGACATGAGAGGTTCCTAAGGATTCCCCTCTTCTAATTCTGCCTGAGTTATGAATACTCCCCCTTGGGATTCCAATTGTTCCATCTGCTCCAGGTGTATCACTTGTTCATCTCCTAGCTATAATGGGGAATGAGTAGGTGAATATTCCTTAATTTGAGGTGCCTATTCCCTTATTATTTTTTGCCTCTTGGGTGAGGGATCATTAGGTCTTTCCTCAGCAACAACCTTGGTTGACCACACTATCTATTTCCCTTTGTCTATAATGGTTCTTTTATTTTGGATCACATTGTAGCCATGTCTCTTTTGAATGATCAACTGCCTTGATCCTATTGTGGGAGTAAAAGATAACCTCCTCATGACCTCTTTGGCTTTGTTTGGAAAAAAGTTAATAAAGAATAATTTCTTTTCATTCATTACCTCCATGATTTTAAGAAAAGTAGTCATGAGCTTATTCAATCTATCTACCTCTATTTTTGCATTAGCAAGAGACCTATAATTATGAAATGATGAGCTATAATACAAGTGGGAAAAATTGAGCCTACTTTTCTTCTAACCAAATATGCTTCCTCCAATCCCCCTAACTACCACAACATCTTAGCTATCCCTACTATTGGGCATTCATTTTGCACGAAGTCAACGGCAGGATCCCATAGTGTAATTCCTCTCTTGAAAAAAAATATTTTTAAGGATCCGCTCCAAGGTTCAGTGTTTGTCTTGCGACGTACCAAAATCTGCTCAGTAGAAGATAAGTGTGAGTGTTCATAAGGAGGCCTTTTCTAGTTCTAAAAACTCTTTTGTCTTGGAATTGAAGTAAAATCTATTTGCTATCTCAAAATATCACACTAAAAGAACAATACTTTTGTATTTTCTATTTTTTTCAATGAATGCAATTCTAACAATGCAACTACTATGAGGTCCTATTCTAACAAGGGGTTAGCAAAGAAAATAAAAGAACTGAAAGAAAATAACATGAAATCAAATGACTTGAAATTGAAATTCCTAAATGGACATAAGCTATAGAACACAACGCATTGCAAGTTAAACCTTCAAATAAATTGGTAGGAAACCAATGAAAATAGGAGCAGCACTTCCTAGAATCCACTGATGCAATCATTAGTGAGAATCTTTAACAAATTGAATGATGTTTCACTCTTCATCAAATCGCAAGGCCACAAAAAGTGTGCTCATGTGAGATAAAAAGCTATGTAGACACAAATTAGGTGATCTCTTCTCAAGCTTGTTACATCAATGAAATTCATATATCTATAGAAAACACCAAAACTAAAAGATCACACAACCAGAAACAATGCAATAAACATTTGGCTCAATCACAATCTCATGAATAAAATCCTAAACAAAAATGAGACATTCAGGCAAGAATAACTATACTTCGAATACTAGCACCAAAAGTATAACTTTATTGCATAATAACGGCGACCTTTGTTACATTTTACAATGGGGTATTTATAAGAAATTGTCTCCTCAATTTGTGTTGAGAGTGAGAGATATCTTAATGCAATAAAATGCTTTTAAAACATTTAAAACAAACTAAATATATACAAATTGATAATCTAACTAGTGCTTAGAGGAACTCCATCCATATTTTATTCATTAATTGGATGCATGAGCCCTTTACATTTAAAAAATAATGAAAACATGAGAGACAAAGTAGGAGGAAACCATCAGTCAAAGTAGAAGTGCATAAAGATACCAAAAATAGAAGCTAGCCCTTCACTCGATGTGTGTCAGAGTTAACTTGTCATCAAAATGCACTCCCAATGCATGGAAAGTGCTATTTTTGGAACTGGCAGTCAACTATCAGTGCATGTCTGAATTGTAGACCTATGTTGCTATGAAGCTATGGACCTACAGACCTCGACTAGGTCAAAATCTCAAAATTTTACTGTGTCAAAATTAAAATTTTGGCATCTGGGTTTTGCTCATCTTTATCCTAAAGATATGTTTGGATGTTTGCCCTTGAATTTCTCTATAATCTTAGTAATCTTAGTAGCATCAGGAAGATCCAAAGCCTCATACTTTTCTTTGACCTTATGTCTATAGTTGTCCACCTCAATTCGAGTTTCTACAAAATCTCTATGTTTGGTGTCCAACTCTAACAGTGCTTCTTCTATCTTGAAGGCTTGTCTGATGTCTTCATCACTGGATGCTTCCTCTAAAGTTTTTCTAAAATTCTCCACAATTACCTCAACTAGTAAAATCTTCTCTCATTCTTCATCTTCAAAAATGTCCAAGCATGCATCATTGTACAACTTTTTTGATTCCAAAATTCAATCTTGGGCTTGGTCCTTGAGCCTATGTATCTCATCATGCAATGTTTCCATCACTTTATTTCCATCTGCAATATTTTCTATCCAATCATCTATCATTTCTAACTCTTCTCTGATATATACATCAATTAGAATGTCGTACCTTTACCCTCTTATGGCCTATAGAGTTTATAAATACTTTCTCCATACCCGTACCTCATCCATAATATTGAAGTCCTGCCTCAAAATTGCCATGATCTTATCAATATTCTCTTGTGTAGCATGCAATAACTTCAGACTTCCTATGATTATAGTGATACCCTTATCCTCAAGGCTATCTCACCAATCCTGAAAAGCTCTCAAAAATGGATTGAGTTGTACACCTTCCCCTTCTCTAAGAATGGTATTCAAAGTCTCCTCAAGGCATTCAGAAACAAGAGGACCAATAACTTCAGCTAAATATCCTTTTAAGATCTCAACTTGCCTTTGAAGTGTTCTGATTTCAATCTCATCCTATTCCATATTGTTAAGAACCTCCTTGACTCCCATAGTCATCATCTATCAGGAAGTATCCCATGTAGGCTTTCCTAACATGATATCCTTCACTTCATAGTCCTAAAGGTTAACAACTTCTTCATCTGTACCTTTCAGAGGGTGAGCCACCTATGCAAATAAGTCCTAGTTTTGGGTAGTAGTAGTGAATGCAAAGGGTGTTGCATCATGTAATGGAGAGTTAGGTTTTTTCAAAATCTCTATAATGTCACAAATATCATCCTCTAAAGCAAGGAATTGATGCTTAGCACTTCTCATTATTTCTTTTCAAAACCATCTCAGGATGTCTTTCTATAACCTTAGCTCTGGATGATGAAGGGATGTGTTCAACTGCCTCCTTCCCTTTATCGCTCTTTCTTGAAGTCTCTTATTATGAGGGTTCTTCTTCTATAGTCTCGATTTTTGTAGATCCCATTTTTTGATCCTCAACTTCCTGAGAAGGTTGTTGTATACATTCTACTACCTATGCCTCTTTTGATGGCTCATCATAACCATTGGTTTTGGTTCTCCTTGTAATAACGATTCCTTCTAAACATGTTCTTTTGAACTTAGAGGTGGAGGTGTCATTGAAACCTTATCTACCATCATAACCTGAGGTGAAGATGGGGGAGTTGGATGAGGACCTTGTGTCTGGGGTGGCATCTGCATCCAATTTTTTTGTCAAAATTCACTTGTAGGAGTATCTCTAATCTTATCTCCAACCAATTCTGTACCCACTAGCATGAAATCAAAATCTGGGATGGAGAGAACATCATCACCTAGCTCCCTTTGCTCATTCACCCATCATTGTACTTCATCTTCCAAAGAAGAGAGTTCTACTATTTCAGCTTGGTTGGGTGGTGGGGTATTTGTGACACTCTTCTTTCTTTCCAATTCTGTGGCTTTGGCCAATTGAGTTCTCCTTTTTAGAGGCACTTGCTCCTCCTTCTCATCTAACTTTATTTCCCCCTCATCTGATTCTTCTGCGGGAATGGTTTTAGGAACAGAGGGATTAGGCACTAATCTTTTACAAACTCTTTGCCTCTTGTTCATTCTAACCTTGACCCTCTTTTGCTTTTGTGGAACCATAGGAGAAGTGGGCTCTTTATGCATCAAATGAATGGATGTCTATGAAATATCTTCGTCTTCTTGTTGGCTTGACAAAATAGGAGGTAATGGAAACTCAACCTGGATATGAGAAATTCTAGAGTCTTGGGGCTCCTAGGGAGTAGATTTCTATTGTTGCAAATGGGCCTATTCTTCAACATGCTCTATCTAAATCCTCTGAGGAGAGGCTCTCTTCCTCTTTTCCTTCTTCTTCTCTAAAGGATGGTAGTATCCCACTAGATGATCAAGTTGGTAGACTATTTTTGGCCTAATAGGAGACTAGAGCACAAAGATAGGAACTATGGCTTTCTTCCCCTTTACCCTTTCTAGGCAAGCATGTGCGTGGAATATCACTGTATTTGGAATTGGATCAAGTGGAAAGGGTTTCTTGATGCAACTCTTTGTCATTCTGATGACATGTCTCACTTGATGATTAATATCATCTCCTTCCTCTCTATCAATTTCCACATTTAGGATGGGCCTCTCACCAACTTTATCTATATTGAATAAGGGATCCAGTAGCTCCTATGAATCTTGTAGCCTTATCTCATCCGGGATGGTCAAATGGAGAGCCTTCTCTACTAAATACAAATTCATTCAACAATAGTCCTTGATACGAACATCATATTCATTTGTGGCATTCATCCAATGATCTTCAATGGCATCCTCATGGTAGAACTCTTTCCCTGGTAAGTTTTCCACTTTACCAACATTGTCAAAGAATGGCTGGGGAGAGTTATATTCTTCAAGAGAATAATTCTCTCATTCCCACTCAAAAGTCGAGATATCCTACTTTCTCTTTACCTAATATGCTCCTATTGAAAAAGGCCAATCCCAACAAGGCCTTCATTGTTTCTTGATCCACTCATAAGTTGATTCAATCTTTTGGGAAATTTCCATTAGAACCAACTTGTCACTTGGGTATCTTGGGAGTTTTTTTGGATGGATGGATGCACCACCAACTTGAATGTATGTGAATGTCTAGAACTGGATGAAATATGCACTGAGAGCTGTGATATGTGCCTTGGCCTCATTAGAAAATATCTTCCTATAATCCCCTTTGATGAATCAAATGATGGAAAAGATGAAGGCATCATTCACAATTCTGTATTCCTTGCTCTGCAGTGAGAGCTTCTTCTTAGCTAGTTAAGGATAGACTATATACGACCATGCATTAGGATCCTACATACTGCCCTTCTTGTACAACTTAGGATAGTCGGTGGCTCTTGCTACAAGTAGATATACCACATAAGAAGTCATATAGAACTTCTTCTTATCCTTTACTATCCACAACTGGTCACACAAGTTCTCACTGAGTGTGGTGGCCCAATCTAGTGGCATCTTTGTGTGTCTGATGGTCTCAATAAAGTTGACCATGAATTGAGTGAGATAACCTGCTATAGGAAATCCCATAACTCTACTCAGGAGAATGATTGAATATCCAATGTCATCCTTCATGTATACTCGAGTCATATCTACTTTTCTAATTGTCTTTCCCAAAGGTGGCTTCTCAATGAAGTATGAGGAATATATGATGTTGATGGCCACCTGGTAATGATCCTTATGCCACCTCTCAGCTACTTCATATGAAAGCTTGATAAACTTATCAACTCTAGGTAGGTGAAAAACCCTCTCGATATTATTAGGTCATAGATCTAAGACCACTTCCCTAGTGATGCTCTTTACCACCCTTTCAATAGGAACAAAATGCTGAGATAGGGTCATAATCAATTCAACTAACACTAGTAAATTTAGGCTTAAATTTTGAAGCAAAAAGGTCAAAATTTTGACAAGAGTAGGTTGATAAGATGACCAAGCTTGTTGTCGATCTTTTTTGGTCAATTTTTTGCCACATACATTCTACGTCAAAATTTTGACTACATAAAGGTGGACTTATCGATGTGAATTTTGTCAATTTCCCTGGTCCAAGCTGAATTGGTATTTCCTCATTTGCTAGCAGGGCTCGTCAAAATTTTGACATAAACCTTCTTAATTTTGCATCAAAATTGCTACGAAAGCAATTTACATTTCTCTGCTGGTGCCATACAAGTGACGCCAAAGTGGACTAGTTTTGCGTCAAAATGTTGACCAAAATATTGCATTTGCATCAAAATTGCAACGAAAGCAATTTACTTTTCTACGCTGGTGCCATACACGCGACGCCAAAGTGGACCAATTTTTCATTGAAAATTTGACCAAAATATTGCATTTGTGTCAAAATTGAGACCAAGATATGTAGAAATTTTGATGAGCTATCCCATTTATTGTAAAAGCTTTTCTCTCATAGGAGCCTTCTAAACTGCACAAAACTTGATTCTAAAGCATAATTGCTCAGTGCATGAGAGTCCAAGTATCGTGCACATTTCTACCTCCACACCATTTTTTCATTCATCACATGATTTATTTCATACAAAATAATGGGAAGGAGGAAGAAATGTGCATGATATCTCGAGTCTCCACTGAGCAATTATGCTTTACAACTCAAATTATGTGCAGTTTAAAAGGCTCCTATGAGAGAAACGCCTTCGTAATAATTGGCATAGCACATCTAAATTTTGGTTCCTGCAAGGAAGAATAAAATTAGGAAAGAATTATTTATCAGGAATGAAAGCCAATAATTTCATCTATTTTTCAAACAGATAAACATGACAAAAAAACTTACAGTCCTAATCACATCGTCATAAGAGCACATATATAACTATAACTATGTCTAAAACCAACATAATTTACAAATCTCCACAATTCAAATATTATCCTTTGATGTTTTCTTTAATGCAAAGTTTTAAGTCAACTATGTTATCGCTTTGGATGTAATACCAAACTATCATTAGGCTAAAGACTGTAGCAAGATTTATGATTTACAAATACAAGGAGAACCACCCAACCAAAGTATAAAATGACATGAAAAGTTAACAATCTATCAATTAACAATCTAGATGAAATATTTCTAGCAATTGAACTATACATTATAGAAACAAAAAATTGCCTTAAAATTGACACCTCGCTAGTTGTTCATTTGCATCCGTAATGGCTTCACAAAAGTTGAAAGCTTACGATTTGTCAAGAACACAAAAGGCACTCGTAGTTCATCTGCATCAATAAAACTAAAGTAGTTCAGTTGCATGGTGAGGGCAAGAGATTGTCAATATCGATTGTGGAGTCGCAGATAGGTAAGCGATAAACATAAAAAGGTAGTACAAGATTTTAATAGCAATTATGACCTTCACAATTTTTCTCAGTATTTTTGGGTCATTAAATTGGATAGAAAATTGATAGTAAAATGTGAAAGAGAACACACATAATGTCACATCAAAATAAGTTTGCATCTGACATATGAGTATGCATCAAAACTAAATTTTTACCTCCTCAATCTATCTATATCAATAAAGAAATAAGATGTTTTTGTAATACAAAATTCTTGAACCCTATTTGACTGTAATCTTTCAAATTTGCAAAATAAAACAAAAGCCAGAAGAACTAAAATAAAAGGATTTATTTTTAACTATCATAGGTCCTTTGTATATACCTTAGGACATCATACAAGCTATTTCAAAAGCAACACTAAACATTCAAATTTTTTTCTCATTTACTAGAGTGATGATAAACTATATGCAAAGTAGAAATAGTGTAGCATAATAGATTATTAGTATCTACAATTTTTTATACTGAAAATTATAAAGAATGTAATACTCACAAGTGTCACTACCTAAGAGAATGCAACCCAAGTTTATCATGATCTCTGCAGCATTCATTGCATTGGGAATATCCTACTTATTTGCAAACACTAGTAACACTGCATCTTGTAGTTCATCTTGCAAGAACAAGAAACTTAAATGATAAAAAAAAAATTCTACAAATAACATGAAAATAATTGTTAAAAGAATGAGGCCAATTTTACACATAATAACCAAAGTTTCCATGAGAAAGAGATGAAATCTTCTTGATCCATTTTCCAATTTTATTTATACAATCCTAAAAATTCACTTTGATAGTTCTGACTAATTATTGTTGGAAGGATTTTATTTGCTTCATCAAACGAGTGTATATTGTAGTCTTGGCTTCTTGTATTTTTCAAGATAGTATCATTACTCATCTAGTATTGTTCAATCTAAAAGGATGATATTGATATGTTGTTCTTCTATAACAGCCAAAATAAGGGGTTGTTAACCTTTACACAAACAAGGGATGAAAGCATAAATATAGGGCATTAAAAACACAACAAAATAAATCTTTTCCTATGCACTTGGACAAAAATTCTAAGTAATGCTATTGTTCGGATTGCAACAAAGGAAACCCTACTACAACCTGTGAACAAGGCCCAAGAGTAATTATTTAAGAGTTAGCATTATCAGTAGAATTTTGTTCAAAATACAAGTGGGAGTAGTAACTTCAACAACATAGGCCACAAGGCTAGCGGGTATCGCACTTGAAATATGGTCTAACATCCAAAATTGTGATAAGAATGGAAGCGATAGAAGTCTAGCTCAGACCAATAGCATGAGAAACATCAATATAATAAAAAAAAGTTTCTTCTTCATTAGAAAACAAGTCCTCAAAAGGAAAATCTAAAACAAAATTAGAAGCTCTAGTTATCAAATGGTCATTTTTCATAGCCCTCCATTAAGTGACAGCACCTATCCAACACAAAATGGCAATCATTAGGCATGTATCCTATAGAGATGCAATCTCTAAAACAAAATGGAAAACCCTCATATTCAATGATTCACCCATGGCCTCTCATCAACCATGATTGAACTGGAGAGATCTCTATTTCAACTAGAATACAAACATAGAATAGCCCAAAATTGTACTAGATCCATCCAATTTTAGGAACTAGCAAAGGGAATTTCCAATGGCCTCGAGAAAAACAACTCACAAAAGTGAAATGAAGATGAGGAAGGAAAACCAAAACATAACTCACATAGGTATATAGCTCAATGTCACCAAACATTAGGGACTTCAAAGAATTAGTCACCCAACAGTGTAAATCTTAGAGGCACTAGAGACTCTAAGAATTTATAGACCATACTTCTGCACTGATAAAAGTCCATGTTATCACCACAAAATAGGACAAACTTTGCATAAGACTTGACAGCCCAAGCATAGCTCCTTCAACCAAAATTTGACAGACAATTATCTAGAGCATTCAGCAGGTCTAGAACCACCAACAAGAGCAAATATCCTAGCATCTAGAAGCCTAGCTTAGAGCTACACTAGGAGAGTCAAACCCCAACAAAAGCCATCCATTGGATCTCTTCTAATGGAGTGTGTTATGAGTATATTAAGTTCCCCTCTTTCTCTAGAGTGGAAAACATCATGAATTTTGACTGCTTTACTCATGTTTAGAGACCCTTATAGTATATTTAAATATACTTATTATATCTACGCTATAATAAATAGCAGTGTAATAGCATACTAGCATTAGAGTTCATAACCCACATCAAAAGTGGTTAGTTACACAAGAAGAAGCATTGAACATGGGACATGAGAAAAAAATTTAGATTGATTTGTCCTCCATTATCAAAGGATCATAGTAAGGCACAACACAAATTCTCAAATATAAATAATAGTCAACTTTCATTTTAGTTAGATCCCTATGAAAATGTAGCACTAAAATACAATATACATTGGAGTTAGGAATTTGGTTGACAACCAAAATCAATTGAATTGAAATAAGAAACTTCACCAAAGAATCAACTAAATATGTAATTTTAAGCATATTGTGCTACTCAATTTATGTTATGACTTCTTCCTTCTTGACCTTAAACTCATGACATTTTCTAGTTTTATAGGGGGAAACATGATCTCTCCAATTGTTATTTCTAAATGGCTTCCACCTTAGGCACATAGAGTCTTTGAACTAGATAGATAAAATACACAACCATGCTGAAGACCATGGAAATAAAGGATAACATGGAAAATACCAAACAACAAGTTGGATGATGATGAAGACTACAATGAAGGTAGAAGATCCCAGACATCATCAATTAATACCAAACTACCAAATGGAGTATACAAACTTGAAAAGATAAGACACACCTTACAACTAAATGAAACTCTAGAAGCTACCATCAAATGGCATGACATTGAATCATTACCAATAAATGAATACAACATAGAGAAGCTACTAGATATGGTATTTCTATTCATTTTTCAAACGAAAGAGTGCAGTAGGTATGCAACCATAACTAAGGAAAGTGAAATTTCAGACCATTTGCCATGTTGATATTGAGATATAGACCTGTGCAATCCGATCTCCCAAGGAATAGACAACACCACGTATTGCCATCTTTGCCAAAATAGGATTTGTCATAAAGTGATGTTAGAATAGTTACTAAAATGGTCATAAATTATGTTTTTATAGTAAAAGAATACTTTAACTTAAGAATAAAAACTATACAATATTAAAACATGATATTGTGCTTTAAAAACTAAAATGGTACCTGTAATGAAGAACTTCATTTCGACTTGATAATTGGTTGTCACTATTAACTATAAGCTTATCTTTAAAGTTTGAGCTTTAGTTGTTTTTGAGAATAGTTAAATATTCTCTACTTAATAGGGCCAACTACATGAAGGTGGAAGCTCATTTGGCCCCTCCCCCCACCCACACACACTAACATCACCCTAAATTCCCTATTAACATTTAATAACATTCAATTCATCCATTTTTGAAATATAACATTCAATCATTATAATCACATGATAACATTCATTAACCCGTAAAATTCATAAACACACAACATTCATGAATAATTCATTAACATGATATTCATTAACACCAAATATTAATGAATAATATTCATTAACAATATTCAAGAGTAAGTCATTCATGAATAATCATATCTTTTTTGCTTTCTTGCCATTTCTTTTTTTCATAAAATTTCTAAGAGGAATATCAATGTCCTCGTCATCCCCACTAACATTTAATAACATTCAATTCATCTATTTTTGAAATATAACATTCAATCATTATAATCACATGATAACATTCATTAACACATAAAATTCATAAGCACACAAAATTCATGAATAATTCATTAACATGCAACATTCAAGAGTAAGTCATTCCTAAATAATTCATCAACACCCAACATTAATGAATAATATTCATTAACACAATATTTATTAATAATATTCAAGAGTAAGTCATTCATGAATAATCATTTCTTTTTTTCTCTCTTTCCATTTCTTTTTTTCATAAAATTTCTAAGAGGAATATCAATGTCCTCATCATTCCCCTCCTCTGTTGGTTCTAACACATGTCTCCTCCTCATTCGTTCAAGAACATCATGAGGCTGTTGCACCAAAGGGGGGTCCGCTGCAATAACAAGTACTCCATGAATTAAATTCGCACCATTTTATATTAGTGAATTGCAACTTTTTATTTAAGTAAAAGAACTATAAATCAAAAAATTAATTTAAAATAACAAAACATAGATTTTCTTTACCTGAATGTGCGACATGATCTACCTGCTAATCAGTCTAAACATCCTCCGGCACTCGTTCAACACGACATGATTCTATATCCTCAACACAAAAAGGTTACACCAAGTTCAATTAAAGATGTTAAATTGTATTAATAATTATATAATCAGTTTTAAATTAAAAATGAGCACCTCCATCGATAGTACAATGCACATCAAGGGCTTCATGATGCTACGTATGATCTATGTCATGATTAATAGGTTGCATTGCAATGTCATGCACATTATTATGAAATAAATTGTTGCTCAAGTATTCAATTTCTAATATATATGTTGGCATATTTACCTGTGCACATGATTCAGGAGACTATTCGGTTGGGGTGATGGAAGTTTGTCATAGGCATTCAACCACCACTACATAGCCTTGCTTGAAGGAAATTTTTTGTGTTCTTCTGTAGCCTCCAGATTAAGATCAGTGCCCTGCATTTTTTTATTAATTAACAAAATTATTTGCATTTTATAAATAATTTTTCTTTTCAATTCATTTATTGCTACTTACAATGCATGATTTGATTTTTGAATATCCCCCAAAGCCAAGTCTGTGCTACCCTGCTGCAATGGAAGAGAAGAGAAACACTATAGGAGGCAACATTGTTGAAAATGTAATAGGGAATTTAATGTTATGTTTTAAATGCTTTTAGTTTTTGAAGTTTTTAATAATGTCCTACATGTGGTGGCATACCTAGAGTAACAGTTCGATAAGCTCTCCAGATATAGCCACCTATGACCAGGTGTGTGGATCTTAAATTAGAATAGTTTTTTTTTAGTTCATAGGTGGAGTGTTTAATGATTTTTAGAATCCAATAATAGGTAGTAGGCAGTTTTTGGAATATTCCAAACTTAGAAAATGACTATCTAATATTGGTAGAAAAAATGTTTCAGATTCTTATCCTTTTTTTGGATAGAAGATGTTCTTCTTTTCTAAAATAAGAAGAAAACATTTCACATCCTTTAATAGGAAAAAGAAAGTCAGTTTTAAAATGAGAGCCACTCGGCTATGTAGCAGACAAATCAAATTTGGAGAGATAGGGAATGTTTTTTTATTTTTTCTTTGTGCAAGTTTTCAATGGTCTAAGTTTTGAACGGATTTTTCTTATCTTCTCACTGGAAACAAGTTGATAGTTTGCAGAAGATTAAAAAGTTTTAGTTTTGGGTCGAATTCGATATGTTTGCAGAAAATTAGTCTCAGTGCATGGGTAATATCTCCCAAATGCACTATTGGATTTTCATGAGCTTTGGATATTTTATTATAGGCCTAATTACACCCATCTTCACTAGATAAATTGAAGAGTTTTGATCTGGTTCAAGAGTTATTCATGTCTGAGTGCAGGCCTATCTAGAGACAGCAAAAAGAAATGTTTTGCAGAAAAATGTACTCTAATGCGGGGTCAATATATCAAGTTTGAACTGTTGGATTTCTCTCAAATTTTTATATTTTTTTTGAAACCTAGTTATGAAAAATATCAATGGTTGGATTGAGAAAATATTGTCTGGTTCAAAAGTTATACATGTCTGTTCACGGGTCTATCTAGCGACAGCAAGAAGCAATGTTTTGCAGAAAAATGTACTCTGATGCGTGGTCAATATCTCCGGTTTGAACTGTTGGATTTCTCTAAAAAAATTATATGTTGTTTGAGACCTAGTTATGCCAAATCTCAATGGTTAGATTGAGCAAATATTTTCTAGTTCGAAAGTTATTCATGTCTGAGTGCGGGTCTATCCGAAGGTAGCAAGAAGATATTTTGGGGAATTTTATTTACAAAGTTTTGTTTAATTGAATCTGATTTTAGTGTGTGATCCTGGAGGTTGTAGATGCCACTTGAAGCAACTCAGTTGAGTGACTGATTCCTCCTGAGTTTTCCAAGGTGTGGCTCTGCATCATACCCAACCTTTTGTAGCCTCACCTTTGTTGCCTTTGATGTGTCCTACAACCTATGAAAATTTTGAAATATGTTAGATGATATAGATATAAAGATCAGTACTAAATAGTGGATTATTATATGGTATGAAGGTTTTAGCACAAAGTAGCATGTTCCACCAAAAATATGAAAAAAGGACAGAAATTATAATGTCCATGGAGTTCATGTGAAGAAAATATGTGCAATCATGCTATTTGTCCATGGAGTTCATGCTAAGTATTTATCCATATTCTGACATGCCCCTCCATAAAATTACACATCAATTTCAACAGTCTATATTATCCATTGTCACATAAAGTAAACGATAAGCTAAAAGTTGAAACAACTAGTAGATTTTATAGATTAAATTTTTATCCCTAGGTTCCACACTCAAAGTGTTTTTATCCCCAAGGCTACAACAGATATAAACTTGAGGGCGAATGTTAGATTTCAGATTGTTTTAGTAGCATTCCTTTTTACCCATAGCTGAAAAGTAAGTGTTTTTTTATTTTCAATTTAAAAGACATCACCTTTGTGCATGAAGTACTTCTTTAGCCTCCACACTGCATGGAACTGATTTTATAAATGGTGGTTGTAACTAAAACAAAATCTCCACTGATTTGCTAAGATAACTAGCAACTAATAGGAACTACCTAGCATTGTTTCAGAAAAAGACTCACAACTTAAGATTTGTCTTAATCTATGTTTATTTTGATTTCTTCTAGTAGTGGAGCACCATTTAGAATGTTTGAGAAGATCAAAAATGTTACATCATAGTTTGGAGGATGTTTTGTATAGTCTACATCCACAACAAATGATTTCAAAGCTGATACTTGGATAGAAAACTATTTAGATAAGCTTCAACTATTCTTAAAAGTCACACAACAAAAGAAGAATTAAGGACAGAAAAAAATAAAAAGTCAACTTTAATACTTTTATTGTATAAATTAAGAAAATTAGTATGTGATCATGTTTAAACCATTCGCTTTAATAATGCCACATAATTTTGATCCTATAAATAAGGTATAAGAGTTTAAGAAATAGTAAATTTCATAAAGTGGAAAGAAATAGCAAAAATTATTAGCATTATTTATAAGAATGAAATTTGGGTTAGAGTTTTCCAAAAAAAAATCATAACTTTAAATGCTTGCAAACAAATGCTTTCATGCAGATTAAAATAACATAAATGCTTACACTTGTAGGGGACACGACCAATAATGGAGAATGCACGCACAACTCCTCCAAATAAGGAAAACATTGTAGAACTTTGACATTAGCAAAATCTTCATCATTAGAATAGGTGATTTTCCTGATCGATTTCACTTTTGAAAAATGTTCCAGAAGTTGAGTGTCAGTTTCCAAATAGAGACATTTAGGTAAACAGAAGCTCACCATTATATCATTGACATGTCAGAGGGGTGATACAATCAAAAGATCAAAACTAAGTGCTAATCAAAGTACTATCAATATCTCAAGTCTCAAAATGATACAACAAATATAAAATGAATCTCATGATCAATATAAAGATACAAAAAGGAACAAAAGATAGCATGGACCTAACTACAACCTTCCCCCTCATCACTAGGAGGAGGAGGAGGAGTAACATCTGCATGTGCAGGAGGCACTATACCATCAGAAGCTCAAGCATAATCAAAGAACCTTGAGACATGTTGAACTAGAGGTACTACATTTTCATATACTACATAATAATGAGCAGCTAAAGAGGTATGATGACAGGTCTCATCTCACTCTAACTACAGGTCTCAGGTATGATTACTATATTATATTACAATTATTATATATCATTATATATTACAATTACTGAAAATCATTTATCACCTATACTGCTAACACATACAACTATGGTACATGTAGTTGAGCATTACTATATTTTCAAGACATAATATAGCTATATGTGAAGTTATATATCATTGACAATTCACATCCAGTGTCATATATATATCATTTACATGAGCAGCTCGAGAAGTATGATGACAGGTCTCATATTGCTCTAACTCTATCTATCTCTTTAGCTCTATGATCTTAGACCATAGATCTACTATCTCACAGTTCCCCTCTTCTAGCTAGTCATGCATCTATAACCATAACTTGAACCTGTAACTTGCCCACCTACCTTTGAGAAGTCCTCAATCTCTCCCTCACATGTCATAGAGAATCTTGAGTTTGTGCTAATACATCTCCTATGGGTGAAACTTGTGGAGGCTAATTTGGCATGTCATCATCCCCTCCTCCACCCACATCCTATTGTGGTGGCTCCTCTACCCTATGTCTCCTGGCATCATCTCCTACTACACCCATGGTGCTCATCTCTTTGTAAGTTCTCACATGAGTAGGCCTACATGCCTATTCATTGTTGCTCAATCTAAGATCCAATCTAATAGTATGAGAAGGAATTGTAACAAGATCTACCAGTGGCCATTATAATGGTTTTTCCTCCCTCAAAGGATGTTCTTGTGGTTGTTGAACATCAGGGTGTGGTGCCTGACTAACTACCCCTATAGGATCAGTTATATGAGGAAATGAATGTATGGCCAAATGCTTTATGTACTAGGGAGTGACACCATCATTCACTACATCTAGAAAGTAGTCCCACCTATAATTGGTAAGGCCACTAATATCTTCCATACATCTAATTGGGTCCAATCTAGGAGAACAACCTTTCTTCACCTCTAGACATGGGTTAGCAGAAATCTCTCTATCTTCAATGAAGAATGGCCATTTAGTGGCTAAGATACCAACACGAATCCTGGCTAGGAGAAGACATCATCTTATGGCTCTATGCCTAGCCATGGTCTATAGGTAACATACATCATGTCATCCAAATGAAGTCTCAAATAGTTTGTCTTACCTAGTGTAGGGTGGATCATCTCTCCACAATACCAATAAATATAAATCTACAAGGGTTGTTGTCAATACTCAAAGATAGGAACGTGATTGTTGTCATTAACTTGTGTTTCTGCAATTGAACGTGATGATTATTACTTTTAGGAGACTAACCATTAGTAAAATTCTTGCAAAGTTTTTCAAAAAAATTGTACTTGTCATTACAATTACTAAATATCATTTATCACCTATACTGCTAACACATACAACTATGGTACATGTAGTTGAGCATTACTATATTTTCAAGGCATAATATAGCTATATGTGAAGTTATAAGCGCACTATTTATATCTTATGTAGGATTTATGGCCAGATTGAGATATATACAGTTGTGTTAGCATTGAGATTGAGATTTATAAGCAATTGTGTCAGCATATGAATTAAATAACTTTCATCAATAGATAGATTAAATTGAGCTAGTTGAAATTGTTGATACTAAAGTTGAACCCTAAATTTTCTCATTAATGTACTAGTAGTTAATACTATTGCATACTTTTTCAGATTTGCTAGTGTACTTTCTTTTGGATTTTTTGGTGTACTTTCTTTTGGATTTTCTGGTGTACTTTCTTTTGGATGTTCCCTTTTCTCCTTTGCATCCAAAATGAGCTCATTCTAGTCCCTCACTAAAACAAAGGGAGGACACTCGTACTTCAAGTTTAGGATGAGGCTCTTTCTATATGTGTCCCTCACAACCTTAAGATGTCTGGAAGCATTTTGTAACAATTTCTTATGATCAAAAATATTACTACCAAACTCATGCTCTATATCTTTGATGAGCTCATCTTTTAATTTTTGATCGTGGTAGTTCCACCTTTTAAGAAAAAACACAAAATTGTTAGATATAGCTAGTATAAGAAAGACCTAAATGAAAGAAAAAATGTTGCACCAATTAATGATATGAAAAAAAAGTGGGATAAAATTAGTTCAGTTATGATGTTCCACCTTTTACATATAGTGGCCCCGAATCTTCACAGCGTGAGGTCATAAAGCCTTCTATAAAATGTATTGTTTCCTACAAAAAATGTCATGGGATAATTAATAGTAAGAACCATTAAAATGAATCATGCAAAGAATACTTTTTATAGTGAATAAAAAATACATAAAATGAGATACATTTCATCTTTTTAGTGATCTATTTTAGGATTGGAGGATCAACTTGACCAAAATTGACCGAAAAAGAAGTTTGGAAAAAAATTTAAAATGTCTAAAACCAGTCAAAATCTACCAGGGTTCTGTTGCTGATGTTCTGAAACTAAAAAATGTACTATGACTATATTAATTAGTATACCTTGAAAAAAAATATAGTGCATAATACATATAACTTGCCATGACCTTCATTTTTTGTCATTCTTAATTGATGTTATCACTAATCATACCTAGGATATTATGGAAAACAAATATTGCTAAAATAGACAGTGAAGCTGAAAGTGAGCACTCTAAAACTCTAACAGGCAATAGCAACGATGTGGGAAATCATTGAAAACTGAACATTGGTTCTCTATAGAAAAATTGGTTAGTATCTTCTACTGAAAGCATGAAATTGCAATGTACTAAATTACTAAACTAGAGAATTACTAGTATAGAAAAAAGGTCATTGATAATTCAGATGATCCTACCAAACCACTTCCTATCATGTTTATGTCTTGCAAGAAAATCCTTGTTACAATATAAAACATTATTATTTAAAGTACCTAGAATCTTAGGACATTTCAAAGGCATTGATTCATCATCATCAATCAACAACGATGTCTACATAGCTCCCATGCTAGAAATATGGGTAGCTCTAGTAAATGACAATGAATTATCACCAATACATGCACTATGATCTGCATTTGGTGGCATAACAGATAGTGCATCTCCTACCACAAAATAAACAATACACTATGTGATGCACCGAAGATTAAAGTACATAATATCAACTCATAATTAACAAAAAACCAAATATAGTGAAATAAGGATTTACTAGCTAGACGTCCCCTTGTTGCCGACATTGTAATCAAAAATCTTGTACGGGCATCTATCAACCTCTTAGAAGTCTCCTGCACTGGATGACTTCAACAATACATTGTTAGCAAAGACATTCTGAAAAATTAAAGTAAGAGTTAAGAAGTTTTGAATGTTTGAAATAAAAAATTCCTTCTAACTTGTCAACTAAAAGATTATTTTACCAGTGGCAGTCGGAGCTCTCCTACTACTGGCCTCACCATGTTGTCCTTGACCAAGTTGTAGATCAGTTGCCAAAAAATTCTGTATAACAAGAATTTAGTAGTTAAAGTTTCTTACAACTCTTTAAAAAAATTGCATCAATAAAGTATTTTTGCCAATATTACATATTTTACTTCACAACATAAAAGATTATAAAATACAAATTTTTATTAAACTTTTCTTATAACTAAATATTCAGTGGAGCTTACTTGATAATGACGAGCTTGCGCTCTCAAATTCGATAGCCTCTTCATCATCTCCTCGGATTCCATATTTGCCTCATCCAAAATTTTCATTGCTTCTAAATTAATTTTTTAAAATTTTTTCTTCAACATTTTTATGAAATTGGGAGTTTCAGCTATATCCTCATTAGAAGGCATAGCTAGTGGCTCGACACTTACTAATGCTGCTTTACCCTTATCCTGAACATCAAATTGTGAGAGGAATATTAGTAAAACTATCATAAAAACTAAAAAACCCTAAATAAAATAATGTAATAATATAACATTTTTCAACTATATAATTTGTACAATTTCAAAAAGGTTTACCCTCACTGAGGAAGGGGTGGGAGTAGCATCCTGGTGACCTCTATCATCTGTCGGATCCATATCATCCCATCACAAAGATTAAACATAAAAAATTCAGCTAACTGAAAGCAATAGATAGCAAAAAAAAACTTATTAACAAAATGGTAAATAGTACTTACACCATAAATAAAATAACGTAATAATATAACATTTTTCAACTATCTAATTTGTACAATTTCAAAAAGGTTTACCTTTGCTGAAGAAGGGGTGGGAGTAGCATCTTGGTGACCTCTATCATCTATCGATCCATATTGTCCTGTCACAGATATTAAACATAAAAAATTCAGCTAACTGAAAGCAATAGACAACAAAAAAAATTTATTATTAACAAAATGGTAAATAGTACTTATAGCCCTCATGATAGTAACTTTTTTTGTATCTATGCGATTTAAATGGTAATTGATTAGTAGTTCTTCCCCTGCACTTATTGATTTTATTGCAGAAACAAAAACTTCATTCCCCTCTCGTGCCTCAAATATTCAATTGGGTTGCTTACTAGTTGAAGGAGGTCACGTACTATTTATAAAACCTACAATATTACCTATTGCTTTTGGTCTCCCATCAATGTACATAGAAAATCTTTTACTTTGATCATTTTCTTTCTATTGTATATATTTAGCTGATACCCTATACCTATGCATACTTTTTTTATATTGAACAATCAACATCCAATCATTGTACTTGTAACATGGACCGACATAATTGAACAATTTGACAACTTTGTTCTAACATACCTTTATCCCATCCATGGAAAATAGGCCCAAACCATGTAATGGGGATGAAGCAATGCGATATATCCTCTCATTAACACAAAAATCTATGTTAATTGGAGGTAGCTCATTGGGTACCCATTCTTTCTCAATGTGTGAGTACCAAAAGGACACCTTGATGTCGCCTTTGGTCTCATCATCATAAGAACATGACCCCCCATTAGCAAGGAAAAATTGCATGCATTTATCAAATTTTTTTCTATTCTTTTGACCTCTAGTTGATCTCCCTATTTTAGCCATACTACATGTAGAGCTTTCATCTACCAGTTCCTCATTTCCCTCATTCGATGTAGATAGATCCAACAAGTACCTATTTGGTGGGTCCTACAATCCATCAAATGGAAAGTGAAAGTGACAATATAAAATGTAGTAAGTTGAAAGTGATTATACAATTATATTTCTATATGGACCTTCTTTGTCTATATATACATTATATGATTATATAATATATCTATTTATAACATACGTGCTCAATGATAAAAAAGAAGAATATAAGAAAATTATGTCTATTTATTGACTTATACTTGTTGATCCATGTCACTATGCACAATCCATGCCAAATGGGTAATATTTCCTATAGTCAATTGACTGTTTGCAAAAAAGGTGACAATCAGACACAATATAAACATTGGTAATTATAAATAACATATGTCGTAATCATTAGAAATGAACACAATAAATATGTAATCAAATTTCTCGAACATGTTAATCATCCACTTTAAGTTAGCTAAAAATTACATGATACATGTTTGCTACAAATAACTTAGAAGAAAACATGAACAATAGGCAACATCACAAACATGAACAAATTTTCCTTATATATGGAATGCAAGATCATCAACAGAAGGGGTGATGATGTACTTGTAGTCAATTGACTATTTGCAAAAAGGGTCATAATTAGACACAACATAAACATTGGTAACTATAAATAACATATGTTGTAATCATTAGAAATGAACACAATAAATATGTAATCAAATTTCCTACATATGTTAATCATTTATCTTAAATTAGCTAAAAATTACATGATATGTGTATGCTAAAAATAACTTAGAAGACAACATGAACAATATGCAACACCGTAAACATGAACAAATTTACCTTATATATGGAATGCAAGATCATCAATAGAAGGGGTGATGACATTTGTAGTCATTGATTATCTTCTTCTTCTTCTTCTTCATCATCATCATCATTGCCATCATCATCATCATCATCGCCATCATCATCGCCATCATCTCCATCATCATCACCATCATCACCATCATCATCGCCATCATCACCATCACCATCATCATCATCATCACCATCACCATCATCGTCATCATCATCATCTTGATCTTCATCATCTACTTCTTCATCATCTTCAATATCTTCTTCTTCCATAACATTATACTTTATCGGCCTTCCTCTTGGATCATGGCTAACAACAAATGACCAACCCTATTTATGTGGAACCTCTAAGTAAAAAAATTGCTCACATTAGCTTGGAAGAACATAGGGCTCATCTCCAACTGGCTCAAATGACCTTGTATTGATCATTGTAAATCTATTATCATGTTGAATAACTATTCTATTTGGATCATTTTGATTTAATCATAACCTGTACCGTTTGATGATAAATAGAACTACTTTGAAGGTGTTAAATTCACACTCAATTATATCATCCAAGATGCCATAATATTGATTTTGAGATTTTTGAGGATGTATGTCATTTCTAGATGATATATCGGTGACCTCAAAAATTGTAGTTATCCCAGAATCACAGGTTTTCTTTGTGTCATCCAACCTTTTTATGCAAAATTTGTGGCCATGATAGTACATAGCTTTGTGGTGCTTGACCTGAAATTTTTGAAGTGTGTGTAAATTATTTGCATTGTGAGTTGATATGAAACATACGTCAAGTTATGATCATTAATAAATTTTTACATACCTCTCCAGCTCTTGAACCCTTTACTAGATCAACTACCATCGGCATAAAATTGGAATCTCCATTACGAGGAGCTTCTATAACCAATGAAGCAACACCTTCCCATGTTAATGAGCAACCATTTTTTTGACATCATTCAATCCATTCTATCATCCAATCAAGATTGTTCACAATATACAAATGTATTGCATCCCACTCTCAACCACCTGTTTCAAAAAAATACACCAACTAAAAATAACTTATATTGAAGATTTATAAGAATTAATTAACTACAATAACATCTTAGATTTACCTCTCGCTTTCCTTGATCTACCTTTTCCCATCAAGTACTCCCCTTTGAATTTGTTAATTGAGTTGGAATCCCAAATATGATCTACATGAATCTTTGCTACAAACTTAGGAAGATATTCACTAATGTACACCATGGTTTGGTATACCATATATCCCTCCACCATAGAACCCTCAAGATGTGCTCTCTATCAAACCAAGCCTTTCAAAAATTTCAAGTGCCTCTCAACCATCCACATTGACCTAGTTGGTACAGGTCCACACAATTCAATCTCCTCAACTTGGTGTATGAGGTAGTGTTCTTGTGCATTGAAAAAACTTGGAGGTAGACACTTTTGCATTTCACACATCAAAAGAGGAATTTTTCTCTTCCAATATTTTATATCTTCTTTATTGATTTCTTTAGATGACAACCACCTCACATATTTTCCAAGATTATATATAACCTATTTGACATTGTTGGTGAAGTGGCGTGGGAGAGATAGAGGTAGAATGTACTGCAATATTTGTAAAATGATCTTGTCAATATTTTATAAAAGAATGCAATTGAAACTACATGTAGTATATAAATATATAGTGAATACAAAATAACATAAATTACCTTAATAAATGTATGCCAATCATGTGTTTTCAACCCTGGCCCAAATTCACTTTTATTTGATATGACATTGTTTATGTTCAAAGCAAATCTTGTGGGAAATCATATTTTTTTATGACTTCTTTTATAGCATTGCTCTTTTGCTATGACAATAACCAACTAAGGGCACTTGTATCAATTTGGTCTCCACTGTTATTTGATCAAATGCCATTTTTCATTGCATGGTTGGATTCTTCAATGTCACTACAAGTTTTGACAATTTGATCTTTGTCATGCCTTCCATCAAAGATTTTCCATAATGTCTCTGCTACATTCTTTCCAATATGCATAGGATCAAAAAAATGCACAATTGGGAGTTGCTTGTAGTATGAAAACTTAGTAAATTACGCAGGATAAATTTTTAGTCCTTTTGGAAGTTGGTCATTGATGGCTTGATGACCTTCACAAGCATCAATCACATCATCAGTAAACAAAACACAATATTGAAATATAAATTTGAAACAAAAACCATCAAATGGAATGACATTACCTCAACGATTTATTTTATTGTATGCTAACTTCCATAGGCGAGGTGTCATTCTCTATGGCTTTGACATAGTCTCTTCTAGACCATTGAAAAGATATTTTTTGGTAATTCAGTACTTATGATTTCTATGCAGAAAGTATCTATTCTCATCAAACACCTACTTTCTTCAACTTTTTGAATGATGAGATTTCATCTTTGGACCACAAATTGGACATGCAAATTTATCCTTTTTTTGAAGACCTACAAGATTGTGTATAATTGGATTAAATGTGTTAACTTTGACATACCAAAAAAGAGGTGTCAAGAAGAAAACATACTACAAAAATGTGTTAGCCTAGGGGCATCATGTATTGTCCATACAAACATTTCATGAAATTGAAATTGTCTTTGTCCTATTGGTTTACAAATGTCATACATAGTAACCCCATTCCATAGCACTACCAACTCGTCGATAAGGGGTTCAATATATATGTTGATATCTTTAACTTGGTACTTACCTAGTTGAATGAGAAAAAATATTACATAATTATTTTGACCATGATGGGGACACAACCCAAGCACATAATGGACACAACAGGAAAGGGGAAAATTTTATTAACTATGAGAAAATTCTAATACATTTAGTACAGAGAAAATAGACTTCAAAACATTCCCTAAGAGCTTACAATAGTATAAATCTGGAGATAATTTCTCCTTTCAATACCTCCTCTCAAACTTTACTTCAAACTACCTTTTACAATGCCAGAAATGTTCTTAAATAGAACCTGGAGGGTTAAAGATTAGGAATAAATTCTAGAAAGTGCTAGTTGGCATCTACCAACCAAATAGAAGGATCTAGAAGTTGCATTAGAAGTCAGGACAAAGTTAGAAGAATCCAAAAATGGTAACCGAACTTTCGGGAGGCATAACTTTTGAATCGTAGCTCCGATTAATGAACCGTTTACATTTTTAGAAAGCTCTCAAAGCACTCTATAGCCCTATGGAAAAGCTTAGCTCATCCCTGATTTTTCAGCCTTGTTCAAAGTCATTTAATACCCCTAACTAATGTTGAAGCATTCTTAGGAGGTCTCCAAAAATCAAAAAAATGTGATAACTTTCAAACTGTAGGGCCTTTTGACCTAATTCTTTTTCTAGAATGCTCTAAATTACAATGAAAATCTTCTAACCAATTTACACTTTCTAGTTCACCAAAATGATGGCTCAATTACATACTCCTATTTTTTTGGCATTTACACATATCCCAAGGTGATTAAAAACTCTATCTTAAAACACTGATAGTGGAACTGTGAGAGTTGGAACCTTTATTTGACTTAAATGGGTATCCAAAAATGAAAACACCTAAAATAGAAACTAAGTCTAAGTACATTTTTTTTGGGTGACACAGGATTTCCCTTATACCTTTGGATGCTCCTGCATTAGACACCTAGAGTAGATTCAAAAGTGACCCTATCACTTTATGAATGGTAGAGGAAATCCCAAATGAGAAACCTTAGCTGCTGAAATCCAAGTTGAATCCTCTATCGGCCATCCTTTCCACTTGACCAAATACTCTTCATAATGCCTATTTCTAGTACTCCTACCCACACGACTATCTAGAATCTCCTCTATCTCCTCCTTCTTAGAAGTAGGAATTGGGCATGGCTCTAACATCATCTCCCCATTTGCAGCATCATCATGATACTCTGTTAAGTCTACAATGTTGAAAATAGGAGAAACATGAATTCCGTCTAGGAACTCCACCTCATAAGCATTTCCCGAGTCATGTTTCTTCAGAATTTTGTAGGGACCAAATTTTTTCATTTTTAGCTTGTTGTAAGTACCAGCTAGAAATCTTTCTTTTCGTAAGTGTACCATGACTAGATCCCCTACTTGGAATTCCTTATGTCTTCTCCTTTGATCAGCCCTAGCTTTATACTTTTGATTCATCTTGGTAATGTGTGCCTGAACCTCCTCATGTAGATGCTTGATATGTTTAGCAAATTCTTCATGTTTAGCACTTGTCCTCTCCCCTTGCTCTATCTTCCTCAATTTTTGTGCAGTCCTTGGGCTACTTCCATATACAATTTGGAATGGTGATCTACCAGTACTCCTATTTCAAGTCTATTCTCAACTTTTTCCACAATGTTCTCTAGAAATACCCCACAAATTTAGTGTCTCTATTAGAAACTATACTCCTTGGAAGACCGTGTAGTTTTACCACCTCTCTGAAAAACAAGTCTGCAATATGGATAGCATCATGAGTTTTGTGGCATGGAATGAAATGTGCCATTTTGGAGAACCTATCAACCACCACAAATACTGAGTCATTACCCCTTTGTGTCCTCGGCAATCCAAGAAAAAAATCAATACTTATGTCCTCCCATGGCTTTGATGGAATAGGCAATGGTTGATATAGTCCAGTATTGTGATTAAATCCCTTGGCAACTTGACAAATCTAACAACTCTGTAAAAACTTCTTCACATCTTGTGAAATTTGAGGCCAAAAATAATGTTCTCTATGAATGGCAATGGTCTTATCTCGACCAAAATGTCCTACCATCCCTCCACTATGTTTCTCCTTAATTATATTTTCCCTCATGGAACTTCTTGGAATGCATAGTTGACTACCCTTGAATAACATACCATCCTGAATCAGATAGTCTAACCACTTAGTTTTGTCTACAGCAACAGGCTCTTTACAAGCTTTCCATGCTTCAACAAAATCAGGATCCTCAAGGTATAGATTCTTGAGTTCATCAAACCCAACTACTTCAACCTACATTACTCTAAGCAACAATCGTCTCCTACTTAGTGCATCTACAACCCTGTTAGATTTTTCACTTCTATGCTTGAACACAAATGTATAGCTCTGCAAGAACTCTACCCACTTCATATGCCTCTGATTCACTTTACCTTGGCTATTTAGGTACTGTAATGCCTGATGATTAGTATACAAAACAAATTCCTTTGGCAATAAATAATGCCTCCATTTCTTTAAGGCTTGAACTATTGCATAGAACTCTTGATCATAAACAAAATACTTCTTTTTTGCATCATTCAATTTTTCACTAAAATATGCAATAGGCTTACCTTCTCGGCTTAATGTAACCCCAATAGTGCTGCCACTAGCATCACAATCCACTTGGAACACCTTTCTAAAATTTGGAAGTACCAACATAGGTTGTTCCATCACCTTCTTCTTCAACATTTCAAAACTTCTCGCAGTTGCCGTAGTCCATTTGAACTCTTTTCTATCCCCTCTTATTGTGTCATCAAGGGTGCACATATGTCAATGAAATTCTTAATAATTTTTTTGTAAAAACTAACCAAACCATGAAATGATCTTACCTTAGTATCATACCTTGGATTAGGCCATTCCAAGATGGCTTTTTCCTTCTCTGGATCCATTTTAAGATTTTTAGGTGATATAACAAACCCCAAGTAGACTAACTCCCTTTTTGCAAAGATACACTTCTTCAGATTAATTAACAATTTCTATTCCCTTAACCTTTCAAGGACACTACAAATATGCAATAAATGTTCTTCCAAAGTCTTTTTGAAAATTAAAATATCATCCAAATAGACAATAAAAAATTTTCCCAAGAACTTCTTAACTACCTCATTCATAAGTCGCATGAAGGTACTTGGGGCATTCATCAATCCAAAAGGCACGACTAACCACTCATAAAGACCCTCCTTGGTCTTGAAGGCTGTTTTCCACTCATCTCCTTCTCGTATCCTTATCTGATGATAGCCACTTTTGAGATCTATCTTTGTAAAATACTAAGCTCCACTCAAGTAGTCCATAAGATCATCCATTCTTGGCAAAGGAAATTGATACTTGATGGTTATCCTATTTATAGCTCAAGAGTCTGTACACATCCTCCACTCTCCATCCTTCTTTGGTGCCAATACTGCAGGTACTGCACATAGACTCAAGCTCTCCCAAATCAAGCCCTTCCTCAATAGCTCCTGCACCTATCTATTTAGCTCCTCAGTTTCAGTAGGAGTCATCCTTAAAGCAGCCTTGTTAGGCAAACTAGCTCCTGGAATTAAATCTATCTGATGACTGATTTGCCTTACTAGTGGCAATCCTTTTGGAACATTATCAAAGATAATATCTCAAAAATCACCTAGTAAATCTGAAACTTCAAGTGGTATTTCACTACTACCTTCTTTATCTTTCCTAGGGATCAAAGCATAGCACATACGCTGATGTTTCATGCCATCTAAAAACTTCCTTCCATCAACAAGACAAATCCTAGCACTGCTACATACCTTTTTGCCTTCCTTTTTCATGGGCTTTAGTTTGTGGCGAACTCCATCCTTTGTTAGAGAGTATGTGTTTGCATGACCATCATGTAATGCATGCCTATCAAACTGCCACAATCTTCCCAACAATACATGGCAAACATCCATTGGAATAACATCACAGAGAACTTCATCATGGTAACTCCCAATTTTGAATTTCACTAAACATTGTTCACTTACTAGGACCTTATGATCATCTTTCACCCAAGTAATCCGATAGGGCTAGGGTTGTTTCTCCCTCTTGAGCTTCAGCTTAGAAATCATCTCCTCTGATACCAAATTATTAGTGCTACCACCATCAATGAATACATCACAACATTTTTCCTCACACTTGCATCTGGTATGAAAAAAAATCCTCCTTTGTCCTAGTTCAATCTCACCACTTAGTATGACCTTTTCATTTACTAAAGTCTCTCTTCTTTCTACATCCTCTAAATGTGATGATTGTGCATCCTCATCCACATGAGCAACCCTAGCTTGACCCTCAGCTCTCCTATCTATCCTTCTTTGTCATTGAGGGCATTCAAAGGCATGATGACCTTCTTCATTGCAATGGAAATAGGTACCATGAAAGACTCCTCTTCCTTTCCCATGTCCTCTACCTCTTCCTCTCTAATTTCCAAAGTCTTGATCATGGGAGCAGTTGAAACCCTCGTTCCTCTGGTTCCTGCTAGTACCCACATCTTTATTTTTCTTTTGGGTTTCATTTTGGCCTCCAGATGACCTACCACTACCCCTTCCTCCTTGACCACACCCTGTTGGTGTCCCTTCAAACCTCTTATTTAGCTTCTCTTCGACTCGTAGGGCAAAATGGTATGCCTCTTCAACACTGGTCATTCTTACCAGACTTAATTCCTCCTGGATGTTAGGTCGCAACCCACTAATATAACAAGCAACCTTCTCCTTATTTTCTTCTACATGCCCTGCTCTAATTAGAAGTTGGTAAAACTCCTCTGTATATTCCTATACTGATTATCTTGCTTGCTTTAACCCATGCATCTTCTTAAAAAAATCAATCTCATAATCAACAAGAATGAACTACTTTTTCAATTTGTCCACCATATGATCCCACCTTGTGATCTTCTCCTTTTCTCTTCTATTTCTTTCCAATTGAACCTCTTGCCACCAGATTTTGGCATGTCCTTTCAGTTTTGCCTTTGCAAACTTAACCCTATCTGGGTCCCTGATATCCTCATACTCAAAGTATTCTTCAAGTTCATTGATCCAATCGATCAAATCATCTGGTTTCAAATTTCTTGAAAATACACCCACATCAATTGTAGGTCTTTTCCCAAACTTAGTAATGGCCCTAAAAAGCCGTTCCTCTACCTGATTTAGAACTTCCCCATCAAATTCCCCTTCTGGTCCAATTTCTTCTTCTTCATTGTCATCCTCACTTTCGTTGCCTGTAGAAACATTTATTCCTCTACAGAGCTCCTCCTGCAATGCTTGTACCTACCTTTGGAGGGCTCTAACCTCCTCAAAGTTAATATCTCCAGCCCTTCCACCATGCTCTCTTCATGGAGGCATCTTCTTAACTCAAACCCACAACCAGATAGTCCTGGTGCAAACTGCCTCACAGTCAGTGTTTTGTCTACACACTCAGGAAAACTAGCTCTGATACCACTTGACGGGGACACAACCCAAGCACAGAATGGACACAATAGGAAAGGGGAAAATTTTATTAACTATGAGAAAATGCTAATACATTTAGTACAGAGAAAATAGACTTCAAAACATGCCCTAAGGGCTTACAATAGTATAAATTTGGAGATAATTTCTCCTTTTAGTACCTCCTCTCAAACTCCACTTTGAACTACCTTTTACAATGCCAAAAATGTTCTTAAATAGACTCTAGAGCGTTAAGGATTAGGAATACATTCTAGAAAGTGCTAGTTGGCATCCACTGACCAAATAGAAGGCTCTAGAAATTGCATTAGAAGTTGGCACAAAGTTAGAAGAATCCAAAAATGGTAACCGAACTTTCGGGAGGCATAATTTTTGAATCATAGCTTCGATTGACGAAATGTTTACATTTTTGGAAAGCTCTCAAAGTGATCTATAGCCCCATGGACAAGCTATGCTCATCCCCCATTTTTTTGGCCTTTTTTGAGGTCATTTAATGGCCCTAACCTGACTTTGAAGCATTCTTAGGAGGTCTCCAAAAATTGAAAAATTGTGATAACTTTCAAACTATGGGGCCTTTTGACCTGATTCTTTTTTTGGAATGCTCTAAATTACAATGAAAATATTCCAACCAATTTACACCTTCTAATTCACCAAAATTATGGCTCAATTGCATACTCCTATTTTTCTAGCATTTATACATATCCCAAGGTGATTAAAAACTCTATCTTAGAACACTAATAGTGGAACTGTGAGAGTTGGAACCTTTATTTGACCCAAATGGGTATCTAGAAATGAAAACACCTAAAATAGAAACTAAGTCTAAGTATTTTTTTTGGGTGACACAGGAGTGCTCTTATACCTCTGGATGCTCCTACATTAGACCATTTGATGGATTAGTAATAATAAATTAATTTAGATGACCACTAAATAAAAAAATACCTGGAACAATCAGTGTCAGCATTATGTGCTCTCTCTTTATGGCTAACCAAGGAGGTATGTTATTATTGATAACAAAAATAGGCCACACTGAGTAAGTAGATCTCATCTCTCCATAAGGATTGACACTGTCTGCTGCCAATGAAAGCTTGAGATTACGAGGTTCTTCTTTTAAGTGTGATCATTTTTCCTCTATTTCCTTAAATGCCAAACCATATGTAGGCATTCACATAATGTCATCTTGAATTCTATTGCATGCATTGTAATCCATAAATTGTACCAAGCTATTGAACTTGAATAATCGTTGTAGACATGGAATAATGAGAATATGCCGAAGAACCTTGCGAGGCACCTTTTTTGTTAATCGATCTGATTGATATCTATTGATATGACAAGTAGGGCATTGTGTTGCAAATTCATGTTGTTTATGATATATAATATGATCGTTCAGACATGAATGTATTGTTTGATACTCCATTCCAATATCTTTCATAATGGTAGATAATTCTCGGTATGAGTGAGGTAGAATGTTTGATGGTGGTAATAAACACTCACCTATCAACCTACGACCAAAAATATAATTTCTTAATTTAAAGAATATTAATTGCTACATGAACCCAATGTTAATTGTAAGGGAACTACAAGTAAAATAATGAAATATGATGGCATACCTTAACATACGTGTCATTGCTACATTGGATAAACCATTCATAACCTTCAAGTTCACCAATAGCAATACAGTGGCATGAAGAGTTGTTTTGGAGCCTTCATATAGGGACTGTTGTGCCTTCTCAAGTAAAGGTACATTAAGGTCTACATCATCATCATCATCATCATCATCATCATCTTGATCATCATGATCATTTTGATCATCGTGATCTTCATCATCCTGGTCTTCTTCCATGGTATCATTACCTTCTACTTCAATATTCACACCTCCATGTTCCCTCATTTGGAAATCTGCATTCTTTGAATTGTCATGGTCCATAACATGAAACTCAGGGATGTTGACCTATATGAAAATGATGACCTTATATTAACCATGACCACGATGTCATCATCAAATCATGTCTTATGTAATTTATAAACTATTAAAATACACACCAATGGGTGATACTTATTTCCCCCTTCAATTTGACTATGTTGCCTACAATGTTGCTCAACTATTGTGATTAGATATCTTTGAGTATTTAAGCCCTTACACATTTTGCAAGGACAATAACATTTTCTATCACCTTGTCTTTTTAAGTTAGACCACAGTCTAGCAATTGTCTTCCTATTTCTTTGTGTGTTGATATCATCAGACATGGTCTTTCTTGAATGGAATGACTCATTGGTGGAAGAAGGATGATTTGTTTGCAACCTGCAGATGGAGTAGTAAGAGGAAGACACATATAAAAAGGAGTTAGGTCTCTAAACCAAGTAGGAGTTAGGACATACTTGAGTGGGGTCAGCCCAAGATATTTTGGAATCTTGAAGAACTTTGTAAAGGGTATCTAGAAAGGTGAAAATAAACAAGTATTTTTATAGCTACAAAGGAGGAATCGAGAGCATTATAAATAATGAAGAAGAAACTTAAATCCAAATAACTTCACCTCTATTTACAATTTGACCTTTCTACAAGTGAAATATGACAAAATAAAAAATTTCCAATCACATTTTCACTTAAAAAGAACACCAAATATACCTTTGCTACAATATCTTCTTCAAATTCTTCGCTATCAGATTCTTCAGAACTGCAAGCTCTTGTGTAGAAAAAAGATGAAATGTACTAAGTAATTTTTGATGGGAAATATTTAAACAAATCAACTATCAATTTTTTTTTTTATGAAATTCAATTGCTTTATTATGTACTAAAGACTTGGAAAGATGTTCCCAAGTCTATCTATAGAATGCCTATCTACATGGTTGTTTGCAACTAGTCTAGCATGGTGCCACTTTTGAACAACAACAAATGTCACTAGGGCTGGTAATTTGGCTCAAGAGATGCACAAGCCTATTGAAACCATAGAAATTTTAGTTCATATAGCATTCAACTCTCTTCTTTAACAAAATCCAAAGAGAATACAAACAAACTAATGGGCCGTGTCTATCTCAATTAAATAGCAAGTACTATAGTGAGTATTAGAAAACTAACCTTGTGAATAACATCTAGTTCATAAAGTATTAGGAAAGTGACCTTGCTATTTAGTTTAACATAGATTGGTGAACATAAAATTCATAATAAAATTCTAATTTTTTCCACACTTGTTCAAACTATATAATGAAATGACAAAAAATGAATTGTATACGAGTCACTCGAAACCCTTAGCTTTTAATACGCTTCATAGATGAGATTGCATTATATGTTTTGAAAAAGATGTGGAAAAAAATCAAATGACATAGATATAAGCATTCTCACACCATGAGTGAAGCAATAATTGCATAAAGATTTATTGCAAAAAAATTGTGAATATTATTTACATTGTACATACTTGTTTATATAATGCTTCAATTCCTAAACTAATAAACTATAGCTAGTGTTCTAACCATGCATAAAAATAAAATTATAGTGTAGATGTATGAAATTATATGCATAACTACTCCTATACTAGTTTATAATACTAGATTATAATACAAAAAATCCTCATCTGAGATTTAGAATACTACTTTGATGATAAGCCTGAGGCTTTTGTGACCTAGACCAACACACAAGCTGGTGAAA
This sequence comes from Cupressus sempervirens, assembly GCA_028749045.1. NCBI lineage: Eukaryota > Viridiplantae > Streptophyta > Pinopsida > Cupressales > Cupressaceae > Cupressus > Cupressus sempervirens. The sequence goes on along the minus strand of CM053792.1, from coordinate 974,656,589 downwards.
TAAGATGGTCACATAATAAGGAGAAGAAAGAGGATCAAAAGTTCAGAGTTACTAACTTGAAAAACTTAAAAATGATCCCCTTGAGGTCTTCTATGAGGGACTCTCGTGCACATTAAAAACTACACATGCACCCATATAGGTAAAACTTCAAAAGATGAAAATAAAAAGCCTGCATGTAGTTTGGCAGGCACTACTCCATGTGGGAACTGTTAGTTAAATGGCACAATTGCCATCAAAACATGAAAAATTGCCTACTAATTATTAAGAAGCAACACTTTGAAAACAAAACTCAAGGGGCATATGGGAAAGTGATGAGAGGATTGCCATTACTAAGGGAAGCCAACTCTTTTTTCTCATCCATATTAGATCTAGCGGATGAGATCCAACTTTAGGATATGTCCTAAGGATTTCTACTTCTCATCCACTAAAGAAAAGTATGTCTGATAGTAACAACATATGTCATTTGGTAAGCCAATAGAATTGCTAGAAGTCTTTACAATCTACTCCTAATTCCATGCTACAAGGCTTTTGAATGATCTCTTTCAATGCCTTATCAATGGGTTCTCTTGCCTATTTCCCCTTGGATAGTTAAAAGCCTAATGGTGAGTGGAAGATACAAAAATCTACTATTGCTACTCTAATAACAAGCTTCCATTGTATTTACCTATTTTCAATGGTCCAATTTTGAGAAAGTTGTTCTTGGTTTGATTGAGAAGTTCAAGAGGTCATAAAGTGTTTTAAGCACTTTCTAATTCTCCAACACACATGACAACCTGTCAGGCACTATTTGACACCCTACTATACTAATGCCAACCAAGATCTTGCTTACAGTACTTTATGTTGCATCATGTCTATATATATTCCATCTGCACATATTGAAATATAAAAACAAAAACAATGACAATGAAAATAATTGGATGACACATAGCAGAAAAAGTCCTGATTTGGGGAAGACTCTCTGACAGTAGACAACTAAATATAGTAGGGCTTTATTAGCTCCTACCTAGCCAAGGAAGAATGCCTTACAAATAATCCATACAAAATCATGAGCAGAGAGTTAAAGAATATTTTCTAGGAAAACAAAACAACATCCTTTCATTTTAAGATGATATATAAAGGCATTCTTCTAGAGAGGGGCCAACTCGGTTCATTTTGAGTTTGCTGGGTTTAACCCATAGGCATTACTACACCGAACTGGATCTCAAATAACCTTTATATCAGGCCCAGATCCAAGGACTATGAGTGTCAATCTGATAACTTAGCTTTTTGTACAATCAAATCAACATATTAAGGACATAAAGCCATTTGTACAAGGGTGATATTTCCTCAAGTTTTCTTTGTTGCCAAATTCCTTTAGATAAAGATAGCTACAGTAAATAAGTGGATAGATTCACCCAAGAATCTCTCCTATAAATGGAATCCCTTCTCAATTTTGGAAGGATAATTTCACAAATATTGTAATGTAAACTTCTAAAATTAGTTCATCCAGACACAAAACCAACAAATGTTTTCCAAATCTTATGAGAGAACAAAAAAAAAGATTAGGAAATTGAAGTGGGTTATAGGATCAAACATTTCACATACAAATCCATGTAATTATTGGTCTAAATGGTTGAGCCCTATCTTCCTTATGAGATTAGTTTTGGTTTGGATAATAGTTTATAAAGAAAAAAAGTTATGTTGTGGACTGAATTGTTTGGTAGATACATATCGGAATTAGAGAAGATTATAGTGCTAGGTTTTATTATAAATGATTTTTTTGTGATTTGACTTCCATATCCTTGAATCTTGATCTTAATGTTTTGTTTTAATTTTTATTTTGATTATGTAGGTATAATGGGAGAGAATTGGGGTATGTACAATTTCTTTTCTTCCTCATAAAATTGAGCTTCAAATGAGGTTCAGGGGTGGACCCAATATCCATTTGCATTGGATTTTCTATAAGGTTTACAATTTTGGTAGGTTTGAATTGCATTTTGAATGGGTGTCATGGGTGGTGGCGGCATTTCTCTATTCCAACATTGCTTCAAAAATCTAGAGGTGAGTCATTTTATCCAATTAGATTGGATTTGCTGAAAGTTTTTAACATTCTAGTTGATTGGAAAATTATTTTATTCTTTTATTTAGATAATTATTTCTAAAGATAAACAAAGGGGATATGAAATATTGTCGAGAAGAGACATGGAAATTAGGTGAATTTTTTTGCATATCCACCTAGTTGGAGTCTTACTTTCATTCCTCTATTTAATGCCTATCTTGGAAGTTGAAAATGAGAACATCATTATTGCCTTACCCAATTCACAAGTTGTGAAAATAATCACAACATGCAATGGAAAATATTGTGACTCTATTTCATGTCCTTTGAGTTACTTAAGGGAATATCCAATGTGAGGGACTAATGGAATCACATATTGGTTTGGTTGCCTTTAGTGTGCAGGTTTTCAGGTTGTGAAGATTGTATTTTGCAAAGTAGGCAATGGAGGAAACAATCTTCTCTTTGAACAAACCCTTTTACTGGTACACATTGTTTGGCTTATTATCTTAGGGTTTAGTGTCCTCATTAGCTTGATTTTAAACTTTAAAAAAAATAATTATTATATTAAGCTAAATGAATGTGGTCTCAATAGTTGACTAACCCTTGGACATGTCAGGCACAAGTGCAACTAGTCAAAGTTGGTGAGAATGGTTTAAGCATTACAATTTTTTGTTGTGATGTTTGGACTTTAGAGGTGTGACCTATTTCATCCATTACAATTATGTTAATGGAAACTGGGCTTTTGAACTACGAGATGAGTTTTTTTCTCACAAGTTTCTCCCTTAATGGTTTCTTCTATTTTCTAGAGTTTGGTGTAGGATTGCCATATTTTTTTGTTTATATTTTATTAATGAAATATTATTTTAATTTTATATATATATATAAAAGTTTGGATTTTATTTATTTATTTATTTTTCTAAAATTTATGGGCTAATTAAAACTTATTAATATAGTAATAAGAAAATGATTGTATAATAAATAAAAGATAATATATATTTATAAGTCGATTATTTTTAGAAATTTAGTTCAATTTTTTTAATGATATAGTAATTTATATGCAGAAAAGAAAAATAAATTTTATTAAAATTCAACAATAATATAATGATTAATAAGAAATAGAATGAAAGTTTAATAAGTATCTAATTTCCTAAATTTACATATCTCAAAGTTGGAGGTTTTTCTAGTGAGCCTCTTAGGTTACCACACTATTTTTTAAACAACATGATCTTATCTAAGATATGTAGGTAGTTTGTTTTTGTGATATATTCTCTTGAAAGCACTAAAGATTCATCTTTTTTTCATATTTCCCATTGAAATTGGCCATTATAGATGCTCAAACTTCAAGCAAGTTGTGCTAACAAAAATTGCATTGTCATGCTTATGCCTCAAACCCTACTCTCTTAGTGAAGATTTTGATTATACAATTTTTGATAGGGATAATTTCAAGCATGTAACTTCACTAGTCCAAGTTCCACATTTGGAGGATTACTGGGCTAATTTTCCTAATGAATTTGAAGTCAAAAAAAGATTTTGGTCTAGGTTGATGGTTAGCTAGATTAATATGTTTAAAGTTAACAACAACACTTGTAGGATAATGAAAGATAAAGAAGTGATTGACCCATTTTATGTTAATCAAATTGAATGCATGTCCATCTCTAAAATTGATTTGACTAGAGGGGAAGAGGATGATCTACTTTCCTATACCTTAGAAGTGTTGAGGAGAACTAAAAAAAATAGTTGAAGTCAAAGAATGTTGAATTAGCTACCCCTAGTGCCCCAGAGAAATACTCAAGATCACAACACAAAAAGGTACACTCAAAGCCAAAGGCCATCACAAATCCTAGTATTAATAATCCTCTTGTAGGTTCCCCTAAAGTTGAAGCTAAAGTAACTTCATAGCCCCTTCAATTTCAAGTTCATAAGGAGGTGTTAAACATCAAAAGGGTAACTTTCTTGAGTACTAAGAAAGCAATGCCAAGAAAAGAAAAAGATACAGTGATGGTTGACCTAGATCCTTCTGAAACAAAATCAAATCCAAATTAGTCTCCTAGTTCTCCCATGGCTGATAATACATTAGATCCTCAGAAGTTACCTGAAAGAATTGGTACTCAATTAGGTACCCTCACCTTAACTAAGTTTTCTCCCATGGTAGGAAAAGACCCTACCATGCCCAAGTGGTTGGAGACTTCCATCAAGAAGAAAAGAAGCATGGTGCCCCTGTCGATGCCTATTAATTACCTAGTTAGTAAGTTCCTGGAAAAGTCTTCAAAAACCAAGAAGGCTAGAACCAAATCCAGGATAAAGTTCAAAAAACTTTTAGGGCACTAGTCAGCTGAGAGTGCCAAGCCACTAGAAGGAAGGACACATGAGGATCTCACTCCTCAAGATTATCAAGTATCAAGGATTGATCTTTGAAAGGGGATCCATGTAGTGGATATGAAATTTTTTGAAGCTTCAAACAAGAAGATTGCAAACAGAGTCTGGAATGATGCTCAGTATAAGAAAGATATGAAAGAAGTAATGAGGAGCATGGTGCAATAAATTAATGCTATCCTACACCCAAAACCTAAGCCTCTAAATGAGATATCTAAAACTATGGATGTTTCTTCTTTAGCCAATCAACAGTTTCTCAATAATTTGCAAAAATGTAAAGTAGTGGCAAGGACATCTAAAGAATGATTGCAATATGTTCTAAGGAAAACCATGAAATACAAAGCTTCAAAGGATACTGCTACCATCATCAAAAAGATGGAGTCCAATAATGAAGGCTTTAAAAAAGAAAGAAAGAATTGGGTAAAAGTGGTGCTCTAGATAGAGGAAATTCAAGGACTTGGATTGGAAAGGGTCCAAGCTGAATACCCTATGGCTAGCCCAGATGATAAAACTTTGTATGTGATTAAAGATTTTATCAAATGGTGGAATTAGTCATTGGTCCAGGTAGTAAGTGAGATCAAAGAAATCTTGGATGGTCTTAAGCTTGTGGATGAAATAATCCAAGGTGATTTAAGGTGGTTTAACAAGCATTGTGCGGGTAAGGAAAATGACTCCGTAGCCTTAGTGGAAGAATTGATAAATGAAGTCAAAAAGAAGTTTCAAGAAATTTAGAGGAAGAAAATGCAATGTAGACTACATTTTTCAAATGTCATTCATACTAAAGCTATGTTGATAATAAACCATAAACATTTGGAGATGCATGAAGAAAAGGTAACAGAACTAAAAAATGTAAGAATTTTCCTTAGGGAAAAATTCACCCAAGATCAAGAAGCACAATAACTAGCACAAAATAGACCAATAGAGTGTGATCAAAGTAACAATATTATATTCAATTTATTGTATAGTACACTAGAGGTACCTATAGATAATAGCCTCTAAGATGCATCTAGAATGTCTAGTAGTTAACATATTGATAAGTCTTACAAACAGACACATGTCCACCAGGAGTGGATTATCCTCTATTAAGCATGGGAGTTAGTGTGATGATGAGAGGATAAGCCTAAAAAGGTGTAACACAAAGAATTATGTTGTAGACACCATGTGCTAAAATAAGAGTGCAAATAAATATGTCGTCAACATGACAACTCAGTTGATTATGCAAAATCTAGTGTTGTCTACAACATGTACTAAATTAGAATTGCTTATTCTAGTGTTGTCAACATGAAAAATAATATGAGTACACAAAATCCTATGTGTCTAGCCAAAGAAATAATAAAATAATGCATTTATCCTAAGTAAACTTAAGTAAAGCATAAATAATAATTATTTACACTAACAAAGAGGGAAAAGGAAGTCTACAAGCAAAGAATTACATACATCAACATACCTCATCAGTCAGTTATCTCTACATTTACCACTACTTATGAGTCATGGAAGGCCACAAGAATCATGACTGGCATAGATAGTTCTTCCTAACATGAGACTTTCTCATTGGGCAATTGCATTTTGTTTCCTCCTTTTTTTTTATGCATTTCAGTTGCTACAATTGTGTTAACTAAGAGACAATTTACTCCTAGTGGGGTAATTTTGGATAGATATCTAGCCCTATGCCATATAAATATGTAATAGATAATATCTAATAGGGCTCATCTCTCCATAGATTGAAACAAAAACACTTTTGTTTTAATATTTTGCACTTTGAATTTTGAATAGAATATTTCCTAGATTAGCAACAAGTTGAAGTAAAATTCTATAGTTTTATGTTCTGAAGCTTTCTGAAGTAGATACTATTGTTTCCCTTATTATAATTTTCATTCTTGACGGTGCATGTTATATGTGGAAGTGAAGTTATAGTTGTTGTGTATTCTGGAATTATTTATTTTAAATCTTGAAGGTTGTGGGAGATGGAATCTATATTATTTCACTATCTATCCTTTATTTTAACATTCAATCATGTGGATGATGTTGATTGTTAAAATCAAATAGTTTTTCAATATTCACATTTATCTTTTATTGATGACATAACTTAAAGATTTTAAATATTTTTAGTAAAATACTCACTGGGGAGATTTTCCCTCTGTAGAGGACTTAACGATTATCATTTCATGAAAGGTTAGCTACATCTTGTATAACAAAAAGAAAATCTCAAGTAGAGAATTCCTTATCTATAATTAGGAATTTAATTTGTTAGTCTACAGGTATCTTCCCTATTAAAATTGTCAAAATCTTGGCAAAAATTGTTTACTAATAGTTTTTTGGCAACTCTACTGGGAAACCTTAAAAGATAGAGTTTTCTTTTCTTTGAGGTTTCTAATAGATTACGTGGTTTTGGAAAATGGTATTTCCTAACCACAATCAGTTGCTTGTTCTACAACCAAACCTAGGATTTCAATATACACAAGAATATACTATTTTTGACCTTAATGCTTGTACTTGGGTTAACTGAGTCAATAATTAATAATATCTCCAAGTGTAAGTGGTACTAGAAAGAGAGGAAGAAATAACTGAGAGGATTAGAGGGATTAAAATATTGCAAGAAAGAGCTATGGTAGAAAGGGTTTCTCGTGCAAACAATTGATTAAATCAAATTAAAACTTTCACTATGGCTACAGAAAGGTATACACAGACTGATAGATTTTTAGGTCTAATGGATGAAGATTTCAAACATTTAGCTAGAATTGACTTCAAGCCTGACCTTTCTTTGAAAAGGAACAAAGCTAAGACCATCATCTGATCATAATCTCCTACTAAAAGTGGTAGTACTTTTCTTTCTCTGCAATCCCTAGAACCTTGATCCCTTCTATTGTTACAATCCTACCTATCAGTTTTAGATTTCCAGGAATGGCTCAAAATTAGCCCTGGGGTGTTGTGATAGGACTCTGCAACTTGCAAGAAATTTGGGTAGATTACCTAAAGGAGCAAGAGAAATCCTCCATAAATTTAGTGGAGATGGGAAAAGATCACCTAAAGAACATTTAAATGCTTTTACTACAAAATGTGGAGTTTTGGCTATAGCAATAGAGGATGTTTCCATAAGGTTGTTCATTCAGACCTTAATAGACATAGTGACTAATTGGTTTCACCATTTTCCAAATGCATCAATCACCTCTTGGGATACTATGAAAAATGCTTTTGAGGCTAGATTCAAAATAGTTGAAGATGAAAATTCTTTACTTCTACGATTAAGACAGATGAAAAAGGAAATACATGTACCCATGCATGAATTTGTAGTAAGATTCAATAAAGCTTTTCATAAAATACCTATAGCTAGCATACCTAATGATGAGAATAAGAAAGGTTTCTTTTTAAAAGAAATGCCCCCAGACATTACTTTTCCCATGAAAAGCGCTAACCCTCCCATACTGGAAGCATCTCAAACTCTCTCTATAGAGTTAGAAGATGATCTTATTATATATAGCAAGTGGAAGAAAGATATGTAAGTACCAAAATTCTCAACCCTCAACATCATCATCTTCTAATGATGCACTTATCCAAAAGCTAGCTAATGACCTTCTAGAAATAAAGGAACAACTCCCCAAAGCCTCATTTCCTTATCAATACATTCCAAGGAAATATCCTAATCATAACGCTCCTTCCCAAGGGAAACAATTTACCCTACCTACAATTTACCAACATGTGTTTTTTTCACCTCACTAATGATCATGAAGGGGCCACATGTCCCAAGAATGTGATACATGAGTAGCTTGAAGCTAAAAAAGTAGCCATGATGAATGTAACAATAGAAGAAGAGTCTTCCAAAGGATCTGGTGACTCTGTAAGTTACTACCTTGAATATGAATCTAATTCTAATAGAGGCAGTGACATTCTTTTAACTTTGGAAGAAGCTTCTTTTCAGTACTAACCAGAGGGCAGAGAGTGGCCAAAGTTGATTCTAAATCCAAAAACACTACAAGTCCTACTCAAGTAAAAGATTCCAAAACTAGAGTAGAAGGTGAAAGTAAGTCATCATAGATGTAGGCTCCTATTAATCAAATTTTGAAAAGGTATGATCCTAACTCTGTATTTGATATAGTTGAGTTGTATAAAGCATTTAGAATTAAAATATCCCTTGCTGAGTACTTGAGAATGAATCTTGGTGAACTCAATAAGTTAATTGAATATGTTCATCAATATTCACCTAATATATCTACTAAAAAGTCTCTATTAGTGAAGAAGTATCTACTAAGAAAAGAAATAAAATCCTTGTCAATCAAGAAACCAAAACTCAAAAGTTGAACCACCATAAATATGTGATCTAGCCTGATAAAGTTAGCCTTGAGTTACTTTTCCATGGAAAACTTGACCGCTTTTATGTATCTCTCTTTCTTCATGGTTTCAAATTAAGTAATTGCATTATAGACTCTCATGCATCTGATAATATAATGGTAGTTGTAGTAGCAAAGGCCCTTTATCTCCCTCTCACTAAGGCAACTATTATTCAATGGATTCCAAGTAGGTATACTTAATAGGCCAAATCAAAGATGCCGAATTTTCTTTAGCAACCTTCCCTAAGAAGAGGATAAAGCTTACTATCCTAGTAGGTGACATTCCTACCAGTTATGGCATGCTCCTTAGCTAAAATTTTGATCAAGGAAGGAGAAGTCAAGATGGATTGGTCCCAAGTTGTCATAGCCATAATGAAAGAGAAAGTAACCCTACTTCCTCAAGCCAAGTCTAAATATATAGTTTTCCTATTTCATGACCCAAAATCTCAAATTCTTTATCAAGAAATTGATTTCACTAATTACTTGATTATATCTAAGAGCGAAGAAGAATATGTGTACTTAGAATATGTGGATTCACCTTGTATGTTACTGCTCAACTAGGTCTAGGGCTGGTGTTGTATAGGTATCCTCTACAGGTCAAAATTTTCCCTCTTCTTTCAAGTTAGCTTTAGAAAATAAAAATAATATAGTAGAGTATTAATCTTTACTCCTAGGACTAAAAGAGGGGAAAAAGAAGAATATCAAGTCAGAAAAGGGGAAAGGTGATGTGGAATTGATAGTAAAGCAAGTTAGGAATCTATTTTTGGTGAAAAATGAAAGATCAAAGCACTATAGTAATTGAGTATGGGATGAAATTAAAAAGTTTGAAGCTTTTTTGATAAAATCAATTCCTAGAGAGCTAAATACTAGAGTAGATTCCTAGGTAGTATCAACTTTCTTGCTAATCCCTCACAGTAATTTTATAACTGATAAGTATTTTGTAGAGATCATGCATAGACCCAATGTCCCAAATAACAATAACTCATGGAAAGTATTCAAAGATGATGTGCATATTAATGCTTTCCTACAAAGTATAGAAAAATTTGCCACTAATTATTTTGAAGGCTTTGAATCAAAATGTAGGAAGTTTTTTCCTAACTCAATAAATGAATAAATAGAAGGTATAATGCAATTCAAAGGAAATGTAATACCCAAAGGCCTAGTTGAATTTGAGAAGCTTTTCGATAGATGAGATGTTTCCTTAGCTCAAATTTCACTCCCTAAAGAGGTCAAAAGTGGAAAGTATAAGAATGTCAACTTAGGAGATAAACATTATCCTAAGATGGTGAATATAGGGACCATTTTTGAGGTAGATGAGAAGGAAAGATTCATCAAACTACTAAAAGAATACATTGATGTATTCACCTAGTCATATGAAGATTTGAATACCTTTAGGGGAGGATAGTTCAAGCACCACATTACCCTAAACCTAGGTACTTCTCTTTTTAGACAAAAGTTAAGGACCTATAACCTAAAAGTTTTAGATGCAGTATTCAAGGAAATTGATAAGATGCTTAAGGCTTGTATAATTTTTCCTATACATCACTCCACATGGGTGGAAAATATAGTGTCTATAAGGAAAAATAATGGAGAGATAAGAATCTGTGTAGACTTTAGGAACCTGAATCAAGTGAGCCTAAAGGATAATTTTTCTTTTCCCATGATGAATTAGATTCTCCAAATAGTAGCTAGCTTGGAGATGATGTCAATCCTTGAGAGTTCTTGGGTTATAATCATATAGGAATTGCTAAAGAAGATCAACATAAAATAGAATTCACAGCTCCCTAGGGTACTTTTTCTTATAAGAGAATGCCATTTGATTTGATAAATGCAAGCACAACTTTCCAACATGGAATGAGTTCAACTTTTGGGCATCTTCTAGATAAAAGCATCACAATTTATCTTGATGATATGACTATATTCTCTAGGAGACATAAAAAGAATTTGAAAGATTTGAAGAAAATGCTCAAAAAGTGTAGAGAACAAGGGATCTCATTAAATCCCAAGAAATCAATATTTTCTATGACAAAAGGAAAACTATTAGGACATATAGTTTCCAAGGAAGGGATCAAGACCGACCCTGAGAGAGTGAAAGAAATCCAATAGTTGTGCCTCCCTATTAATCATAATGGTATCAGATCTTTCTTCAACTAGATCAACTTTCTCAAAAACTTTATACCTAACTTTATTGAAACCATAAAACCTATGACAAAGCTTTTAAGTGAGAAAAAAAATCTCAAGTGGGATGACCTGGCAATAAAATCATTTGAAGAGGTAAAAGAAGCTATTACAAAGGCACCCACTCTTTTTTATCCTAATTTTAAGGACTCTATAATGTATTGATATGCATCAGATCATACTATGTCTGCTATCATACTTCTAAAATATGGAAAGGGAGAAGAACTGCATATTTATTTTATGAGTGTTCCTCTAAAGAAACATGAACTATGCTATTCTCTAGCTAAAAAGAAAGCATTTTCTATTGTAAAGGCTATGAAGCAATTATGATACGACATTCTTCACTCACATTCTATATTCTATGTACCATCTACAACTGTTAAGAGTATTCTTACACAACAAGATGTAGTAGTAAAAAATAGTGCTACTTGGGTATCAAAAGTGTAGGAGTTTGACCTAGATATCAAACCATCCAAGATGGTTCATGTTGAAGGTATTTGCAAGCTTATGTTAGAAAATAAAGAAGAAGAAGCATACCCTAATTGCTTGTTAGTAGTTTGAAGGATGAATGCTTTTCAAGCATAGTATATTTTCTAATATATGGAGAATTTCTAGACCATTTGAAAGGAAATGATCAAAGAAGCCTTCAGCTAAGAGCAAAAAAGTTTTTGATTATAAATGATGTCTTGTATAAAAGAGGACTAGATGGTATGTTCTTAAGATGTGTTGATACTAACTAGCAAGAGAAGCTACTCAAAAAAAATTCAAAATAAAGCTTGTGGAGAGCATTTTTCATCCACAACGACTGCCTTTAAAATTCTAAGAAATGGATATTATATGCCAGGTATGTTTAAATCTACTTATAAATGGGTAAGTAATTGTGAAAAATGTAATTTTTTTATTACAAAAGCCACAAATAGCTAGCCTACCTTTGAAGCTAATCTTTATAGAAGAGCCCTTTTAGTAGTGGGGACTAGACTTTATTAGCCCAATAAACCCTAACTTGAGTGCTGGTCATAGCCATATTTTGACTACCACAGAGTACCTCACTAAATAGGTCAAAGAAATTCTTGTGAAATTTAAAATGTTAGAGATGGTCTACAAATTCTTAACAGAAAATATTATGACTTGGTTTGGCATGCCAAACAAGATAGTAACCAATAATGCTTAGAATTTATCATCTTAAGAAATTCATATATTATATTATGATCATGGTATTTGGCTATCACATGCCTCTGATTACTTTCCCCAAGGCAATGGCCAAGTCAAATAAAATATATATATATATATATATATATATATATAATTAATATCATGAAAAATTTGGCAGATGAAAAAGTGAGAGATTGGCATAAATGATTGTATGAAGCAGTTTGGATGGATAGGACTTCTCCTAAGAGATCTATTGGTATGACTCCTTTTGAGTTAGTATATAGAGTTGAACTGCAGTTGTCTTTACCTCTAGAACTAGCTACTTTAAACCTACAAAAGGTAATTAAAGATGATGTGTTCTCTACTTCTATTAAAAAATGAATATTGTACCTTCAAAGGATCAAAGAAGAGAGGAGAGAAATAGTTCACATCACTAATCATCAGGCAAGGGAAAAAAATATTTTTGATTGGAGAACAAGCCCTCAAAAGCTCATGGAAGGATATCAAGTGTTACTAGGGGATATAAGGAGAGAGCCTAAGGGAGTGCACACCAAATTTGAAAGCCTGTAGAAAGGACCATTTGTCATATCAGAAAAGTTGGGCTCAAATGCATTCAGACTCAAGTATCTCAATGGTGATGATTTGCCCCTATTTTATAATGGACAGGATCTCAATTTTTTTTTATGTTTTTGGTCTACTTGTAAACTTCATTGTAAACCTACTTTATTCCCTTTCTAATTGTGTTGTTTTATTTTTCATGTTTTGTGTCTCTTTAGTTTAGGTTTGTTCAAAGTTGATCTAATGAACTAGAGATCCTAAGTTTGTATATGATCCTTTTTAGTTTCATTCCCCAGTCAGAGCCAAATGTTACCCCCCACTTTTTTGCAATATGAAATATTTTTAGCCAAGAGTCCTTTTTGTAAGTTGAAGTTGAACATGAAGTTTTAACCTACTTTGAGTTCAAGTTTAACTCCACCCACTTTTCATCACCCTAGAAAATTCTTTATCCGTTGGCCCGAGTCCATAATCTCAAAGTTGAAGTTGAAGTAGGAGTTCTTTCAAAACTTTAATTTCAACCTTAACTTTGTAATTTTTTGAAATGTGACTGTTTTCTCATAGGTAATTTATTGAAAATGTTGAACTCATTTGTGAGGCAAGAAATAGGTCCCACCTAGTGGCAATCTTGAAGATGTGAAAGGAAATAAATATGATAGCTATGAAATATCATGCTAAAATATGGTTAGTTTTATGGGAAAAGGTGGCATTGAGATTTTGTGATATCATGAGATGTAGATCTATGTATGGATTTGAAGTGCATTAACTACAAATAACCTTGTGAGTCTTGTCAGGTTTAGGTGATATGCTGGCTATAAATACCTTTGCTTGCTTATATCTATCCTGAGATTTTCAAGAAATCATTTCTTAAAATTAGCCATCTAGCTAGTACAATTGCTCATTTAATCATTTTGAGCTCTCAGCATCAACTGGTAAGAAAAAGAGGTGGAATGTTAAGCTCTATCAAGAACTATAAGTGCATTATCATGTTCTACTCTATCATTTTTATTTAGCCTAGTTTTCATTTAAATTGCTTCAATTTATAACTATAAATATTCATCTTTCAAATTAAACCATGATGCTCTTCCATCCTAAGATGATATAGTCGAGTGGGCAAAAAATGTTTAGTCTGGAATTGGTTAGTAGTGGGTTACTCGAAGCCACCACCTTCCCGTCATCCATAGGATGTCTAGAATTGGTTGTTGAATGTGCAAATCATTATGACCCCAGCACCATGTGCATAAAGAAGGTTTCTAGGGAGGTGTTGGTTAGGATAAATAGGGCTAGTGTCAGTTGAGCTCTAAGAATTCCTCACAAAGAACCTTATGAGACCTAGATATTTGAGGAAGTAGAACATTTGTATGGTAATAGAAAGAAAGATTATGATTCTATCATAACTCAAACCTAGATTTTAAAAATGGTTGAAGGAGGCTCTAGATTGCCTAAACCCTTGACTATTGAGCATTTCATTAGATAAATTGTAGACATTGTACCACTCTTAAAAAAAGTCAAGGGAAATGACCATGCCATCCATTGGGAAAGCTAGATGTACCTCTTTATTCAATAGATTGTCAAAGGTGGAAAATTCATTGAAATTCATTGATTGGGCTGATTTAATTGTTGAAAATTTACATAAGGGCCTCATAGTTGTGAGTAGTTTTAGCTCATTCTTTTTGTCTTCCTTCTGAATCTACATTTTAGCAGAATCTAAGGAATGAGAGGGACTTCTATACATGCCCTAGACTGATGAAATGATTATCTATCAGTATGACAGAGATCTCTAGGCAATTGAATTTTGTGAAGAATTTAGGAGGGTTAATGATGTATTCCTTAGAAGGTTAGTATTTAAGCTCCAAGGACACCAAAAACATAGGTTATCGAAAGATTCAATGCAAGCCATCAAGATTTATGGTTTTTTCTATAGTTGGAGGTTTTTCTGGTGAACCTCTTAGGTTGCCACACTATTGTTTGAACAACATTTCCTTATCTGAGATATGTAGGCAGTTTGTTTCTATGATAGAGTCTCCTAAAAGTACAAAAAATTCATCTTCTTTCATATTTTCCATTGAAACTGGTCATTATAGATGCTCAAAATTCAAGAAAGCTATGTTAACAAAAGCTACATTTTCATGATGAGGCCTCAAACCCTACTCTCCTAGAGAAGATTTTGATTATACGAGTTTTTCTAGGGATAATTTCAAGCATGTAGCTTCACCAGTCCATGTTCCACATTTGGAATATTACTAGGCTAATTGTCCTAATGAATTTGAAGTCAAAAAAGGATTGTGGTCTAGGTTGATGGTTAGCAAGATTAATATGTTTAAAGTTAACCTCAGCACCCATGGGATAATGGAAGATGAAGTTGAAAAAGTGATTAACTAATTTTTTTTTAATTGAATTGAATGCACGTCCATCTCTAAAATTGATTGGACTAGAGGGGAAGAGGATGATCTACTTTCCTATACCTCAGAAGTGTGTAGAAGAACTAAAACATGGTTGAAGTCAAAGAATGTTGAATTAGCTACCCCTAGTGCCCCAAACAAATATTCAAGAGCCAAACACAAAAAGGTATACTCAAAACCAAAGGCTATCACTAACCCTTGTATTGATGATCCTATTATAGGTTTCCTTGAAGTTGAATGTGATGCCCCGCCAAGGGATCCGAATAATTAACCTAGAGTTTCACTAAGTTTGGTAACATTTTTTTTATTTTTTTACATGAAAGTAAATACCATACATAACTTATTCACAATAACGGAAGCAATAGCAATGCCCATCTGAAAGTAATCATAACATACATAACAAATTACATTCTTTAAAGATCCCTTAATGTTGAGTTACATACAAGAATCCATCTAGTACAACATCCACATGATGTAATAATGATAAGTCCAATGTTTAAACATTACATTTCCAAATGCTCAATCATCCTCTATACATGTCACAGGGTATGACAAGCTCAAAGAATATACATAAGTAGAATAAGGTACATCATCAAAGTAGAGATAATCACATGATACATCATCATAGAAGACATATACATCCATCATAAAGATAAAAAAAAATAAACTAAGTGCATGGTTCCTCCCAACTGTTAATAGCATCATTAGACCATCATGGGCCCTAGCCATCCCTCTGTGCGTAACATCCCAAATTACCGAAAAGATCATTAGTATTAACATAGCAGGAATGTCACTCCTAACATATACAACATCGTATGTAGAAAGTAATCTAACATGCAAAAATAAACATAAGATAACATCATCTAACATATGCTAAACATCAATGAAAGGATACTTATCCACTATCACGAAGGACGCATCAGCCACGATGTCTCAATGAATCTCAAAATGATAAGAGTGGAAAATACACTACCACTCAACTGTGTGGTACCTAAGTGGTCCACTCCTACTGTTCAAAGGAGATAATCTCAAGTCCCAAACAAGTTGTCAAAATCTCATAGCATAAATCTCTATAGTTTAGGAATCCTAAAAGTATACTAACCCAAAGGTTCCAATCAAAAACTAACATCTAATCCCAGAGGCACACAATGACATGTAGGAACCTACTATGTAAGTGGGAAAGTGTCATCGCATTTATCACGTTCAAGTTACCCTGGCAGTTAGCTAAACTCCACAGGTCCATACTAATCTCATGCGGCAACTAGTATCCTCTCATACTGACAAGGCATACTATGGAATGCAAGGTCACAACCATGCATCTCACTACTCCCATCCTAGCCTATACAAGCGCTCAAGGCATGGGCGAGAGAAAAAAACTTATCTTTTTAGGTTCATTTAGTTAGTATTAGGTGTGAATGTTATCACTTATTAATCCAACTTACAATGAGTTACCCTGGCAGCCTCTTAGGGCCTCGACCCCCATTGCAAGCCACTTCCCGACACTACATGCAGATATCCTACCCTAATGCTCATGGACTCATAAATCTCAAAATTACAAAAGATAATCCATAATAAAATCATCAAATATGCATAAAAGTATCAAATCTCCATGAGTAAACATCCATAGAAAATCATGAACACAACATCTCTCTATTGGCAATTGAAGTATCATTGATAATCAAAAGTATCCAATGGTTCTCAATAACCAAAATATATCTCAATCATACTAATCGAAGACTCCAAAAATGGTTGAGTCAAACATGTCACAACATGACATCATCAAGAATAAATCCACATCTCAGTCCCATCATGGCGACTAGAAAATAATCAAGGATAACTGATCGATGACCAAAAATAACGGCTAAGTCAAGTGTCTCATAAATAAGAACCTCAACTATAACAATCAGTATTACAACCAATACATAGAGCATTCCATCACATAACCATGGTTGGGTTTATAAAGATCGAGATTGAAACATCATCATGACATCATAATCACATAACTCCCAACCCTCTGGTAGACGTCCTATAACCGGTCAACACTAGTCAACCCAAAACCCAAAACAATAGCATAAAGAATACACAATGTAAACACATGTTTTGGTTTTGCTAAGTTTTCAATTTCAAATGAAAAAGTCTCGATTAACGTTTCCCAAACTATATCAAGTGGAGAAATTTTACGTTTTACCTAACCCATGTATTTGTTTGATAGATAAAAAGTTTCTCCATTAAACTCAATTTTCTAATTGATCTAATAATATTTTATTTATATAAACTTTGTTTGAAGATTGACATTTCCTATGAACAAAAATTTGATTATTTATTCTAATAATTAATCTTAATTAAAACTAAGTTTAATTAAATTAATTATTAATATCTCTTCATAATTGACAAGCTTAGTAGCAATATTTTAAATCATTAAAAGGAGTGACCCATTAATTGAGAACTTTATAATAATCATTTATAAAAAGTTATATATACATATATACTTATATACATATATATATATATATATATAAATATTTATATATATACATACATAAATATATATATATTTAATAGCATTTAATAATTAATAACATTTTAGCATGTAAAACAAAATCAAAACTCAAATCGCATATGAAATAGCGTTGCGGATTAAACCTTATATAATTTGAAACCCACATATGACTCAATGCGATTTAAAATCGCGCGGTTATTTAAAGTACCGCACCGTAGGTACATTGCGGATTGTAGGTACACTGCGATCGCAGGTACCCTGCGATCTCACAAGCTTGCAGTGGGTGGGGTATATGATACCCGCCCAACATTTACATGTATATCTTTTTAAAACATTTTCAATGTAACATTTTCTTTTTATAACATTTTTTTTTGAAACGAAATTGAAATCGTAAATGCATTTTAATGAGTATTACTGGGATAACTCACTCGGCTTCCAATTAATTATATATATATATGCATATGTACGTATATATATATATATATGTGTGTGTGTGTGTGTGTCTATATATATATATATATATATATATATATATATACACAAATATACGCAGGGTTTTATACAACATAAATCTATATATGAAAATACAGATCTGAACTATATATATATATTTTTTCACAAAGAATATATATATATATATATAAGTTTCCTACAATTATTTACTCTCTATATTTTCTCTGTAATTTTTTTTTCCAATGAATTTGGCTACAATTCAACCCTAGCCCCATATTTTTTTTCAGATCTATGCATGTAATATTCTCAAATAAATTAACTACCTAATAGAGAATGTATACAATAACAATAGGAAATTCCTCAGAAGACATATAGAAGACATGAAGAAGACAGGAAAATGAAAGATGCCAAAATAGCATAAATAAAATCACAAGAATCTACCCGGATTCTGATGCTAAATCGCTCTTCCTCAAAAATCCCGCCAAGAAAGCTCCCTTCTTCAGAACTCTCAAATCCTCCAATGCTCCAATTGCACTCCAAACGCTATCTCTAAGCTTCTAGGAATGCCTGAATATAAAGAGCTCTTAGGAAACCTCTAGAATGCTTCTTCAAACAGCTGGAAGGTGTCACCAACTAAGCATGGGTCTTTTACAACCTTTTTGATGAGTCATGGACTTGTAGACACCTTGTGCTTAATTGATGCACTAACCCCCGTGTTGTTGACACATGTTAATTCCCATGCAATCTTATAACTCCAATTTACTTTTTAAATAATTTCTATTTAAATTTTATAACTTTCATTTTAATTTTTATAACTTTTATTATTATTATTTTATTTATTACTTTATTATTATTTTATAATTATTATTAATTTTAATTTCTAGTTTTCTTTTATTTAATTCCTTTCCTCAATAATTCACATTTAATTAATCACAATCAAAATATCAAAGATCATGATATTTTATTAATTTTATCAAATAAATAATTTATTAATTAAATCTATTTATTAAGACTTAATTAATGGAAAATTCACCATAGACCTCCAAGATAAAATATGAAAACCCATCATAGAACAAATCATACAAAATCAATCTAAAGGGTTAAAAATCATGAAATATGTCATCTGACACATTCGGTGGGTATTCAACTCTGATACTTGTACTAACTCACTAGGACAAATGGTTTTTAGGTTTGTGATTTGGACTTGAGAATTTATCTCCCTTCTCTTATCATTGAGATAGTATAATAGGGTACGCTCATCCTGGCAATTCAGGGAAGTCAATACCCGGTACCTGCAACCTGCAGAAAAATCATGCATGTACATACAATATATAATGCTAAGCTAAACAAACAATGGCAGAAAGTGGTGCATCGTGTAGATCCTGACTAAGTAAGTGACTACGACTCCCTTCCTTAACCACATCAGAAACACCATACAATAAGAAAACATGCACACCATACACATGCAAGTATGGGGTAAGTAACCATAATAAAACACATAAGATAATAAACCATCTAACTAATCATCATTAATAACTTAAAACAATGTAATCATAATAATACATACATGAAATGTAAAGTCTAAATGATCTCATCATATATCAACTAAATCCATATCATAATATCTGATAGTGTCAAAACAACAACACTAAACCATCAACATAAAACTAGTCTACATAGTCTGATAATAATAGCAACAATAAATCTAGAAAAGATGTGAATGAGGGTATGCACTACATCCACCCCCCCTTGAATTAGGCTTACTCCTGGAAGCCTACAAACAAATAGGGATATAACTCCCTCAATCTAGCTGCATCCTCCCAAGTAGCTAAAGAATCATTAGTAGGGTCCCATTGGACCCTTACCTACTCGATGGTTCGACCCCTGAGGATCAACCCCCACTACTCCAAAATATGAACCAGCTCCAAAGTTAGCTTCCCTTCCTCTAGCTGTAATGCATTCCAATCAAGAACATGCACAATATTAGGAATATACTGCCTAAGCACTGAAACATGGAAAACATCATGAATGCGAGCTAGGCTGGGTGGTAGAGCAAGATGATAAGCAATTGAGCCAATCCTCTCCAAAATCTCAAATGGTCTCACAAAACAAGGTGCTAGCTTAGAACCCTTTCCATATCGGATCAGACTCTTTCGCGGTCGCACTCTCAAGAAAACCTTATCACCCACAGCAAACTACTTATCTGTCCTATGAGCATCAGCATACTTCTTCTACCTATCCTGTGCCATAGTCAAATGCTCAAGGATACACACTACCTCTCACTCCATATCACGAAGCATCTCAGGACCCAACAGAATGTGATCCTCGAGGTTGTCCCAACTCAATGGTGTACGACAAGGATGTCCATATAATGCCTGGAAAAGTGCCATGCCAATAGAACTATGATACCCATTGTTGTAAGCGAACTCCATTAGGTAGAGATAGTTCTCCCAATGTGTCCAACTATCCATCACATACATCCGTAACATATCCTCCAAAACTTGATTCACCCTCTCTATTTGACCATCAGTCTCTAGATGATATGCCAAACTGAAGTTTAGCTGTGCTCCAAGCTCATGCTGCAATGATGTCCAAAATGCAGATGTGAATACAGGATCCCTGTCAGAAATGATCTTTCTAGGAATACCATGTAATCTCAAAATGTCACGCATGAAGACATTCACTACAGAAGCTACTGTGTAGGAAGACCTGATCGGTGAAAAATGTGCCACCTTAGTCAACCGATCAATGGTAACCATGATAGCATCATGACGTCAAACTGTCATAGGTAATCCTACTATAAAATCTATGGAGATGATATCCCATTTCCAAGAGGGAATGAGATTAGGCTGCAATAGTCCTGTCGGGTGCAGGTGTTCTGCCTTGACTCTTTGACACTCAAGACACCTAGCCACAAAATTAGCAATATCTCGCTTCATCCCAGACCAAAAGAAAAAACATCTCAAATCAGCATGCATCTTCTTGACACCTGGATGTGCTGAGTAAGGTGTATGATGGGCTTCTGCTAGAATCAAGGTGCGAAGCTCATCAAGTGATGGCACATAAATCCTCCCCAAATGTCTCAAAAGACCATCTGATTCTTGTAAGTAACCTGCAAACTTACCTTCCAAGGGTCTTCCTGAATCTATCTCTCTACACACTTCCTGATACCATGAATCTGTAGGAAGTGCCTGAAGGATCCAACTCCTCAAATCCACACTAAAAGTCATCGATGATACCACATGTCTCCTGCAACTCAAAGCATCTACCACCACATTCTTCGTACCCTGAATGTACTTAACCTCAAAATCATACTCGCATAAAAATTCCATCCATCACCTCTGGCGAGCATTCAAATTAGGCTGAGTAAAAATGTACTGAAGACTACGATGATCACTATGTAGCTCAAATCTGTGCCCCAACAAGAAATGTCTCCACCTCGTCAAAGCATGAATTACTACTGTTAACTCAAGATCATGTGTAGGGTAATTTAACTCATGATCCTTGAGCTTGCGTGATTCATATGCAATCACCCATCCATTCTACATCAACATTGCTCCAATTCCTTCAAGAGAAACATCTGTAAACACCATGAAATCACCTTTTGGATCAGGTACAGCTAAAATTGGTGCACTATTCAAAAGCTCCTTGAGCCTCTGAAATGCTTCCTCACCTTTCTCTGTCCACACAAACTTCTTACCTTTCCTCTGAAGAGAAGTGATAGGATGTACTATCCTAGAGAAGTTCTAGACAAATTTGCGATAATAACCAGCTAGGCCCATGAAACTACAAATCTCTAACACATTAGTCAGGGTAGGCCAATCTATTATCACCTGAATCTTTGTAGGATCCACTAAAATACCATCACCTGAGATAACATGCCCTAAATACTGAATCTCCAATTTGAAGAATTCACACTTAGCAGCATTGGCATAAAGTTGATTGTCTCTCAAACACTGCAATACCAACCGTAGGTGTTCCTCATGCTCCTTTTGAGTCTTAGAATATATCAATATGTCATCAAGAAACACGAGAACAAACCTATCAAGATATGATCGAAAAACACCATTCATCAAACTCATGAACACTGATGGAGCATTAGTCAACCCAAAAAGTACCACTGTGAACTCATAATGCCCATAGCACATTTGAAAAGTGGTCTTGTGAATATCTACTTCCTTAATATGAAGCTAGTGGTATCCTGACACTGCTGGTGCTCCTACAAAACCACCTTGACCAAGGTTGACACTTTGCTCAACAAGGATTCCTTTATGTACCGCATCCTTGAGATTTTTTGGCTCAAATACCTTGACACCCCCAATTATACGGTTATTCAAACCCCTAATAAAGTGTTGTGTCAACTGAGTTGAATGTTCACTGAACCCTAAAAAAGGCATAAGCTCAAAAAACTTACGCTCATACTCGATCATTGACAAAGTGTACTGCTTGAGATTATGAAACTCATCTACCCTTTGTAGTTTCCATTCCTCTGGTAGGAATTGTTCATGAAAAATCTCTAAGAATAGTTCTCATGTGACACTGCTCATATCGATTCCCAGCTTCTTCTCCTCAATCGTCCACCAAGTGGCCCCAAAATTCTCTAAATTAGTGATCACAAATCTTGCCTTAACATTGCTGTCAAAATCTTGCATGGAAAAAATCCTATCGAGGGAAATCAGCCACTGCTCAGCCACATAACCAGAACCTTGCCCATTGAAAGGCTTGACCTTGGATCTTGAAAGATCCTTCATCTGAGTAGACACAATGGACCTCTGATGATCCTTCCAAGGACTTCTAGATTTGGGTCTATGCTCTTGTTCTGTCTAATGCACTTTAGGTTGTTCTTGAACATGAGGTAAACGTTCTAGAATAGTCTGCATCATCTGTCTTAGACTAACCTCATCAAACTCAGCTTGGTCCTCTCTACAACTCTCTTCTTGCTGCCTATTAGAGTGCTCTTCCTTGCTCTCTACATGAGCCGATCCCTCATGGGAAGACTCATGGGCACTAACAGCTCTGCCACAACCATGGCCTCTTCCTTGGCCTCTACCATGACCTCTAACAGAAGACCTGATCCTAGACACCATCCTAGTTTCAAGTTGAAGAAACACACTTTATAGTTCAAAGTTCTAGTTGTTCCAAAATACCCAGATCTCCCAATGTAGAAACTCGAGCTCTGATACCAAATGTGACGCCCTGCCAAGGGATCCAAACAATTAACCTAGAGTTTCACTAAGTTTGGTAACATTTTTTATTTTCTTTTACATGAAAGTAAATACCATACATAACTTATTCACAATAACGGAAGCAATAGCAATGTCCATTTGAAAATAATCATAACATACATAACAGATTACATTCTTTAAAGATCCCTTAACATTGAATTAAATACAAGAATCCATCTAGTACAACATCCATATGATGTAATAATGATAAGTCCAATGTTTAAACATTACATTTCCAAATGCTCAATCATCCTCTATACATGTCACAGGGTATGACAAGCTCAAAGAATATACATAAGTAGAATAAGGTACATCATCAAAGTAGAGATAATCACATGATACATCATCATAGAAGATATATACATCCATCATAAAGATAAAAAAAAATAAACTAAGTGCACGGTTCCTCCCAACCGTTAATAGCATCATTAGACCATCGTGGGCCCTAGCCATCCCTCCTTGTGTAACATCCCAAATTACCAAAAAGATCATCAGTATTAACATAGTAGGAATGTCACTCCTAACATATACAACATCATATGTAGAAAGTAATCTAACATGCAAATATAAGCATAAGATAACATCATCTAACATATGCTAAACATCAATGAAAGGATACTTATCCACCATCACGAAGGACGCATCAGCCATGATGTCTCAATGAATCTCAAAATGATAAGAGTGGAAAATACACTACCACTCGACCGCGTGATACCTAAGTGGTCCACTCCCACCGTGCTAAGGAGATAATCTCAAATCCCAAACAAGTTGTCAAAATCTCATAGCATAAATCTCTATAGTTCAGGAATCCTAAAAGTATACTAACTCAAAGGTTCCAATCACAAACTGACATCTAATCCCAGAGGCACACAATGACATGTAGGAACCTACTATGCAGGCGGGAAAGTGTCATCGCATTTATCATGTACAAGTTACCCTGGTAGTTAGCTAAACTCCACAGGTCCATACTGATCTAATGTGGCCACTAGTATCCTCTCATACTAACAAGGCATACTATGGAATGCAAGGTCGCAACCATGCGTCTCAATACTCCCATCCTAGCCTATACAAGTGCTCAAGGCATGGGCGAGAACAAAACACTTATCTTTTTAGGTTCATTTAGTTAGTATTAGGTGTGAATGTTATCACTTATTAATCCAACTTACAATGAGTTACCTTGGCAGCCTCTTAGGGCCCCGACCCCCATTGCAAGCCATTTCTCGACACTACATGCAGATATCCTACCCTAATGCTCATGGACTCATAAATCTCAAAATTACAAAAGATAATCCATAATAAAATCATCAAATATGCATAAAAGCATCAAATCTCCATGAGCAAACATTCATAGAAAATCATGAACACAACAGCTCTCTATTGGCAATTGAAGTATCATTGATAATCAAAAGTATCCAATGGTTCTCAATAACCAAAATATATCTCAATCATACTGATCAAAGACTCCAAAAATGGTTGAGTCAAACATGTCACTACATGAAATCATCAAGAATAAATCCACATCTCAATCCCATCATGGCGACTAGAAAATAATCAAGGATAACTGATCGATGACCAAAAATAATGGTTAAGTCAGGTGTCTCATAAATAAGAACCTCAACTATAACAATCAGTATTACAACCAATACATAGAGCATTCCATCACATAACCATGGTTGGGTTTATAAAGATCAAGATTAAAACATCATCATGACATCACAATCACATAACTCCCAAGCCTTTGGTAGATGTCCTATAACTGGTCAACACTAGTCAACCCAAAACCCAAAACAATAGCATAAAGAATACACAATGTAAACACATGTTTTGGTTTTGTTAAGTTTTCAATTTCAAATGCAAAAGTCTCGATTAACGTTTCTCAAACTATATCAAGTGGAGAAATTTTACGTTTTACCTAACCCATGTATTTGTTTGATAGATAAAAAGTTCTTCCAGTAGACTCAATTTTCTAATTGATCTAATAATATTTTATTTATATAAACTTTGTTTGAAGATTGACATTTCCTATGAGCAAAACTTCGATTATTTATTCTAATAATTAATCTTAATTAAAACTAAGTTTAATTAAATTAATTAATAATATCTCTTCATAATTGACAAGCTTAATAGCAATATTTTAAATCATTAAAAAGAGTGACCCATTAATTGAGAACTTTATAATAATTATTTATAATTAATTATATATACATATATACTTTTATACATATATATATATATATATATAAATATATATATATATATACATACATACATAAATATATATATATATTTAATAGCATTTAATAATTAATAACATTTTAGCATTTAAAACAAAATCAAAACTCAAATCGCATATGAAATAACATTGTGGATTAAACCTTGTATAATTTGAAACCCACATATGACTCAATGCGATTTAAAATTGCGTGGCTATTTAAAGTACCGCATCGTAGGTACACTGCAGATTCCAGGTACACCGCGGTCATAGGTACCATGCGATCTTGCAGGCCTGCAATGGGTGGGGTATATGATACCCGCCCAACATTTACATGTATATCTTTTTAAAACATTTTCAATGTAATGTTTTCTTTTTATAACATTTTTTTGAAATGAATTTGAAATCACAAATCCGTTGTTATGAGTATTACTGCTATAACTCACTCGGCTTCCAATTAATTATATATATGTGTGTGTGTGTGTGTGTGTGTGTGTGTGTGTGTGTGTGTGTGTGTGTGTGTGTATACAAATATACGCAAGGTTTTATACAGTATAAATTTATATACGAATATACAGATCTGAACTATATATATATATATATTTTCACAAAGAATATATATATATATATAAGTTTCCTACAATTATTTACTCTCTAAATTTTCTCTGTAATTTTTTTTTTCCAATGAATTTGGCTACAATTCAACCCTAGCCCCGTATTTTTTTTCAAATCTATGCATGTAATATTCTCAAATAAATTAACTACCCAATAGAGAATGTATACAATAACAATAGGAAATTCCTCAGAAGACATATAGAAGACATGAAGAAGACAGGGAAATGAAAGATGCCGAAATAGCATAAATAAAATCACAAGAATCTACCCGAATTTTGATGCTAAAGCACTCTTCTTCAGAAATCCTGCTGAGCAAGCTCCCTTCTTTAGAACTCTCAAATCCTCCAATGCTCTAGTTGCACTCCAAACACTATCTCTAAGCTTCTAGGAATGCCTGAATATAAAGAGCTCTCAGGAAACCTCTAGAATGCTTCTTGAAATAGCTGGAAGGTGTCACCAACTAAGCATGGGTCTTTTTCAACCTTTTTGATGAGTCATAGAGTTGTAGACACCTTGTGCTTAATTGATGCACTAACCCCCGTGTTGTTGACACATGTTAATTCCCATGCAATTTTATAACTCCAATTTACTTTTTAAATAATTTCTATTTAAATTTTATAACTTTCATTTTAATTTTTATAACTTTTATTATTATTATTTTATTTATTACTTTATTATTATTTTATAATTATTATTAATTTTAATTTCTAGTTTTCTTTTATTTAATTCCTTTCCTCAATAATTCACATTTAATTAATCACAATCAAAATATCAAAGATCATGATATTTTATTAATTTTCTCAAATAAATAATTTATTAATTAAATCTATTTATTAAGACTTAATTAATGGAAAATTCACCATAGACCTCCAAGATAAAATATGAAAACCCATCATAGAACAAATCATACAAAATCAATCTAAAGGGTTAAAAATCATGAAATATGTCATCCGACACATTCAGTGGGTATTCAACTCTGATACTTGTACTAACTCACTAGGACAAATGGTTTTTAGGTTTGGGATTCGAACTTGAGAATTTATCTCCCTTCTCTTATCATTGAGATAGTATAATATGGTATGCTCATCCTGGCAATTCAGGGAAGTCGATACCCAGTACCTGCAACCTATAGAAAAACCATGCATGTACATACAATATATAATGCTAAGCTAAACAGACAATGGCAGGAAGTGGTGCATCGTGTAGATCCTAACTAAGAAGGTGACTATGACTCCCTTCATTAACCACATCAAAAATGCCATACAATAAGAAAACACGCACACCATACACATGCAAGTATGGGGTAAGGAACCATAATAAAACACATGAGATAATAAACCATCTAACTAATCATCGTTAATAACTGAAAACAATGTAATCATCATCATACATACATGAAATGTAAAGTCTAAATGATCTCATCATATATCAATTGAATCCATATCATAATATCTGATAGTGTCAAAACAACACCACTAAACCATCAACATAAAACTAATCTACATAGTCTGATAATAATAGCAATAATAAATCTAGAAAAGATGTGAACGAGGGTAGGCACTACATTGAAGCTAAAGTAACTTTGCAGCCACTTCAAGTTCATGTTCATAAGGAGGTGTCGAAGGTCAGAAGAGTAACTCACTCAAGTACTAAGAAAGCAATGCCAAGAAAAGGAAAAGACACAGTGATGGTCAATTCTATATCCTACCAAAATAAAATCAAATCTAGAGTAGTCTCGTAGTTCTCCCATGGCCAATAATATATCAGATCCTCAAAAGTTACCTAAAAGTGTTGGTACTCAATCAATACCCTCGCCTTAACTAAGGTTTCTCCCATGGTGGGAAAAGACCATGGCACATCCAAGTGGCTAGAGACTTCCATTAAGAATAAAAAAGCATGGTGCCCCTACCGATGCCTATTGATGACCTAATTAGCAAGTGCCTAGGAAAGTCTTCAAAAACCAAGAAGGCTAGAATTGAATCCAGGATAAATTTTGATAAAAGTTTAGGGCACTAGTCAGTTGAGATTACTGAGCCTCCAAAAGGAAGGTCACATGGGGATGTCACTCCTCAAGATTATCAAGTATTAAGGATTGATCTTGGAAAGGGGAGTTGTGCAGTGGAAATGAAAATTTTTGAAGCTTCAAACAAGAACATTGTAGATAGAGTCTAGAAAGATGCTCAAGATAAGAAAGATTAAAAGAAGCAATGAGGATCATGGCACAATACATCAACGCTATCCTACATCTAGAATCTAAGCATCTAAATGAGACATCTACAATTAAGAATGTTTCTTCTTTGGTCAATAAACAATTTCTCTATAATTTGTAAAAATGTAAAGCAGTTGCAAGGACATCTGAAGAATGTTTGCAATATGTCTTGATTGAAATTGTGAAATAGATAAGTCTTTTGGACAAGGCTTCAAAGGAAACTGCTACCATCATCAAAAAGATGGAGTCCAATAATGAAGGCTTTGAAAAGGAAAGAAACAATTGGGTAAAATTGGTGCTCTTGATAGAGAAAATTCAAAGATTTGGATTGCAAAGGTTCCAAGTTGAATACCCTATGGCTGGCTTGGATAATAAAACTTTGTATGTGATTAAAGATTGTATCAAATGGTGGAATGAGGCACTTTTCCAGGTAGTAAGTAAGATCAAAGTAATATTGGATGGTCTTAAGCTTGTCAATGAAATAATCTAAGGTGGTTTAAGGTGGTTTAACAAGCATTGTGTAGGTAAGGAAAATGACTCAGTAGCTGCAGTGGAAGAATTGATAAATGAAGTCCAAAATAAGTTTCAAGAAATTCAAGGGAAGAAATGCCATGTAGATAGGATTTTTCAAATGTCACTCATACTGAAGCTATCTTGATAATAAACCTAAAACATTTGGAGATGCATGAAGAGAAGGTATCAGAACTGAAGAGAGAAAAGGAAGTTTGGAAGCAGAGAATTACATACATCAACTTACCTGATCAGTCAGTTATCTCTATATTTACCACTACTTACAAGTCATGGAAGACTACAAGAATCATGACTAGTGCAAACAGTTCTTCCTAACATGGCATGTGTTCATTGGGTAACTACTTTTTGTTTCCTTCTATTTATTTCTTTTAATGCATTTCAATTAACATAGTTGTGTTAACTAAGAGACAATTTACTCCTCAAGGGGTAATTTTGGATAGTTATCCAACCCTATGCCATATAAATATGTAATAGATAATATCTAATAGCACCCATCTCTCTATAGACTAAGATAGAAATACTTTTGTTTTAATATTCTGCACTTTGAATTTTGAATAGAATATTTCCTAGATTAGTAGCAAGTTGAAGTAAAATTCAATAGTTTTACATGTTGAAGCTTTTTGAAGTAGATACTATTGTCTTCTTTATGATATTTAATATTCATGAGGGTGTATGTTATATGTGGAAGTGAAGTTATATTTGTTGTGTAGTCTATAATTATTTGTTGTAAATCTTGAAGGTTGTGGGAGGTGGAATCTATATTATTTCATTATCTATCCTTTATTTTAACATTCAATCATGTGGATGATGTTGATTGTTAAAATCAAATGGTTTTTTAGTATTTGCATTTATCTTATATTTGTGAGATAACTTAAAGCTTTTAAGTATTTTTAGTAAAATACTCATTGGGAAGATTTTCCCTCAATAGAGGATTTAATGATTATCTTTTCATGAAAGGTTAGCTACACCTTGTATAACATAAAGAAAATCTCAAGCACAAAATTCCTTATCTATAATTAGGAATTCAATTTGTTAGTCTCCAAGTATCTTCATTATTAAAATTGTCAAAATCTTGGAAAAAAGAATTTACTAACATTATTGGTACATGAAAAATTCAAGGTAAATGAATATCTAAAAGTATTCTTCTCTAGAGATACAAAAACTATCCTAGCTCCTAAACCTTCCTGAGAACTTTCCCCATCAAAGTACATAGCCCACAAAATACATGAATCCATGTAGGACTCTACATCTTATGCATTTATTGGTGGGAGCTTCTCAACTTCTTGAATAATCAATTATTCTCTGGATGTATTTACATCACTGTTTAAGAAACAAGTAGAATCCTTATCAATATTATCCCCAAAAATATAGTCAACCCTTACTTCCCCATCAACCCTTGCTTCCTCATCAACCCTAATAGCCTTGTCACCTATATGAAAAATGGAATAGGACAAGTCACATTGTAGGCTACCTCCCATTGTAGAACTCCACTTTCTAGAGAGTAACATTCCACAGTGAGGAGGAATATTTGTTAGAAACAATAGTCCATCGAGATAATTAAGAGGGGGGGTGAATTAGTTATCCAATAATTAAAACATTTGTCTTCTTTAAACAAAATTTACCATTCAATCAAAGTAAACAACAACCTTAATATGATTCACATAGACAATTACTCTAGATATGTTAACTAGGAAAACCCTTGATCAGAGGGAAAACCTTTGTGGGAATGATGCCTAGAAGATGACGTACTAATATAAATATTACTTGTCAAAGGATGGACCCTATTAGGATTCTATTACAACATTTAGCACATATGAGTCCCTGTTAGGAGTTGTCCCAACCCTGTTAAGAGTTGTAGTACAATGTATGCAAGATGAGCCCACTACCCAAACATGCAATTTCAACTATAAGAAAATCTCACTACTCAAACATACAATTTACTATTATGTTCTTCTTTCCTTTTTTCTGTCAAATGAACCAATCAACCTTGAATCCAAATATCAAACCTTGGATCACTCAGAAAAACTTCGGCAATGAAGTTTCCTTCACTTTTACTCTGCTATGCTCAAATTTGAATTGTGTTCTCTCTACTACTTATAATTACTTCTTTATGTCATACTTCCATTCTATATAATAAAGGAAAATTTCCTTCTTTTATACTAAGTTCATAAAACAATTCCCTAAGTCAGATGTTAGACCTTCTCAATTGATCATTATATGACCACATTAAGAACATGTTACACTTAGTGATATCATTAATCTTTTTCCTTGCAACTTGAATATTTTTTCGTACACATAAGATTATGATGAGAAAACTTAGTTGTGTCACCACCAACATGTATTCTTTACATCCTCAACCTCAATTCTCAGAATAACAACTTTTCTAAGAGATATAAGAAGTTTACTTAAACATGCCTCTATAAACTCTATCTCAAAACAAACATCACCAAAACTTACATAAATTATTCTAGACTTATCATTTCTTCATCTAACATTGACTAAATGTACTAGATACTCTAAAGTATCTCCCATAACCTTAGATAGTGAGAATACTCAACTAGTCATCTGTATCAACTTGATCTTTTCACTATTCTTCTGTCAAATACCACAAAAAATTGCTATATTTACATCAATGAAAAACTCAATCATAAATGTAACATATCATCATAGTAGCATATCTATAATACTTCCCAATAAGAATATCATCAGCATTCATGCTTCCAATAATCCCCCCCTTTTTCATTGATGGCAACATAGATGAAAAAACATCTAGTTTCAAGAATATTAACAAAATATTTTTCATCTTTCTTTTCAAATCCTCTTCATCAATAATCCTTCCCCATTAATATACCTCAATGTGCTTTCTATCAAACTATCATTCCATGTTGTACTTCTTTCTTGTCTTTACTTTCTTCCCATGATGCTCTTCCTCAAGATCTTCTCATGATGTTTTTAATGCCAAACTTCTCCCCCATTGACATCAATGTCAAAGGTTTCAACAATCATCAAACTTAGCAACAATTGATTCTTACTAGCTCAAGTTTCCAAAGATACTATTCAAAAGAACATCCAACAAGAGTCCTAGATGACTCTATCCATCATAAATACTTTCCCATATAGGAAGCATCAACATTTAGTCTAGACAATAATGGTGCTCTATTACACTAAACCGATGCACTCTTGCATCATTTACTTTGATGTAGGAAGGGACATAACCCCTAACATACCTCAAAAATACTCCAAAGTCTCTTTAGGAAGAGGCTTAGTGAATATATCTGTAATCTCCTCTTTAGTGCTCACATAATCCAATCTAATTTCCTTTTGTGCAACTTTCTCTCTCAACATGTGATACTTAATAGAAATGTTCTTAGTCCTCAAATGCAACACTGAATTCTTAGACATATTTATTGTGCTTGTATTGTCACTATGTATGACAATAGGTTCATTGATTTCTATCCTTATATCCTTTAGCATTTGCTTCATTCAAACAACTTAATTGCAATTATTTTCTTCTTTAATATATTCTTCTTTCACTATACTTTGTGATTTACAATCCTACTTCTTGCTTAACCAAGAAAGAATGCTCCACCAATGGTGCTCTTTCTATCATCCATACTGCCTACCTAATTAGCATTAGTATAGGCACATAAAGTGAAATCATTAGATCTATCATACCACAATCCAAACTTAGATGTTCCTTTTAGATATCTAAATATCCTTTTGATTGTTGCATAGTGTGCTTCTTTGGATCAGCTTGTAGTCTCAAAACAATTCAACCTACATTTGCTACATTTGGCCTTGTGTGAGTCAGATATTTCAATCCTCTAATCATAGATATGTACTTCTACTCAACAGTAGGTGGCTCATCCTTTGTAGATAACTTGTGTCTAGTTACCATAGGTGTTCTAATAGGTTTACATGTTTCCAAACCATATATTTTTAGTAAATCCTTCAAATACTTATTCTAAGAAATAAAGATTCCTTCTTTATTTTGTACAATATGTAATCCTAGAAAATATTTCATTTCTCCTATCATACTCATCTCAAATTCTTTCTTCATCTCTTTAGCAAACTTTTCACTTTCATCATCATTTCCTCCAAATATGATATCATCAAAAAATATTAACAAAATCATCAAACCATCATCAATTTCTTTCCAATATAGATTATTGTCTTCCATACCTATTCTATATATAAGCTTTGTCAAATTCTTGTCCAACCTTGCATACTAGGTTCTAGGTGCTTGCTTCAATCCATGCAATGCTTTCTTCAGTTTACATACTTTGTCCTTGTCATCTGTAAAAGGATAACCTTTAGAATACTCATTATACACTTCTTCTTCAAGTTCCCCATTCAAAAATGCTGACTTGAAGTCCATCTAATACACTTTGAATTTATTTTTTTTTCCATAGGCTAAGAATAATCTTATTGCTTCTAATCTAGCCACTAGAGCATAGGTCTCATCATAGTCTATTGCTTCTTTTTGTGAGTAACCTTTACATACCAATCTTTCCTTATTCCTTACAACTTCACCTTGTCTATTCATTTTGTTCCTGAATATCCATTCAGTTCCTATCACATTCTTGTCTGTTAGTCTAGGGACCAATTCCCATGTCTCATTCTTTACTATATGATCTAATTCCTCTTCATAGCTTGTTTCCAATAATCATCTTTGCATGTTTCATCTGCATTCTTATGTTCAACTTGAGATATAAAACATAGTTCTTCATTGACTTTACTCCTTGTCATCACACATTTATCTCTACTTTCGATGATCTTCTTAGATGGGTGATTCTTTAGGATTTTCTATCTAAATCTTGGCTCTATAGAAGGTTTCAAGCTTTGTTCCTGTTGGGACAAAAAATTGAATGCTTCATTTGTTAGTCCCATTTCAAAATTTTGAGAAATTAAGCCTTACAAATGCTTTTAAATGCATGTGTACCTGGCTATCACTCTGAGCCCTAAGAGGTGTTTAATGTTTCTAACACCTTTCATTCAGCATGTCTAAGTGTTCTATGATGATAATTTGTCATTCTAAACCATTTAGTGAAGTCTCATTTTGAGCAAATGTCAAATTTGCACTTTACCCTTAGTGTCAGACAGCAATAGAAGGCCATGTTTGCACCTGAATATCTCGCACCTAGAAATATGTCATGACTTGCCACTTTGGGAATATCTAGTGTTTGTACCTAAGAACCTATGTTTTAGATTTTGAGTCGTTTCAAATTTGTTTGACTAAGTTTTGAATCCCTCAAAGTTGGTCAGTTACTATTTTCATGCTTATGAACTTTGCACACATGTTTGGGAAGCCCTATTTGACCTATAATAACTTTTGACCAGTTGATCTAAATGCTAAAATTCCTTTTGCATTGCATTATAGATGTTAAAGACTTATCATGTTTCAAGTTTTGGCTCTTGATAAATCTGTTTGATCATTTTTCAAATGCAATTCCAAATGGAATTTCTAAAATTTTACTGGTGTCATTATTTGCAAATTGATTGGAACCCTTGTTCATGACATCATATCTCCTAGTCCATGATAGGTCAAGTCAAATGGTTTATTCCCCTGTATTCTATATTGAAAATACTTCTAGTGTGTCAATTTGTAAGTCTTGACGAATCCATATGCACACTTTTCCAGGTCCTTTCCGTTTGCAAAAATTGCTTTTCAGTTAGTGTTCCTAGTTGCAAAATTCCAAGTAGTCCACTTTGAATGTCCACCATTTGCGTCTTGTGATTCATCATGAGCTCAAATCACATATTCATACTATCCTCATGACAAACAACCAATGTCCCAATTTTCATCTTCCGAAGTACCCATCTGCCCAATTTTTGAAGCCAAATCCGAACCCAATTTATGGTATTCTGACATGTTTTGGTGCAGGTAATTCTAAAGGGGCGACTTTGATGGTCAATATCTTTTGACCCTAAATTTTTCATGAGACAAGATTCGACAAGGTAGAGAAATTTGAAATGAAGAATCAATGTGCCAAGTTTCAGGACCTGATCAAAGGTTTGAGTTAATTTTCAAAGGCACTCAACAGACTTCCTAACATGAAATTGACAGTTTTCATAGAAAGGTGAAAGTGAGTTTTAAAAAAGTTGAATCAATGATGTAAATCGATTTCAGTCGTTGTTGGGTGATTAGTGGCTAAATTTAAAGTTCAGCTGTTTAGAAATAGAAATTTTTTTAGCAAGATCCACATTGGGGCCCGACTAATTCCATCAAGTAGAGTAATACAAAGTAGAGATGAACCCATGCAATTCATACTATTGATCATTTTAATATGATATTGGGTATTAATTTTGAATACAAATTCTAAGTTGTTGTCTTTACTAAGAAAGATGTTTTCTTCCTTTCTCATCCATATACTGCCCAGTATAGCTGCATAACAAAAAAAAAAAGAATATAAATTGACACTGTTGTTCAATAGTGTGGAATCATCTCAATATCTTGGCATTGGCAAATAGATGGTCATGTAGAGAATCATGTTTACATGCTAGTGAAATTCATTATGAGAAACATGTGTTGTGTGAAGGTATGCTTGGGGACCTATTTTGTTGTTCTAGAGTTCAATGATGAGAGTCTACTCGACCAAGTTTATATTGTTGTTCAAAACAACATGGCTTTGCAGTTCAAAGGTATCTGCAGGTCCAAAGAATTTTGTATCAGATATTGAGGAGGGGAACATTTTTATTATCTTATTCTAAATATTTTATTGGCCCAAATTCATTAAATTTCTTCATGCTTAAATCTTGGTGTGAACTTTAATGAGCTTTAATGAGTAGTTTTCAGAGGCATCCATTTTCTTCACTCTCCTGCAACCATTTGATCGTTGCCCATGTTGGCAAGCTGAATAGCATTGATATGTGAAAATGGTGAACATAATATGGTGTAGTTGTTACTAAACCATACCCAGTGATACCAATAGAACCAAGAGTGATATGTGACCATCCATATTGGATAGAAGAATTATTTTAATTTTTACTGGCTTTCAAATGGTACAAGGTGGCATTGATATATAATGGGTGCAAGATACATGGAGAGAGTTGTTGAATATAAAGAAAACTAGTAGAACACACACTTGAGGGAGGGAGCTGACTGAAGGCTAAAGGAAGATTTTAGTGCCAAGATAAGACAAAGAAGAGGCATCCAAAATAGAAAGAAGGATGTGACGCCATTGGAGCATGAACAGGGGAATTAAAGCGTTGAGAAAAAAAAAAGAGCATATTAAAATAAACAGCCAACGCTCCATTAAAACCTCCACAGAGCATGTCAGAGAGGGAGCTATAGATCAAGGCAATTATTAGAAGGAGAAGAAATGATTTTAATGCTATTTATAGAGGTAGGAACCCATGCAACTAAAAGGAGTAGACATGTTAAAAGAGGAACTCACCAAGAGGTGAAAGACAAAGCTACCTGCGTGTAACAGAGAGTACTTCATGCTGAAGCAAGCCACCATCAAAGTAGCTGCAGGGGTCTTCATGCATCCAAAAGGAGACACCAAAGCAATGAAGGCCCTGCACCATTAGAAGACCTTTTTATTAAAAAAAAATGAAAGCCACCAATTTAAAAGGGCCCCCACTCCATGAAGGAGGGAATCATACAAACAAAAAGGAAAGCAGTCAAAGCAATACCCACGTTTCAGCAACAAGGAGGAATTTGCTGAAAATGAAGATGGAGCCACATTTTTAAGGAAACAACAGTTTTATTAAAGAGAAGAAACATTGCCAAGCACACAACAAACAAAAGAACCCATAGATTTAATGTAGGAAGGGACATAGAAAACTAAAAATCATGCCAAAGGTAGAGGCAAAGGAAAAAGTTCCGAATAGAAAACATAGGGGTCAGTCGTGACCATGGAGATGTTCACCCAAAAGTCCAAAAGCATATATAAGAAGAAATGAATAGTGTTAGCTGCCTGTTAATAGGAAAAACACATTATCCCACATTTCCTATGGGAGGGGACTCCTAAGACTTTAAATATTATTCATTGCACTTGTCTTGGTGTCTTGACGACACGGCCTTGTGAGGCAGCAATCCATGGTGGAGGCCCTATACCTGTGGAGGTGATGTTAGCATAGGCAAAGAAAAATTTTGACCAAACGTAGGGATGATGATGTGGCGATGAGGGTCGAGATGTCGACACGTGTCACGATTCGACGGCTAGTGCTTCCCTGCAAAAAGAAGTTGTGCAATCGCTAAAAAATGCAGGAATGCAAATTTTTTCCAGGTGGCACGGGCCCACCCAATGATGATGTGGCACTAGATTTGAGAGGTCAACCAATCATGGAGCACCACATGGCATAGGTCAAATGAAGGGTTGACCACAAAGTGGAAGGATAGAGGAAAAATGTGAAGAGTTAAAAAAGAAATATTTTAATCATTTTTTTAATTTTAGTTGCACGTCAAAGTTTTAAGTTCCAAAAGGGGATTTTATTCTAAAGTTTTGACTTTAGAAAATTTTAAAATTTTCCAAGAAATTTGAAATCCAAATGTGTGATATTTCTACCAGAGGAGACTATTTTCAAATGGACTTTCAGTGGGTTTCTAGAAGCTAAAATAGGCGATGTTATATATTGTCAGAATCAGGAAAAGATGAGCTATCCATTTTTGGAGTCAATTTTTGCATAGGTAGCAATGTGTTTGAGCTATACCAAGTTTTCTCCCAAGTTCCTAGATTGTAACCAATTTCAAGTATTAGAGTTCAAAATTGTTTTCTAGCATGGAAATGACCTAGATATGCATAAAAGATAGTAAAATACAGTTGGGTTCAAATGGAACTAATTTCAAATCAGTTAAAATTTGATTCCTTCGGCATTTCATGAAGATATCAAATATTTTAGTAAATCAAAAGGCTTTCATCATTTGAAAAGAGATATTTTCCAATCAGTTAGAGTGTAATGATGAAACAGAAAATCAAATCAGATGGGTAAAAAGATGAAAGAGGTTTTCAGTTGCACAAGATTGAATTCCCAGTGGACAGATGTTGGTTTCAATTTCAATCTGGGAATTCATCTCCTTGCTATATTATTCTTTCTTTCTTCCATTTGAAGGGTTCTAATTTTTTTGTGACTGAGAGACCATTCATGGTTCCAATCTTTTGGAGAAAAATTTGCACATTACTATGATACCAAGGTTTTGGATCCAGTTCTGGTTGCATTTCCATGACTATGACACCATTTTCTTTAGCATTTTTCTCTCATTTGAACAAAAAGTGTAAAGATAATACAAATAGTTCTGATATGTTAGCTTGTTTCATGTTTTGATTTCATGCATTTGGTTGTATTATTTCAAGGAAATGAATACATATGAGCAGCATTTCACTAGTTTCATTCTGGTTCTTGTCTCCTGTCTCAATAATCTATAATATTATGTGGTCTTGGAACAAAGAGCTGAGATCCATTTGTTTCCCCTTTAGGTTGTATGTTTGATATATTTTGTTGTTGGAACAAAGTGCCAAGTAATGCTTGATGTGTTTGACAGGGTTACTGGTTATGTTGAGAAGGATATTTTGTGAGAATGAGATCAAAATGAACACTGATGTTTGAATCACAAGGTGACTAGATAGATCTGATGTCTAGGTATACAGAATATATCCTGATGTCACAGATGTATGTTTTCAATTCATGGAATTACCCAATGGATTAGGCACTTATCATGTGTAGGATCAATTTGTTCTCATTGCTGCATGTTTGAGGATTTGTTGAACATCAACATCATTAATCAAACAATTTTTCCCTTTCATGTTGAAGAGCTATAATAGAATGCCCCCACTCAGGTTATGAGGTTCCTAGATATGCATTTAGCTACTGTAGATTGATGTTATTTCATGTGCTACTAGGGGATATAAGGATTTTTATCTACTTCATATTAGATTTAGTGTATGCTTTGATAATTGGTACCATATAAAGAATCTATAGGTCCACCCGCCTAGGTTTTGTAGAGCCTGAAGTAGAAGAAGGGTCATGCCTTATAGTTGGCCTGGTGTCTAAATGGGGATGTTGAAAATGGGAGTTAGCTACCTCTAGATGTGTTTTGTTCTCATTAGGGTAATTGAAAACTAGTACCATTTTTCAAACACCAATAGTTCCTACCTTAGCTCTCCTTAATTTTGCAAATCATTGTTATTATTAAGAAATACTTCATCATTCTTTGTCTTAGTAACAAAATCATCATCTAAATTATAATAATCCATTCTCCCTTATATCCTAAATTTCTCATCAATTCTCACATTTTCACTTTCCATAACTATTTCCTCTATTACTTTCTCTTTATTAACCAATCTAGACTCCTCAGCATAGTCTTTCAAGGATCTTTCCATACTTTCTCTAAATTCTTCAACTTTATTAGAAAGTAGATTCTTTCTAGTTTTTCTCAATCTCTTAGGAAATCTACTTAAAAAATGACCAAATTCTTTACATGTCCAACAAAAAAAAAAATTCTTACCTCCTTTTTATCTTCTTACCAAAAGGGCTAGTCCTTCAATCTTTCTATCCTCCTCAGATCTGTTGCTGCTAGCAAAATCTCCTCTAGCACTTGTGCTCCTTGATAAACTAGGTCAAATATTCAAGGCACTGAAAGCTATCTCTATTCCGGTCAATTCTCCAAACTGTATAAGCTCATTCTCAACTATTTTAAGTCTTCCAAGCAATGTCTCCTTTGTGAAATCTTTAGTGAAAAATATCAACAACTGTATCACTTGAAGTACTGAGTTAAATGGTGGTCTTTGAGTCTTTAATATCTTCCATATAACCTCATCATCTTCTTTGCTTCCTCCTTGAGATTTAATACATATAGTAATGTCTAGTATTTTTCCTACATAGGTTCTTATATATTCATCTTCCATCATTTTAGCATCTTGAAATGCATAAATCCAACTTTTAAGCCTCAACTTCTTAGAATGTGCATCACCTTCAAAACTAGTTTCCAAAGCTTTACAAATCAAATGTGAAGTAACAAGTGATTTTACTTGATTGTATTCAATTTTAGGAAGTGCAGTTAATAGTGTTTCTCTCACTCTAATATCACACATAAAAATATCTCTTTCATCATCAGTACAATTTTCCAAATCCTTTTCAGCCATGATTGTCTTTGCTGATTTTGTTAAGATCCAATAACCCAGACCCATACATAGTAGATGTGTCTTCATCTTTTCATTCTAGCTATCATAATATGTTCCATCAAACTTTAGACTATCTTTCCTAAACATGCTCACCACGGATCTCCCAAAGTTGTTAAACTTTATCCTCAAGGACCTAATGCTTTGATGCCAATTATTAGAAACAATAGTCCACCAAGATAACTCGGGGGGGTGTGTGAATTAGTTATCCAACAATTAAAACATTTATCTTCTTTAAACAAACTTTTTCATTCAACCAAAGTAAAAAACAACCATAATATGATGCACATAGACAATTACACTAGATATGTTAACTAGGAAAACCCTTGATTAGAGGGAAAACCTTAGTGGAAATGATGCCCACAAGATGATGTACTAATATAAATATTGCTTGTCAGAGGATGGACTCTTTTAGGAGTCTGTTACAACATTCAGTACATATGAGTCCCTATTAGGAGACTTTGAATCCCATTTAGGAGTTGTAGTACAATGTATGCAACATGAGCCCACTGCCCAAACATGCAATTTCAACTACAAGAAGAGCTCATTGATCAAACATGCAATTTACTATTATGTTCTTCTTTCCTTTGTTCTATCAAATGAACCATTCATTGTTAGACCTTGTAGACTAGGTCACAAACCTTAGATCCAAATATCAAACCTCAAATCACTCAGCAAAACCTCAACAATGAAATTTCCTTCACTTCTTCTCAACTTCAAATTCTGCTCTCTATACTTCTTATAATTACTTCTTCATGTCATAGTTCCATTCCATATGATAAAGTAAAATGTTCTTCCTTTATACCAAGTCCATAAATCAATTCCTTGAATCGACTGTTAGACCTTCTTAATTAATCAT
This sequence comes from Cupressus sempervirens, assembly GCA_028749045.1. Taxonomy (NCBI): domain Eukaryota; kingdom Viridiplantae; phylum Streptophyta; class Pinopsida; order Cupressales; family Cupressaceae; genus Cupressus; species Cupressus sempervirens. Next base: position 974,615,842 of record CM053792.1, on the reverse strand, counting down.
TATAGGACAATATTAAGAACATGTTACACTTAGCAATATCATTAATCCTCCTCCTTGCAACTTGAATATTTTTTTGTACACATAATATTATGACGAATGAACTTAGACATGTCATCATCAACATGTCTTCTTCACATCATCAACCTCAATTCTTAGAATAACAAATCTACTAAGAGATATAACAAGTTTACCATAACATTCCTTTGCAAACTCTATCTTAGAATAAACATCACCAAAACCTACATAACTTCGTCCAAACTTGTCATCTCTTCATTTGACATTGACTGTATATACTAGATACTTAAGAGTATCTCTCATAACCTTTGATTTTGAGAATACTCAACTAGTCTTTTGTACCAACTTGATCTTTCTATTGTTCTCTATTAGATAACACAAAAAATTTATATGTTGAAATCAATAAAAAACTCATTCATGAATGTAACATATCATCATAGTAACATATCTATAATACTCCCCCATAGGAATATCATCAACATTCACACTTCCAACAATATCAACTACAAGAACTAACATGGTTAATTTTACATCAAGATAAGCAGCTAGTTTGAAAGGTAAGACATTAATGGTACTTATAATAGGCACTTCTCTTGAATCCATGTACCTACACCTACCTTGTTTGGTTTCAACCTCTAACCCAATGTCTCCATGACTTCAAAAGGTATTACGGTATTAAATTCCCCTAAATCTATCATGCAATTCTTTAGGGTTCTACCTTTTATAACTAGACTGAGGAAAAAAGGATTAGTATATTGAAAATAGGCTACACATGAATTATCTAAAAAAAATTGAGAAATTTGAGACATAATACCAATATCTTCTACTACAACAAGATTTTTTTGGATGGCTTTTCGTTTAGCAATATTGTTGTAATTACCTATCCCACCCAACCATGATAATTCCTTGTTTTTATGCTCCTCTATTCTAAACAATTCAAATAAAGGAATTTTCACAATTATTTGAGATAGCATAGATATCATATCAATTGGATCACACATAGCAGGTTCCACAAGAATACCTAGAGCTAAGCTCTTTTGAACAATAGGCACTATTACTTGCTTAGTGACATCAAATTCTGGCTTCTTTTCTTGTACATTTTCCTTAACTATCTCAACTCTTTAAAATTGTAATATTTTCTTGGGCTCTTATTTCTTATTCTTATTGTCGTTGAGTTTTGTTGTCACTATAATGTCCTTCTTACTATCATACATCATCTTATGAGTGATATCTTTTATGAAAATGTCATATGGCTTACTAGTATCATTGTTGACAATCCTATTTCTCAAATTATAATTACTATGAACTTGAGATACCATCTCTTCTATGATTGTATCAATCTCTTCTTTAGAAGGAATTATGAGATTTATATGACCAACATCTGGGGATGTAGTACATACCTTATCTTCATCACAATCTTCATTATCTAAGAATATTTGCTAATGATGCATCTGATATACATTTCTTTGATCTACAATATCACTTTCAGGCTCTTCTAGATCAAAATCCTCATAGTCATCACATATATTCACCATATTGTAACTTACATCATCATCCTCCTTTTCTTCTTCTCCCTCCTCATTTTTCACATTCTAATTTGTAGAAAATGATTGGGCTATTGCGCAATAATCTAAGGAATGAGGTAATTGTCATATGATACACCATGGTACATCATCTATCATATTGACAAAGTTTCTTTGCAAAGGGTTAGGTGTACCTTTATCCTTTGTATTTTTGGCTTGCTTGGAGATAAGCTTGCCATCTTTCCACTGAGTAGTGTATGGGTAATTCTACATTTTTGGCTGCCTATTGAAATTATTATTCTTGTTTATTGGAATTTTCTCACCAGCATTAGACTTATTTGCATTAAAAGCTAGTGGATTCATCCTTTTAGGTAGATTTAATAGTTGACCCATTATGTCCACCTAAGGCTTCTTACCTATAAGATGCTTATAGCTTTCCTTTTTATTGTTGTCAAGGTTGAACAATTTGGGGTCATCTCTTCTTCCTAGCTTACTAGATGCCTTCCTATTATTTTCAATATTTACTACCATCTTGTAAGCATCCCTTAGGGTTTTGGGATATTTTCCCCTTAAATTATAAGTCATCTTTCTATCAAAAGCATTGAAATATATAGTAAGACATACATCCTCACTTATTCTAGTCTCTTGAAAGAGTTTATACATTCCTATTGAAATTTTACATTGAAGTAAAAATTATACTCATTAGGACTCTTTTTTATGTAGTTGAAATCATTGAACATGAAACCAACATTGTTGTTATCTCCACATTGTTCTTTAAATAACTTTTCCAAGTCAATATGTGAACTAATGTTGCCATCCAACAATCTTCTAAACCAATCCCTTACATCTTCAATCAATGAATGCACAAACAAATTCATAACAATAGCTTCATGCTCTACCTCAAAATCATTAAGCATGTCTACAAATATCCTCAAGTGTTCTTCACTAGTCACAACATTATTTTCTAAAAACATCACAACCTTGTCTCTAAGGTCAAAGGATGTAGGATGTTGGAAACCAAGGATACCTAAGAATGACATTTGTCTATATTTCTCCATGTATGTAGGTTTTTTTTTAAAACCAATAGTATTTTATGTGCTTTCTACATTTTTTTGTGTAGACACTCAAAAATAGTTCACATCTATGACTTCATCACTTCTTCATACTAATTTCTCCCATTTTCTCATTCTACTAAGTTTGATCTTTTGGCTAGATTGATCATATTTCATCATTTGTATCCCCTTTCACATCAATTTCATATCAACTCAAAATCATATCAAATCAACTTGGAATCACCCAAAATCAACTCGGAATCACTCAAAATCGGTCCTAATCAACCCAAAACATATCAAACATCTCAAATCAATCATCATTTATCTGCTCCTAGGCATTGTTGTGGCTTTCAGTGCCTTGGAAACCTATCAACTTATCAATATTATCAATCTGACCTTAGTACTGTCATGGCTCTCAGTGCTAGGTCAAAATATCATTCATGTCATTCAATTTTTGAAATTGTTGAGGCCTTCAATGTCAAATCATGGCATCATCAACCATTTTAATAATATTGACAATGTCCGTCAGTGTTATTATGATCGAACCTTATCAATCAATTTCAATCCTGTAGCATTTACAATGTCGATTAAATGTTACATATCAATTTATTCATGTCATGTGTCCTTGGCATGTTATCAATTTTGATCTATCAATCAATCTAACCATGGCTTTGGTCTACTTTTCATCGTCTTATTTGATATCTATCATTGTCACATTTTCATCAAAGGATACGGTCGCATTCATCTAATCAATTTGGCCAATCATCTTCTAATTTTCTCTATAGGATTAAATAACCCATAATTTAATCCTATTATTTATAATTATTCTTCCCAATTATCATCCTCATTTAATTAATTTTATTAATTAATTGATTCATTTTCTGCAAACCATGGAAATTCTTAATTTCCTAAGTTCCATTTTCCATCATTAATTCCATTTTCTACTAATTCTTATTTTGTGGAATAAGAGGATTTTTTAATTCAAATATTCCATAAAATATTCCATCATCATGGCACTTGGATGTGACACCTCGTGGATTCTCCTTTGACACTTGGCTGAGATTTTTCATAATCAAATATTATTAGCTCTTACACATGTCTCTATTTGGCTTCTTTGTCATAGATTCTTGGCTTTAAGTGGGTTGAGGTGTCTTATGATGTGTCATAGATTCTCTTCCACATTTAGCCAAGTTTGACTTGCATGCATCATAGAATCTTAATTTTGGCATATTCTGTCATATGCATCATAGGAATCTCTTGCCACATCACATGTATGTAGGTGACAAATCCAATTCCCTCACTCTGAGTGTTGATTATAAAATGAACACTCTTTCTCTCATTTTGGGTCCTTGAATCCTTGAATGCTTAAGTCTTGAGTCCTTGAGTCTTTGAATCTTTGAGTCTCTACTTCTTTGCATGTTGCATTCTCTCTCTCACATAAAATCACACTTCAAGTATTCTCATGGCATTATCCACATCATAGGCTTTGGCTTCAACCTTGTGTGCACTATAGGAAAATTGGAGCTACAATCATTTGGAGAAGAAAGAAGAACATGGGAGCTACAAAAAAAAAAGGGGGTTTCTATTGCTTTCCTAATTAGTTTAGCTTTCATGGTAGACTAGTGGGTGCTAACATATAATTATTGAGTTTTGTGATTTTCTCATATTATGTTATGCATTTTAACCCATTTTTCTGGTCCTACATTTGGTGAACCTGACGTGAACATGCATATCTAACTTGGTTTTTCTTGTTTTGTGCTTGTAGGTGCAAGGAAGGAGCTTGCTTGGAAGGGTATAACGACTATTTTCTCTTCCTTTTCACACCTAGAAAAATTAGGGGGTCTAGTAAAATGCTTATATGTTGTTGTTTCATGCATTATGTTAGCTTGCTATCCTAGGGCGCACTCTGCTCTGTTTGGGCACACTTAGGACCCCTAGGAGCAGTTTTAGGAGCCCAAAAACAACCAAAATCTCATTTTGCTATTTCCAACATACCAACTGCACCCATCTAGGCTAGCACTTAGGAGTGTAGCTTTGAAATTTTCAATTTCTAGGTCTTGGCTAGGCACCCATTTCCCCACACCCTGCACTTGACTTCCCAACTCCACCCTAAAACTACCAATTATGCCCAACTAGGTCCCAACTACATCATTGATGTAGCCTAAACTATTAGGGCACACTTGGGGATGTACAAAGCCATTTTGGCCTTCTAGAGAGCAATTTGCACTGTTGGAGCACACCTAGGTTCATAGTAAGCACATGCACCAATCAAAATCTGCATTTCAAGCTCCTATCACTCTCTAGGACATAGATTAGGTTATTTTGTGTTACTAATGATCTATTTGCAGCATGTGGCAATCATTGGATGAAGATATGATCATAACAAACTACTGATGTGTGTGCTTTGCAGGACGTTGTCGAAGACTTTGTGTGTCTTTCAAAACTATGTGTGTGTATTTCCTAGATTAGATAACATTTTGTTTAGTGCTTAAAAAGAACCTTTTTCTTTTCTGCCTAGCATGTCTACAGTGTTAGATCCCTAGGAGTTGCATTGGACATATCCTCTCCCCTCGCCATTCATGGATCTTGGGTGTAAGAGAAATCTGTGTAACTTCTATAGGAGGCCTACCTTGGACCAAGATACTCAATATTGGGTATGCCAGGGGATGACCTCAAAGTGGTAACGGGCCAAAGCCAGGTCAATGTTCTAGCCACTATATAAAATCCAATTATGATGAAAGCTATGTCGACGGTATTGCTGAGTGATAGCTCTCCTCCAGTACCCTTGTGGTGCATCAAACCTTGATTCTCAAGGTTGGGAGACCTTCTACGAAATTTTATCATTAACTTGCCAAGTGTAATGCCCTTACTAAAAACCATGTTTTAGTGTCCAAAATCCTTTCTATCCACTAGCTCAAGGGGTCACCCATGCCCGTGAAGACATCCTACATTCTTGTGGTCCTTAGTAGAGGCAATAGTCCCTTGGGAAGTCATACCCCTTGAGAAGCGGATCTTGGTAGCCCTGAGAAGTGAGTGCGCTATAAGGGGGAGCTTGTGGTGCCAAGATCCTAGGTTTTCTACTCTAGATAAGTATGGCTAAACTTCAATTCAAGTAAGAATTCAGTGGATACAGTCCTAAAAGCCTAGGTTGTGGTGTGTTTGTTAAATTTTTACAACAGCTATTCTTGTCTTAATGTGTCTTGCGTGTGTGTAAAACATAATCAAGATAAAAGCCAAACTTTTAAATTTACACCTTGGATATCATTTAAACTTTTCAAAACACCACACATTTCCAAAACATTTCAACCTTTATCAAACTTTGCAAACATTGGTTCAACACACTCAAACTTGGGAAAACATGTTGACTTGTGCTCCTAAATGTGCTTGGCAAAACGTAGATCTCACACTTGCATAGACTTCACTTTCATTCAATCTAGTATAGGCCTTATTCATGCATCATATAGACTTAATATTGCACCTTTTAGCTCTCATTTTGTATCTATTACCTTTCATATTGCATCCATTTAGGTTTAGTTTACTTTCCTTAGTTTTTGCATTCACCACCTTGCATCTTTTCATACCTATTCATCATCTTGACCACTTTATCCATCATTCTGGGTGTCCTAATCACCATTTTGAGCATCCAAACTGGCCCTAACACTATCCTCTACCATTTATCTCTTTATGACATCAATCCTGAAACCATAGCTTCCAGAATTGCCTCAGTTTCAGCCCAGCTTACCAACTGCACCCAGAAACTACCAACTGCACCCAACTGGTCCCCAACTATGTCATTGATGTAGTCTACACTATTTTGGTGCACTTGGTGGTCCTAATATCTAGTTTTAGGTTCCAGATAACATTTTGGGTCTTCAACAATGTCCTTAGGTACCTGGTTAGCTCCCCTTGCACTAGCTTGCCTAGATCTACATTCTATAGCATCTAATCATCATCACCTTCACTTAAGAAATAATTATATATGTCATATCCTTCATTTTACATCTCCCAACCCATCCTAACATCAACTCCAACATCCTGGCTTCCTGGCATGTTAGTTTGGTAACCATACCCCTCAGAATCAGCAAACATTCTTCCTAGCTTACCAACTGCACCTAGAAACTACCAATTGTGCCCAAACTAGCTCCAAGTGTGTCAATGACGTATTTGGTATTGTTAGGGCATAGTTGGAACTATTAGGGCACACTTGGCTACCTGCATGACCATTTTGGGCCTCCAAACTGTGCTTTAGGACCCCAAAATTGCATCTAGGAGCCTCTAGACCTACTTGTTCTGCACTTGACCCAAAACCACATTTTCCACCCAAAATACTCTTTTGCATCATAGGAATTGTTCATATCACATATCCACACAGCATCACCACCATTTTGAGTCCTCTAAACGTCATTTTGAACCCCCAAAACCTTTGAATTTAGTCAAAAATCTAGACAAAGTATAAGTCTTAGAGTATCTCCTAGTGTTGATGGATAATGGATCTTGATTAGTCTTTTTACCTCTTTTCTTATCATTTTCTTTTGTCAAAATCTGTCTATATCTTGATAGATTTGACCTTGTCATCTTTTATCAATTTGATCTTTTTTTCTTTTATCAGTTTTTTGGTCAAGATCCAAAGTCCTTTATCACAAGGTTAAACTCCTAGACAAAATACTTTCTAATAGGTTTTACCTAAGTTCAAAACTTTCCATATACCCTTGTCATAGCATAATCATATCCCTAGCATCCCCAAATGTCATTTTGAGTTACCCTAGTGGTATATCCCCATCATATTGCATTAATCAAAATCCTTAACATCATTTTCACTACCAAACCCTATCAAATTCTCCATCAACCAAATTGCCTTCTTGAGCATTTACCCTCATTTTGCATGTCCCAAACATCATTAAGAACCCTAGAACACCATCCTTTGCATAGTCTACCTTGCATAAACCTACCTTTAGTATCATTACCAAGTCCAAAACATAACCCTAATTGTCATTTTGCATATCTTAGAGTCATTTTCATCCCCTCTAGTCAAACTTCAAAACAACACCTTGCATTTGCATTTGCATAACATCCCTAGGACATTTTCACTTTGAAAATCAAAACCATAATTCATCTAGCATTTCCTCACTTTTTATAACATTCCTAAACACTTAAAAATCCCAAAAACACTCATATCTTTCATACCCACCACTCTAAACCACCCAAAACACTCAAAAATTCCATTGCATTTGCGCTCTTAGGTATCATGCCAACACTTACTAGGAGACAATCAGCGTAGAGACCCAAGGAACTCTATCAACCTTTTTTTTTTGAGGCACAAGCACAACCAAAACCTCATCCAAGACAAAGAAAGAGCAAGAAAATCCAACAAACCTTTGACGAAGACCAAATCGAGGCATCACAACCATTACTAGCAGACCCCTTGAACATTTATCCGCAAGATCCTATAGCTATGGCACAACAAACCTTGAAAAATACACCTACCATGAGATTTCCTCCAAACACTTCCCCCACACATGGGATGGTTCAATGGAGTCTTGACTTTGAACCTATATTCATGCCAATGCCACCAAGAGGAGGAAGTGTACCAACCTCACCTGAAGATGAACAATCACATGCATTTGAATTCAGCCAACCTGACACATCAAACATACAACAAGGTATTGTACACCTAAGTGATGACTCTAACACTGATTATGGCATCACTAATGAAGAAATGGCTAGGGCATGTCAAGACAAAAGTTTTTGCAAGAACTTCAAACGTTTGGCAGCACAAGAAATTGTCAAATTTAACCCAAACTTGGAAGGTCCTAGGTCCAAGAATCAAACCAACACAACAATTGAAAACATCCAACCCATGATAAATTTGGACTTAGACAAGGGAAAACAACCTTTGGAGTTTTCAAACACAATAATGGCACCTATGAGGTACCATCAAGAACCAACAATTGAAATCCTCCAAAGTACATTTGAACACATCAATGTTAACCCCTTGTTTGATGAAATACCACCAATCCCTAAACACCCAAAAAGGACATTAAGACTTGATTTTAGTCACATGATGCAACAACAAGATGCACCTAAAGGGACCCATGCTCTAGGGATGCCAGACATACCTTCTTTGGAGGCAAATCAGCAAAGTACACGTTTGCTTCTAACCTTACCCCATGCTACGACATCAAACACAATGGAGCCTCTCATAAATACAACATGTGAAACATCAAGTGCAACCATCCCTATAAATGCACAACGGAAAAGTCTTATTGACATTATGCCCATTCCTAACAGGGACACATCTCATAGTCAAGTTAATATGATGTTGCAAGCAGGAACATCTAAAACACAAAGGTACCAAGACAACAATACAAACATGATGTTCAATTCTCAAGGATTTAGTCAACCCCCACGACAACAAAAACCTACAAGGGTACAAGGACTCAACACTTTCAAGGCACAACCAAGTCTACATCCACTTGACACACATCCCACATATCAACAATAACAACCACAAGTGGGGCAAACATCCAACATTCCTAACACGCAATCCCATATGGACCCACTTGACTTACACACAATTTATCAAAAATAATTCCAACAACAACAAATGATGTTTGCTAAACAACAAGAGCAACTCATGCAACAGTTGCAATACCAAAGATGCCTTGAGCAACAAATTGCATACCAGTAACATTTGTTACAACAACAACATATGCCACAACAACCACAACAAATGCCTCTACAACAACAAGCACACACATGGTCTCACATACAACCAACAGAGGTATCCCCACAACAACCACAACACATGACACAACAACAACACATGGTACAACAATCACAACCAATCCCACAACAAGTGCCACATCAAATACCACAACAAGTAGCCCAACAACAAGGACCTTTCTATCTTCGAGGTGCCAACATACCTCCACCACCTAGCGACACTTCATCAGATTCATCAGACATAGAAATGTCAGAATCAAGTAGACATAGTTCTTGCCACAGAAAACGGTCTACTCACAGATACAAAAGACTTGAAGGAAAGACCATCATGCGAAACCCCAATGAAGAACTATTACAAAAATTCAAACAACTTTCCAAACAAGTCAAAGCATTGGGAGTCCAAAAGAAACAAGCTCTATATATAGAAAGGGACCTATGTCCTAATCCATTCGATAAAAGTTTGTATATGCCTCCATTCCCAAGACACTTTGAGGCTCCAAGGTTTGAAAAATACTGAGGAAAAGGAAACCCTATTAACCACATCAGAGAATTTTGTGCTTCATGTACTAAACTCAGTGATGAACCCACTTACCTTATGAGATTGTTCCCTCATTCTCTAGATGGGCCTGCACTTGAATGGTACTCCAAACTTCCTAGTAATATCAAATCTTGGTCAGAGCTAGTAGACAATTTTATCTCCCACTTTGCCTTTAACATTACAAATGAGGTAACACTTTCTGATTTGTTCTCAACTAACCAGAAGATGGGAGAATCATTCATCACATTCTTACTGCATTGGAGAAGCTTAGTTAGTCAATGCTCACTAGACATTCTTGCATAACAACAAGTAAACTTGTGCATTGAAAACTTAGTCCTGGACTTAATGTATGAAATCAAAATCAAGAGTCCAAGCACCATTTCTAAACTAAAGAAAAAAGGGGATAGTATTGAAGATGCTCTTATCTGTAAGGGAATCCTCAAGATAAACAAAGAAAACACAAACACCAAATTGTCTAATGACAAGGCAAAATTTTTCACCAAAAACAAGAATGTGACTAATGATGGCATTGTGGATGCTCACACGATTAGCATAGCACAACCTCAATTAACTTTGAAAGGTGTAAACCCTACAAATTCAAAAACCTCTAATCAAACATCAGCTCCACAACAAAAAATTGAGACTCCCATGCAAGATAAACCTTGAAGACATCCTAGAACCAAAGACAGGAAATTCACACCATTGGGAATACCACTTGAGACTGCATTAGAACAATTACTAAGTAATAACTTCCTACAATTACCCCCAATCAAAGTTGAACCATTGACTAAAGCTGACTGGTGGGATGAAAAAAAGTATTGTGATTACCATCACACCAAAGGACACAAAACTTCATCATGCTTCCAATTGAAATATGCAATATAAGACCTTATTGATGATGGTGTCATCACAATTGATCCATCACTATTAGCATCCAACTCTGATCACACTATTTTCAAAGATCCTTTGGGTAATCATGACAAAGAGAAACCCTCAAGTTCAAACTCAAACTCACAAGGTAATGTAAATTACACACGTATCGGCTATGACTAGACCATCAATTGCTTTAATGAGTCTGACTTTCACATATCCACATTCATATTAAAGGCTGAAAACCCTCATTGTGCTATCACTACACACCGTAGCAAGATCACCCTACCTAGAGCCCCATCTAGACCTACTACTTCTACTAGACCTGCACCTCCAAGTAGACCTATTGCTCCTACTTTAGCTAATTATAGCCTTATTGAATAACTCGGCAAAACCCCTGCACAAATATCCATTTTGGACCTCCTGCGTGCATCCCCCCAACACCAAAAGATCTTCGAGCAAGCCCTTAAAGAGTCAATAGTCTCAGATAACATGGATGTTGCCTAGTTCCAAACCATGGTTGGGAACCTATCCATGTCACAACATATCTCATTTTCACCCCGAGATATTCCTAAGGAAAAATCTAACCACAATGATCCCCTCCACCTTGAAGTCTTTGTTTGCAATGTTAGAGTTAGATGTGTCTTGATAGATGGAGGAACGGGGCTGAATATCTATATACTTAAAGTGGTCAAAGGTTTGGGGTATTCAAAAAATGATGTGGATCCCTCTCAAAGGATCACAATCAAAGCCTATGATGATGGTGAGCATTTCTCTACAAGGGTTATCATCTTACCTATTAGAGTTGGTCTATCTATTAAGAACACTTTATTCCAAGTCCTAGATATAGAAATGAACTGCAACATGATACTGGGCTGCCCATGGATCCATGCTATGAAAGCAGTTCCTTCTACATATCACCAATGCCTAAAGTTCTCCTATAATAATATAGAGGTAACCATCCCTGGTGATCCAGATCCCTTCCAGTTCTGTGCCAATCTTAGAGGAACCACTGCATACCAAGTCCCAAAAAACCATGTAGTAAATCCATTAGAGTCCTCGAAGTATGTTGATCCTTCCACACTCACACCCACAACCAAAGGAAAGCTTAAAATACAAGACCAAGGTTGCGGTGAGTACTCCATGTCTCATTCCTTTCACATTGGGAAACTTCCTTTATCCCCCAAGTCATATGGTAAAACTCAACTTATACAAAATAAGCCTAAGTTTGCACTTCAAAACAGACCTTCTATGGCATTCACTAGTGGAGACGGGCTACATGAAGAACATGTCTATGAAAATACCTCTACATGGATTGAAAAGGCTAAAGCAGAACAAGAAATTACTCCCATATCGCCCGATAGGTATGGACCTGGATTCACCATCATGCAAAAAAAGGGATATGATGGATGTAGTGGTCTAGGACTTCAAAAACAAGGCATTGTTCAACCCATCACTGCATTAGGACAACCTCATAGCTTGGGACTTGGATTCAAACCATTTATTTTGGGTCTCCCTAATACCGAATCATCCTCATCTAAGGAGGTGAATGCTTCAAATGATGACAAGGAATTTGAGAATAAGCAACCCAAACCCACCCAATCTATATCTAACATTGACAATCTTGATACCTCCTTTGGTCTTGATCATATGTTTGTAGACCCGGATAGCTTACCCATTGAAGATAAATATGTTAATCCACCTATCACTCAAACCAACTCTTCACCTTGGATCGAAACATTTTGGGATCCAAGCTCTCCTGCTTCTAAACATGATCCCAATGACATCATTGAAGAAAATATCCATATATATGCCTTGGACCAAAGCTTATTCAACACCGATGATGGCATTTCCTTAGTTTTTCCTAAACTTATTGATTGGGACCAACAAGGACCACCAATGTTTGATCAATTTGAAAATGATGATGCCATCATGGAATTCTTTGAGCTCTATGAAGATGTACCAGAAGGTGATCACAAGTCTAGATTTTCCATTAGTCTAAACATCATGGCATATTTTGGGGAGTCAACTCCATCTTTGAGTCACAAAATTGAGAAAATAACCAAAAAGGACACAAATAGGTCTCTTGGTGAAAACTGAAAGGTACCATTAGACCATAAAAAAGTAAAACTAAAGGACATATCCGAGGGTGAAAACCTCTCTGAGGTGCCTAAGGATGGAATATTGGACACACTCCCATTAAAGGAAAAATCAGCATTACTTGTGGAAATGACAAAAGAGATTAATCTGGGAACTCTTAACAACCCCAAAATCATACACTTTGTGGCCTCATTATCACCAGAAGAGAAGGATGAATTTATTAGATTTTTTCTAGAGAAGCAGATCAACTTTGCTTGGTCTTACGCAGATATGCCTGGATTAGATCCTAAACTAGTCCTTCATCACTTAACACTAAAACCAAGAATGAAACTAGTAAAGAAAAAGTTGAGGAAAATGCATCCTCAAGTGGCTCTCCTTGTCAAAGCTGAATTAAAGAAACTATTGGATGCAGGCTTCATAAGACCCATTGATTATGCAAAGTGGATATCTAATCTAGTACCAGTAAGCAAACACTCTAGGGGCATCCGGATATGCACCAATTTTTGTGATCTTAACAAGGCATGTCCCAAGGATGATTTTCCTCTAACAAACATAGATATCATTGTAGACATGACAGTTGGGTATGAGATGTTATCACTAATGGATGGCTTTTCTGGCTATAATCAAATAAGAATCGCCCTTGAAGATCAACAAAAGATAGCTTTCACATGTCCTTGGGGAACATACTGCTGGAATGTCATGTCATTTGGTCTTAAAAATGCTGGGGCAACATATCAAAGAGCAATGACTACCATCTTCCATGATTTCATGCACATCCTCATGTAAGACTATGTTGATGATTTACTTTGCAAATCCTATAAAAGGAAAGAACACTCGAGCATCCTAGATCAGATATTCACCAGAATGGAAAGCTATAAGCTTTGTCTAAATCCAAAAAAGTGTGTAGTTGGAGTTGTCTCTGGAAAGCTCCTAGGCTACATTGTTTCTCAACGAGGCATTGAAGTGGATCTTGAGAAAGTAAAAGCAATACTTGACATGCCTCCTCCAACAAATCTAAAAAACCTAAGAGGGCTACAAGGAAGATTGTAGTCTATCCACAGATTCATTGCACAATTGGTCGATAAGTGTCACTCCTTTCAACACCTCTTACATAAAGGAGTATCCTTTCAATGGAATAAGCAGTGCCAGGAATCTTTCCAACAACTCAAGGATTATCTTCTACATCCACCATTTTTAATGGCTCCTATTCCAAGAAAACCATTTATCTTATATATATCTGCTACAGATACAGCATTAGGGGCTCTCCCATCACAAAATGATGAACAAGGAAGAGAGCGAGCCATATATTACATCAGTAGAACACTTTTGGGCTATGAGCTAAATTATTCACTAATTGAATGAGCATGCCTTTCTGTTGTCTTTGCAACCCAAAATCTTAGACATTACATGCTCCATTAGAAAACAATGCTCATCTCTAAGATTGACCCACTAAAATATCTCCTTAGTAGGGCTGCTCTCACAGGATGCTTAGCCAAATGGGTCATAGTCCTTAGTGAATTTGACATAGAATATGTAGACAAAAAAGCAATCAAAGGGCAAGTGATAGCAGATCAATTAGTAGAAGTGCCTATGTCAGATGATCATCCCATGTTAATAGACTTTCTAGATGAAGCCATATTTCACATGGATGTAGCTAACAAATGGAAACTTTATTTTGATGGATCACATACATGAAATGGTTTAGGAGCTGGCATTATGTTTATCACTCCTCAAGGAGACATAATCCCCAAGTCATACAAGATTGCATTTCACTATACAAACAACATATAAAAATATGAGGCACTGATCACAGGGCTCAAGATAGCTATCCAATGGAACATTCAACATTTACAATTCTTTGGGGATTCCCAGTTGGTCATCCACCAAGTCAATGATGACTATGAAACCAAAGATGATAAACTAATGCCCTACAAGAAGATGGCAGACTTCCTTAAGTCTAAATTTGTTACTATATCTTTTCATCAGCTACCAAGAATACAAAACAAGCAATCTGATGCTATGGCTACCATCGCTTCTATGATTGATATGCCTCAAAATGTGGAACGTTGTGAATTCCTTGTTGAGTAACTTTTGATTTCGGCATTCAAGCTCTCCCAATCTGAGTTTGTGTGTGAACTTGTTGGTCCCAACTCTCCTTGGTGTCAAGACATTTATGATTACCTACATGGCCAAATACTACCACTCAACTTATCCAAAAATGACCGATGAGCCTTTATCCATCAAGCCGCTAGATATGTCATCATCGGTGACACCCTTTACAAAAGATCTTTTGACCAAACCCTTCTCAGATGCCTTGACTTGCAAGAAGCTGAAACTACCTTGCATGAGGTTCATGAAGGTATATGTGGAGGCCATTTCAATGGTCTAAGTCTAGCCAAAAAGCTTTTTAGAGTTGGGTATTATTGGCCCACCATGGAACAGGATGCCCATGACTTTGCCAAAACATGCCATAAGTGTCAGATACATAGCAATCTAATCCATGCACTAGCACAAGAATTGCAGCCAGTCATATCACCATGGCCCTTTTCACAATGGGCATTTGATCTCATCGAAGCTATTTATCCTCCATCCTCTGATGGTCACAAGTTCATTATCACGACAACAAAATATTTTACCAAGTGGGTTGAAGCTGTCCCCTTGACCTTCATGACTGGCAAGCAAATCTCCAAGTTTATTCTAAACTATATCATATGTCAGTATGGAGTCCCCCTAGCTATTATTAGTGACCATGGTACTCCATTTCAAAACAAAGATTTAGACAAGATTTGCGAGAAGTACAACATATACCATGGATATTCTAGTATTTAGCATCCACAAGGCAATGGCCAAGCAGAAGCATCTAACAAGACCATAATTAAAATTCTCCAAAAGACTGTCAATGATTCAAGCTAAGACTGGCACCTCCAGCTAAATCCAACTCTTTGGGCATATCGAACAAGTATATGTGCTCCTACTGGTGCAACACCATACTCTCTTGTCTATGGCACTAAGGCCATACTTCCCATTGAAGTTGAAATTCCATCATTAAGAGTATCCCTACAAGATGTTGTTGATGATGAAAACTACCGAATATCTAGGATTCATGAGCTGGAAATGCTTAATGAACAAAGACAAGCTGCCTTGACACACTTGCAAGCTTACCAAAATTGACTCAAATGGACCTATAACAAGAAAGTTTGAGATCATCATTTTGAGGTAGGTGATCTGGTCCTAAAGATGAATTACAAGACACAACAACACAGAGAAAAACAAGGCAAATTTGAGCCAAATTGGGAAGGACCTTATATAGTTACTACATCTTTTGGATTTGGAGTATATCAGCTTGCAACTCTAGAAGGTGAACCATTGCCCATGTCCATCAACAACATGCATCTTCGCAAGTACTACACTTGATTCTATCTAAAAGTCCTGAAAAAATACCAAAAAAATTGAAAAATGTCATGAAAAAAAGAAGAAAAAAGATGCCTTGATAAAAACCTAGTAAACAGGTGTCTTGGCACGAAAATTTGAGTCAAGAGAAAAATTTTGTCCAAAAGTGAAAACCTGGCAAACAGGTGCCATGTGTAATCAATTATTGCTCCTCCATCTATCAGGATTCCATCTGGTCTTTTTCTCCTCTATCATTCCTTGATCATATCCTTCATATTGCAAGACATCCTTGGTTCCTTATCATGGTTCATGAACTGGTTAATGTCCTTCATTACCTTGCTTAAGCATCACTAGCCTATACACACACTTTGTCATTGGCCTCTGTACATAATTTGTGTCTTGTCTGGGGGCATATTACCTACATGGTGCGTAAGTTTAAATTTGAACTAGGGGCATAGCCCTAAGTGCTTTTTATCCATTGGATCTATCGCATAATGGATTGGAGCTAACACTTGTATATGCTTATACGATCTTGAAAAAATCCCTAAAAATCATAAAATGTCCTGAAAAAATTCCTAAAAATCACATAATGTCCTAAAAAAACCTTAAAAATTTAAATATGATCCTGAAAAACCCCTAAAAATTATAAAATGTCTTGAAAAAATCCCTAAAAGTCATAAAATGCCCTGAGAAAATCTATAAAGATCACATAATGTCCTGAAAAAATCCTTAAAAATTCAAATATGATCCTGAAAAAAAAAAGCACTAAAAATCATAAAATGTCCTGAAATAAACCCTAAAAATCATAAAATGACCTGAAGAAATCAGTCACACAAAAAAAATATCCCCACAAAATCCTAAAAATCACAAAACTCGTCAAAAATTTGCAATAAACTTTGCACATTTTCACTATGGATAACCACCCCTTTTGCGTAAACACTTGCACTTTGCAGACTGAAAACCCAAAGCACTACACTTCACTGCCAATCACAATATTTGAGCAACATGAACCAACAATCAATCCAACATGTCACTATGAACTTATCAATTGAATCCACAACCAAAACTATCATGTTATCAAGATATCAAACACCATCTAAACACTAAAAAGCAAGTAATAATGGACAAGGATAGCTATTCGCTCATGCTGTTTAGTGAGTGATTTATTTTTTTCTTTTTTTTTCTTTGATCATGTTCTTATGCCACTCGATGATATAAAACTAATCTATGAGACTGGTTGGGATGGTTCATGGTCATCTTTTTCCATTTTTGTCTGTTACAATGTACCTTTGAGAGTCTGGGGCATGTACATATGCCTTAGAAAGGACAAGGTCATTCTCTATCTGCATCGTGCTTGTTTACTCAAAAGGCTTGCATTTGCACTCTGGCCCTTTATGCCATGATGCGTTGCATTTCATTTGGCATATCAAAATAAAGCTCCATTTGAAATATAGTGCACTTTCTAGAAGCAAAAGTCTTTCCATCATACTAACATCTCCTCATCTCATCTTTTTTTTTCATCTCATTCTCCATCACCATAATCATGTCTTCTGATTGACCAAATCATCTTCATCTTGAATTCATACATTCTTGCATCATCCTACACTATCAAATAACTTTCTATGGCTTTCCACCTAGTTCAACCTTAATTTGACATTTGTCTCATCATATTTGACCAAATACAACCATTTTTGATGATTTCCCTCATGTTATGACATCTTTCCGTCATTTTGGACATGCACGCATAGTTTCGGGTCATTCTGAGCCCAATCGGGCTAATTCTGGTCCCTGAAGCCTTTTAGGGTGCAATCTCCACTTTCAGGGTGTAGTTAGGCTTCCTAAGATCATCATTGATGCACTTGGTACTATCATGGCACACTTGGGCTTACCAAGTGCATCAATGACACACTTGGTTGATTTTTGGGCACAGTTGGGGACCTAAGATACCCAGAATTGCTCTCGGAGCCCCTATGTTGCACTCCGGAGCCCATAACTTTTGCATTTTAACTCAAAATTGCAATCCGTTAGTTGCGTTGGATTCATATCTTCATTCTAGACAACATGAAATATCATTTTCATCATTTTTTATTTTTATTCAGTGGTAACCCATGCAATTACTCTCGGGCTCTTGGTTGCCCCTGTTTTGCACTCTAGACCTCATAACTTTCACATCTTAGCTTTGATTTGCGATCCGTCAATTGCTATGATTTTTTCTTCTTGTGGTTGATAATCTGACTTATCATATGCTTATATTAGTCAATTTCTCAAGGGGCACCCATATATATCATCCCTATTGGGGCATGTTGTGGCTTTCTCATCAGTTATTCTTTGATACAACGCTCTAAATCACATTGTATCAAAGAGGGGCAAAATGTAGATGCTCAAAAATGGTCCACATCTATGACTTCATCACTTCTTCATAGTAATTTTTCCCATTTTATGATTCTACTAACTTTGATCTTTTGGCCAAATTGATCATATTTTTTCATTTGTATCCCCTTTCACATCAACTTCATATCAACTCGAAATCATATCAAATCAACTTAGAATCACCCCAAATCAACTCAAAATAACTTGAAATTGGTCCTAATCAACCCAAAACATATCAAACATCTCAAATCAATCATCATTTATCTACTCCTAGGCATTGTTGTGGCTTTCAGTGCCTTGGAAACCTATCAACTTATCAATCTTATCAATCTAACCTTAGTACTGTCATGGGTCTCAGTGCTAGGTCAAAATATCTTTCATGTCATTCAATATTTGACATTGTTGAGTCTTTCAATTTCAGATCATGGCATCATCAACCATTTTAATAATATTGACAATGTCCGTCAGTGTTATTATGAATGAACCTTATCAATCAATTTCAATCATGTAGCACTTACAATGTCGATTAAATGTTACATATCAATTTATTCATGTCATGTGTCCTTGGCATGTTATCAATTTTGATCTATCAATCAATCTAACCATGTCTTTGTTCTATTTTTCATTGTCTTATTTGATATCTATCATCATCACATTTTCATCAAAGGATACGGTCGCATTCATCTAATCAATTTGGCCAATCATCTGCTAATTTTCTCTATAGGATTAAATAACCCATAATTTAATCCTATTATTTCTAATTATTCTTCCCAATTATCATCCTCATTTAATTAATTTTATTAATTGATTGATTCATTATCTACGAACCATGGAAATTCTTAATTTCCTAAGTTCAATTTTCCATCATTAATTCCATTTTCTACTAATTCTTATTTTGTGGAATAAGAGGATTTTTAATTCAAATATTCCATAAAATATTCCATCATCATGACACTTGGCTGAGATTTGTCATAATCAAATATTATTACCTCTTACGCATGTCTCTATTTGGCTTCTTTTCCATAGATTATTGGCTTTAAGTGGGTTGAGGTGTCTTATGATGCATCATAGATTCTCTTCCACATTTAGCCAAGTTTGACTTGCATGCATCATAGAATCTTACTTTTGGCATATTCTATCATATGCGTCATAGGAATCTCTTGCCACATTGCATGTCTATAGGTGACAAATCCATTGCCCTCACTTTGAGTGTTGATTATAAAATGAACACTCTTTCTCTCATTTTGGGTCCTTGAATCTTTGAATTCTTAAGTCTTGAGTCCTTGAATGTTTGAATCTTTGAGTCTCTACTTATTTTCATGTTGCATTCTCTCTCTCACATAAAATCACACTTCAAGTATTCTCATGGCATTATCCACATCATAGGCTTTGGCTTCAACCTTGTGTACACTATAGGCGAATTGGAGCTACAATCATTTGGAGAAGAAAGAAAAATATGGGAGCTACAAACAAAAAAGGGGGTTTCTATTGCTTTCCTAATTAGTTTTGCGTTCATGGTAGACTAGTGGGTGATAACGTATGATTATTGAGTTTTGTGATTTCACATAGTATGTTATGCATTTTAACCTATTTTTCTAGTCCTACAGTTTGGTTCTAGAAAATGCTTTGAGACTATTGTATTTGAACAACAGGTATCTAAGTACTAGTGATGGAAGATAATACAAGGGCTCATTGAGACACATTTTGGCTTGGGATTACTAGTCCACAAGTTGGGATAGAAGTTGTGGCTTGAGTGGACAAATTAGGCCATGAAGCTAAGGAAAAATTGGATTTGATGAATTGGATCTTCCTTCTAGTTTTTGTTGCATGTGATTCATTCTCAACTTTCTCAAGCTCCTTTGCTAAAAGCCCCCTCTCCTTTCTAGCCTTTTCTAGATCCAAATGTAACTTATACATAGGAGGGTTTGTATATTTTTTTGGGATATCTTGATGTTCATTTATCTAAATCCCTACAACCTTCTTTTCCTTTATCAGTAGGTCTTATAGTAAAATCTGCAAGGTCTAGCTAAATGTGCTCATAGGGTTGGACTTGAGATATGATAGGTTATTGTCTCTGATTTAAGGTTTTTTCTTGTTCTTGAACCTTAAACCTTAAATTGTCTATATCTCCAAAAACATCAACATGTAGAAAAAAAGTTCTTTCTTCTAGTTTCTTGTTCTACTCTTTCAAAGTAACCATTCTTCTAAGGAGATTATCTCTCTCAATGAGAGCATGAAAAGTAGCTTGCTCTTTTTCCTTCTCCAAATGAAGGTGTTTGACCTCTTCTTATGCAAACCCCTTCTTAGGAACTTCAATTTCTAAATAAACTTATTTGGGATCTACAGAAAGTGCTTCTAAATTAACAGGATCATCAAGATCTATAAGGTTTGTTTCTACATATGGAGCTGGTCTAGGATTGAAAGAGGTCTTCATATCATTCTTATATGCCAACCTATGATTCATCTCTTTTACCACATTAGGTCTACACAACATATCTCCCACTAAAGAAATATTCTTATCATGATATGTTCCTTCTTCTTGTAGTGGGGTACTAAAAATGCCTCCTAAGAGTCTTATGGTTTTTGATTTAGAGATTAATGAAGAAGATTCTCTTCCTACCATAGGTTGGTATTGAGAGTTTACTGACATAGTACCTCTTGGTTTCCAAGTAGGATTTGGATCTACTTTCTTTTTGTTTTGATTCCTCTTCCCTGCTTTGGGTAAGTTAGTACACAATGGTACTTTAGGATTTTCTCTTGTATAGGCTCATCTATTTTTTTCTCTTTTCTTCCATTTGTGCAAATTACTTGTAAATAAGCACTAGCTTCAAAACCTTCAGTGAGTCACCACTATATTCTAGGGAAAGTATAACATGAAACAACATAGGACTCAAAAAAAATCATGGGACAATATAGAATATTTCTAACACATAAAGGAGCCAATCAAAAAGACTTTTGGAACTGCAACTCATGCATGATATTTAAGACACTTTACACGGATGGTATATGTCAGTCTTCTCCTATGGTATTCAAAATTTATGAATTCTCAAGGTTTACCACTAGAAAAATCCAATACAACCACAAGAAATATTTTAAAGAAACTAAAGATAGACATATGACAACAACACCATAGATTGCAGTACTTTTTATAGAACAACATGTGTTCGACATTTCCCCAACAGAGTTTCCATTTTTTCGATGCTTCAAAACTACCAAATAAAAAAATACTTTATACCAAGATTAGGGTGTAATTTATTGGCTAATATTCATAAATTGGCTAATTTTAGAATTTTTAGGCTAGTAATTTAGCTAATAATTTAAGATTTGATACAACCTAAATTGCCATAGTTTTATAAAATTTGGTTATAGAATATTTAATATTGTTCAATAATTTATTTTATTAAAAAATTTAAACTCAAATATTTGCCACAATATTTGTTACATGAATAGATTTGAGTTAGCTAAATATATTATATTATTGGAGAAATTAAATTGAACTAACCAATAATTATCATAATTATTAGTTACTTTAGGGATATATCACCAATATTTATTTTTCACTATTGATTTAAAGTATATGTAATGATTCTCATAATATTCCATGAAGTAAAAAAAGTTCAATTTTGATTTGTAATATTCCATAGTGATTAATGAACTTCCTATTATTATTGAGATTCATCAATATTTTATACAAAAAAAATCATGATTCAAAAATAATCGCCAATATTAATCATATTTAGAATAAAAAATTGAGAGATTCGCCAATAGAAATAATTTTTTTTTTAAAGATAATGAGAGATTCACCAATATTTTATTTCTTTATTTGGAGGTGGCTTTCTTAAAGTCTACCCTGACCAAGATAATGAAGAACAACTCAGTCAAAGGGTTAGCTATTACCTATGTTCAACTAATAAATCTTCAGATCCGGACCTAACTTCAACAAAATCACAAGGATTTTCTACTCTTTAGGTTTTGTAAACTAAGGCAGGTAAACTTGAGGGATAAAATGGTTCAATAAAAATATTATCTTTACACTTCACTCACTTATTGATATTCTTAAATCACAATACTTATTCCTTATAGTAGATATTTGACCATAGTTCTTCTTAGATTTATAGATAATTTTGTGTTACAATAAATTATCACAACACATAGAGATTAAATGCAAACAATTGCTGACCAACTATCAAATTATTCATATATTCAAGTAAAGTTGATTTGATTTTTGAAACTTTTCTTGATGCAAATCTTATGATCTCCTCACATTAAAACTAAATAAATGATCACTAACTCATCTATTGGCATTCAAACTCTACCCAACAATTTCAATCTAATCAATTGCATTATAATCAATATTATTAGCAATTTACCCTAAAAGTCATTCTTATGTATATCCTTCTTAACTAGCTAGAAATACTCTCACTTTACTGAGGAATTCACTTAATTATTTGAATTAACAACAATATAAAACTAATATATAACCTATCCTAGTTGCATTAAATTGAATAAGCCTTGCTCATGCAATCTCAAGATAACTAGCTAATAACAATGGAGACAAGATTCAGAGAAAATAGATATGGGTGTAACTCTCCTTTGTATTAATTTTCATTGAAAATCACACAACACTGATGTAAAACTCAAAAAAATTCTAGACAAGATAAGATAATCCTTCAATGTTAATGTATTCTCAGATTTGCAGAGAAAAATACATCACAAAATGAACATCAAGAATACTGGACCAAATGCAAGACTAGCAAAATACTAAAAATTACATAATAGTTCAAACCATTTCTCTAGCATTGGGATCTCATTTATATAGCATGAGATGCAACAATATTTAGGCCTATAAACGTATGATAGTTCTCCATAAGATATAAATATATTAAAAACAAAAAGATTACTATCGTAATAAGACAAAAAATTGTGCAACAGAATGTGTACATCATAACTTTTCTTTTTTTGTGGGGCCACTTTTGTTGCAACTTCTTGTTGTCATCGTTCTTCCAACTATAGGATAGTTTGATCTACATATGAGGTGTGAGGTTCTAATATATTGAGTTTTAATATAACTCATCGATCTCCTTCCAAATCATCCTGAACTGACAAGCTAATAGTTACAATTCATTTTTCTACTACCACATCATTAGTTTGACTAACTACCTTAGTTTTTGCAATTGGCTAATCTTCTTTTCTTTTCTTTGGTGCATCTATTATTTATAACTCATCTAGATCCACACCACTTTCATTAGTTGCTTCAACTATCAACTGATTTGATTGGGCCAGATTTTCCATCCATTCGCTAAAAATTATAGCATTTGGCCAATTGATATTAAGAATCTCTTATTGTTTCATCAGGATTTCTTCTCCCAACTTCTTGTTGGTCTCAAATTGGCACTTAAGAAAATTATAACATTGATGTTGAGTATAATATAGATGTTGAGCTACAACATGTTTCAAGTCAAAAATTAAATAGATGCTAAGTTATTCAAGTGCCAAGCAAATTTCAAGTGCAAAGTGATAACTGATGTCGAGCCATTATATGTGCCGAGTAAAGTATAGGTGTCGAGAAAGACAGAGTTACTATAGGAGCCAAGCAAGATAGAATTCCTATATGAGATGAGCATCAACAATCAGTAAGTGTCAAGTAATATAGAATCAACATAGGAGTTTGTGCCTTCACAAACTCAGATGTAAACCATTTTTGAGCCAACTCAAGATGAATCTCAAAGGATCTAAAAGATAAGATCAAATCTATTACATTTCCTATGTAATCAGCATGCAACTAATTAGAAAAATAGAAAGATCATGCAACTAATCAAAAAAATTGGAAAGAATTGAGTAGGAAAGATGGATAAATCTCAATCATAGATTCATACCTAACCCTAAGTCTTAAAATTTTTAAAAGAAGGTCAAAACCACATAACTCAAGTGTGTAAGAGGTCATGTGGGAATGCATGAAATAATGCTAGAAAGGTTTTGAAGGAAGTAAAAAGGGGCGTAAAGACTTAGAGAAAGAATAGCATTGCAAAATCAAGTTGATCAAAATAGAGCATCAACACTACAAATAGAGTTATATTAGATTAGGGAGGATCATATCACACAAAAGAGCACAAGGATCTAGAATCAGCAATTGAAGATTGGAAGTCATCAGTTCAATACATTCTATAATACTTTATAGATATTGTATTAGGAGAATTAAAATCCTATGATGATAGATTGGTTTCATAACCATTTTTTAAATTCTTAACACAGATGTAAATCCTTTAATAGGTTGACATTCTAAATGAATATTTGTAAAATCCTTTAGACAGGTCACTTTTAACAGGGTGTAAAGCCTTTAACAAGGCAGGCCTTTCATAGGGCAACATTGATGGTGGTCAAACTTTGTAACCTTAACGAGTTACATATTGCTAGAGTGATAAGTTGTGGGTGTCATCCCCACCCCAGTTTTACCTTCTCATTTTGGAGGGTTTTTGGGTGATCAAATCTTGTGTTATCTATTTCATGCATGTCTTTACTTTCATGTTAATTAGATATGTTAAATGCATGTGATTGATCTCAATTAAAAGTTTTAGAGGTTAAATTTTGTTTGTTACTTCTGATTCACCCCACCCCCCCTCCCCCCCACTCTTAGAAGAAAATCTTCCCACTTGTAAATTCCAACAATTGGTATCAAAGAAAATTTCTCACAAGGAGAAGCCTTACAACTTGGAGAAAAAGATCTAGAAATGGAAGTCTACAAACTTGGGAAGATCATAAAAAACTAGGAGATTGAGATGCATCTCATTATACATTCTTTGGAAGAAGCCAGGGAACAACTGAGAAAATCCTTAAAGAGAAGAAGAGAGATTTCCATAGATGATAATGATACATAGTACAAGGAGATTGACACCTCAAAAGTGTTTGCAAATGGAGATTCCAAGGAGTTTGATGCAGCAATAGAAGATCTGATGGAGAAGAATAGAGCTCAAGAAAAAGAGATCAAAACTCTCAAGATTGAACAAGAATCTCAAGCCATGAAGCTTTGTGAAGTGACTAAATAGAAGAAAAGATCCATTGAAGATAAGACTATAATAGAAGATGAGAAGAGAAATCTTTCTAACAAATTGGAGGAAAAGTCAATTGAGCTTGCAAGAATTTCTAACATGCAACTAGACACCCTAAGTCAGATGATGAATACACATCATGGACTAAATGGTGAGGATGTTGAAATTTCCACATTGAAGATGCAAAATGAACAACTACAAAATGACCTAAAAAGAGAAAAGGAAATTGAAGAGAGCTTCAACAAACCCAATGAATCCATCAAGTATTTTGAATAGCTTTTGAAATCACCAAGATCTAGTAATGACACTTTAAGACTAGGATATATCAGAATTGAAAAAGGAGAGTCATCTAAGACTGTAGTAGAAAGAAGTGACAAAGGTAAGAATAATAAACCTACTTGTCATTTTTATGGTAAAAAAAGACATACCTCTATTGTGTGCAAGAGTAAGAATGCTAATTAGCATGACAAACCTAAAAACATTAGTCATTGTCACAAGTGCAACAAGAAAGGACATCATGCATATGATTGCATTACTAGAACTATTAGGACACCAAGATTTGATGGTCACTGCTACAATTGCAAAAAGTATGGACATAGAGATTTTGAGTCAAAGCCTATGTAGATACCTAATCAACCAACAAGGTCAAAAAATCATGGATATCACTACAATTGGGACTACAATACTAGATAGAGTTATCACTACTATTAGGAGTATGGACACATTCCTAAAAACTACATAAGAACACATTTTAGTGGAAACTATAATAGATTGTTGAGCCAAACTACATGCTTCAATTGTTTGAAGACTACTCATATTAGCAAAAATTGTCCAAAAAGATCAAAGGCACCAAACTTAGAGTTTAAAAAAGGAAAAGGAAAGGTTGATGTTGAACACATCAGAGGAGAAATGAATAAAACATGGAAGAAGAAAGATGGAGGCAACACATCCAATGAAGGGGTCGCTTCACCTAAAAGGTCAAGTGGTCACACTTCATCCAAATAAGAAAAATAAGGTATGTGGGACTAATATTTAATGTTTTATCATACATAAGTTCCAAGAAAAGTAAGTATTGAAAAGGAGAGATCAACATAAATAAAGTTGCAAAGTTAAAATTTCAAGTTTTCACAACTATTGCCAACTAAGGAAAGTTTCCCTCAGATGCCAAGTAAAATCATAAGTACATGCCAACTTGTCTTCCAAAGTTATTTGAAGCCAAGTGATTAGTTGTAGTCAAGTTAGTAGAGAATTCCAAGTGAACGGAAATTCTAGTTGAAGCTGAGTGAGGGAAACTCCAGAATATGCTAAGTGTTTGATAGCTATAAATGCACTAAGCATTAAATGCTAAGAAATAAGGGTATATGATAACATTTTGAATCATTTTTTTCCATCGTGAGAAAAGAGAAAAATATGAGAAGAGAAAAAAACAATTTCTAAGAAAATTTTGAAGCATTTTAGAATATTTCAATAGAGATTTAGCACAGTTTCATTGATATAAAGGTATTTGTACTTGTGTCAAGCTAAGTAGTTTCAAAATTTATTCATGCTTAAAACCCTAGATTGTGTTGGTGTTTGAAAATGCTAGAGGGTTTTCAATTATCCCAATGAGAATATGACATATCTAGGGGCAGCTAACTCAAATTTTCAACATGCCATTTCAGACACCGGGCCAACTATAAGGCATGACCCTTCTTCTACTTTAGGCTCTGCTAAACCTAGGCGAGTAGACCTCAAATTCAATTGATACTGTACCAATTCAAAAAACATATCCCTAAATCTATTAAGAAGATGAAACCCCTTATATCTCCTAATTACTCATGAGATTACATATATTTATAGTAGCTAAATGCAAATTTATGAAATTCACAAGTTGAGTGAGGGTTAATTCCTTTCAGCCCACTATAAAACATGAAATAGTGGAATGATTTTGATTAATAAATATTTGTGCAAATAACCTTCATATAAGCTTACATATGATTTAGTGATAAGTGCCTTATCCATTGAAACATAGAGTCATTACAAGTAGGATGACCTAACTAGATTGCATTACAGTCAAGTTTCTCAACTGAAATCCCCAAATCCAATACTTATGCAATATCCCCTTCATGCACCCAGAAACCCTACTAGAACAATGAAGCATTTACTTGACTACTTGAGTCAAAAGCAACAAAGATCTAACATACAACTAATCCAAGATGCCTTAAATCAAATTAATATTATCCATTTAATCCCAAAGTTAATAACACATGAAGAATTAGGAGACAGAATTAGAGAACACAAATAAATCATGTAAATCCCCTTTTGTATTTATCCTTGGAAAGACCAAATGCACAAATTGGTAACAAAAAATCTAACTCAAGATACTTCACATAATCTAGCATTAATTTCTAGTATCTCAGAATGACAATGCATGACACAAAATGGAAATCTGCACATAAACAAGTGTGTGGCCTTCACTACTAGAGCGCAGCTCAATAGACAGAAAGCAAAACCATTTTCAACCCCTAGAACCTTGTTGGTATTACCCAAAGAAAACTGCCAAAAACAATAATGAGAAAGAGAGAAAGCGATATAGGAGAAATAATTATCGGATTTGATCAAATAATGACAAGTGTCCAGTTGAAAAACCCTCTCAACAGGTCAAAAACATCTTTCTAATCTCTCCCTTCAACTGGTGAATCAAATCTTCATCATTAGGCCTCTACAATCACAAAATATCTGAGAAATTTGATTGAACAAGATAATTGATTTTGATTCCAAATTTGGAACTAAAAACCAAAGCAAAAAATCAATTAAATGACTTCAAGAATGCAATATAATCTTGTCAATCTTGTTTTTTCCACATTCAAGTTTCAAAAAGACTTTATATTTGCATCTAAACTAATTTTAACATTCCATAATGAATTCTGCTCATTTAACTCAGAATGCCCCAGAATTTGCAAAATTGCTTACAACTTGAACCAATGGATTGTTGTGCATAATCTAACCCCAAATTTAGAAAAGTTAGATAATCTTGGTTCCAACAGTATACTACACTACCTATTTTTGATAAAAATCACCCCTGTTATGGCTACTTGAAAATCAGGATACTGGACTAAGAACAGAACATTAAAAATGAAATTTTTAAAAAATTATAAAGTCTAAACTACATAAAATTTTAAAATCATTAAAAATTTTCATTTTTAAATTATAGGCATTGAAATCTTTGAATTTTTTTTTTACACTCATTTTAATTTTTCCTTATCTCTCCAATCTTTTGATGCAATGTGGCAGGTCCCTATTGGCTCAAACCTGTCTTGAAATATTTTTAATTAAGTAATTAATTAATATTAATTAATTAATCAATCTCTGCTCATAGCATCAGAGGCTCTCATTTCTCTACTTATGCTCATACGTGAATGATATTTTACTAATATCTTGTTGCACCCCGTAGCATCTCAAGCATGTATTTCTTACCTCCCGATCTCACAAGCACCATTTAAATCCTTCTTTACACTTTCATGAGGAACTTTAATCTTTACACCTTTTCCTATAGCATCGGGACTTTCATATTTTAACCTTACATTTATATGTTTTCTTTGATCCTCCTTTACACTTTCACGAGGAACTTTAATCTTTACACCTTTTCTCGTAGGATCAAGACCTTCATATTTTAATCTTACATTTATACGCTTGCTTTGATCCTCCTTTGTGCTTTCATGAGGAACTTTATTTCATGTACCCCCCTAAACCTTCATAATTTCCTTTTCATTATTACGGGCATAAGACTTGGCGTATCATTGGGACTCTCAAAAAATATCCTTTATGTTCTTATGCTTCACTGTATCCTCGGAGGGGTTTGAAATTCACTTTACGCTCCTACAGGTAGCTTGCTTTCCCATAGCATCAAGAAGACACTTATGGCCTTACATGCTCATGCCTTCGTATCCAACCTCCCTCTCTTATGGCGCATTGCCATGTGACACTTTCTTCCTGGCATTGATCATTAAAATTTGTTGACACATTTCCCTTTCAACAAGCTATACTGGCGAGCCCCTCCACATACTGAGTGATGTCCACAAAGAAGCATGTCTTAAGAAACTGCGTATTTGTATGGGAGTATATTTAAACACTTAAAAGTATTTCCCACAGCCCATGTGGGATATTACCTTGCATCTTATCCCTTGTTCTGCTATGCAACCTCCCTTTTTCGCTATGGCTCTTTTACCATGCCGCCCTCATCCACACCTCCTTGCTATTCCTTTTATGGTGTGGATTCCTCTCCATTGAAAGTTGACTCATGACTCACCCTCCAAACATGGAATCTTCAATGGCATTGACCATGTTTGAGCTTCCTTTCCTTTCATGTGAACTACCCTGCTCTTCTTCTCCACCTGGATGTTCATTCTCACTTTAAGGAATGACCATTCCTTTAATTGCTGCAACCTCCTATTGCCCTGCTAAGGATGCACTTTCTTGTGGAATTCCTTGCAAATGTGGGCTTTGCATTTATGAGTATTCCACTTTCCTTTTTCTATGAAGTAGAGTTCCTTCTCTTCTATGTTGTTGTCGTATCTTTAAAACTTCTATCTTTTCCACTCACAACTTTTGTTTTAAACATTGGAGGATCTTTCCCTTTTTATGTCTGCTAGTGGATTCTTTGTTTCAGTCATAGCGTGAATTGTTATGGAGCTCTTTTAACACTGGCATCTATTGTCATTCTTTGGTGCTAAGTCTTTTCCTTATGATGGCATTTTTTTTGGCTAGCATGCACTACCTTTACCTTGGGTGTCTTGCTTTTGTGCTAGGCATGAGTGTCTTTTAAAAACTATGGCCTCTACCCTTTCAATGTCGTGGGTTTGTTCTTTTACATGCCCCTGTTGTAGAGTGTCTTTTAATGTGTTGGCTATTCTCTTGTGCCACTGGAAAATTTCCTAGGTCTCCTTTTGTCTTGGATAGCTCAGTCCTACCTTTGCATCCAAAACATGCTACAGGGAAACAAATTGGCTTTGAAAACACAAGGCTTTCTAAAAGCACTTCCACTTCTGGAGGAAGCAAAAGGAAGAGCAGGAACTTTTGCAACATGCATAGGCTAGACATGGTGAGCAATATTTTTAGAGGGTTAAAAATAAAATTGAACGCTTAGTAGTAGTAGATCCATCTTTATTTCACAGTTAGCACCAAAACTTTGGCTCTACAAATTCATATGCTACTACTCATGGCTTGATCCTTGGTGTGAGATTTCTTATTTTGCAAGCTACGGCTCTCCTGCCATTTTCATACCTTGAATATCCTCCTTGTTCAACGTAGAGTGACTTTAATCTGCCTTGGTGTGTGGATCTCCCTTGCTTGAAGCTTCTAGGCTTTCAATCATCAAGCAATGGTATCATATATATACTATTTTTTGCTTTTCTATGCATGATCCATGTATCACCAAATTTGGTGAACCATGACCTTGAATACTGGTAGATAAATTTGATGTTCATGTATATTTCCAATGTCCTAGTTCTTACTTCTCCTACCCATTACACTAAATGTCTTAGACATTGTAGATGTAATAATGATGCACTCCAACATGCTAGGTAGTGAAGCTAATCTTATGTGTTCTGAATCAAATGTTGTATGTTCATATGCATTGGCCATGATTTGTCATTTCTTTGCACTAGCTTCATTTAGCTAGTGGCTTTTACTATATATGAAAAGTGGTGTAATGTATATCAAGAAAGTTTATTCATAAATGTACATTCAAGTCTTGAAACTTACTTTAGAATTTGACAAATCTAATTCATCCATTAATCCCAACCACATCCCATGGACAATAATTATTTATTTGAAACTGATTGGCTCTAAAGAGAAATTCAAATTGGATTTTGTAGGTTGAGTTATAGCTTAATGTGTTTTGAAATTGATCCTCCCATAATTTTACATCTCAGGAATAAGACTTTAGTAACTCAATGCTTGATTGTGCCTATCATGCATTATATTTGCTAATCAAGTTTGTCTCATTCATTATGTGCCTACTCCCATGTGCATACCATTGATTTGAAAAAGGCATATATGTATATCTAATATTCAATGAGTCACAATTGTTTCGATCTATCAAAATATGCACAATCCCACATATCTACTAGCCTGATGCAATTAGTCGGGCCCCAGAGTGGGTTTGGCTAAAAAAAAGTTTCAACTTTTAGACAACTGAACTTTCAAACTAGCCCGTTGAATATCTAGCACTGATTTGAATCAAAATCCATCATTGGAACATCATTAAAACTCATTTAAAAACTTGTTTCACCTCTTTTTGCAGCTGTGAATTTGGTGCTAGGAGGTTCCTTGGCCTTAAAAATTGACTCAAACCTTTGACCAAGCTTTGAAAACTTACCCACTGATTCTCTCTTCTACATACTTTCACCCTGTCAAATCTTGTCTCATGAAAAATTTGGGGTCAAAAGATATTGACCGTCAAATTTGCCTTCTCAAAATTATCTGCAAGTAAACACGTTAGAAAATAATAAACAGGGTTTGGATTTGGCTTTAAAAGATGAACAAATGGGCCCATGTGAAAACAAAAACTAGAACATTGGTTCACTATCATGAGGACATTATGAGTATACAATTTGGGCTCATGATGAATAATAGGACATATTTGGCAAGCGATCAAAGTAGGCTACTTTGATTTGCAGACTGGAAATAATGATTTTGGAAATGGAATTGACTTGGAAAAGTGTGCAAATGGATTCGTCATGACTTCAAAATTGGCACACTTAAAGAATTTTTAGAGGAAAACATAGTGGTCCAATCCATTTGATCCAGCCAATCACTGATCTCAAGATATGATGTCCCAAACAGGTGTACCAAACAATCTGCAAATACTGCCACCAGTAAAATGATAGAAATTGTGTTTGGAATCATGTTTGAAAACTAATCAAACAAATTTTTCATAAGTTGAAACTTGAAACATAAAAAGTGTCTAATGTCTAAAATACAACGCAAAAGAAAATTTAGCATTTCGATCAACTAGATCAAAGTTATAGCACGTCAAACAAGGCTTCCCATAATTTTAAACTAATTGCATCAGCATGACAATATTAAATGACCAAATTTGTGTGATTCAAAACCTTGTCAAAAAGACTTGAAACAACTCAAAATCTGAAACATAGGTTCTTGGATATGGACACTAAATACTCCCATAGTGGAAAGTCATGAAACATTTCTGGGTATGAGATATTCAGATGCAAACACAACCTCTTGTCACTATTTGACACTTAGGTGAAAATGCAGAATTGACATTTGCTCAAAATAGGACTTTACAAAATGGCTCAGAATGAAAATTTATCATCATAGAACACTTAAACGCACTGAATGGAGGGTGTTAGAAACATTAAACACCTTATGGGGCTCTCAAGTACAATCAAGTACATAAGCATCAAAAAACATTTATAGGGCTTAAATTTCTCAACAGTGCTCAAAATTTGGGCTACAATTATGAGTGCCAACAGTGGCTCCATCTGGGGATGCATGCCCCTTGTAGGCATGGAAAGATTTCAAATCTTTGGGAGAAGAAGACCACACACCTGATAGAAAAAAATCTCTCAAACAACTTTATTGAAAATAGGGAAACTACTCTAACTATGTACAAGTGATGGCCCCAGGCCACCAAAAAGTTTCAAAACTCCTTACCTCTGTCATATACCTGATTTTCATTTACATTCTCTTGAGGAAAACCGAAATTATCACTTACATTTGTTTCACCCAGCACATGAACATTTGCAATCAGCTCATTAGGCAAAACAAAACTATCATCATCTTCATAGTGCATATAAAAATCAGACATACTTTCTCCATCTTGCTCACTATGAAAATATGAATCAGTGTGATCATAGCAACTGAAAACAAACTGAAACTAATCACTACTAACTAAATCATGGATTCCTTCAACCAGAAACACAAAATCTTGGTATTCTACTTCATTTAATGAGTTACATGAATCAATTTGTAGCTCACCTTGTGCCTCTGAGTGTGAAGAGAATAAAAAATCTGATTTCTCCTTGTCTACAAAATCAGTACTCCATAAACCAGACTGAACATATGCAACCTCTTCACACTCAAACAATTGATTAGATACCAAATCACAAGAATCATCATGAAATTGCATGTTCACAATATGCTGATCCGTATCTATGTTTCCCTCAAAGAACTCACTAAAATAAACCATTTCATTACTATTTCTTTCCTCATCACATGAGCTATCTGAATTTATCTCATCTTCATGAAAACAAGAAAATAATGAATCAGAAACAAACCTAGTCTCTACATCTTCATTTTCAACATAGAAGTCATCATGTGCATTGATGTACATATTACCATCACATACACCTCCAAAATTTGACAAAGCATATTCTGAAATTACATCTTCTTCAACATCAAATTTAGGGGAAATGAGTTCACCATAAGGAATTGCAAGACATGTCAAAGCACAAGCATCCTTAGATAGATTAGCATACCTTTCAAAATCATGAGCCAACAAGTTAGAAATCTCATCAAAACTTATCAAGATTTCACTACTAGTTCCATCACCTTGGCTATGATTGTTATCTGGATAGCTTGACACATTTCTAACAGTAGGCTCATTAGTAATACATTCTAAAAAATCAACATTCTGACCATCACATACATCTTCTTCCTTAGACAACACTTCAACAATTGGCATTGTAACACAATCACATTCATTACTAGAAGAAAGACTATTACTACTATTACACTTTTCTTCTTCTTGACAATCATCATCATAAATAGACGAATCCACATTACACACATTATCAAATTGCTGATTATTGTCCTTTGATTCATAAAATTGAGACTCTTCATATTCAATATCACCTTCAACAAATTTATTACATTTGTTAACATTAGACTCATTAGCCATCAAAGCACTTTCAACCTCCATGATAAAATCTTGGATTTCATAAATCTTATCTAATCTTATATTGGTTGGCCAATCAACCGAATGTGACATACAAACTTCTAAGAGCACCATTGGCCATGAGACTCCTTAGGTCTGAAAAACTCATCAAGATTCATAACTACTGATTTGAACTTCATATATATTTGAAATCCACTAAGACCCTTAATATCACCAATTGTACTTCTTAACCTTAAGACAGTCTTATCATGAATCTTTCTTTTCAATCTAGCAATATTTGCATGAACACTTTCAAGATTCGGCACATCATTTTCACACATAGACCTAGAATCCATCTCTTGAGATTTTTTAAACTTCTACCTATGTTCCTTAGTGTTGAAACCACTAGATGGAGGCAACCATTTTTACCATTCAAAGTTCATGAATATTAAAGACATGAAAACTAAAAATACCTTTATGTGTTGCTGTTTGAAATCTCAGATTTGCTAACTGGCATAGGTGCAAATATGAAACCCTTCACACCGTAGATAAAATATTTTGTAGAGCTGCCACCTCCTTGAAGAGGAAAATAAAATCACAATAGTCATTGATCTTTAGAAATGAATTTCTTCAACAGACACAAGCAATCACATAAACCATCAATCAAGAAACTTATAATTTCTCTTTCCCAACAAACTAGATCTGCCCAAATACTAAAAGCCTCTGATATTTAAAAAAAATCATGCACTGGTATAGAGATTTACTTCAGAGTCACCACTCACACTTAGTGAGAAAAGATTTAAAATAATTTTACCATTTGTAGATTCTGAACTAGACTTTCAATATGGAAAACTTGTAGATCACTAACACCTTGGAAAGAGGATACACTTCATTTTCAGATTCTTGACTCTAATTTTTTACAACAGCAACTCACAAAACTAAACTGATATAAGGTATACTCATTTCTCAACACAAATTATAACCAATTCAAAAACTATTGTTGTAAGAGAATAAAGCATATTGGGGAATATGAAAATTTAGTAAGGAAATGGACTGAACACATCAACTTACTACTATACAAAAACTTTCTCCATGTAGTTCCTTCTATTGTGTTGAATTCCTTTAAATTCTCAAGGTTTGTCTATTATGAATCTTAACACAACTCCCCAACAGAGTCGCCATTTTGTTGGTGTTTGAAAATGCTAGAGGGTTTTCAATTATCCCAATGAGAATATGACATATCTAGGGACAACTAACTCAAATTTTCAACATGCCATTTTAGACACTGGGCCAACTATAAGGCATGACTCTTCTTCTACTTTAGGCTCTGCTAAACCTAGGTGGGTAGACCTCAAATTCAATTGATATTGTACCAGTGCAAAAAAACATATCCTTGAATCTATTAAGTAGATGAAATCCCTTATATCTCCTAATTACTCATGAGATGACACAAATTTACAATAGCTAAATGCAAATTTATGACATTCACAATTGAGTGAGGGTTAATTCCTTTTAGCCCACTATAAAACATGAAATACTGAAATGATTTTGATTAATAATGATTTGTGCAAATAACCTTCATATTAGCTTACATCTGATTTAGTGATAAGTGCCTTATCCATTGAAACATAGAGTAATTACCAATAGGATGACCTAACTAGATTGCATTACAATCAAGTTTGTCAACTAAAATCCCCAAATCCCATACTTATGCAATATCCCCTTCATGCACCTATAAACCCTACCAGAATGATGAAACATTTACTTGATTGCTTGAGTCAAAAGAAAAAAAGATCTGACATACAACTCATCCAAGCTACCTTAAATCAAATGAACATTATCCATTTAATCCCAAAGTTAATATAATATGAAGAATCACGAGATAGAATTAGAGAACATAGATAAATCATGTAAATCCCCTTTTGTATTTATCCTTGGAAAGACCAAATACAAAAACTAGTAACACAAAATGTAACTCAAGATACTTCACATAATCTAGCATCAATTTCTAGTATCTCAGAATGACAATACATGACATGAAATGAAAATTTGCACATAAACAAGTGTGTGGCCTTCACCACTAGAGCTTAGCTCAATAGACAGAAAGCAAAACAATCAACAACCCTAGTTTCAATAGTAGAACTAGAACCCTACTGGTATTACCTAGAGCAAACTACCAACAACAATAATGAGAAAGAGAGAAAGTGATATAAGAGAAATAATTCCCGGATTTGATCAAACACTGACAAGTGTCTAGTTGAAAAAACTTCAAAATAGGTCAAAAACATCTTTCTAATCTCTCCCTTCAACTGGTGAATCAAATCTTCATCATTAGGCCTCTACAATCACAAAATATATGAGATATTTGATTGAACAAGATAATTGATTTTGATTCTAGATCAAGAACTAAAAACCAAAGCAAAAAATCAGTTAAATGACTTCAAAAATGCAATACAATCTTGTCAAGCTTGTTTTTTCCACATTCAAGTTTCAAAAAGACTTTATATTTGCATCTAAATTGATTTTAGCATTCCATGATGAATTCTGCTCATTTAACTGAGAATGCCTTAGAATTTGCAAAATTACTTATAACTTGAACCATTGGATTGATGTGCATAATCTGACCCCAAATTTAGAAAATTCAGATCGTCCCAGTTCGAACGGTATACTGTAGTGCTTATTTTTTATTAAAATCACCCCTGTTATGGCTACTTGAAAATCAAGCTCTTGGACTAAGAACAAAACATTAAAAATGAAAATTTTTTAAAATTATATAGTCTAAACTATGTAAAAATTTAAAATTATTCAAAATTTTCATTTTTAAATTTTAGGTGTTGAAATCTTTGAATTTTATTTTTACATTCATTTTAATTTCTCCTTATCTCTCCAATCTTCTGACACCATGTGGCAGGTTCCTATTGGCTCAAACCCATCTTGAAATATGTTTAATTAATTAATATTAATTAATTAATCAATCTCTACTCATAGCATCAGAGGCTTTCATTTCTCTACTTATGCTCATACGTGAATGATATTTTACTAATAACTTGTTGTACCTCGTAGCATCTCAAGCACAAATTTCTTACCTCTCGATCTCACGAGCACCCTTTAAATCCTTCTTTACGCTTCCATGAGGAATTTTAATCTTTACACCTTTTCTTGTATCATCAGGACCTTCATATTTTAACCTTACATTTATATGCTTGCTTTTATCCTCCTTTACTCTTTCACAAGGAACTTTATTTCACGTACCCTCATGAACCTTCATAATTTCCTTTTCATTCTTATGGGCATAAGACTTGGCATATCACCAGGAACCTTAGCAAATATCCTTTACGTTCTTATGCTTCACCATATCCCAGAGGGGTTTGAAATTCACTTTATTCTCCTACGGGTAGCTTTCTTTCCTGTGGCATTAGGAAGACTTAACATCTCATCCTTCACTTATATGTTTGGCATGAGCACGTAAATCCTTCGCATCCCACCTCCCGCTCTTATGGCGCATTGTCACGTGGTACTTTCTTCCTAGCGTTGATCATTAAAATTTGTTCATGCATTTCCCTTTCAACTGGCTAGACTGGCAGGCCCCTCCACACACTGAGTGGCATCCACAAATAAGTGTGTATTAAGACACTAGACATTTGTGTGGGAGTGTATTTAAACACTTAAAAGTATCGCCCACAGCCCATGTGGGATATTTCCTCGCATCTCATCCCTTGTTCTGCTCTATGACCTCCTTTTTTTGTTGTGGCTCTTTCACCATGCTGCCCTCATCCACACCTCCCTGCTATTCCTTTTATGGTGTGGATTCCTCTCCATTGAAAGTTGACTCATGAATCACCCTCTAGACATGGCATCTTCAATGGCATTGACCATTTATGAGCTTCCTTTCCTTTCACATGAACTACCCTACTCTTCTTCTCCACATGGATGCTCATTCTCACTTTAAACAATGACCATTCCTTTAATTGTTGTAACCTCCTATCACCTTGCTAAGGATGCACTTTCTCGTGGACTTCCTTGCAAACGTGGGCTCTACCTTTATGAGTATTCCACTTGCCTTTTTCTGTGTAGCAGAGTTCCTTCTCTTCTATGTTTTTGTCGTATATTTAAAACTTCTATCTTTTCCACTCACAACTTTTGTTTTAAACATTGGAGGATCTTTCCCTTTTTACATCTGCTAGTGGCTTCTATGTTTTAGTCACAGCATGAACTATTATGGAGCTCTTTTAACATTGGCATCTACTATCATTATTTGATGCTAAGTCTTTTCCTTATGATGGTTATTTTTTTTGGCTGGCATGCTCTACCTTTACCTTGGGTGCCTTGCTTTTGTGCTAGGCATGAGTTTCTTTTAAAAACTACAGCCTCTGTCCTTTCAATGCCATGGGTTTGTTCTTTTACATGCCCCTACTATAGAATGTCTTTTAATGTGTTGGCTATTCTCTTGTGCTTTTGGCGAATTTCCTAGGTCTCCTTTTTCTTGGATAGCTCAGTCCTACCTTTGCATCCAAAATGGGTTGTAGGGAAAAAAATTAGCTGTCACAAAAAAAGGCTTTGAAGAAGTGCTTCCACTTCTGGAGGAAGCAAAAGGAAGAGTAGGAACTTTTTCAACATGCATAGGCTAGACATGGTGAGCAATATTTTCGGAGGGTTAAAAATAAAACTGAACCTTTAGTAGTAGTAGCTCCATCTTTATTTCAGAATCAGTGTCAAAACTTTGGCTCTACAAATTCATATGCTACTGCTCACAGCTTGATCCTTGGTGTGAGATTTCTTATTTTGCAAGCTACGGTTCTCCTACCATTTTCATGCCTTGTATATCCTCCTTGCTCAACATGGAATGACTTTAATCTACCTTGGTGCATGGATCTCCCTTTTTTTTAACTTTTGGGCTTTCAATCATCAATCAAAGGCATCATCTATATACTATTTTTTTCTTTTCTATGCATGATCCATGTATTGCCAAATTCAATGAACCATGACCTTGAATACTGGCAGATAAATTTGATTTTCATGTATATTTCCAATGCCCTTATTCTTACTTCTCCTACGCGTTACACTAAATGTCTTAGACATTGTATATGTAATAATGATGTGCTCCAGCATGCCATATAGTGAAGCTAAACTTATGTGTTTTGAATCAAATGTTGTATGTTCATATGTATTTGCTATGATTTGTAATTTCTTTGCACTGGCTTCATTTAGTTGGTGGCTTTTACTATATATGAAAAGTGGTGTAATGTATATCAAGAAAGTTTATTCATAAATGTACATTCAAGTCTCAAAACTTACTTTAGAATTTGATAAATCTAATTCATCCATTAATCCTAGCCACGTCCCATGGATAGTAATTACTTATTTGAAACTAATTGGCTCTAAATAGAAATTCAAATTGGATTTTGTAGCTTGATTTATAGCTTAACGTGTTGCAAAATTGATTCTCCCATAATTTTACATCTCAGGAATAAGACTTTAGTAACTCAATGCTTGATTGTGCCTATCATGCATTATATTTTCTAATCAAGTCTATCTCATTCATTACATGCCTACTCCCATGTGCATGCCATTGATTTGAAAAATGCATATATGTATATCTAATATTCAATGAGTCATAGTTGTTACAATCTATCAAAATATGCACAATCCCACATATCTACTAGCCTGATGTAATTAGTCGGGCCCCAAAGTGGGTCCGGCTAAAAAAAAAAAATCATTTTTAGACAACTAAACTTTCAAACTAGACTGTTGAATATCTAGCACTAATTTGAATCAAAATCCATCACTGGAACATCATTAAAACTCATTTTAAAACTTGTTTCACCTCTTTCTACAACTTTCAATTTGGTGCCAGGAGGTCCCTTGACTGGCCTTAAAAACTGACTCAAACCTCTAACCAATCTCTGAAAATTGACCCACTAATTCTCTCTTCTACTTAAATTTCTCAAGTGCAACTAGGTACAAAGCATCAAAAAGCATTTATAGGGCTGAAATTTCTCAATAGTGCTCAAAATTTGGGCTACAATTTTGAGCACCAACAAGTTGCACAAATGTCCTCCAACTCTACAAAACCTCAGGATAAAGATCCATTTAAAGTTTAGTTAGTTTCAAATGAAGTTAAACAACCAATTTTTGACCTATCCCTAAAGTTTCCTACAAGAATGACCTTGTCAGAGCCCTATCCGTAATTCCTCCCGAGGTTGTAATGGTTCAAGATGTTAGGAGATGCTATAACTATAAGATAGGTGCTATTGGAAACATGAAAATTAGGGAGGCATATGATATATTTTGTGAGAATGGAGTCTTGAAGAAAGAGTTTCAAATCATCGAGAAGAAGGGCTTAACCCATCCCCTAGAGTTTCATACCATTTTTAAGACTAAATGGATTAGAATTGTACTCAGTAGGATTCATAATGGCAATTTGTGGTTAGGAGATGGGCCAATTAAGATACAAAAAGGATTATTCATAAGGTAACAAGGTATCCAACCCTAGATCAGCCCAAAACACTGAGGAGTGACTCCAAATAAGCTATTGAAAAGAATACTAGAGCCAAGTGGAACAAGAGAGGCATGACCATAGATACCATTAAGGATCCTATTGTTTATTTTTCTATTAGAGTAATTTCCCACAAATTATACCAATCTTGCAAACTCAACAATGTTCCATTTATTGTAGTGGATGTGGGTTATAAAATTGTTTAAAAGGATCATACTTATGATCTAGCAGAACTACAATTACAATAGGTCAATGAAAATTTGGGAGCTATAAGAAGAATAAAGGTAGCTCAATGCAAATTTGGAGGAATTTTGATATGCATATTTTTCTATGTATAGAATGAATTTTCTTCTTTCGAAAAGGTTAGCTGGAAGACAAATAGGTCCATAGTAGCCCAAGTGAATGAATACATTGAAAAAATGCGGGAAAATTTTGAGACACTTATGACTAGCCACTTTGAAGATTTCAAGAAATCTATGAAATAGAGACTTAGGATTCCAGTCTCACTTGTGGAGCAGCATACAAATGAAATTATTTTTTCTTGTTGATATTGACTACACTTACATTCAAGTAGTCATACCAAGGGTAGGATGGATTAGACCACTTGGGTATGAGATAAATATTGATGAATCATCCATAGATATTACAACACTACTTGTAGAGGAGGTAGATATGAGTGCTCACCACTTTGGCACATATGATGTTGTTAGGTCGAAAGTGGATATGGAACTAAAGACTACGTCTACACTAAAGAAAAAGGATAAATTAGTAAAGAAGCTCAAGGCCAAGTTTGGAGAAGGCTCAGTAGAGGCTGAAGAAGAAGAAGAGGCATAGAGGCAAGGACCACTAGCACTAACCCAAGGCATGGGTGAAGATGCTGAAGAAGAAGAAGGTGTCGAGGAAGAAGAGGAAGCACCTAAGGCAGAGCCTAAGAAGAGGAAAGCATAGAAGTAGCCTACAACATAGCCTAAAGGCAAAAAGAAGGCTAAGCCAAGCCCAAAAAAACCTACCACAAGGGTAGATACAAGGGCTACAACAAAGGTGGCTAGAGAACAAGAAAAGAAGAAAGCCGCATAGCAAGGAGAACCAGCAAAGAAAAAGAGGAGAAAATATGTGGCATCTCTAGAGTTAGATGAAGAGAGGATAGAGTCAGATGACAATGAATAATTCAGAGTGGTAAGTCACACCACTAAGTATGATCTAGAGAATATATGTGATAATATAAGAGATAATCTAGACTTGTCTGGATTGAAAAGTATTGACTTTAATAAGTAGAGAAGAAAAAAACATAGTGGAAGAATCAATCTACACTATGATGGCCAAGTTTAAGAATACTCCAATTGAACTGGATAATAATATGCCTAAGGAGCTATATATAGTTGTAGAAATTAAATGGCATTAATGCCTGAATATGGAAAAGGAAATAAGAGAGTCAACATTGGCTTGTGTGGTGCTTGACCTCACAAAAGGTCAAATAAGCAAGGCAAGTAGGAAACATGGGAACAAATTTGCACCCAAATACAGAGCATTTAGTATTTTGTAAAATAACATTGAAGATGTTGTGAAGAAGTCTACTCTCATGTGGAATGTAATTTATGGCCTCCAAACAGTTAAGGAAGGAAAAGAAGATCCCTTTGAGGGAAGGAATAATAATGAGGAAGAAGAGGAAAATGAAAAGGAGAAAGAAGGAGAGAAAGAAAATGAAGAAGTTATAGTGGAGAAGGAAACACAAAAGGGTTATATGGCAACAACTGAGGAACAACAATAGGAATAGAGTGTGCAAGACATACAGATGTCATCACCTAGTCCTCCACATACAACATCCACACCTATAGAGACAATAATTGTGAAGGATGTTCTTGACACCTCTGGTCAGAACATCAACCCATTGACTGCAGAGGATCTTAGAAAGATCCTTCACTAGACCACACTACAAGCACAATTGTGTACTAATCCAATCTTGTTGAGTGTAGAGGAACTACAAAAGGTTGTAGCTAAGATAACAAAGGAGAATGTGAATCCACAAGAACCACCTTCACAAACTCTAATAACTACAAGTGGACAACCATAAGAGCAAGTAGCTCAAGATGCATCAGTTAAGGTTGATTCCATAGTCATAGTGACTTCAACTGTTGAGGAGCAAGCAAAGGAGTAAACATGATAGAAGGATATCATTGTTCGTAGAGCACAAAGTCTAGGTGCACCTCCTTAGATAACTATAATTTATCAAGGTAGAACTAAAGAGGACAAAGAAGAGGAGAAAACCCCTAAACAAAAAGAACAAGAGACAATACAAACATTGGTTAATTTTCCTACAATAGGGACTCCTACAATGCCTCAAAAGCTAAGCATTGATGCAATACCACTAAAAATATCAGTACCATGCTGGAGCTCTACCAAGGTAGCAAGGGTACTTTACTATGGAGATCCTGCACTTGATGAAGAGATAGTCATTCCAAAATATGACTATGAAAATATGAAAATAGATCAGATAAATGAAGTGCAAGAGGCACTTGAGAGGAAGAAAAAGAAAGAGATACTCAAGAATGAGTATAGAAAAGGAAATCATTGATAGAAATTAAGGACATATTTCTACACACATTCAGCCTATAAGTACCTGATGAGACAAAGCCCATAATGGAGCCATTATTCAACATAGTGGAATAGGTACAAAATGAAGAGCTAGACACCAAAGCCATATTTCTTGAATGGTCTGAAAATAAATTTCAAATGAAGGTAAATGAGAAAATATCTAGCGAGATAACACTTTCTCAAGTAGAACTAGCTAAGAAGATAGAGAAGGTGAAAGTAGTACTTGAGAATGTATTCTCACTATACTCCAAACTGTGTGACTCCTCATACTTCACACAAGAAACCAACCAAAGGATATTGAGCTTGGAAAGGAACCTTAAAGTATCTAGCATGCAACTATGAAAGGATCAAGCTCAAAGTGAGAAGTATTTTTCTATAGTTCTTCACACAAAATAAATTAGTTATACTCATAGTAGATGAGGCAAACACTAAGGCCAAGCTAATACAAATCTAGTCTGCTATAACCCCTCACATGGAAATTTTGGACAAAGAAATGGCCTATGAAGAGAATTTCTTGAAGAAATATTGCAATCTTTCTACATTGGAAGGCCTGGTACACCTTGTAGTAGAGATAATCATCCAACTTAAAGCACTAGATATTGCAATAGACAATTAGGAAGCTTCTCTGAAGATCATTATGTAAGTAAAAAAAATCCTTTTTGGAAAATTATTCAATTAATTGATAAGAACCCTTTCATATAAGTATAAAAAAGGGGGAGATAATACATTATGAAGATAATACATTTTTGAAGGAGATAATAAAGGAAACCCAAAAGGGGGAGATAGTAAAATTTTGAGTTTTGAGGAGAGAGAAGGAGATAAAACCAAAAGGATATAAAAAATTCAAGGGAAGATGTGTGAAAGGG
This sequence comes from Cupressus sempervirens, assembly GCA_028749045.1. Lineage (NCBI taxonomy): Eukaryota > Viridiplantae > Streptophyta > Pinopsida > Cupressales > Cupressaceae > Cupressus > Cupressus sempervirens. Next base: position 974,571,383 of record CM053792.1, on the reverse strand, counting down.
GGAGAAAAAATAGAGTAAAAATAGAGCAGATAGAAATAGAGCAGAAAGAAATAGGGAAAACAATGAAAGGAATGACAAGGCAAAGATAAAGAGTATCAGAATAATCAACATGAGATAAATTTAGCATAAGGAGTTTTGGATACACAAATGGCACATTAGCTTAGGGGGAGAAACAAGTTTTTGAGTTATATAGTCTTCTACAAAATTTTGAACAAGTTTTTGAAGTTTTGTACATATGTTAAACAAGATGTATATTGTACTCATAGAGGTCAAATTCATAATTCTTAGTTAAGTGTTTCTGACACTCATGTCAAAGGGGGAGATTGTTGGTCTCAGATTGGTTTTGAAAATTGATTATCAACACACTTAAGAAAATTCTAAGGTTGATGTTGAGTATAATATAGATGCTAAGCTACAATATGTGCTAAGTCAAAAATTCAATAGATGCCAAGTTATTCAAGTGCTAAGCAAGTTTCAAGTGCCGAGTGACAATTGATGTTGAGCCAGTATATGTGTCAAGTAAAGTATAGGTTCCAAGCAAGCTAGAGTTACTATAGGAGCCGAGTGAGATGAAATTCCTATATGTGCCTAGCATCAATAATCAGTAAGTACTGAGTAACATGGAATCGGCATAAGAGTTTGTGCCTTCACAAAGTTAGATGTAAACCATTTTTGAGATGAATCAAGATGAATCTCAAAGGATCTAAAAGATAATATTGAATCTATTATATTCCCTATGCAATCAACATGCAACCAATTAGAAAAATAGAAAGAGCATGCAACCAATCAAAAAAATTGGAAAGAATTGAACGAGAAAGATGGATGAATCTTGATCATAGATTGATACCTAACCCTAAGTCTTGAAACCTTTAAAATAAGGTTGAAACCGCATAATTCAAGTATGTAAGAGGTCATGTGGGAATTCATGAAACAATGCTAGCAAAGTTTTGAAGGAATTAAAAAAGGGTGTAAAGAATTAGAGGAAGAACAACATTTCGGAATCAATTTGATTAGAATAGAGCATCAGCACTATGAACATAGTTATATCAGATTAGGAAGGATCATATCAGATTGAATAGAACAAGGATTTGGAATCAGCAATTGAAGATTGTAAGTCATTAGGTCAATACATTCTATAATAATTTCTAGCCATTGTATTAGGAGAATGAAAATCCTATGATGATAGGTTGGTTTAACAACCATATTGTAAATCCTTAATATGGTTGTAAATCCTTTAACAGGGTGACATTCCAAGTGAATGTTTGTAAAATTCTTTAGATAGGTCACTTTTAACAAGGTGTAAAGCCTTTAACAAGGAAAGTCTTTCACAGGGTAGGCCATTGATGGTGGTCAAACTTTGTAACCTTAACCAATTACATACTGTTGCACTGATAAGTTGTGGGTGTCATCCCAACCCCAATTTTACCTTCTCATTTTGGAGATTTTTTGGATGATCAAATCTTGTGTTATCTATTTCATGCATGTCTTTACTTTCATGTTAATTATATATGTTAAATCTTCCCACTTGCAAATTCCAACACTTCTCAATTTCAAAAAAAAAAAAAAAACGAATTAAAAAAATATGAACCTAAACAACTTCTATAGTTGTTTTAGAAAACAATATGTGGCCCTTTTCATTGATGAATTTTTTTAATATAAGGCAGATTAATCCATCTAGCTCCATGGTCATTCTTCTTTATCTTTTAAAATATCTACGGCCTTGAGTGCATGAGGGAAAAGCTCAAAATTTTCATTAAGATACTTCGAGAAATAATTAATGATTCTCCTCTGCAATGCAACTCTCTTATTATCAAAATCAGGGAGGTCATTAGTCATGTTAAAAAAATTCTCTATCTTCTCACAAGAAATACCAATGATAGAACAACATAAAATTGTAACATCATTGTCCCTACTATTCCATTTTCTAATGATTGGCTTCAAGATGGCTTTACTATTCTTCATCTCATCCTATATAATCATTAATTTTGACAACTTATCATAAAATATAGGCCATTCTAGCCTATTTATCAAATGCATAATATAGTCTCTTTGTTCATTTTCATACTAGACATCTAGCTCCACATGTAATGACTAGATTTTAGCCCGTTCTTCTTCAAGCTCTTCAACTGTGCATGCGTGGGGTAGCTGGTATTTATACAAGTGGAGTTGACTTGAAAGATTCAATTGGGTGAGGAGGAAGATAAGTAATCTTGGTTTCTCTAGATTTTCATGTTTACCCTACCATCTTATTTACAAGCTCAATCCTCTTTTGCACTTCTTTGTTGTAAGCATTTAGACCTTGTTCATATTTTTCTTACAATTCTAGTTTTTTTCTTTTTCTCCTTCTTAATAGTGGCTAATGTGAGGTTAGTTGTTTCAACATTGAATTTTGTGGCCTCAAAAATTGGAGTATCTTCTACCCTCTTGAAAATCAAATTTCCAACCAATCTAGTATCAGTAGATTGAGAAAAACTTGCTCTTGATCCTCTTCTTAGAGACCAAATTTCTAAAGCAGCATAATCTTCACTAAAATTATCACCTCTAAGTCCCCTTTTCACATTTTCCTCAACATTTAGTTTCTTGGTGATAGTTTTAAAAGCAATGGCATCTAAGATATCCCAATTTGGAAAAAGAAAAACTCCAAATGATTTGATCATTATTCTTCCCTCTTTAGGAGTCAAAATTTTGAATTCTTGCATCATTTCATACTATATTTCATCTTGTATAGTTTCATCCTCCATTTATGGACACTCTCTCTTCCTCTTATTACATCTTTCTTCAAAATTTTTAATATTAGTTCTCCAAGAAAATTGGTAGAAAGCTCTTGATCTAAAAACATTATCATCTAATAGAAACTCATGACTAGCTTTTTCTACTATAGGGTCTAATTCTTTCCCTCTATAATCATCAATAGTTAGTTCAAGGCTAGGCATGGGAGGTTCCTAGGGATTTCCTTCCTCCAATTCTGCAATAGTAATAAACACTCCCCCTTGGAATCCTACTTGTTCAATTTTCTCTCTAGTGAGTTGTTCCTCTACTATATGCAAAGGAGATTGAGAAGGTGTGTAATCTTTTATTTGTGACATTTTCTTCTCTTCTATCTTTTTCCTCTTAGGCCTTGAATTCTCAAGCCCTTCTTCTAAAGCAACACTAGTTAATCCAACTATTTAATTTCCTTTATTAGTTGCATGATCTTTGTCCTTGATTATGTTATAACCAGACCTCCTTTGGATGACCAATTATCCTAATCCAACTACAGGGGTAAAAGAAAACCTCTTCATCACTTCTCTTTCTTTATCAAGATGAGTATTGATAAGAAGAGCTTTCTTTTAATTCATTTCATTCATGATCTCAAAGAAAGTCATCATTAATTTGTTCATTCTATGTAGTGATGTCTTTGCATCTTCCAATAGGCTATAATCCTTATCAAAATAGTTAATGAATTCAAAAACCCTAGAATAAACTCTCCACTTTTCTTTCTTGATATCTTATTCTTCATGAGAAAATTCATTCCTTATTACATCCTTAGGGAAATAGAATTGATGCTTGTGAGCAATAGTCCTGGCCCTCTATCTAAAAATCTCAAAAGATCCTTCACTATAATTAAATCTAGCATGGGAGACTATCATTTTGTATGGGTCTAAAATTTGATACAAAAATAACCAACCACCCTTTGTGATTATAAATTGATGAGCTACTATACAGGATTGAAAATAGAGCCTCTTGACCTACCAGTTAGTTCTACCTCCTCCAAACCACCTAGTTGCCATAACATCTCAACTATTCTTGCCTTAAGAGGTATCTAGTAGGGTAGCACATGTGGAGTTCCTTGGAATCCATATACTCTAAATACTATTAACACTAAATATGGTATAATGTCTTCCCAATTATGGGAGACTTTCAAATTGCTTGGGTTATCCATAGGCCTGATGAAGTCTAACAATGCCTTGGGTATCTTGAGATTATCTTTCAATAATAGGATCCTTAGTCTAGATGTAAAATATCTATCAAACTTTCCAAAACTAGCCTTCTCTATATCCCAAGTCATATATACACTCCATAACTAGATTGGTAGAGATTCACCATCATGGTCTCTTATTATCACCATCTCTTTCTCAAAAAATGTGACCCCCTTATATAGAAACATAGGCATTAACAAAGAGTAAAAAACAAAAGTCTTCTCAATTTTCCCTTTTTCAATTCCAATAAAGCCTACATGAGTTTCTTTAGCTAGGAAAGATGCAAAATCAAAGATAATATCAACTCCAAAGGAAGAAATCTACACCATTATATACATGAACTTTATTGGCACAAAATCTTGCTCATATTCAATGAAAACCTTATATATATGTTGCCCTAGAATTGAAAAACCATTTCTTAAAAGGCTCTTTGGTCAAAGCTATGACAAAGGTTAGATTTCCAATTGTGGCCAAGTGTCCTCCTAGTGCTCCCTACCTAAATTGATCCTTGTAGGACAAATACTCCTTTTCCAAACCCTGAAAATCAATAACCTCATGATAATCTATCATGGTATCCATTCCAAAGACTTCTTGAGTTTTTTCACCAATAAACTTGACCAAGCATTCCCCATTTATTCCCCTCACCATCCTAGCTATTGGATCATAATTTTGGGATACAACAGTGAATAGGTCTGAATCCATGAAGACTCTAGGAACTACTAACTTTCCTAGGTCAAAATTCTACATATTTTGATGGGGGGCAAATAATTTCCTCTCTAAAAATCATTTTTTGAATAATTGTAGCCCCATTTTAGAAGTCATAGAATCCTAAATCCAATTCCCTTTGTCAAATAAACCATTTGCAACTTACTATTGGAAATATAAGAGGAGTAAATGAGAGGGGAAGGGTAAATTAATTACCACAAAAATAAATCCCAACTCACTTAGATGTCAATAAAAATCAACACTCAGTGAAAATAAAATTATTCTATAATTTGGCAAATAAATGGGCACTTGGTTTACATTAACCAATGTTGAAGCTTGGTAAATACTAAGATAACACGGAAAATCCTTATCATGAAAAGTATAATATATTATCTATGATTAATTTAACAAAGTTGCAAACACATAAAACAAATAACATGAACACAATTGACACCAAGATTTTAACGTAGAAACCCAATTTGGGAAAAACCACCAATTGCAACTAGTTAATGATTTTCACTCTTTTGAAGTGAGCCCTATTAGGAGCCAACCCTATTAAAGGTTACAAAATACACTATTAGGTGTGATCTTGTTAGAGGATTTAATCACCCTATTAGAGGTCTTGAGACACTTCAAATAGAAATGGCACCTTGTTAGAAGATTTACAAATAGCTATTAAGCCAACTCTATTAACAAATTTAGATCACTACTATAGTAGTTATAGAGTAATAATGAGATGACCTAATCTATGATGCAACTAAATTTTTGATTATAGATCTCAATTCTACTCATATACTTGATCCTTCCTGATCAAATATATCTTTGCATCTCAACAAGGATATTCTGCATATCCTTCAAATTCACTTCCTCTAAGCATCATCAAATCTTCAATTATGTTCCACACATTAAATCCTCAATTTGACCTTATATTTCTATCTTACACATTGTCAAGTTGGCTTGAACACAACTTAGAATAGTTAATATTCATCTTCTCATTTGGCTAGAACCATCAAACAATTCAAGTGAACTCAATATGCCAAAACAAGAAAATCCTTCGTTAGCCAACCTTGCTCAGTAGATACTAACTCAAAGAAATTTTCCTATGTTAACTGAGTGAATCTATCAACATGACATATTCACTAAGTTTCTTTGGTAACCAAGTGAGCTTAGTTAGTACTAGTTCCATCCAACATTTTCTATATTTACTGAGTGAGCTTGGTTAACACTCAACTTTCGTAAACTTTCCTTTGTCACCCGAGTGAACTTGGTAGACACTATCTTCTAAACTAAGAAAACTTTGGAATGCCTTACAAACTCAAGAAACTATCTTCAATGCCTGAGTGAGCTTGGAATACAATTATTGGTAATGATATGACATTTTTTGTAACATCAAAGACAATAGACAATTAATCAATTACTTCCAACACTTGTAGCCTAGGATTTACAGGAACAGTTTCTTTATCTGGGTGGACTCATTAGTTGATTCATTCAATTTCTCTAAGAAATCAATGCGAATATTCCTACTATTATACTCGACCTTCCCAGAAAAACCCATCTTTTGAGACATATTAAATGATAATGAGGAAAATACCAGAATTCCTTAATTATATGTAGATGAAGGTACTTAGTTGGCCTTTTCACTTCTTCTTTGAACACTAGAATGGCTTTTTGTCATAGGAAAAATTCTTAGCTCAACAAAGTGAAATAATGGTTTTTTTAACATGTACCAAGCTCCAAGAATTCAAAACAATTATTTGCGAGACAAAATTTTCAACCTTCTTCAATACATTCCCTATATTAGCTCACATGAGAAGTTGCTATTTCCCAAAAATTGGTTACAAAGAAAAATAGAGGGGCATTCCCCTTTGACTTTGAAAATGGGTTGTCAATTTAAAAAAATTGATGATCATGAAATAAAATGTAGTCTAACTTGGCTTGAACCTTCTAAATTGGTAGTCAATCCAATTGAAATTTGATACATGTAAATTTTTCCACCTTGTTAGCAACTTGCAAATTATTCACTCATGTAACTAGACACATGTTGAGCTCTCACTATGTTGCTATGGATAGAGGTCAAGAAATTTCCATTAGTGACATAAAGACAACCTTTGATCTCTTATGCATTGGACAATCAGGGAAAGTACTGTAGAAATCCTTTGAAAGTGGGCCACCATGCTACATGTCAATCTCTTGTTATGTCACCAAGAGTAAAGATCTTGCAACTCTCATTAGCAACAAAGCAACATCCACCGATCAAACTTGAATCTGACAATAGGAAAAAAAGCAACCATATTATAACTTAAATGGGCCTATTAGACACATGTCTTCATGTTGCTATGTTGCGAAGGGTAAAACCCATACATAAATTTTTATGGTGACAAAGAAACCTCTATCAATCTTGAAAAGATCTAACGGTACAGACCAAATATCTTGTCTTCATAAAGCATATCTCAATGGTGAATGAAAAGGTGACACCTAGAAACCCTTTGATGACTTGTAACCTATAGAAATTTTTGCGAGGGCTAGTCCACCATATTCTATGTGTCAATATCTCATTATGTCTCCAAGGATAAAAACAAAATAATTCTTGATAAAGACATAACAACAACCTTGGATTAAATCTAAGATCAACAATGGTTATATGTACATTGAAAAAATAGCCTTTTATTATAGATCACAAATGGGACACGAACAACTATCATCTTACTCTAACACACCCATTAGCCACAAGGAGAAATGGCATACATAACCATGTTTCCTAATGTCTCTATGTCACCATGAATAAAGAACAAGAAACTTTCTTTGGAGATAAAGCAAGGTCTGTTGATCTACCATTTGATCTATGGTGAAAATATTTCTTTTGAAACATTTCTTGATTATTGGGTCCCATGGAAAAATGTTAATTTGTCTCTATGTTGCAAAGGATAAAAACCTTGCAACTTCCTTTGGTGACAAAGCAATAACCCTTGATCTTAAGGAATATTAAGGGCCATCATGACGTAGTTGATTTTCACACATAAAATGTAACCCACATAATATTTAAAACAAAGGCTTGGGTTATAATTTCAAACTGAGACTTAGGGTAAGGTTAGGAAATGTAAACAAATTTAAAGGTACCCAAGAAAATAAAAAGGGTTTTTCAAATGATTTTTTGCCACACATTTCTTTAAAATGCATACCATGTAAAATTAACTATGGGATTTTCTAGGGTAAATTTAACATTTGAACAACACAAAATTAGGGATTAATCTTCAAGGGAAAATAAAGAGTCAAGAGCATACAACCCTAATTTTGAAAGGGAACAATATTTTCATAAAATATTTTAGAAATTTGTAATATGTGAGAAACTAGGCCAACAAGGTCCTTGAAGGATAATCTTAACAACTTTGGGAGATTGATGATGAATCTTTCTAAAAAAAATAGTCCTAGATTTGATGGGATTGACTATGATAGTTTGAAGGAGAAGATGAAGACTTGTCTATTGTTCATGGATTTGGATTATTAGATCTTTACAAAGAGTGGGAAGATGATTATGAAAGAAAAACATCTTGAAGCTTGCAGTGAAGTAGAGGGGGATCTATTCATGTGGAACATAAGAGCTAGAGAAGCTCTACTATCAATTCTTCTAGAGAATGAATATAGTCAAGTAAAGTTACCTCAAGAATCTCATGAAATTTGGAAAGCATTAGAAACTAATTTTGAAGGTGATACACATGAAAAGAGAATTAGATTGTAGAATTGGATATGTGAATTTCAAGATGTTAAGATGATGGAATATGAATCTATAAGAATCTATATTGGTATAATATCAATTTTTTTTAGGAATTCAGTCTCATGGTTGAAAAAAGGAACAAGATTAGGTAGTATGGAAGATCTTGAAAATTTTGATGTCACCATCAAGTAAGTAGCTCAGATGACTCATCTATTGATACCATGCACTAAGGATTTCACCAAGGAAATAATGCTTAGAAGATTAGAAATTGAACAAGTAGATCTGAGATAGTTTGGAGATCTAGATAGAGTTGAAACAACTTTTAGTTCCCTTAGCATTCTACCTAATCTAATAAGGAGTGCAAGAACACACGGAGATTTTGCTGGTAGTAGCAAATTTGAGGTAGATAAGAAGAATGAGGAAGGTATGGCCCTTCTTGTGAGAAGAGAAAAAGATGGTAAGAAAATCTATAAATGTTGGACTTGTGAGGAATTTGGTCATTATGTATCTAAATGTCCTAAAAAAGAGAAAAAGTATAAGGGAAAGTTCAAGCCTAGAAGAGATAGAAATTGTTTGAATGAAAATAAAGATGAAGAATTTGATGAAAGAGTTCAAAGTGAAAGTGGTCATGAATTAGGATTTGTGGCTATCAAGGAAGATGATCTTGATAGAGAAATTAGAGAAGAAAGAGATCTAGTTTCCCAAGTTGAAAAGAAATCTAATTGGATAATTGATAGTGGATGTTCACATCACATGACTGGTCATATGAATAATTTTGTTAAGTTTAGGAATCATGATGGAGGTATTGTTAGAGTTAGTAACAATGAAACCTATCATATAATAGGAATTGGATCCATTAATCTTGATGGTAAAACTAACAATGATGATGTTTTTTTTTTTTGATGGATTGAAGCAATAATTTTTTGAGTGTAGGATAGTTGGTGGACAAGGGATAACAGTTGCAATTCACTAAAAAGACCTGCAATATCAAAGACATAGATGGTAGGATTATTGGAATAGGCACAAGATCCAAAGGTAATGTATTCTAGTTGATTTGTACTGAAATGACATGTTTGATAACTAAAGTGGATAAGAGTAGGTTGTGGCATAAAAGATTCTATCACATAAACTTTGCTAATATTGTAAAGGTTTGTAGCAAATTTGTAGATTGAGACTTGCCTAAGATACAAAATCCTACTAATTTTGTTTGTAAAGAATGTATTTCAGCTAAATAAAAGAAACTATCATTTCCTAGCAAGAATTTCACTACCATAGAGAAGCTAGAGATAGTTCACATAGATCTGATTGGTCCTTCAAGAATAAGAGGATTCTATGGTGAAAGGTACTTTATTATTTTTGTTGATGATTTCACTAGAATGATGTAGGTAGCATTTCTTAAAGAGAATTCAAAAGTTTTTGAGAAGTTTAAGATATTTAAGAATAGAGTAGAGAATGAATCTGGTGTAAAGATAAAGTGTTTGAGATTAGATAGAGGAAGAGAGTTCACCTCTAGAGAGTTTAACATATTTTGTGAAGAGAATGGAATCAAAAGACAACTATCCTCACTTAGAACACCTGAGTAGAAAGGAATCTATAAAAGAAGAAATATATCAATAGCAAAGGATGGAAGCGTAGTGTTGTTTGAGAATGATGTTTCTAAGACATTTTGGAGAGAAGCAATCAATACAATAATGTACACTTTGAACATAGTACATATTAGAAAAGGTATAAGAAAGACACCTTATGAATTATGGTTTGGTCATTCACCATGAGTTAATGATGTAGAAGCTTCTTGCATCACGAAAAAGGGGGTGTGATGAAAATTATAAATTTAAAAAAGAATTGTGGAGGAGAGAGATAGTGACAAAAATTAGAGGGAAAAAGAGGGGAAAAAGGTATTTCATTTGTCAAGGTGCATGGGTGGTATAAAATAGAAAAATAAGAAAAATAGTTGTCATCCCATTTATTGAGGTGTCTAGGTGGCATCTTAGAATTTTTTGGAAAGTTCCTTAAATCATGTATTTAATATTTTTGTGATCCACAAAGGAAATGCAATTTTCTAATTGGTCCACATGGTGGTGCTTAGTTGTATTTGGGTGGGAATTTAATATTTTTTTAAAGGTAGTTGTATTTACCTTTTATCCCACATTGGTTATGTTTGTAATATCTTGGGTGGTAAGTGCCTATATAAAGAAAGGCTTATGGAAATTTGTAAAATGTTCTTCAAGTGTTAGCTCTTGTAGTGAAGCTTGAAGGTGTGATCTCTTGTTAGTAGAAGCTTGGAGAGGAGGAAGTAGAGGAGTGAATTTTTCTAGAGTGTGTGGATAGGTCATCAAATGTGAGACAGTTTACACTTAGATCTTAAATAAAGTTGGAGAAGATCTAGTGGCTATAGTTTAGAAACAAAGAGGTTTCTTGGTGGGCTTACATGCACAATTTTAGATCTTCCTTGAAGGTTTCTACTAGAGTGTGGGTTTGGACTAGTTAGGTTTTGGATTGGATCTTGTGAGATCTTGCAGAACTTTTACTTGCTTTGTATTTGGTATACTTGGGAAGGCCTTACAACCCAACACATTGCATGTAATCAGTTATTTTATGACTAAAGAGTTGGAATTTGGTATCAAATTCTATATTTTTGTTTATCTTCAACTATATGGTTATTTTTTGTGTTGACATAGTTTTTTCACATTATAAAGTTTCTGATACTTTATAGCGAAAATCTAGTTCCCCTTCAAAATGAGGGTTTTTTGTTTTTAAACCATTGTTGGACCAAAGAAAATCCCTAATTTTATATTGTTATTTGAATGTTAAATCTTGCCCCAAAAACAACTTTAAGTTAGATTTACATGATATGCATTTTAAAGAAATGTGTGGGAAAAATTCATTTGAGCACCCCTTTTTCATTTTTCCTAGGCACCTTTTAAATTTGTTTGCATTACCTAACATTACCTTAAGTCTTCATGAAAGTTTTAACCCAATTTGTTCTAAAACTATGTGGGTTATGTCTTATGTTTGAAAAAATAGCAAAGTCACGATGACCCTTGATCTTCCATAAGATGAAGGGTTGTCACTTTGTTACCAATAGAAGGTGTAAGGTTTCTATCCTTGGTGACATAGTGACATGAATACATGTGACTTCCAAACCCAGTAAGAAGCACAAGGTTTTAAAAGAAAGTTCTACACCGTAGATTAGATGTACATCAATGAGACTCACTTTTTCACCAAAGAAAGTTTCCTATTATTTATTCATAGTGACATAGTGAGATGTTGACACATGGTCATAAGATGAGACTACCCCTTGTAGATAGTGTTGCAGGTTCTGGGTCATCAAAGGGTTTCCAAATGCCAAATTTCTATTTTATATGAGGGATATACTTGACAAAGATGAGATGTTGGTTCACACCATTAGATCATATCAATATTTATGGCAGTCACTTTGTAGCCAAAGGAAGTTACAAGGTTTTTACCCTTGGTGACATAGTGACATGAAGACATGTGTTCAATGGGCCCATCTTAATTATAATCTCATTACTATGTTTCTTACCGTTAGATGCAAGATTAATCAATTAATGTTGCTTTGTCACCAATGAGAATTGCAATGTCTTTACTCTTGGTGACATAGTGAGAGATTGACATGTAGCATGGTGGCTTTCTTTCAAAGGAGTTCTAAAGTGCCATCCCTAAGCATCTGATATGTAAGAGATTGAGGGTTGTCATTATGTCACTAAAGGAAACTACTCGACCTTTATCCATAGCGACATAGCAAGAGCCTGGAACATGGCTAGTTATATAAATAAATACTATACAAGTTACTAGTGAGGAGAAAAAGGGTACATATGGAAAATTTTAATTAGAAAGACTACCAAGTTGGAAGGTTAAAGCCAAGTCAGAATACTTCTTATTTCTTAATCATCAATTTTTTGTAAATTGATGGCCCATTGTCAAACTCATAGGGGAATGTCACTCTATTTTTCTCTACAACCCATTTATTAGAATTAAAAGCTTCTCATGTGAGCTAATACAAGGAATGCAGTGTAGATGGTTGAGAATTTCATCCTACAAATAGATTTCTTTAATTCTTGGAGCCTAGATGTGTTGAAGAACCTAGTGTTTTTCTTGGTTGTGTCATAATTTTTCCTATATCAATAATTCATTGCAACATTTAGAGAAGAAGAAAAAATGGCCAAGTACATATCTCTTTCTGCATATAACTAAAAGAATTATGGTGTTCTCCTTATTGTTATTTCAATATGCCTCCAAAGAAGGGTTTTTCTAGGAAGGTTGAATATGCTAGTAGAAATATTCATGATGATTTCTTAGAGAAATTAAGTGAATCTACTAATGAATCTGCCCAAATAAAGGAATTAGTTCCTTTAAACCCTAGGCTCCAAGTTGTAGATGGTTTATTTGATAAGGGAAATTAGATTTAGGATATCGTGACTTCTAAAATAGTGTTACAATTATTTAAAAAGTTTTTTTTAGAGAGGAAATTGTTTTGCCACATGAAAATATCTAGAATTTTGACCTAGGCAAGTTAGTAGTTCTTGGAGTCTTCATGGATTCAAACCTTCTCACTGTTCTAGCCCAAAACTATGATCCAATAGCTAAGATGGTAAGAATTTTAGATGGAAATGCTCGGGGAAAATTACTACAAAAGAAATACAAGAAGTTTTTGGAATGGATGCTACCATGGATTATCATGAGGTCATTGATTTTCAAGGATTGGATAAGGAATACTTATCTCACAAGGATCAAATTAGGCAAGAAGCACTGAGAGGACACTTGACCATAATTGGAAATTTAACCTTTTTCATAACATCAACTAAAGATCCTTTTAAGAAACAATTCTTCAATTCTATGGCTATAGATATCTATATGACTTTGTGCAAGGTTTTTGGTGAAGATCAGAAAGAATTTGTGCCAATTAAGATCATGCATATGATGGTATAGATCTTTTCCTTTGGAGTGGATATTATTTTTTATTTTGCATCCTTTCTACTAGAAGAAATCCATGTAGGTCTGATTGGAATTGCAAAGGGAAAAATTAAGAAAACCTTTGGTTTCTATTCTTTGTTAATGCATATGGTCTTGTATAAGGGGGTTACATTTTTTGAAAAGGAAATGGTGTTAAAAAGAGAAAATGATGGAGAATCTCTACCAGTCTAATTATGGAGTGAAAATATGACTTGGGATGTAGAGGAGGCTAGTTTTGTGAGTTTTGATAGATATTTTGCATCTAGACTATGGAGTCTATTATTAAAAGATAATCCTAGGATACCCAAGGCATTGTTAGATTTCACCAGGCCTATGGGCAATCCTAGCAATTTGAAAGTCTCCCACAATTGGGTAGATATTGTACCCTATCCAGTGTCAACATTTTTAAAAGTATTTGGATACTAAGGAACCCCACATGTACTTCCATATCAGGTACCTCTTAAGGTAGGAATAATTGAGATGTTATGGCAATTAGGTGGTTGGAAGAAGCAGAACTGACTGGTAGGTCAAGAGGCTCTATTTTCCCATCTTGCACAATTGCTCATCAATTTATCATTACAAAGTGTGGTTGGTTATTTTTGAATAATATTTTGGACCCATACAAAATGGCAATCTCCCATACTCATTTTAATGATAGTGAAGGATTTTTTAATATATTCAGATAAAGGGCCATGACTAGTGCTTGAGAGAATTAATTCTATTTCCCAACAGATGTAATAAGAAATGAATTTTCTCTCCAAGAGCAAGAAATCAAGCAAGAAAAATGGAGAATTTATTATAGGGTTTTAGAATTTATTAAGTATTATGATAAGGAATGTAACCCATTGGAAGTTGCAAAGACATCAGCAAATAGATTGAATAAGTTGATGATCACCTTTTTAGAGGTTCTAGAGACAATGAATGAAAAGAAGACTCTTCTCATCAATTCTTATCCTAGTAAGGCAAGGGAATTAATGAGAAAAAAATTCTTTTACTCATGCAATAGGATTAGGAAAATTTGTCTTTCAAAGGAAGTTTTGCTAAAATATAATTAGAAATAAAGAACATGTTGCTAACAAGGGAAATAAAATAGTTGAACCAACTAGTATTGCTTTGGAAGAGAAGCTTGAAGAGCCAAGGCATAGAAGCAAAAGATAGAAGAGAAGAAAATCTCAAAAATAGAAGAGGAAAACATCACTAGAGAGCAAATTGATCAATTGGGATCTCATGCCTAGCCTTGAACTAACTATTGCTGATCATAGAGAGAAGGAATTAGACCCTATGGTAGAACAAGATAGTCATGAATTTTTATCGGATGATAATTTTTTTGAATCAAGAGCTTTCTACCAATTTTTCTGGAGAACTAATATTAAAAACAATTGAAGACAAGTGTAAAAAGAGGAAAGCTAAGCATCCAAAAATGGAGGATGCAGCTATATAATATCAAATAAAAATGAAATTATGCAAGAATTTAGAAGTTTGACTCCTAAAGAGGGAAGAATAAAGATGAGATCATCTGGAGTTTTACTTTTTCCCAATTGTGATATTGTAGATGCCATGGCTTTTAATACTATCACCAAGAAATTAAGTGTTGAGGAGAAGGTGAGAAAAGGACTTAAAGGTGCTAATTTCAGTGGAGATCATGTTGCTTTAGTGATCTAGTCTTTAGAAAAAGGCTTAGGAGTCAATTTTCTCAACCCGATGATACTGGATTGATTGGAAACTTGATTATTAAAAGTGTAGAAGATACTCCACATGAAGAGACCACAGAGTTCAATGTTGAATTAGCTAACCTCACATTATCAAAAACTAGGAAGGAGAAAAGACAAATATTGGAATTACTAGAAAAGTATGAATAGGTTTTGGATGCTTACAACAAGGAAGTATAGAAGAGGATTGAGATTCAAAATAAGTGTTGGAAATGTAAGAGGAGTAACTAAGAGGGGAGGCATGAATTATTTACTTCTAAAATAAATCCCAAATTCCTTAGATGTTAGTACAAAATAATTCTATGAAAGCTTAATTCTACTGATGCTTAGCAAACAAAGAAATGTTGTAACTTAGTAAAATCTAAAAATACTCTGCAAATAGTTATCATGAAGATCTCAAGATGTTTTCTATAATTAATTATTACTTTGTCTTAGTTTCAAACACATAAAAGAAATAGCATGAACACATTTGACACCAAGATTTAACATGGAAACCTAATTTGGGAGAAACCACCAATCGCAACTAATTACTATTTTTTACTCTTCTGAAGTAAATCTTCTTAGGAGCCAACCCTATTAAAGATTACAAAACACACTATTAGGTGTGACCCAATTAGAGGATTTAATCACCCTATTAGGAGTGGCCTTGTTAGAGGTCTTCAAACAATTCAATATAAATGATACCTTGTTAGAGGGTTTACGGATAGCTATTAATCTAACTCTATTAAAAGATTAAGATCACTACTACAATTGTTAGAGAGTAACAATGACATGACCTAATTTTGAATGGAACTAAATTGCTAATTATAGATCTCAATTATGGCTTGTATACTTGATCCTTCCTAATCAAATATATCTTTCCAACTCTAAAATGATATTATGCCTATTCTTCTAGTTCACTTCCTCTTAAAATTATCAATTCTTCAAATGCACTCACACGCTTCTAATCCTCAACTTAACCTTATACTTATATCTTTGATATTGTCAAGTTGGCTCAAATATAATTTAGAATAATTAATATTCATCTTCTTAGTTGGCTAGAGCCAACAAACAAAAAATTGAACTCAATTATGCCATAAAAGAAAAACTCTTTTTTAGTCAACCCTACTCGATAGATAGTAATCTCATAAATTATTTTTTTGTGTTAACCAAGTGAGTTCGATCAATACTACATACTTGCAAAGTTCTTTTCATAACTAAGTGGGCTCAGTTAGCACTAGTTCCATTCAACATTTCCTTCATTTACTGAGTGAGTTCAGTTAACACTCAACTTCTACAATCTTTCCTTTGATGCCTAAGTGAACTTGGTAGATACTATCTTCTGAACTAAACGAACTTTGGAATGCTTGTTAGCCATAGAAAACTGTCTTCACTACCTGAGTGAGCTTGACATACACTAATTGGTAATGATATGACATTTTGTGTAACATCAAATACAATACACAATTAATTAATTGTTTCAAAAATCTCCCTCTTTGGCATTGATCAAAATTCAACATGTCATAATATAATGAAATTTTGGAGAAAGAATAAAAAAAGGAACATATCCTTAGTTTCATTCTGATTTTCAACCATGAAAACTCGCTCTATCAGTGTGAACTCTATCTCTAGTTTCACCCTTTGTTAAAAACCTTTTGTCTTCTAGAACTTCCACCAAGTTCATTCTCCCTCTTTGACAATTCTTTATCAACAAAATTTCTATGAGATATGATAGTATACTTCTCCCTCTTTGAAATCTCATGCCAAAGACAATGTTTAGTGAATATCAATGTACCTCAAGTATAGCTTCATTTGCAATATGCCCTTGTCAATACTACACCAATTGATTGATCTTTAATATGGATATAGTTGATGCATCCCTAAACTTCATTTAGCGAGCTTCAGCTAGGGTAATGACCCCTAGCTTACCTCGTAGATACACAAATGCATCCTTAGGAAATGGCTTGGTGAATATGTCTGCAATTTGTTCTATTGTATTCACATGTTCCAATCGAACTTCTTTATCTTGCACCAATTCTCTATATTTTATACCAATGTGCTTTGTTTTGGTATGCATCACTATATTCTTTGATATATTGATTAGACTAGTGTTATCATAGCATATAACTACTAGATCCTTGATATCTATCTTGATACCTATCATCAATTGTTTGAACCAAAAAATATAGAATAATTAGTTGCTACTACCACATATTCTACCTCTGTTGTGGATTGAGAGATACAATTTTTTTTCTTGCTTGCCCAAGACACTAGTCTTTTGCCAAGAAAGAATGCTCCACCAGTAGAGTTTTTTCTATCATCAATACTTCCTACCCAATTAGCATCTATACATACTTTTAAGTCCAAATTGCCTCCTATTTTGTACCATAAACCATATTTTTTAGTACTTTTCAGATATCTCATGATTCTTTTGACTACCATCATGTGATTTTATTTGGGATTTGTTGATAATCTAGCTATTAATGCAATAGTAGGCCTTGTATGCACTACATACTACAATTTTCCAATCATTGATCTATATGTGGTCTGATCTACCTCTTTGGAATCATCATTTTTGGAAAGCTTATGTCTAGTAGACATAGGGGTTCTAACTTATCCTAAATCTTCCATTCCAAATTTCTTTAGTATCTCCTTGATATATTTAGATAGAGTAATGTAGATATCATTTTTCTTCTACTAAATCTGCAATCCAATAAAGAATTTTATCTCACCAAACATAGACATCTAAAATTCTTTATTCATTTCTTCTAAAAATGCCTTACACAAGTCATTATTTCTTGTGAATAAAAGTATCATCAACAAATATTTCTGGCAACACAATCCTCTTATCTAGTCCTTCTTTGATATACAGGCTATTGTTATTATTAGTTCTTTGAAAACTAATCTATATCAAGTAGTTATTAAGTCTTTCATACCAAGCTCTAGAAGCTTGTTTAAGCCCATATAATGCCTTGTGTAATTTGTAGACCATGTCCTTTTTACTACGATCTATAAAACCTTCAAGCTATTCAATGTAGACTTCCTCATCAAGAATTCCATTCAAGAATACAAATTTTATGTCCATTCGATAAACTTTAAATCCTTTGTAAGTTTCATAAGCTAGTAAAGTTCTAACACCTTCTAATCTTGCAACATGAGAAAAAGTTTCACCATAATCAGTACCTTTTTCCTGAGAATAGCCTTTACATACTAACCATGCTTTGTTTTTGGAAACTTTTCCATATTCATTTAACTTGTTTCTAAACAGGCATTTTATGTCAATTGCATTTTTATCCTTGGGTCTAGGAACAAGTGTCCAAGTTTTGTTCTTCTCTATGTGTTCTATTTCTTCATTCATTGCTTCAATCCAAGTTTCATTATCCAAAGCATCTTTTGTTAGAAATAGGGATTACTAAGAGGGGGGTGAATCAGTAATATACAAACTTTAGTTGCTAACTAGATATTATTACTTACTTTAAACCATACATAGCAAAGAAATAATGTAATCTTGAATGGTAATAGTAACAATACACAATGATAACTAATGCCACCATATTTTGTTAACTAGGGAAACCATGGCCAAGGGAAAACCTCGGTGGGGATGATGCCCACTAGATAATATATTGATATATATCTTCCTTGTTAGAGGATGGGCCCTACTAGGAGTAAATGAGAAAATTTAGTATAACCAGTTCCTATTAGGAGACTTGTTGGAAATTTGATTGAAAAGCTCATTGTTGAAGATCAAAGAGGGAGATTGTTGCAAAGGAGGAAGATTGTTGTTGAAGAATGTTTTCAATCATTGTTTTTTCATTGATGTCAAACCTACAACTTGTAGAAATGACATTTTCTTATATGATCCAAGTACTATCACTTAGTTGATTGATGAAGAGGATTTGGTCAACAAGATGTAACAAGAGAACCTAATGGAAAGGTTGAGTTATGATGTTGTAATGAAGTGAAAGGATCAATTAAGACAATGGTTAAACAATGTATTGATAGCATAATTAAAGATGCAAAGGCTAGTCACACTTAGAAGCATTGATGAAAGAAGTTGTAACAAGGTTGTTTGAAAAGCTTAAACTAAGGTCATTAGTGGATGCTAAGCAAGCAAGTTGAAGTCAAGAAAATTTCCAGTTAGAGATGAGTAACAAGAAACTCTAGTGTGTGCCAAGTAATCTTTTGGTGCCAAGTGAAGATCAAATGTTGAGCATTAGAAAATTCTTAGTTGGTGCTGAGTGATCTTCAGGTGTTGAGCATAGGAAAAGTGCTAAGGGTGCTAAGTAACACAATATGTGTCAAGCACTAGTATTTCAATAGTGTCAAGCACTAGTATTTCAATAGTGCTGAGCTGCTACATTATTTCAAGTGATGAAGATTTTTCAAATATGAGCTAACACAGTCATTACATTGAATTTTGTGAACAAGTTGGAAGACAAGGATGATGAGTTGGTGGCACAGAATCCTATGTAAACCATTTTTGGGTGAATTCTAAAAGATTATTCAAGAAGTTTCTAGAGGAAACAAAATATGGGTTAGATGCAATGAATCCTACCTAATTCATACGAATTGAAATTAAAGAATGGAAGAATTGAGCAAGAAAAGGTACTCTAAGGATTCTATTTAAGGAGTCATAGACCAAAAAGAAAAGAGTTGTTGTTACTGTTGTTTTTGAAGAGCCAAGTGTCAAGGAGGAAATATTTAGGAGAAGGAAGAGCACAGAGGCTTTGTTTCTACGAGTGGTCATGAAGATATGATTGCACTGGTATATTGAGTATGGAGACTCAAGACCAAGATTTCACACTTCTTATTGCAAGAAGTCATTTTCATAAATACCATGCCTTTACATAAAATATTACTAGATCAACTAAGGCCACAATTCACTTTTCCAAGTTAGATAAAAAATCTAGGATGTCAGCCCTAATTGGACAAGTAATTATTTTGCAATCAAAACAATTCTTTCATTCAATTTTGTTGTCTTGCTTCATCAAAACATGATTAACTCTATTTTGTATAGGCTATACAAACTTTTGAGGTTATACACATCATCACCAACATCTATACTATCTCCATGTAAATTTTCTTGGCATAATATGATGTCTAAAACATGTTATAAACAAAATAATATATTGTTGTAAATCAAATTTTATACTTAGACAATTTTTTGATAGTCAAATATTAAGCATCTTTATTTCTAAGGTTTCCTATCAATATGTTCATCATGTGTTTCCATTAATGACAACAATTACATATCACTATTAGAAAATTGTCAACAATCTCTCCCTTTGGCATTGATGGCAACAAAATAGAGAAAATTGGCTATGTGACAAAAACAAAAGTAAATAGCACCTTACATCTAATAATTAAGTTTTTACATATGCTACCCCTTACAACATACTTTAGACTTTTACAATCTCCACATGTATCTTTCCCAATAATGACATGTCTACAATTTTCACATGAACCTATCCCCATTTGACATTAATGACAAATGTCAAAATGTTAAGATTCAGTCCAAAGCTATCAAGACCTATTGAAACTGATGTCTTCCCTTATGCTGATATTATCCTCATACAATCATCAAAAATAATCTTCAGGCTATTTGTATATTTGTTTCATGTCTCTTTGGTAGACTCTATTGATGTGAGAATTGCACATAATGCATATGATGCAATCTCAACTGCATTGATATTTGAATGCAAAAAGTGTGTTTATGTGTCCTTGGCATTGACACATTCTTCTAGCTGCTTCTCAACACCTAATAATGTCAAAGCAATGGATTCACTAAAATCAAATGTTCTCATTAATATCTACTCTTTCCAAATTTCTAGTTTTCTAATATTGCTGTAAACATTGGCAAATTGACTGTCAATATCATCAACTTTTCTAGATGGGTGCTGAATTAGGCTAGATGAAGCCTCTAGCTCATTCATCTTTTCCTCTACCTAATCATCCAAATCCTTAGTTATTTTTTATGATAAGGTACACTTAACATACAAAGCTTTCCCTTCCTACTGATATTTTTGAAGTTCTTTTATACATGCATCAAGATTGACTAAGTCGTTCTTGATGTTTTGGAAGATGGTGCTAAATAGGATAGCATCATGGGAAATTTGAGCCTTTGCCTTTGTAACATTTAGCAAATTAGTAAACTCTTCATCAAAAGACTTTAGCACTATCTATGCTCTCAATTCAAGATCTAACTCAATATGTTGTACTATGCAATCTATCAGTCACTTCCATTAGTGATCTTTCCAAACACTTAACTATCTTATTCTTTTGTAAAAGTTTGGAAAAGGAAAAAATTAGATTAGTCTAATCATCATCATCAGTAGCCAAACTAGCAAGCGAGAGTAGAGTAGATGAACTAGATGGTTTAGTCTCATCCTCCTTCTATTTCTTTGTTGCTTCCTTAACTTCCCTCTCTTCCTCTTCTTTTCTTTCCTTTTCATCTCTTCCATTCTTCTCTTCTGATCTCTTCCTTTCTTCGTCCTTTGTTTTCATTTTCTTTACTTCTTCTACAATCCTTCTCTTATCTTCATCTTCCTTTCTTTTTCTATCTTCCTCAAGAAATTTTTTCTTGGCTTCCTATATCTTCTACTTTTAAAATTCTATTAGCCTCTTCTCTTCCTCAATTTGTTTCAAATTTTTCTCAACATCTTTGATGTTTGGTACATTTGGTTTAGAATCACAAAATGGGTTGGTGTCATCAATGTTAAGTGTAACATTGGTTTGATCAATCTTCATAGTGTCAACACTAAATAACACTTTCGAGGTTTTAGAAGCTAGAGGAGATGTCACATGTGACTCTAAAAAAATCTTGTTGATAGCTATTGTAGTCTCCTTTCTTAACTTATCCTTCTCACCAACCATAAATAAGAATGGCCTCAACTTATTCCTTAAGTATGGTGTGAGGTTATTTAACAATCTTTTAATCTCATCTTCATCATCAATCTTGTAAATTTTCCTTAGCATAGGCTTTCAAAGTTCAAGTTCTTCCTCTCTTCCTAGAGTCTTCTTTTCTATGAGTCTCTCATATACTTTTTGGTTCATTACTCCTTTGATATCCTTAATACTTAAATCATTTGCAATGATATGTCTCATGGTATATATATCAATTTGATATTTCTCAAAATTATTGTATAGATCATAAAACTTGTTCATTTGAAAAAAATTTCCCTCATTTAAAATTGTTGTGTTTATCTTCTCAATCTTTGGTTCCATGGTTGATAATATTTTCTTGCTACTTATTTAGGTGGAGTCACCTTTTCAACTTGCTTGATTTCCTATTCTTCAACCTCTTCATCATCACTAGATTCAATTGTCAACCATGCTTTCTACCTTTTTCTAGGTCCTATAGCCATATGTTTGACTTTCTTAGTCTTTGTTGACGCTGCTTCAACCAATCTCTCTAATTTTCTCTTGTGTTCATTGGGCTAAACATCAGATACTATTTCATAAGGAATGCTTTGTCCCAAAGCTGTCTTAGCAACTAAAATTGACAAGGTTTGTATGTTCAATACACCTTGTTTCATTTTCTATCTCATAGCCTCATATTCACTTTCTATCATTCTAGCCATAGGTAATGTCTTCTTCATGATTGACTCAACCTTCTTATGAGATGCCTTCTCCAAGGTTGCTTGATGAGCATGCTATGTAATCTCATCATATAAACCAAATCTATATTTATCTTTATCTTTGTCTAAATTCAAAAATTCAATGTAGCTAAGTGCAACATCATCACTCAACTCATAGCTCAAAGGATACAAAATGTTTCTCGAGGTTCTATTGCTTGAATGTATGTATAGTCTATATCAACTAGAATACATAAGTCCTCCTTGAACCTATCCACAATTTTAGGTGAGATTCTAAATCTCTATCTCATCTCATTTTGGAATGTCCTCATAATCAAATTACCACTATCCAATACCTTGTCTACAGGGTGCCTTCTACATACCTTTGTAATCTTTTCCATAGTGCATCTCTCACTACTCATTATATCTATTACTGACAAGTAAGGAAATATCTTTGACACATGAAGGAATATGTGATTTATTAGTGATTGGAATCAAAATACACCATTCTTTGTTCTTTTAATGTTCTCAAGGTTTTCCACAAGTTGCATCCTTGGGATTTCTCTCAAATTAACTTTCTCTATTTCTACACATATTTTGTAAGTTGCATATATAAATCCAGTTGAAAGTTTATCTATCTTAGAACTTGCACAAACTAAATAAGTAATAATTTTTCTAAGAAATCTCACATTTTCCTACTTGATGGAGCTAATTACCATGGCTTTCCCATTGTATATTGCCTTAGTGTAACTTTCTATTTTCTTCCTAACCATCTTTTCACTAATGAGTACACTGCCTTGTTTGCTAAAGACCAATTACCTCATGAATCAGGTTGGCAGAAATGTTTACTACATTGTCTTGCATCCACAATTTTCCATCATGTATCCTACTCAATATGATTTGAGTCCATTCATCTATATCTAGCTCATAGTAGAAATGATACTTAAACAAATCAAATTCTTTAAGTGATCAAATTTGGGCTTCATAGTCATGTTGTGGTTAAAGACTAGTTCCATATCCTTATTCATATTTTCACTTCCAATCGACTGAAACTTGCAATCGAATAATTTTTTGCATCTTCAAGGTAAACTACATTTTTTAGAGTAATAGACAATGCAGAGTTAGGGTTCCCATCACTAGGTTTTATGGAAACTACCTTGAGCTTAGGTCTATCCTCATTCTCAGCACTGTGAACAACTAACATATCCATGATCTTTATCAACAATATATTTTACCATACAAATTTTGTGGAAAATGATAAAATACCTCTTTCCAAAAATAGGGTTTGCTATGAAATTTCTCTGATGAGTTTCTTTTGGATGCTCTTTTCTTTGAATGTGTTCACAATGAAGTAAAATTCAATTATGTACTCCATTTATCCATCAACTTGAAAACTACATTAATTGTGTACTTTATAAATATGAAAAGTTGTTATTTGTGTTCTACAATTAGTTAACATCTCAAACTCATCTATTCAATCTTCAGATGTCATCTAAGGTTTACTATAGCCTCCTTCCATCATGAAAAACATCCTCAAGACTTTCCATCATAAAATTCTTTGCAAAAATATACTTGTCATCTTCTGTTACAAAATCAACTTTTACTGTAGTATCAATAACTCTAAATTTCATCATAACTTGTTTAGATGAGCTCCAAATCACAAGTGAGCTTAGGTACCATCTAAACATGACTAAATAGAACTTTTCTCAACTTTGTTACCTCTAACTCAGCCTCTAACTAAAGTTCTCAAAGTTTGATGTTGTGAACAAGCTTAATTCAACTTGATTGAATCAAACTCAACAAATGACTACAATCTTACCATCTCATCATCTAACATTTCTTTTCAGATATCTTTTCCTTTCAAGAATTCTTCATTAAGTTCTTCTTGATGTTCACTCAAAATGTTTCTTTGTTCTTCATTATTAGATCCAAAGTTCCTTTCATGGTTCCTTATATCATTCCTTCTATTTATGAAGTTTCTTCCATTGTTCCTTCTATCTTTGAAGTTTTTATCCATTCTATTGCACTTTATTATGTGTCTGAAGTTGTTGTATGACTGACATATAGGTGCTCTACTTCTAGGATTCTATTGATCATCAAGTGCATGATAATTCTGAGTAATGTGTCCTAAGTTATTACACTTATAACACACGATCTATCTTATGTCATCATAATATCTTCTTTCTCTTAATGTTCTTTCATTAGATCTTCTTCTATCTATAGGGTTAGTATTTCTAGGCATTCTACTATTTCTTCTATCATTATCATACTTAGGTTTCCTACAATCAATTGCATTATGACCCATACCATGACAATTATGACAATAAAAATCCTTAAAATGATTAAATGACTTATTAGTATAATCTCTTTTCATATGACCTATTTTATTACATAAAAAGAACTTACCTCTAAATTCATAGCTAGTTGTCTTGGGAGTCTCAACTTGCTTTGGTTCATCCAAGATTTCAACTTCATTGATTTTCTCAATTTCTTTAGGTTTCTTAGAAGATTGACTAGATTCAATCTTATCATCAGATTTGTCTTTTTCCTTCTAATCTAATCTAATCTTAGGTTTCTTTATAGACATGTTAATCAAATAACCAAGACTAGTCTTGTCACAAGAAGGTCTTTGTATAGACATAGAATCATCAAGTTATTCTCTACTAGAATAAAGCTTCTCAAGCTACTGTTTACATTGTTTCAATTCCCCGTTCACAATAGTATTGTGCTTATGGAGTTCTTCATGATCTTATTTCAATGTTTCAAACTCAAATGTTTTCTTTGCTATAATTTCTCTCAGATCTACATTTTTAGTCTTCAAATCAGATTCAACTTTGCTAGGATCATTTCTCAATTCAACTTTAGATTCATAATCTTCAATTCATGCTTCAAGATTTTGTACTTTTTCTTTAACTTTGAATAGTCATCATCAGTAGTTTCGGATTAAGTGTTTTAGGCTTTGATGTTAGATGTTCAATCTTTTCCTTCAATTGGCCAATGTATACTTTAGAGTCTTCAATCTATCCTTTGGCTTGTCTCTTTCTTCAGTAAGGAGATCAATTTTTTCAAGAGGTTGTTTGAGGTTCTTCATCAACTATTCCATATCCATAGGGATATTATTTATTTTGTTAAGCCTCTTCAAAGTAACTATGCTCTGATACCAATTGTTAGAAATAGGGAGTACTAAGCTGGGGGGGAGCGTGAATCAGTAATCTACAAACTTTAGTCACCAACTAGATATTATTACTTACTTTAAACCATGCATAACAAAGCAATAAATTAATGCTAAATAGTAATAGTAATAATACACAAAGATAACTCATGAAACCATATTTTGTTAACTAGGGAAACCTTGGCCAAGGGAAAACCTCAATGGGGATTATGCCCACCAGATAATACATTGATATATATCTTCCTTGTTTTAGGATGGACCCTATTAGGCATCAATGAGAAAATTTAGTATAACCAGTTTGTGTTAGGAGACTTTGAATCCCTATTAGGAGATTCCAACCCTATTAGGAGTTGTAGTATAATGTATGCAAGAAGAGCCCACTTCCCAAACATGCAATTTCAAATACAAGAAGAGCCTCATTTTCCAAACAAGTAATTTACTATTATTTTCCTTCCTACTCTGATCTATGATCTTTAGCTCAATCTTAGATCACTAGATTAAACTTTGCATATATAACTTTCACAAAAGTTTGCTTCAA
Organism: Cupressus sempervirens; assembly: GCA_028749045.1. Classification (NCBI taxonomy): domain Eukaryota; kingdom Viridiplantae; phylum Streptophyta; class Pinopsida; order Cupressales; family Cupressaceae; genus Cupressus; species Cupressus sempervirens. The sequence continues at coordinate 974,545,061 of CM053792.1, read as the reverse complement.
AGTCTTACAAGATAGCACTAATACACCAAGATTTCACACTTCTTATTGCAAGAAGTCCTCTAGATAAATACCATGCCTTTACATAAAATATTACTAGGTTGACTAAGACTACAATTCACTTTTCAAGTTACAGTAAACATCTAGGATGTCAGCCCTAATTGGACAAGTAATTGTTTTGCAATCAAAATAATTATTTCCTTCAATTTCACTATCCTACTTCATCAAAACATGAATAACTCTATTCCATACAAACTATTGAGGTTATACACATCATCACCAACATGTATACTATCTCCATTTAACTTCACTTGACATATATGATGTATACAACATGTTATACACAAAACAATACACTATTGTAAACCAAATTCTATACTTAGACAATTTTTTGATAGCCAAATACAAAGTATCTTTTATTCTAAGGTTTCCTGTCAACATGTACATCATTTATTTCTATTAATGACAACAATTATATATCACTATTAACCAATTGTCAACATCTTTAACATTTCTAGGTTCAAATTTAGTAAGTAGACATGTGGCTTTCAATTTACTTCTTGTCATTGTTCCATCAAATTTGTCTCAAATGATCTAATCAGGTGCACGATGCCTTCTGAAATATTTTACTAACAAAAGTTCTTTGGATTTGGAATGAATTTCATTGATTTCATCATGAACTTCAATATCAAGATTAGGTCCCACTGTCTATGAATCAGCTTCATTAGACTCAGTTTGAACTAGCTCAGTAGCCTTTGCCTTGGGTCCTTTAGACTATGACTTGGGTTGCACTGTTTGCAACTCAGTAAATGTTGGAAATTTTGGGGACTAGGGAGGTGAAGCCTCTTTTCTTTTAGATAGGTTAGGTAGGGTATTAGGTTCATAGTAAACAAATATTTTATAATCCTCTGGCTCTTTGTTGCTTTCTTCTTCACTCTTTTCTACAAACTCATCAATTCTCACATGTGAACTTTCTATGATTTTATGAGTAGATAGATTCAAACACTTGTATGCCTTAATTCTACAAGAATTTCCTAGTAATATGCCTTCATCACATTTGACATCAAATTTTCCTTTTTTAGATTCTTTCAAGATATAACATTTGCTACCAAATACTTTAAAGTAACTTACATTTAGTTTGTAGCCAAACCATTGTTCATAAGGAGTTTAGTTTGAGTCTTTCTTTAGTTGTATTCTGTTCAAGGTATGAACTGTAGTGCTGATTACTTCCTTCCAGTATTTGATTGCAACATTCTTTTCTATCATCAATGTTCTTGCACAATCCATGATGGATCTGTTCCTTCTTTCAGCTATACCATTTTGTTGAGGTGTACTAAGGGCTAATACTTGTATTTTAATTCCTTTTTCAATATAGAATTCATTGAATTCATTGTAGATGAATTCACCACCTCTATTTGATCTCAAACATTTTAACTTCTTTCTAGTTTCTTTTTCTACTCTTGCCAAATACCATTTGAATTTTTGAAAAGTTTCTAATTTTTCTTTTAGATACATTACAATCATCATTCTAGAATAGTCATCAACAAAAAGAATGAGAAACTTATCTCCACTATAACTCTTTATTCCAATACGTCCACATAAGTTTGTATGCACAACTTCTTAGACTTTTTCAGAATGATAGTTTTTTTCTTTTGAAACTAATCTTTCCCATCTTACCAATTTGGAAATTTTTGCATAGACCCATATCAAGTTTCTTCAAACTAGGAATACCTCTTACTCTTCTATGCTTTCTAATCTTAACTAGATTATCAAAGTTTACATTACATAATATTTTGTTCCATAGCCAAATTTATTCTACTTGAGCAATAAAATATGAACTTTCACTGAGATCAAGATAAAATAGATTACCTTTTGTTTGCTTTCTAGATCCAACTAGATTTCTCCATCTAGTAGTTTGGCCTTTCCATCCATGAATTCTACCTTGAATCCAATGTTATTCGACTGTGCCACACTTAGTAAATTATGTTTTACTCCTTCAACCCAATAAGCATTATCACATACAAGTTCATTAGTCAAAGAGATACATCATCTTTCTTTTATGTTACAAGGTTCATTGTTTCCAAATCTCACACTACCACCATCATAATATTCCATGTGATCAAATTTTTTTTTGTCTCTAGTCATATGTTGTAAGAAGCCACTGTCAATAATTCAAGTATCATTTATCATTTTTGCTAACATGAGAGATAAGTGCCATCTTATCTCCTTCATCATCAAATTCATCTTTTACAACAATATATACCACTTCATATTCATTATTATTAGAATCTTTAGCCACAAAAAAAGATTCTTACCTTTTTCCTTGTAGCCTATTGGGACCTTAAATCAAAGCTCTAATTTTGAGTACCATTGAAAAATCAAGTCTTATTAATGCTTTTGGATGCACATGTACCCACTGTCCATTTGAAGCCTAAGAGGTGTTTAATGTTTCTAAAACCTTGTATTCAATAGATCTATGTGTTCCATGAAAATAAACTGTCATTCTAAATCATTTCGTGAGGTCCCTTTTTAAGCAATGTCCAAATCTGCATTTTTGCCTAAGTGTCAAACAACAACATGAGGCCTTGTTTGCATGTGAATATCTCTAACCCAGTAAAATTTCATGACCCACCTCTTTGGGAATTTTTAGTGTCCATAAAAGAGAACCTATGTTTTATATTTTGAGTCATTTTGAATCCGTTTGACTAGATTTTGAATCCCTCAAAGTTGGTCATTTAATGTTGTCATGCTAATGCAAATTATTTTGAATTCTGGAAGGCCCTGTTTGACTTGTTATAACTTTGACCTTGTTAATCAAAATGCTAAAAAAAATTTCACATTACATTCTACCAGTTAGAAAATTTATATGTTTCAATTTTGAGCTTATGATGAATTTGTTTAATTAATTTTTAAATGCGATTCCAAATGCAATTTCTAACTTTTGACTAGTGTCAAGAAAGGCAGATTTGTCGATACCCCTATTTGAGATGTCATAGCTTGAGATCCATGATATTTGAGATTGAATGTATTATACCATTGTGTTCTCCTCTAAAAATACTTTAAGTGTGCCAATTTTCAAATCTTGATGAATCTGTCTGCACACTTTCCCAATTCCATTCTGTTTGCAAAAAATACTTTTCTGATAGTACTTCCATTCTGCAAATTCTAAGTAGCCTACTTTGACTATTCTCCAAATGTGTCCTATTATTCATCATGAGCCCTAATCATAGGTTCATATTTTCTTCATTATAGTGAACAAGTTCCCTAGTTTTGTTTCCCCAAGTGTAAGTTTGCTCTATTTTTGAAGCCAAATCTGAACATGATTTATTATTTTCTAACACATTTTCTTGCAGGCAGTTCTGAGAGGGCAGCTTTAATAGTCAATATCTCTTAACTAAAAATTCATCATGAGACAAGATTTGATAGGGTAGGAGTATGCAGAAGAAAGAATCAATTTGTATGATTTTAGAGCCCGATCAGATGTTTGGGTCAATTTTTAAGGCCAACAAAAGGACCTCTTGGCACAAAGTTGATAGTTTGTAGGAAAGGTTGAAAATCAATTTTAAGTGATGCAATAGTGATTGAATTTCAGTAAAATCAATCACAAATGTTCTATGGATCAATTTGAAAGTACATGTGTTTGAAAAGAATTTTTGTTTTAGTCAAACCCATTTTTGGGCTTGACTAATTGCATTAGATTGATCGAACTCTAGGGACTTGAAGATATTTTGAAAGAGGCCTTAATTATTATAGGGGTTGAAAATTGTGTGACTTAAAAAAAAGATGGGTAGAATGATATTTACTATATTATTATTGATAACAAGAAAAGATGTTAAATTCTCTCCCTTCTTGAAGCATATAAAGGAGGCCTTGTGGGGGCACAATTTTAACAAAGAATATAGATTAAATTCTATTATGAAAAAGGCATCTATTCAAGAATTTTTAGTATATGGTAGAGATTGAAGTTGACCATTTAGATCAATGAAAATCAAGCAAGATGAAAGTTTTGGGATGATGCATAACTATGCATTACCAGAATACCTTTATGAAGAATGAAAAAGGGATCTGGAAGTAAGGGACCAATTCATGAATTGTTTCACACTCTTACAATAGAGGGAATTGTTGATCTTTGGAAAGGGGTGGTCTCTACAATGACAAGAGTTGCTAGATTAATAGCATCACAACTAATAATGTATGATGAATCCAAGTAGGTTGTAACATGCTGGACATCTCTTGAAGAAATATTTCTTTCTGCATCTCAGATTGACATTAAATAGAACACTGGCATTGTTACATAATAATTATGGTAAACTTGAACATTTTCACTCAACTATGGTGCGAACAACTTACCATGTGCTCCTCCATGGATTGGTATGCTATTACCAAAGAAGGTTATAGTAATGATGATGTGTCAATTTGTGATTTCTCCATCATGCATTCTGCATGCTATTTACCAGTACAGATAGGGCATCCTTGAAAAAAATGTAAGCTCACTTCAATCTTCCATGGAGTAGAGTAGGCACCAGTAAAGGGAAGGAAATCCCATTCAAGAGGAAGCCCATACCCTACAAAGAATCTCATGTCAAGTGAGCAAATTAGGAGGTGCCTTAATTTAGTTATAGATTAACACCTAAGATAAGATAGGAGGAATCTATTGCATTTTGAAGGAGCCCCCACATTGAAGCATGAGGAGAGAGTTTGATAGATAGGAGGAACTCCCATAGTTTGGAGAATTCATGCACAGAGACATAAGCCATAGCAAGGCAAGAAGCTCCCACGCCAATCATAGGACACCCTACACCAAAAGGGGAGATAGCTTGTAGAGTACAAGGGTGGCTACATAAAAGAATAAAGCCATCAACAAAGCCAAAAAAATTGAGGAAGGTCATAGGGGAAATGTGTCAGGCTACTAATGGAAAAAAATAGAGTGTCCACATGATTGAGAGAAAATAGTTTGAGTTGTTTATCCCACATTCATTAGGAAAAGGTATTTTTACCTTTTTAAATACAAAAAAGCACATTCTATGATGTCTATAAGACACAAGCTTTTGGAAGCCACAAGTTGCATGGTTTAGGGCTTGTGGTTGGCCATAGGATCTTGAAATCAAGGAAAGAAAATATATTATGGACAAAACTAATGACATCAACATGATCAGGAGGTGTTGTAAAAGTTTTACGATTCTAGTGGTCACCATGTTGCCACCAAAAAATGAGAGGATCTCACCGATAGTGATGTGGTAACCTCTTGAAAAACTAGAATCTGGTGAGCATTTAGCAGTGTTGAGGATGAATCAAATAATGACAAGTGGCATCCTATGAGTGATTAGAGGAAAGACATTGAAAAATGTGTCAAAATTTGGTGGTCACTATGTTGCCACCAGAAAAGAGGGAGTTTTCTAGCAAGTGACATGACAACTTCCTAGAAAACTTAGAATCTAGCAAAGGTCATGGGGACTCAATAGTAGTGTTGAAAACTAATCACTGATTGACATGTGTCCTTCTAAGCTAGTCAAAATCCAACATATGGCATCATTTAAGTGGCCAAGGGAGGTATAAGGGTATATTTTAAAAAAATAAATCTTTTTCCAATTTGAGTTTGAGTGTTCATATTCTAACATTGAAAATTTTGTTTTAAACAATCAATTTTCTATAGTTTAAACTATAGATATATTAATATTTTTCAATTCCATTCATTTAAACTAATTGGTCATGGTTGGGAGCCTGGAACTTCAAATGGCTACTAAAGGGGCATTTTTTGTCTAAAATTTGTACTCTAATATATTGTTGGAACTAGGAAGAGATGAATTTTCTAAATATGGGGTTAAATTTTTCATAGATATTCAACAGCTCACTCTATAAGAAGTTTTGTATTTTCCAGGGCATTCTCAGTAGAATGAGCACAATTCATCATTGAGCATCAAAATCGGTTGAAGGGAAAATATTGAAGTTTGTTGAAGCCTAAATGAGTTTTGAAAAAGTTTTTCTTACCTCTAGAGCTCAATTTAGTTGATTTTTTCCTTTGCATTGGTTTGAGATCTAGCATCAAAAGTAGTTATTGTTCCATCAAGTATTTGAGATATTTTATGCTTTTGGGAGGCCAAAGTGGTGCAGGAACACCTATGCAAGCTAAGTGTGAAACCTAGGTGTTTCCTTATTTTTTTTGTGTAGTTATTCTAGCCACATAACTTGTCTAATAATAGGATCAACTTGGTCTTGAGGTGAGTTTGATAGGTTAGAAGAGCCCCACAATGCAATATTGCACCTAATTGCTCAGAATTGCTCATTAGGCTCAATAGAGAATTTTTGTGTTTTGAGGGCCAAATAGGGAAATAAAGTGTTTTAGGGTTCTTATTAGGTGTTTTGGATCCATCTTAAGCCTTTTGAAAAGTTTTGTAGAAAGTAGAGCAATTTTGGGTGGACAATTTGCAAAATTGCAAAAATTGCTCATTTTTTGCAAAGTTGTCATTGAAAACTTTTGCAACTTTTATGCAAAAAGAGAAACTTATTTGTGGGAGACCTTCGACCACTTAAAGTAGTCAAAAAAATCCATGCCAAGCCTATATTAGGTCAAACTCAACCTTTTCAAGAGGTTGGAAGAAGGAGAAATGATAGTTTACAGATTGTAATCAACATTTTTATCTATTACATCAATTTCTTGCTTTCAATGTTTTTTCATGCTTTTTACCAATCAGACTTAGGTTTTTATGAGTTGGAAGTGTTAGTTATGGTTGTCCTTAATTTCTATTTTTAGCTTTTATTTTTTTATAGAGAGTTTTGTGTGTTCAAGTAAATTATTTTCTAAGTTTGCAGGTTGTTGTTCTGAACTGGGCAACCAATAAAAAATGGAGTCTTCGGGCCATTTCCCACCATATAAAATGTATGGCCTCTTGGGATTTGTAACTAGACTCCTTGTACATTATTTACAGCAAAGAAGAGCCCATGGGAAGCATGTAAATCATTTTTAAAGTGATGCCCTAGCCAAGCCAAATGCAACTTGGCTAGGAATCACAGTTGGAAAAATGAGCTATGGAGGGGGTGTTTGAGCATGAAAAAAACTCCATCCAGACACACAACAAGTAAGGAGAAGGTCTAACCTTCATTTAGTCCAAAGAAGAGGTCTTGGAACATTTTCCAAGGTGGTTTTCCATCACAACAGTAATAAAGCACTTGAAACCCTCTTTTTTGGCCTGAAATTGGACATTGGTTGTATGGGTTGTTTGGGGGTTGAAAAATCATAGAACCTTGAAGTACTCCAAAATGGGTATCCATAAATATAATTTTTTTTGTAGGGTTGTTAAATTTTTTTCGAAGAAATCTTGTCACCATCTATTTAGGAGGGCTAATTCCTAGTAGCCTTTTTGGAGAAATTTGGTGTATTTTCCCTAGTAGATTGAATGAACCTATAAAAGAAAATTTTTTTAGGGTCATGGATGTTAAAAGGAGTATAAAAAAACCCTAGATTAAGAACTATCACCCTTGGGGCTATAGATGGAATTGAGGGTTAGTAGTGGACTGGAGCCAGCCAAAAATAAATTTGGTGTTATCTTGTTGGTGCGCCCCTAATGGAAGTATTAGGATCTCTTGAGCAAGGTCATAGTAAGCACAAGGTGTGAAGAAGTCCTAGTGGGTCTAGTGATTGACCTAAGGTAGCCCTCTGAGAGCTTGGGGTTTGGAAGCAAGGTTGGGCTATTACATCAGAGTGGTATCAAAGAAGGTTAAAGATTTGGGAAAAGGTAGTGGATGTCTAAATCTATAGAATCAATAGGTTAATCCATGATGGTGACTAATGGTGAATTAGCCAAAGAGGTTAATGAATAAAGGAAAAGAAACCAGCTTCTTGAAGAAGAACTAGAAGAGGTGAAGCAAAAACTAGATGCAGTTGTAGAGATAGCCAGGGAAAAAGATGAGGAAGAAGATGGGAAGGGTAAAAAGGTAGTAGAGGAAGACATTGCACCTAAAATTGATCCTATCTTGCAAGAAGAGCCCTTCTTAAAAACCATCAAAGCACTAAGTGGCAAAGCTTTGGAAGGAATGCCTCTATTTATAGGAAAGATGGACTTAGATGTTTTCTTGGATTAATTTGAAGGCATGGAGAACCATTTTGAGTGTGAAAGAGTAATAGAGGCTTAGAAGATGAAGGTGGAAACCTCTAGACTTAGAGGAACAATAGTCACTTTGTGGAAATATGTCCAAAGTGAGATGGTTATGATGGATAAGGCACCCATTGCAAATTTGAAAGCTATGGTGAAGAAAATTCAAGAAAAATTTCTACTTGAAGATTTTAGGTTCAGCTCCACTAAAGAAGGAAAGGATTGAAACAAAAAGACATGGATGTGGCTTCCTATGTAGAATAATTTCAAAGATAATGCTTAAGATCCAAGAAGCAATAAGAGGAAACAATCAAAGTTGCTAGATACCTAAGTGGTTTAAAGTGGAGTATCCAAGAAGAACTTAGCTTGTGGACTCCTACCAAAGTCTAAAGGTGTTATCAACTAGCCTTGAAGGTAGAAGAGAAGCACAAGAATAGAAATTATTCAAATTTTAGAGGCAAGGGTAAAAACCAAAGAGGACAAAGGGGAGGTTACCAAGGAAGAGGTGGTGAACCAAAAGTTCAAGCTAAAAGTAAGAATAATGAGTAGCCAAATGAAACCTCACAAAGAGAAGGTAATAATAGAGGAAGAGGCAATCATAGTAGTTCTCAAAAAGGAAGAGGAGTAGGTAGATCAAATTCTTATTTTGCAAGCATGAAGTGCTACAATTGCAGCCAACTTGGACACCCTACTTATAGGTGTCCTGTGAAGCCTTCCTCTTTGAATCCAAGCAAGAGAGTGGCATTTGTACAAGAGGATTGTTCAAATAGAAAGGATACTTATGTAGATCATCTCAAGTCTAAAAAAGGAGAGAGTTTTATGTATAGGAGGGTGCTAATCAAACAACTTGCCCCTCATGAACCCAAACAAAGAAGGGCTTTGTTTAGAATAAAGTGAAAGATTCTAGGCAAAGTATGCAAGATGGTAGTGGACTTAGGATACAATAATAATGTCATATATAAAGAGGCTATTACTAAACTAAAATTGACAAGGATACCTTGTGAGAATCCCTACAAGGTCACTTGGTTAAATAAGGGACAAAGTATATTGGTTAATGAGCAAGCTTGGGTGGATTTTTCCATAGCTAGTTACAAGGACAAATTATTGTGTGATATCTTGCCCATGGATGCTTGCCATATTTTTCTAGGTAGGCGTTGGAAATTTAATAGGGAGATGGTTTATGATGGTAGGATGAATTCCATTTCATTCAAGAAAGGAGGTAAGACCTTTAAAATTTAGTATTTACTAGAAGAAGAGGGAACACAAGAAAAGGTTCCTAAGATGTTGTTGTGTGGTGAGAAAGAGTTCTTAAGGAAACTTTTACAAACTAAAAATTAGGGATTTTTTGTCATCTTGAAGTCCAAAGAAGAGGAAAAATTAGAAAAATAACCTTTGCCTATTAAAATGAAAACCTTGCTTGATAAGTACAAAGATAGTGTAAGTGATGGTACTCTAGCTACCTTACCTCCAAGAAGAGTCATTAGCCATCAAATTGACTTTGTTCTAGATGCTTCATTACCCAACAAAGTAGCCTATAAGCTCACCTCATATCAGAATTTGGAAGTTGCAAGACAATTTCAAGAGTTGTTGGATCAAGGCCTAATTTAAAAGAGCATAAGCCTATGTGTGGTTCCTATGGTTTTAGCAACCAAGAAGGGAGGAAAATGGAGGCTTTTTACTAATTCAAGAGCAATAAACTGGATCACAATCAAGTATACGTTTCCCATACCCTAGATTGAAGACCTAATGGATTGTCTAGGTGGTGCTATTTACTTCACAAAGTTGGACTTGGAAAGTGGGTATCACCAAATCAGGATAAAGAAGGGAGATGAATAGAAAAAAACATTCAAGACTGATGATGATCTTTATAAGTGGATTGTAATGCCATTTGGTCTCTCAAATGCTCCAAGTACCTTCATGAGACTCATGAATGAAGTACTTAAGGACTTCACCAAAAGATTTGTGGTGGTGTACCTAGATGATATTCTCATCTATAGCAAGACAAAAGAAGAACATGTCAAGCATGTAGAGGTAGTCCTAAAGAGGCTTCATGAAGAGAATTTGGTTATTAATCTTGAGAAATGTGAATTTTTCAAGCAAGAGTTGGTGTATTTGGGTTTTTTTCATATCCAAAGGTTCTCTGAAGATAGATAAAGAGAAAGTCATTGCTCTCTTGAGTTGGCCAACACCTACTATAGCCACCAAGGTAAGAAGCTTTCATGGTTTGTCACAATTCTATAGGAATTTCATTAGAAACTTTAGTAGGATTTGTGCACCTTTTTTGGATACTATCGAAGGAGGGGTCAAAACCAAATTTAAGTGGACCCTAGAGGCTGAAAAATCCTTTGAGTTTTTGAAGAAACAAGTAGTTGCCTAGACTATATTGCAATTACCTAGATTTTAGAAGTTGTTCACCTTAGAATGTGATGCAAGTGGTTTAGTCATAGGTGGTGTTTTGAGTCAAGAGGCTAGGCCCATAGATTTTTACAATGAATAACTTAATGAAGCCAAAAAAAGATATTCATCTTATGACTTAGAGTTGTATGCCTTAATGCAATGTCTTAGGAAGTGGAGGAATTATTTTTTACCTAAGGATTTTTTTGTCTTTACTAACAACCAAGCCCTTAGTTACATAATTACCTGAGAGAAATTAAGCAATAGGCACTTGAAATGGATGGAATACTTGCAAGCTTTCACTTTCACCATTAAGCACAAGAAAGGGCAGCTTAACAAAGTGGCAGATGCACTCAGTAGAAGGGTCATAAAATTCCAAGAAGTGCAGCTCCATAGCATGGGAATAGAAGGATTCAAACATCTCTATAAAGATGATGAAGATTTTGGTGAAGCATACATGGTATGTTCAGATTTTGAGAACCATTTTCATAGCAAGTTTTCAGAATATACATTGCAAAATTGGTTACTCTTCAAGGGTAATCAGTTGTGTGTTCCCAATGGATTTATAAGGGAGAATCTCATTCAAGAGAAATATAATGGCAGCTTAAGTGGCCATTTTGGCTTGAGCAAAGCTTTGAAACTTGTATAAAGATTCTACTTTTGGCCTAGACTTGTCAAAGATGTTACCAGGTATGTGGAGCAATGTATCGTATACATGAAAGAAAATGGAGGTATGAGAAATGCAGGTCTTTAACAAAATTTACCAATTCCTAACCATCTATGGGATTGTGTAAATATGGATTTCATTGTTAGTTTACCCAAAACCAAGCAAGGATTTGATAGTATTTTTGTTGTGGTGGATAGGTTCAGAAAAATGGTACATTTCATTCCTTGTTGGACTAATAATGATGCCAGTCATATTTCTAAATTATTCTTTAAGGAGGTGGTTAGGATTCATGGACTCCCTTTGATTATTGTTTTAGATAGAGATGTGAAATTTATGAGTCATTTTTAGCAAACTCTATGGAAGAGGCTTGGTAGTAACACATCTTTTGGTTTAGCTTACCATCCTTAAACTGATAGTCAAAATGAAGTGGTTAACCAAACCTTAGGAAACCTCTGGAAGTGCCTTACAAAGGAGCATGGTTAGTCTTGGGATATGGTGATTTCACAGGTTGAATATGCATACAATGATAGCAAGAATAGAACAACTAGTAAAAGCCCTTTTGAAGTTGTTTATGGCATGCATCCTAGAGGTGTGTGTGAGTTGAGGACTCTTGGAAACTTGAATAAGAGGAGTGGACAAGCTGAAAACTTTTCTCAAACTATGAAGCAGATTCAGGACCAAGTTAGGCAAACTATCCAAGAGAACACTCAAAAACTGAATGCTAAATTGGATGAAAAGAGGAAAGGTATACAACATGTTGTTGGTGACTATGTCATGGTGCATTTTAACAAATTAGGACTCCAAAAAGGTGTTCCCACCAAGTTATAAATGAAGAGGATAGGACCATGCAAGATTCTGGCAAGGTATGGAGAAAATACTTACAAGGTGAATTTACCTCATGATCTAGGAATATCACCGATCTTTAATGTTTAGGATTTGGTAGCTCTCAAGGGTGTTGTATCTCCAACCAAAGTAGATTTTCATGAAGTTGTGGACCTTGCTGCAACACCTCAAGTTATCAAATTGGAAGTAGAGAAGGTATTGGAAACAAGACCTACGAAGGAAACTAAGCACAAGGTGTAATTTGAGAACCTTATCAAATGGAAGGGAGAACCTTATTTAGAGGCTACTGGGGTGGCTAAGACTAAGTTCAAGAAGCTGGGAATTCCTTTGGACCTTCTTCAAGCTTTAGTTACTTGACTTTCCCTTGGAGGAGGAGTATGGTGCAGGAGCACCTAGGCAAGCTAAGTGTGAAACCTAGGTATTTCCTTAATTTTGGCTTGTATTGATGATAGCCACATAACTTTCTAATAATAGCATCAACTTGGTCCTAAGGTGAGGTTAGATAGGTTAGAAGAGCCCCACAATGCAATATTGCTCCTAATTGCTCAAAATTGCTTATTTGGCTCAATAGAGAATTTTTGGATTTTGAGTGCCAAATATAGAAAGAAAGTTTTTTTGGGTCCTTATTAGGTGTTTTGGATCCATATTAAGCCTTTTGGAAAGTTTGGTAGCAAGTAGAGCAAGTTTGGATAGACAAATTGCAAAAATTGCTCATTTTTTGCAAAGTTGTCATTGACAACTTTTGCAACTTTCATGCAAAAAGAGAAACTTCTTTGTGGGATACCTATAACCACTTAAAGTAGTTATAAATTTTCATGCCAGTCCTATATTAGGTCAAACTCAACATTTTCAAGGGGTTAGAAGAAGGAGAAATGATAGTTTATAGATTGTAATCAACATTTTTATTTATTACAATAGTTTCTTGCTTTGTACAGATCAAAATTAGGGTTTTATGAGTTGGAAGTGTTAGTTATTGTTTTCCTTCATTTTTTTTTAGCTTTTGTTTTTTTAAAGAGAGCTTTGTGCATTCAAATAAATTATTTTGTAAGTTAGCAAGTTTCTGTTCTAAATTGGGCAGCCAATAAAAAATGGAGTCTTAGGGCCATTTCCTACCATATAAAATGTATGGCCTCTTAGGATTTGGAACTAGACACCTTTTTCATTATGTAAAACAAAGGAGAGCCCATGGGAAGCATGGAAAGCATTCTTAAAGTGATGTCCTAGGCAACCCAAATGCAACTCAGCTAGAAATCACAGTTGGAAAAATGAGCTATGGAGGGGATTGAGTATGCAAACACCTCCATCTGGCCACACAAAAAGTAAGGAGAAGTTCTACTCTTGCTTTAGTCCAAAGGAGAGGTCTTGGAATGTTTTCCAAGTTGATTTTCCATCACAATAGTGATAAAGCACTTGAAACCCTCATTTTTGGCCTAAAATTGTGCTTTGGTTGTACAAGTAGTTTGGGGGTTGAAAAATCATGGAATCTTCAAGTACTCTAAAATGTGTATCCATAAATGTAATTTTTTTTTAGGGTTGTTAAGAATTTTTTCAAGAAATCTTGTTGCCAACTATTTAGGAGGGTTAATTCCTAGTAGCCTTTTTGAAGCAATTTGGTGTGTTTTCCCTAGTAGATTGAATGCACCTATGAAATCAGCATTATTTAGGGTCATGGATGTTATAAGGAGTCTAAAAAAACTCTGGATGAAGAACTAGCACCCTTGGGGCTACAAGTGGACTTGAGGGCTAGTAGTCGACTAGAGCCGACTATGAAGAAATTTGATGTTACTTTGTTGGTGTGCCCCAACAAAAGGATTAGGATCTCTTGAGCAAGGTCATAGTAAGCATAGGGTGTGAAGAAGCCCTAATGGGTCTAGTGATTAAACTAAGATAGCCCTATGAGAGCTTGGGGTTTGAAAGCAAGGTTGGGGTCTTACATCACAAAAGATAGAGGATTTGATTTACTAGTTACAGAGAGAGATTAGAGAGATTCTTTTAATTTCTTAGGGAAGTTTTCTAAATGGACACATGTCAGAGATAGAGCACATCCAAGAATTCATTCCTTTGTATCATTCTCTTTCTTTCTCATTGTAGTGGTTCTAGTTTTTCATTATGAAACCAATTGGTTCCAGTTCTTGATATATTTTCATGACTGTGATACCATTTCCTTTAGAAATTTCTCTTGTAATGGACAACAAGAAATGAGAATATAGATAGTTCTAATCTATTAGGTAGATTTACATTTCAATTTCATGCATCTTATTGTATTTGTTTCAAATAAATGAAAGAAAAGGCAATAGCAAGTTTGTCTTCACTCTGATATCTTATCTCCCATTCATGCTGTTTGTGATCTTTTGTGTTTTGTAAATGAAGATTATGAAACTTAGTTGCAATCAATTGGTTGTATATGTTGATTTATTTTACTTATGACTCAAAGAGTATGTAAATTCTTGATTCATCATCATAGGATTTCAGATCTCATGAAGGGGTTGGTCAAGTATGATATTCATAAAGATGTTGATGTCTAATTCACAGTGTGAATAGATAGATTAGAAAGTCCTAATGTATGACATATGTCAATGACTTTCAGGGATGTGTGTTATGGGTTTGTGTGGCTTCCCAAAAAATAAGGCACTAATCATTTTGAAGGATCATAGGGTTATGTTGTTCATGACATGTTTTTCTAAAACCAATACCATTAATCAAATGTTTTTCCCTTTAATATTGAAGAATCAAAATGTGATGCCCTCACTTAGCTTATCAAGTTCTTTGGTCATGTTATTAGCTATTCCATGTTGGAGATCCTTGCATAAGTGTTAGAATATTTAGGAGTTTTATCTACTATTAATAGATTCAAGAATATTTTTAGCATTGGTACCATATAAATTGACTCTGAGGCCCACCTATCTAGGGCTTGGAAAGCCTGAAGTAGAAGAAGGGTCTAGTCTTATAGATGGCCCAGTGTTTGAAGAGGTATGTTGAAGATGGCAAGTAGCTGCCCCTAGATGTATCTTGTTCTCATCGGGTTAATTTGAAACCTATAGCATCTCAAAACACCAAAAAAATGGTGACTCTACTAGGGACTATATTGAATTCGAATGGTAGACAAACCTTAAGAATTTAAAAAGGAGATTTAGTAGAGTAGGAGGAGTGCATGGAAAAGGTTGCAGCAATAAGTCCTTTAATGTGTTTCCAATTGCTTACTCAAATATCATGCACCTAAGTGATGTTTTTATTAGGATAATAATATCTTTGAAGGTGAATGTAAATTGTGTTTCTACTAAGTTTTATTTTCAATCAATTCTACTAGTTTTGGTTTTCAAAGTACTACTATAAATTTAGAGTCAGAATTGTTTAAAGATATTTTCTCTTCAAAGTGTTGATGATTTGCAAGTCTCATAAGTTGAAAGATTCAGTTCAGATTTTTCATGTTGTAAATCATGTTTTAAAATCTTTCTCACAATTGTGAGTGGCAACTCTCTAAAAGATCTCTATACTAGTATAGATTGGTTGTATATAAATGTTCAGGACCTTTCAACTAAATTGTGATGATCTAAAAGTTATGATAATTTTTAGGCATGAAGAGAGAGTATATGAATTCTTGATTGATGAGTTTTGAAGTGTTTTGATGGATCTACTATCATATGAAATTTGAATATTAAAATTAATTTCAGCACTAATTTTATTTTTTTCTCCTCAAGGATATGGCAGCTCTACAAGGATTTGATTAGTGGTGTGAAGAATTGACATAAGCACCTATGCCAATTAGTAGATTAATGTTTTCAGCATCAACACTTGAGGCATCTTATTTTACATGATGTTGTTCTTGTCATGAAAGAAAGTGGTATACATATGTGTTCTCCTTCAAGTGGTAATTTGAGCACCAAATAGGAGATTGGTTTGGTACATCTCTACATACTTTGTAAAAGATAGGTTTAGAAAGTGTTTTTTGTGTTTTCAAGTATGTTTAGAGTTTGAATTGGTAGAAGATTTTTAGATCTAATGCAAATAATAAATTCTGAAAGTAATTATGAGTTTTAAGTTTGTGATAAATGTCAAATTTCCCTTCACTTGGTATATAGTCCATGGATAAAATTTGTAGATCTATTTCTACCAAGAGATATATACCATTAAATTTTGATGGCATTTATGGTTTTCCAAACTTTGTACCATATAATCTCAGAAAGTATTTTCTTAAATTTGGTGGGAACCATGAAATTTCAGCCAGTCATCATGTTCAAATATTCAATGATTTGATTGGTGATTTTGAAATTGCTCATGAAGACATTCATATGAAGTTGTTTGTTCAAAATTAGAAGATGATGTTAGGGATTGGTTTTCCTTTCTTCCAACATTTTCTATTTCATCTTGGGATGAATTACTCTTAGCCTTCATGAAGCAATTTAGGGAAAGAATAAGCATCTTTGATTATTTTGATAAGTTCTTGAAGATCCAAATTAGGAAGGGTGAATTAGTTCCTAAATTTAATATAATATTTGCAAAGGTTTTAAATGATATTCCTGAAAAGTGTGAGCCAGATGACCAAGTGTGTTTAGTGGTTTATCTTAATGCATTTAATAAAAGATGAATTATCTATTAAGAGATAAAGAGCCCAAAATTTTGCATCAAGAATTCATGATAGCAATAGAGATTGAAAACAACATAAAGTACACATTAACTAGGAGTCATTTCTCTACGAATGTTTGCTAGCAAGATGAGGTTCAAAGGAAGAGTCACTATCATAAAAATTATTTTATTTTAGATCAACAAGTAGGTACTACGATTGTTTTAAGTCATTTCATTGGAAATTTAGAATTAAAATTATGTGACAATGAAGTTTCTTTTTTGCAAGGAAGAGATGATTCCATTCTTGCTGAATTGAATGCACATGTTTCTAATAATATAACAACAGATGACAAAATTAGTTCACTTGACAAGTTATACATGCAAGATATAAATTCAGTCATTCATTCTCCTATTAGTGATTTTCATTATGTTGAAAACATAACTGGTCATGAAATGGAAAGATGTTCATCTCAGTATGAGGACGGAGAAGCTAAAAGTTATGTTTCAAGTGATGAAAGTAAAGTTGTTGATCTAACATATTATGAAGAAGCATCATGTGAAGACAATGATGAATATTGTTACTCGAGTTAAGAAGAGGAAAATGGTAGTGCATGTTCATCTTCATATGAATCTGATGCAAATTGAGAAGGAATGATAGAAGTGAACATTCATATGAAGGTAAAGGTGTGAATTCCTTTTCTGAATCTAAAAGAGAAAATGCATCTCAATTTTTGTATTATACAAATCAGTTAGTCAATGAAGAATTTGTTAGTGATTTTTCCTCAAGATATGAAGATAAAGAAATGGTGAATCCAATTGATGCTAATGAATTTGAATATGAAGATCTCAAGGAAGGGTTGTCAAGTGTTTTTAAACTAGACAATAAAGTTATAGCATGTAGTGAGGGGTTTAGGACTGAATCATGGTCTATCCATAATGGTTATCCTAAACAAGATAATGACGAGAATGTAATTATGGATACTATATGCTTGGTAGAAAAAATAGAAAATGAGTATTCATATAGTTCTATTTTTTCTTCATATGCTAAGAATCTCCATGAAGATAAAATTGGTAGTGAGTTTAAAGTGTATACTAATGCCCTATATGATGAAGATTTTGATGATGATCAGCCCATCTTTTGTCAAAATTTTCAAAAAGGATCCTTGCATGGAATTATCAATCCATTATTCAAAGAAGACATGGAATGTTTAGACTTAGTTGAGGATGATTTTAATAATGATACATTGTCCTATTGCTATAGGAGATCAGATTTTTCTTCTTCCAAGTATGACAATGAAAATGATAATGATGTTGCATCTCATGATATGGATAACAAGGTGTTTTAAAAAGTTATTAATGAAAATTAGCATGCACCTTGTAATGAGTTTTATGATGAATACTCTAACATGATGACTAATCCATTCACTAATTTCAAAGGACCATTTGAAGATTCTAGAGTAGTTTTAGATTCTAAAATTGATGATATTTGTGAGTACAAATCTGATTGCTCACTTGTGTACCATCCAGTTATGCGTAAGGATGCACAATTTCAAGGTATGTGTGACCTTTTTCCCCAAGTTGAGTATGAAGGTTTCATATTCAAGACTAATGGCATGCAATATTCATTAAATGAAGGAGAGTTTCAGTTTGAGTTTGATGCTTCTAAGCATGCTGATCAAAACTTTCATAATGAGCAAGTTGTGGAGAGTGATTATAGTTTTTATACACGTTATGAAAATAAAGATGCAAATTCCATTTTGCCAAGTGAGTTGATTCATAATGCAAACCTGATTGGTGAAATTGATAGAAGAAATGTTTCCAATTTACCTCATGAAAGTTCAAATGAGAATCTAATTTATGATAGAGGTAAAAAATTTTTTTGAAGTTTGGTGACCTAGGGCCATCTTTTGTACATAGTAGGAGCAGTTGTTTCTTGCTTTCAATAAAGCTATTCAAGAGAGAAATTTTTGATGTTAGGTATGTGGTCTGCTTCTTCTAGAGATCTAAATTCTTTCAATGTTTGTAAGGGACATGCATCCCTAGACAGAGCCACTATTAGGACTCAATATCAAAGCCCTAATTTTGAGTATCATTGAAAAATCAAGTCCTATAAATGCTTTTGGATGCATCTATACCCAACTATCCATTTGAAGCCTAAGAGGTTTTTAATTTTTCTAACAAATTACATTCAGTACATCTATGTGTTCCATGAAGATGAACTACCATTATGAGTCTTTTTATGAAGTCCTATTTTGAGTAATGTCCAAATCTGTATTTTTGCCTAAGTGTCAAACATCAACAGGAGGCCTTGTTTGCATGTGAATATCTCACACCCAGTAACATTTCATGACTCGCCACTTTGAGAATTTTTAGTGTCCATACTAGAGAACCTATCTTTTTGAGTCATTTCAAATCCGTTTGACTAGGTTTTGAATCCCTCAAAGTTGGTCATTTACTATTGTCATACTGGACAAATTATTTTGAATTTTGGAAGGCCATGTTTGACTTGCTATAACTTTGACCCTGTTGACTGAAATGCTAAAATTTATTTTGCATTAAATTCTAAGTATCAAATAATTTTTATGTTTCAATTTTGAGCTTATGATGAATCCGTTTGATCAATTTTCAAACGTGATTCCAAATTCAATTTCTAACTTTTTACTTGTGTCAAGAAAGGTAGAATTTTTGGTACCCCTGTTCGAGATGTCATAACTTGAGATCCATGAGAGTTGAGATTGAATGGATTGGACCATTGCATTCTTCTCTAAAAATACTTTAAGCATGCCAGTTTTCAAATCTTGATGAATCTGTCTGCATACTTTCTCAGATCTATTCCATTTGCAAAAAATGCTTTTTTGACAGTACTTACAGTGTGCAAATTCTGAGTAGCCTACTTTGACTATTTATCAAATGTATCTTTTTATTTGTCATGAGATCTAATCATAGGTTCATATTATCCTCATGATAGTGAATAAGTTCCCCAGTTTTTGTTTTCCCAAGTGTCAATTTTTCCTATTGTTAAAGAAAAATCTGAACATGATTTAGTTTTTAGCACATTTGCTTGCATGCAATTCTAAGAGGGAAACTTTAACAATCAATATCTTTTGACTAAGAATTTTTCATGAGATGAGATTTGATAGGGTAGGAGTGTGTAGAACAAAGAATTAGTTTGTATGATTTCAAAGCTCGATCAGGTGTTTTGTTCAGTTTTTAACGCTAGCCAAAGGACCTCTTGGCACAAAGTTGACAGTTTGTAGGAAAGGTTGAAAATTAATTTTAAGTGATGCAACAGTGATTGAATTTTGATCAAATCAATGTTAGATGTTCTATGGATCAATTTGAAAGTACAATTGTTTAAATGATTTTTTATTAGCTGGACCCATTTTTGGGCCTAAATAATTGGGTTAGATTGATTGAACTCCAAGGACTTCATATTTTGAAAGAGGCCTTAATTATTATAGGGTTTGAAAATTGTGTGACTTAAATAAAGGTTGTGTAGAATTATATTTACTACATTATTATTGATGACAAGAAAAGATGTTAAATTCTCTCCCTTCTTGCAGCATATAAAGGAGGCCTTGTGGGGGCATGATTTTAACAAGAATCTAGATTATATTCTATCATGAACAAGGCATGCATTCAATAATTTGTAGTATATGGTAGAGATTGAAGTTGACCATTTAGATCAATTAAAACCAAGCAAGATGAAAGTGTTGGGATGATGCATAACTATGCATTAGTAGAACACTTTTATGAATAATGAAAAAGGGATTTGGAAGCAAGGGATCAATTCATGAATTGTTTCACACTGTTATAATAGAGGGAATTGTTGATCTTTAGAAAGGGGTGGGCTCTTCAATGAAAAGAGTTGCTACATTAACAACATCACAACTAACAACATATGATTAATCCAAGGAGGTTGTAGCATGTTGGACATCTCTTGAAGAAAGATTTATTTCTACATCTCAAATTGATATTAAAAAAAACACTGGCACTGTTGCATAATAATTACGGTAAACTAGAAAATTGTCACTTAGCTATGATACAAACAACTTATTGTGCACTCCTCCATGGATTGGTAAATTTTTACCTAAGAAGGTTATAGTAATGATGATGTGTTGATTTTTGATTTCCCCTCATGCATTCAACATGCTATTTACCAGTACAGATAGAACATCCCTGACAAAAGTTTTAAACTCACCTCAATCTTCCATGGAGCTAATGCAGGAGCATCCAGAGGTATAAGGGCAATCCTGTGTCACCCAAAAAAATGTAATCAGACTTAGTTTCTATTTCATGTCTTTTCATTTTTGGATACTCATTTGGGTCAAATAAACATTCCAACTCTCAGAGTTCCACTATTAGTGTTCTAGGTTAGAGTATTTGAACACCTTGGGATACATGTAAATGCTAGAAAAATAGGAGTATGTAATTGAGAAATAATTTTGGTAAATTAGAGGGTGTAGATTAGGAAAATGAATTTAATTGTAATTTAGAGCATTCTAGAAAAAGAACCAGGTCAAAAGGCCCCACGGTTTGAAAGTTATTGCAATTTTTGGAGACCTCCTAAGAATGCTTCAAAGTCATGTTAGGGGAATTAAATGAACTTGAATAGGGCCAGAAGATGGGGGAAAAGTGAAGCTTTTCCATATGGCAATAGAGCACTTTGAGAGCTTTCTAAAAATGTAAACAGTTCATCAATTAGAGCTACGGTTCAAAAGTTATGCCTCCTGAAAGTTCGGTAACCATTTTTGGATTCTTCTAATTTTGTGGAAACTTCTAATGCAACTTTTGGAGCCTTCAATTTGGTCAGTGGATTCCAAGTAGCACTTTCTAGAATTTATTCCTAATCCTTATTCCTTTGGGGTCTTTTTAAGTGCATTTTTGGCATTGTAAAAGGTAGTTCAGAGTGCAGTTTGAGAGGAGGTACTGGGAGAAGAAATTATCTCCAGATTTATGCTAATGTAAGCCCTTAGGGCATATTTTGAAGTCTATTTTCTTTGTACTAAATGTATTAGCATATTTACATAGTTAATAAATTTTTCCCCTTTCCTGTTGTGTCCATTCTGTTATTTGGCTTGACCCCATCAAGTGGTAACAAAGCTAGTTTTCCTGAGTGTATAGACAGAGCACTGACTGTGAGGCAGTTTGCATTAGGACTGTGTGGTTGTGGGTTTGAATTAAGAAGATGCCTCCATGAAGAGAGCATGGTGGAAGGGCCAGAGCTATTAATCCTGAGGAGGTTAGAGCCCTCCAAAGTCAAGTACAAGTGTTGAAAGAGGAGCTCCGTAGAGAAACAAATGTTACTACAGGTGACAAAAGTGAGGATGAAAATGAAGAAGAAGAAATTGAACCAAAAGGGGAAGTTGAGGGGAAGTTCTAAATTAGGTAGAGGAAAGGATTTTTAAGGCCATTACTAAGTTTGGGAAAAGACCTACAATTGGTGTGGGTATATTTTTAGGAAA
Organism: Cupressus sempervirens; assembly: GCA_028749045.1. Classification (NCBI taxonomy): domain Eukaryota; kingdom Viridiplantae; phylum Streptophyta; class Pinopsida; order Cupressales; family Cupressaceae; genus Cupressus; species Cupressus sempervirens. The sequence continues at coordinate 974,523,042 of CM053792.1, read as the reverse complement.
TCTGAAACCAGATGAGTTGATCGACTGGATCAATGAACTGGAAGAGTACTTTGAGTATGAGGATATCAGGGATCCAAATAGGGTTAAGTTTTGCAAAGGCCAAACTAAAAGGCCATGCCAAAATTTGGTGGAAAGAGGTTCAATTGGAAATAAATAGAAGAGGAAAGGAGAAGATCACAAGATGGGATCGTATGGTGGACAAATTGAAGAAGCAATTCATTCCTATTGGTTATGAGCTTGATTTGTTTAAGAAGATGCATGGGTTAAATCAAGTAAGAAAATTAGTCCAGGAATATATGAAGGAGTTTTACCGACTCTTGATTGGAGTAGGGAATGTCGAAGCAAATAAGGAGAAGGTTTCTCATTATATCAGTGGGTTGCAACCTAGTATCCAGGAGGAATTAAGTCTGGTAAGAATGACCAACGTTAAAGAGGCATACCAATTTTCCCTACGATTTGAAGAGAAGCTAAATAAAAGGTTGGAAGGGAGACAAAGAGGGCATGATCAAGGAGGAAGGGGTAGTGGTAGGTCATCTAGAGGCCAAAATGAAACCCAAAAGAAAAATGAATATGTAGGTGCTAGTAGGAACTAGAGGAACGAGGGTTTCAACCACTCCCATGATCAAGACTTTGGAAATTAGAAAGGAAAAAGTAGAGGATGTGGACAAGGAAGAGGAGGCTTTCTTGGTATCTATTTCCATTATAATGAAGAAGGTCATCATGCCTTTGAATGCCCTCAATGACAAGGAAGGAAAGATAGGAGAGCTAAGGGTCAAGCTAGGGTTGCTCATGTGGATGAGGATGCACAATCATCACATTTAGAGGATGTAGAAAGAGGAGAGATTTTAGTAAATGAAAGGGCCCTAATAAGTGGTGAGATTGAACTAGGACAAAGCAGGATTTTGTTTTATACCAGGTGCAAGTGTGAGGATAAATGTTGTGATGTGATCATTGATGGTGGTACCACTAATAACTTGGTATCAAAAGAGATAGTCTCTAAGCTAAAGCTCAAGAGAGAGAAACACCCCCAGCCCTATTGGATAGCTTGGGTGAAAGATGATCATAAGGTCCTGGTAAGTAAACAATGTTTAGTGAATTTCAAAATTGGGAGTTACCATGATGAAGTTCTCTATGATGTTATTCCAATGGATGTTTACCATATATTGTTGGGTAGACCATGGTAGTTTGATAGACATGCAGTACATGATGGTCATGCAAACACATACTCTCTAACAAAGGATGGAGTTCGCCACAAACTGAAACCCATGAAAAAGGAAGGTGAAAAGGTATGTAGCAGTGCTAGGGTTTGTCTTGTTGATGGAAGGAAGTTTTTAGATGGCATGAAATATCAGTGTATGTGTTATGCTTTGATCCCTAGGAAAGATAAAGAAGGTAGTAGTGAAATACAACTTGAAGTTTCAAATTTACTAGGTGAGTTTGGAGATATCATCTCTAATAATGTTTCAGAAGGATTTCCACCAATAAGGAAAATCATTCATCAGATAGATTTAATCCCAGGAGCTATTTTTCCTAACAAGGCTACTCATAGGATAACTCCTACTAAAATTGAGGAGCTAAATAGACAAGTTCAAGAGCTATTGAGGAAGGGCTTGATTAAAGAGAGCCTGAGTCCATGTGCAGCACCTGCAGTATTGGCACCAAAGAAGGATGGAGAGTGGAGGATCTGTACAAAATCTCAAGCTATAAATAGGATAACCATCAAGTATCAGTTTCCTTTGCCAAGAATAGATGATCTTATGGACTGCTTGAGTGGAGCTCAGTACTTCACAAAGATAGATCTCAAACATGGCTATCATCAAATACAAATTCAAGAAGGAGATGAGTGGAAAACTACCTTCAAGACCAAGGAGGGTCTTTATGAGTGGTTATTCATGCCCTTTGGATTGATGAACACCCCAAGCACCTTCACGTGGCTTATGAATGAGGTACTTAAGAAGTTCTTGAGAAAATTTATTATTGTCTATTTGGATGATATTTTAATTTTCAGCAAGACTTTGGAAGAACATTTATTGCATATTCGTAGTGTCCTTGAAAGGTTAAGGGAAGAGAAACTGTTAATTAATTTGAAGAAGTGTATCTTTGCAAAAATTGAGTTAGTCTACTTGGGGTTTGTTATATCACCAAAAGGTCTCAAAATGGATCCAGAGAGGGTAAAAGCCTTCTTGGAATGGCCTACTCCAAGGTCTACTATTGAGGTAAGATCATTTCATGGTCTGGTTAATTTTTATACGAAGTTCATTAAGAATTTTAGTGGCATATGTGCACCCCTGACTGACACAATAAGAGGGGATAGAAAAGAGTTCAAATGGACTGTGGCAACTGCGAGAAGTTTTGAAGTGTTGGAGAAGAAGGTGATAGAACAACCTATCTTGGCACTTCTAGATTTTAGAAAGGTGTTCCAGGTGGATTGTGATGCTAGTGGCAGCACTATTGGGGCTGTATTGAGCCAAGAAGGTAAGCCTATTGCATATTTTAGTGAAAAATTAAACGATGCAAAAAAGAAGTATTCTTTTTATGATCAAGAGTTCTATGCAACAGTTTAGGCCTTAAAGAAATGGAGGCATTATTTATTGCCAAAGGAATTTGTTTTGTATACTGATCATCAAGCATTACAGTACCTAAATAGCTAAGGTAAATTGAATCAGAGGCATATGAAGTGGGTAGAGTTCTTGCAGAGCTATACAATTGTGTTGAAGCATAGAAGTGAAAAATCTAATAGGGTTGCAGATGCACTAAGTAGAAGACAATTGTTGCTTACAGTAATGCAGGTTGAAGTAGTTGGGTTTACTAAACTCAAGAATCTATACCCTAAGGATCCTGATTTTACTGAACATTGGAAAGCTTGTAAAGAGCCTGTTGTTGTAGATAGAACCAAGTGGCTAGACTATTTGATTCAGGATGGTATGTTGTTCAAGGGTAGTCAATTGTGCATTCCAAGGAGTTCCATGAGAGAAAATTTGATTAAGGAGAAACACAGTGGAGTGATGGTAGGACATTTGGGTCGAGATAAGACCATTTCTATTCTCAAAGAACATTATTTTTGGCCTCAAATGTCACAGGATGTGAAGAAGTTTGTACAGAATTGCCAGATTTGTCAAGTGGCCAAGGGATCCAGTCACAATACTGGACTATATCAGCCATTGCCTATTCCATTAAAGCCATGGGAGGAAAAAAGTATGGATTTTGTTCTTGGATTGCTGAGGACACAAAGGGGTAATGACTTAGTATTTTTGGTGGTTGATAGGTTCTCTAAAATGGCACATTTCATTCCATGCCATAGAACTCATGATGTTGTCCATATTGTAGACTTGTTTTTAAGAGAGGTGGTAAGAATACATGGTCTCCCAAGGAGTATAGTTTCTAATAGAGATACTAAATTTGTGGGGTATTTCTAGAGAACATTGTGGAAGAAGTTGAGAATAGAATTGAAATTCAATTCCACACATCACCCACAGACTGACATCCAAACAGAAGTGGTAAACAGATGTCTAGGCAATTTTCTAAGATGTTTAGTTGGGGATAAGCCCAAGGGGTGGGATTTGATTCTACCACAAGAAGAGTTTGCTTACAATAACTCTATAAATAGGAGTACTGGTAAATAACCATTCCAAATTATATATGTAAGTAGCCTAAGGACTGCACCAAAATGGAGGAAGATAGAGCAAGGGGAGAGGACAAGTGCTAAAGTTGAAGAATTTGCTGAACATATCAAGCATCTACATGAGGAGGTCCAGGCACACATTACCAAGATGAATCAAGAGTATAAAGCTAGGGTTGATCAAAGAAGAAGACATAAGGAGTTCCAAGTAGGGGATCTAGTCATGGTACACTTAAGAAAATAAAGATTTTCAGCTAGTACTTATAACAAATTGAAGATGAAGAAATTTGGCCTCTACAAAATTTTGAAGAAAGATGACTCAAGAAATTCATATGAAGTGGAGTTTCTAGATGGAATTCACATTTCTCCTATTTTCAACATTGCAGACTTAACAAAGTATCATGATGATGGTGCAAATGAGGAGCTGATGTTAGAGCCATGTCCAATTCTTGCTTCTAAGAAGGAGGAGATAGAAGACATTCTAGATCATCGTGTGGGTAGGAGTACCAAAAATAGGCAATATGAAGAGTATTTGGTTACGTGGAAAGGTTGACCGATCGAGAACTCAACTTGGATATCAGGAACTAAGATTTCCCATTTGGGATTTCCTCTACCATTCATAAAGTGACAGGGTCACGTTTCAATCTACCTTGGGTGTCTGATGCAAGAGCATCCAGAGGCATAAGGGCAATCCTATGTCACCCAAAAAAATGTACTTAGACTTAGTTTCTATTTCATGTGTTTTCATTTGTAGATACCCATTAGGTTCAAATAAAGGTTCCAACTCTCATAGTTCCACTATCAATGTTATAGCTTACAGTATTTGAACACCTTGGGATATGTGTAAATGCCAAAAAAATAGGAGTATGTAATTGAGCCATAATTTTGGTAAATTAGAGGGTGTAAATTGGCTGGATGAATGTAATTGTAATTTAGAGCATTCCAGAAAAAAAACCAGGTCAAAAGGCCCCACGGTTTGAAAGTTATTGCAATTTTTCAATTTTTGGAGACCTCCTAAGAATGCTTCAAAGTTAGGTTAGGGGCATTAAATGACCTCAAACAAGGCCAAAAAATTTTAGATGAGTGAATTTCTCCACAGGGATATAAAGCACTTTGAGAGCTTTTTGAAAATGTAAACGGTTCGTCAATCAGAGCTACGGTTCAAAAGTTATGCCTCTAAAAAGTTCGGTTACCATTTTTGGATTCTTCTAATTTTGTGCAAACTTCTAATCTGACTTATGGAGCCTTCTATTTGGTCAGTGGATGCCAACTAGCACTTTATAGAATGTATTCCTAATCCTTAACCCTTTGGGATCTATTTAAGAGCATTTCTGGCATTGTAAAAGGCAGTTCGGAGTGGAGTTTGAGAGGAGGTACTCGAAGAAGAAATTATCTCTAGATTTATGCTAATGTAAGCCCTTAGGGCATGTTTTGAAGTCTATTTTCTCTGTACTAAATGTATTAGCATATTTACATAGTTAATAAAGTTTTCCCCTTTCTTGTTGTGTCCATTCAGTTATTTGGCTTGACCCCATTAGGAGTAGAGTAGGTGTTAGTTTAGGGAAGGAAATCTCATGCAAGAGGAAGATGTAGAAGCTACATGATTAGATCAAAAGGTGGCATAAGGAGGAGGAAGCCCATACCTTATAAGGAATCTCATGCAAAGTGAGAAAATTAAGAGGCACCTTAATTCAATTATAGATTAATTCCTAAGACAAGATAGCAGGAAGCCACTAAATTTTGATGGAGCCCCCATGTTGAAGAGTGAGGAAACAACTCAACAAATAGGAGGAACTCCCACAATTTAGAGAATTCACACACAAAGTCATAAGTTGTAGCAAGGAAAGAAGCTCCCATGCTAGTTGTAGGACATCCCATGCCAAAAGGGGAGATAGCTTGCAGAGTACAGGGGCAGCTACATAAAAGAATTAAGCCATCAACAAAGCCACAATAATGGAGGAAGGTCATAGGGGAAATGTGCTAGGACACTCGGGCAAAAAATAGAGTGTCCACATGATTGAGAGAAAAAAATTTGAGTCATTTATCCCACATTGGCTAGGAAAAGGTATTTTTACCTTATTAAATACTAAAACACACACATTACATGATGTTTATAATACACGGGCTTTTGGAAACCACAATTTGCATGGTGTGGGGACTGTGGTTAGCAAGCGGATCTTAAAATCTGGGAAAGAAGATATATTTTGGAAAAAAATGATGACATCAGCATGATTAGGAGGTGCCAAAAAAGTTTGAAGATTCCAGTGGTCACCATGTCACCACTAAAAAAGGGGAGGATCTCACTAGTAGTGACATGGTGACCTTTAAAAAAACTAGAATCTGATGAGTATTCAGTAGTGTTGAGGATGAATCAAATAATGACAAGTGGCATCCTATGAGTGATAAGAGGAAAGATGCCAAAAATGTGTAGGAATATGACAGTCACTATGTCACCACCTGAAAAAGGGAATTTTTCTAGCAAGTGACATGGTGACTTCCCAAAAAACTTAGAATCTATGAAGGTCATGGGGAACTAGCAGTAGTGTTGAAGACCAATTACTAATTAACACATGGTATTCTAGGCCAGTCAAAATCCAACATGTGGCATCATTTAAGTGGCCAAGGGAGGTATAAGGGTATATTTTAAATAAATAAAATCATTTTCTAGTTTGAGTTTGAGTGTTCATCTTCTAACATTGAAAATTTTGTTTAAAAAAAAGAATTTTCTATAGTTTAAATTATAGATATATTTAAATTTTTCAATTCCATTTGTTTACACTAACTGTTCATGGTTGGGAGCCTAAAACTTCAAATGGCTTCTAAAGGAGCATTTTTTGTCCAAAATGTGCACTCCAATATACCATTGGAACTAGGAAAAGGGGAATTTTCTAAATATGGGGTCAAATTTTGTACAAATATTCAACAATTCACTCTATAATTAGTTTTGTATTATCTAAGGCATTCTCAACAGAATGAGTAGAATTCATCATTGAGCATCAAAATTAGTTGAAGGGAAAATATTGAAGTTTTTTGAAGCCTAAATGAATTCTAAAAAAGTTTTCCTTACCTCTAAAGGTCATTTTAACAAATTTTTTCCTATGCCTTGATTTGAGATCTAGTATAAAAAGTAGTTATTGTTCCATCAAGTATTTGAGATACTTTATGCTTTTGGGAGACCAAAGGATAGAGGATTTGATTTACTAGTTGTAGAGAGAGATTAGAGAAATCCTTTTAATTTCTTAAGGAGGTTTTCTAAGTGGACACATGTCAAACATAGAGTAGATCTAGGAGTTCATTCATCTATATCATTCTCTTTCTTTCTCATTGTTGTGGTTCTAGTTTTTCACTATGAAACCAATTGGTTCCAGTTCTTGATATGTCTTCATGACTATGATACCATTTCCTTCAGCAATTTCTCTTGTAATGAATAACAAGAAATGAGAATACAAATAGTTCTAATCTATTAGGTAGTTTTGCATTTCAATTTCATGCATCTTATTGTATTTGTTTCAAAGAAATGAATGAAAATGTAGCAGCAAGTTAGTCTTCACTCTGATATCTTGTCTCCCATTCATGTTGTTTGTGATCTTTTTTGTTTTGTAAACAAAGATTATGAAACTTATTTTCAATCTATTGGTTGTATATGTTGATTTGTTTTGCTTATGACTCAAAGAGTTATGTAAATGCTTGATTCATCATCATAGGATTGTAGATCTCATGAAGGGATAGGTCAAGTATGATATTTAGAAAGATGCAGATGTCTAATTCAAAATGTAGATAGATAGATCAGGAAGTATTTATGTATGGCATATGTCAATTACTTTTAGGGATGCATGTTAGGGATTTCTATGACTACCCAAAAGATAAGGCACTGATTATTTTGAAGGATCATAGGGTTATGTTGTTCATGACATGTTTTGCTGAAACCAATATCATTAATCAAATGTTTTTCCCTTTAATATTGAAGAATCAAAATGTGATGCCCTCACTTAGCTTATCAAGTTCTTTGGTCATGTTATTAGCTATTCCATGTTGAAGATCCTTGCATAATTGTTAGAAGATTTAGGGTTTTATATGCTATTAATAGATTCAAGGATATGTTTAACACTGGTACCATATAAATTGAATCTAAGGTCCACCTATAGTTGCCCCAATGTAGAAGAGGTATGTTGAAGATCAAAAGTAGCTACCCCTAGATGTATCTTGTTCTCATAGGGGTAATTTGAGACCTATAGCATCTCAAAATGCCAACATAGTCCTTGTAGTTTTTGAATTCCTTCTTTTTCTTGTGCTTATTTCTTGTCTTCTCATCCTTGTTTTCTCTATTTGGACACCTAGTAGCAATGTGACCAATTTCTTCTCAAGAAAAATAGATTAGAGGAATTGATGCAAGGAGTTCTACTTAATGTTGTAAACTCATAATAGAGTTGTCCTAGACAATGTTCAAGCCTTTCTTAAATAGGCAATTTTATGCCACCCAAGAAGGTTCTAGACATTGAAACTTAATAACTAGGGCTGAAAATCCCTAACAATACATATAGAGTCGGCCAAATACATCTTTGACAATTATTTTAGATATTTCAAGTAGCCCAACTTTGAAAATCCATAACTCATGAACCATTTCTCTAATTGGCTATTATAACCACTTTTTGAAAATTCCACCTCATGATCTACAGGCTTGGAACTGCTCTAGTGCCCTTCCATCAAATTTTTGGACCTCATCTATGTAGTCTAAGGCCTTCAACTGTGAGCCTAAAGATTTTTCTACAAAATTTTCCATTGAAAATATATGATAACTTCTCTGATACTAATGCTTGACCAATTAGATTTTTATGGTATGCTTACAACTCTAAAGAGAACCTTCCTATAGAAAATAAGAATATTCTGAGCTTGAATGGAAAAACTTACTAAAAATAGTAAGTTCCCATAAATAGTAACCACCATTTCTACTAGTCCTTATTAAAATAGAAAAGACTAAAAATTAAAATATTTTTGGGTAATGCAAGATTTCTCTTACACCCAGGCTACTCTTGCATCAAACACCTAGGGTAATCTAAGAAGTGACCCCATCACATCTTAGGTGTTTAGAGGAAAACCAAGATGGTTAACCTCCTCCTTTGCTAGCCATGATGAATCCTTATCCAGTCTCACTCTCCGTTTGACCAGACATTCCTCATAAGCATTGTTCCTGGTACTTTTGCCAACATGACTGGCTAGTATCTCCTCAATCTCCTTTGTAGTAGAACTAGCTATTGGAATGTTTCACTATGCTTCTGCAACTTCATTTCCATCACCTCCATAAAACTTTGCCAAATCTAAAATATTAAATACTAGTGAAATATTCATTTCAGCAAGCAACTCCACTTCATATGCATCGCTAGAATCATGCCTCTTTACTATCTTGCACAGTCCAAACTTCTTCATCTTCAACTTATTATATGTACTGAATGGAAAAAGCTCCTTTCTCAAATGAACCATGACTTCATCTCCAATCTAAAATTCTTTATATCTCATTTTCACATTTGCCTCAGCCTTATACTATGTATTCATCTTTATGATGTGCTTCATCACCTCCTCATGGATGTTCTTCAAATGTTCAACAAAATCTTCTAGTTTAGCATTACTTATCTCTCCTTTATCCAATTGCCTTAATTTGGAAGCATTTTTAGGACTGGTCCCATATACAATCTAGAATGGTGATTTACCAGTACTCCTATTGATAGAATTATTATATGCAAATCCCACTTGTGGTAAAATCATATCCCATCCTTTTGGTTTATTTCCAACCAAGCATCTCAAAAAATTTCACAAACTACAATTCATAGTTTTTGTTTGTCCATCAATCTATGGCTGGTGTGATGAACTGAACTTCAAATCTTTCTCCAACTTCTTCCACAATGTACACCAAAAATACTCACCAAATTTGGTATCTCAATCTAAAACTACACTCTTTGTTAGACCATGTAATCTCACCACTTCTTTGAAAACCAACTTTGCTACATGAACAACACAAATAATCTTCTTGCAAGGAATAAAAGGTGTCATCTTTGAAAACCTATCAACCACCACAAAAATAGAATCATGCCCACAATGTGTCCTTGGTAATCTAAGAACAAAATCCATGCTGATATCCTCCCATAGCTTTTCTAGTACATGTAATTGTTGATACAACCCTATATTCTGCTTCACTTCTTTCACCATCTGACATACTCTATAGCTTTGAACAAAATTCATCACATCTAATTGTAACTATGGCTAGTAGTAGTTTTTAGCAACTAAAGTTATGGTTTTATCTCTACCAAAATGTCCAGCCAATCCTCCACTATGCTTCTCCTTGATGAGATTGTCTCTCATTGAACTTCTAGGAATGTATAACTGGCTTCCTTTGAATAACATATTATCTTATATCATGAAATCCAACCACTTTGTCCTATCAACTATAATAGGTTTTGTACAAGCCTTCAACACTTCACCAAAATTAGGATCATCTAAATACAATGTACTGAGTTTCTTGAACCCAACCACCTCTATCTACATTTCTGTTAGAAAAAGTTGTCTTCTACTAAGGAAATCTACAACTTTGTTAGACTTCCCACTCATATGTTTCAAAATAAGTGTATAACTCTATAAAAACTCAACCCAGTTTAAATGCCTTTGGTTCAATTTTCCTTGACTATTCAAATATTTTGAAGCTTGATGATTAGTATACAAAACAAACTCCTTAGGAAGAAGATAGTGTCTCCACTTCTTCAATGCTTGAACTACAACATAAAATTTCTATTCATAAACAATTTGTTTTTTTTTGCATAATTCAACTTCTCACCAAAATAAGCAATAGGGCTTCCTTCCTAGCTCAAAACAACTCCTATTGTAGTACCAATAGCATCACAGTCTACCTGAAACACCTTGTTAAAATTAGGAAGTACTAAAACAGGTTGCTCAATAACTTTCTATTTCAACAGATTAAAAATTTTATTTTCTCCTATAGTTCACTTAAACTCTTTCCTATCCCCTCTCATTGTTTTAGTCAAGGGTCCACAAAGATTGGTAAAAATTCTTATGAACTTTCTATAAAATATAGCCATTCCATGAAAAGATCTTACCTCTTTTGCACTCCTTGGAGTAGGCCATTCAAGGATAGCTTTCACTTTCTCTAGGTCCATTTTTAGACCTTCTCTTGTGACTACAAATCCTAGGTACACCAACTCTTTCTTTACAAAATTGCACTTGTTTAGGTTTATCAACAAATTTTCTTCTCTCAACTTATCAAACACCTTGCAAGTATATCAAATGCTCCTCTAAAATCTTACTAAAGATCAATATATCATCTAGGTAAACAAAGACAAACTTACCCAAAAACTCCTTCAGTACCTCATGAAAGTGCTTGGTGCATTGGTTATCCCAAAAGGCATGACTAACCACTCATATAGTCATTCCCTTGTCTTGAAATCATTCTTCCACTCATCACCTTCTCTGATACGAATCTAATGGTACCCACTCTTTAGATCTATCGTTGTGAAATACTTAGCTCCACTCAAAGAATCCATAATATTATCCATCCTTGGTAATGGAAATCTATATTTTATTGTGATCTCATTGATAGCACTAGAATCTATGCACATCCTCCATTCTCCATTCTTCTATGGTGCTAATACTACTAGTACAAACACATGGACTCAAATTCTCTTGAATCAACCCCTTCTACAACAACTCATGAACTTGCCTATTCAACTCTACATTTTTTGTTGGTGTTAGTTTGTACATTTCCTTTTTTAGAAAACTGGCTCTTGGAACAAAATCCATTTGATGATTGATCTTCCTCATTGGGAGTAATCCATCAGGTACATTATTTGATACAATATCAAAAAACTCTTCCAACATAACTGCAACTTCTGTAGTTACCTCATCTAATTCTTCTTTGTTATCTTTAGGAATTATAGAAAAACACATACGCTCATGTTTTATATATTTAAGAAACTCTTTTCCATCAATAAAACATATTTTGGCAGCACTAAATACCTTTTCTTCTTTATCCTTCAAAGGTTTCAACTTATGTTTCACTTTATTCTTAGTTAGAGTGTAGGTATTTGCTCACCCATCATGTACAACATGATTTTCAAACTACCATGGCCTGCCCAACAACATATGACTCATTTCTATAGGTATGATATCACATAGTACCTGATCTTGGTAGCTTCCAATCTTGAACTTCACTGAGAACTACTCATTGACCATGACCTTGTGGTCATCTTGCACCCAAGCAATATGGTATGGACACGGGTGTTTTTGCCTCTTTAGCTTCAACTTGGTGACCATTTTTTCTAACACTAGATTATCAATACTTCCATCATCAATAATCACATCACAACACTTATCTTCACATCTACACCTTGTGTGATTAAAGCTCCTTCTTTTCTCAGGTTCATTCTCACCACTCAATAGCACTCTTCAGTTAACTAGGAATTCTCCACTTTTAGCATCTTCAAAATGTGAGGATCTTACATCTTCATCAACATGTACAACTCTCAACGAACCTTCTATTCTTTGATCTATCCTTCCTTGGCATTGGGTAGATTCAAATGCTCTATTCCCTTCTTTATTACAGTGAAAACATTTTCCACAGAAGCCTCCTCTTTCAGATCCTTGCCCTCTACCTCTTCTCTTTGATCTCTATTATTTTGATCATGGAGACAATTGATATTGTTTTCCCTTTAGTTCTAACTACTACTTCTAGCCTCATATTTGTTCTTTTGATCATAATTATGACCACCATAAGATCATCCACCATGACCTCTTCCACTATTCTTATTATCAAACTTCTTGCTTAGTTTCTCCTCAACTCTTAGGGAAAATTGGTATGCCTCCTCAATACTATTCACTCAAACCCAACTGAACTCATCATGAATGTTTGGCCTTAACCCATTAAGATAATGGGCAACTTTCTCCTTATCAACTTCTGTGTGGCTAGTTCTAATGAGAACTCGATAGAACTCTTTGATATACTCTTGAGCAGATTTTCTTGCTTTCTTTAACCCTTGCATCTTCTTGCATCTTCTTTAACAAATCAATCTCATAATCCACATGAATGAATTATCACTTTAGTTTATCTTTCATTTGATCCCATTTGGTGATTTTGTCCTTTCCTTTTCTATTTCACTCCAACTAAACCTCCTACCACCAGATCTTTGCATGTCCCTTTAGTTTTTCCTTCGTAAACTTGACCCTATCGGGATCATCAATATCTTCATACTCAAAGTACTCCTCTATTTCATTGATCCAATCAATCAGCTCCTTTGGGTTAAGATTTCACAAAAATGTGGGAACCTCAAACTTAGGTATTTTTCCAATCCTAGAGATGGCCCTAAAAGGTCTCTCTTCCTCTAGACTTAGAATGGCCTCTACTTCAGCATTTTATTTTACTTCATCCTCATCCTCGCTTTCATCTCTTCTAGGAAGATTCATTCCTCTACACATTTGTTCTTCCAATTCTTGCATTTTTCTTTTGAGGGCTCGAAAACCCTTAGGTGTAACACCTATAACTCGTCTACCACACTCTCTTTGCGAAGGCATTTTTGTGCTTCCAAGGAAACCCTAGTGAAAATTGCCTCACAATCAGTGATATGTCTACACACTCAACCAAAACCATAGTTCTAGTGTGAATTACTTCATAATTGACAATCTTTTCACACACAAGAACTTTAGCTTTGATACCACTTGATGTAGGGAGATCCCCTTAATATAGTAAAATAATAAAAGAAACATAGAAATAATAGAAAATGCAAGAACAAAATATGGACTTCTTATTTGCACCACAAATGTGGAGTTACAAAATTCATAAGTACAATATGCTAACCCATATGGGTGCCTTTAGTACAATAATGTGCAAGACAAGCTGCGAAAGATCACCTAAAGCTGTCCTAGACAATGTTTGGGCCTTTCTTAAATAGGCAATTTTATGCTACCTAGGAAGGTTCTAGACATTGAAACTTAATACCTAGGGCTGAAAAACCCTAACAATACATATAAAGTTGGCCAAATACATCTTTGACAATTATTTTAGATATTTTGGGTAGCCCAACTTTGAAAGGCCATAACTCACAAACCATTGCTCTGATTGGCTATTATAACCACATTTTGAAAAAGCTATCTCCTAATCTATAAGCTTAGAATTGTAGTAGCCCCCTTCTATCAAGTTTTTAGACCTCATCCGGGCACTCTAAGGCCTCCAACAATGAGACTAAAGATTTTTCTGCAAATTTTTCCATAGAAAATCCACAATAATTTCTCTAATACTAATGCTTGAGCAATGAGATTTTTATTGTAGGCTTACAACTCTAAAATGAACCTTCCTATAGAAAATGAGAATATTTCAAGCTTGTATGAAAAACCTACTAAAAATAGTAAGTTCCCATAAATAGTAACCACCTTGTCTACTAATCCTTATTAAATAGAAAAGACTAAAGATAAAACATTTTATGGTGATGCAAGATTGCTCTTACACCCAGGATGCTCCTGCATTAGGAATCTTGCCTTTGTACTTTCCTCTACCTTTGAAATATTTCCTTGCAAGTAGAGCTTCAACAACTTCAAGATCGCTATCAGAACTTTCTTCTATTTCTACTTCACTTTTTGATTGATTGGCCTTTAATCTCTTACTCTTTTTTTTGAGTGAGAGTTTGGATTCAAATGCAAATTCAATACCTTTGGAACTAAGAACACAGTTTTCATAGTTATCCAACTGAAAAGCTATCAATCTTCCAACTAGAGCATCCAAATTTTTTTATTTTTTTTATCACATCTCATCTCTTGAATAGTAGACACTCTAATTGCATAAATAGGAATAATAGTTGTAAGTAACTTGCTTACAATTGTTTTATCATCAATGTCTCCTCCAGATACTTTGATTGCACTCACACTTGCTTCAATTCTTTCCACATATTTTGCAATGTTTTCATCCTCTCATTTTAATCTGATCAAAATGACCTCTAAGACTTTCTACTTTTTCTCTTCTTAAATTTTTATCTCCTCCATAAATGTCTTTTAGTTTGGTCCACATTTCATGAGCTATTTTACAGTCTTTTACTTCATCAAATTCAACATAACTAAGAGTAGATGCAATATCAATCATCCTGATGTTATGATTCCTCTTTTCAAAAAAATCTTCTAGTAGTAATGTTCCAGTGGGAGTCTTTTATTCACTATCAAGATACTTACAACCTAAATCACTAATAGTTTCTAGATGTAATCTCCTAAGTCCTTGTCATGCTACAAAGTTGTCTCAGTTCAACTTGGAAATTTCTCTTCTATAAGACATCTTGATTTTTAGCTTAGGTCCTTGAAACCTTCTCTGCAAGCACCAAAAGATTTGATACCAATTGTTGGAAATATAAGAGAAGTAAATGAGAGGGTAGGGGTGAATTGGTTACTACTAAAATAAATCTTAGATCCCTTAGATGTCAATACAAAATAATTCTGTGAAATCTTAATTCTGTTGATGCTTGACAAACAAAGAAATGTTGTAACTCAATAATTCTAAAAAAGTCTTGGAAAAGAGTTATCATGAAGATCTTTAGATGTTATTTGTAATTAATTTTTACTTTTTCTTAGTTTTAAACACATCAAAGAAATAGCATGAACACATTTGACACCAAGATTTAATGTGGAAACCCAATTTGGAAAAAACTACCAATTGCAACTAGTTACTATTTTTCACTCTTCTGAAGTGAGCCCTGTTAGTAGCCAATCCTATTAAAGGTTTCAAAACACACTATTAGATGTGACCCTATTAGAGAATTTAATCAAGAGTTGTCTTCAAAAAATTAAATAGAATTGCCACCTTGTTAGAGAGTTTACAAATAGCTGTTAAGCTAACTCTGTTAAGAGATTTAGATCACTGCTACAATAGTTAGAAAGTAATAATGATATGACTTGATTTTGAATGCAACTAAATTGCTAATTATAGATATTAATTGTGACTTGTATAGTTGATCCTTTGTAATCAAATATATCTTTTCAGCTCCACAAGGATATTTTTCTTATCCTTTTGATTCGCTTCCTCTTATCATCATCAAATCTTCAAATGCACTCACACAATTCTAATCATCAACTTGACTTTATACTTATATCTTTCATATATTCAAGCCAGCTCAAATATAACTTAGAATAATTAATATTCATATTCTTAGTTGGCTAGAACCAACAAACAAACAATTGAACTCAATTATGCCAAAACAAGAAAACCCTTCATTAGCTAACCCTGCTTAGTATACACTAATCTCAAAAATGATTTTCCTATGTTAACTAAGTGAGCTTATTCAAAACTTCATACTCACAAAGATCCTTTTGTAGCTGAGTGAAATTAGTTAGCACTAGTTCCATCTAACATTTCCTTCATTAACTAAGTGAACTTGGTTAACACTCAACTTCTACAATCTTTCCTTTGATGCCCTAGTGAGCTCGGTAGATACTATCTTCTGAACTGAACAAACTCTAGAACAATTAGTAGCCATAGAAAATTTTCTTCACTACTCAAGTGAGCTTGATATACACTAATTGGTAATGATGTGACATTTTTTGTAACATCAAAGACAATACACAATTAATCAATTGTTTCAACAATAAGATGGTAGGGTATAAAGTACAATCCAGCAAAGCCAAGATAACTTACCTTCCCCATCCTCTAATTGAAAATTTCAAATCAACTCCCCTTGTAGAAATAATAGATACCCCACAAAGACCCAAAATTTATATAGCCAAGGATTTAGAGGAAGAAAAGAGCGAATTATGGGTGCTACATTTGGAATTGGATATCTAGTATGAGGATAAAATAAGAAACACAATTATGTATATGGTAGACAAGATTGGTTGGCCTACATTTTATGAGAAATTATTAAAATTGATGAATATATGGAATGAGTTGAAAAATAATGAGGTTTCTTTGAAGCTAACTATAAATAGATGGAATAACAGGAATAGAGATGTCACTATTTTATATTTCCCAGTCATTAGTCTACCTTGTGAACAAATAGAAATTTTTTTTGACATGACTAATAACCTCTTTGATTTTGATGATAAAATAATTGCATTGTAGAGGAGAATTATAAATTATTTCTCAAAGTATCTTGATAAAATCTTTGAGCTTTTCCCTCATGCACTCAAGACTATAGATAAATTGAAAGACAAGGAAGAATGGGCCAAAGAATTGGATGATTTGATATGTATTAGATTCAATAAGGTCATAAATGAAAAGGGTCATGCATGGTTGGCCAAAACAACTAAAGAAGTTTTCAAAGTTCAAAATTTGTTAAAATAAATAAAGTAAGAGAAGATGTTCTAAAGAAGTAGGAGGAAATATTGAATTTTAATTGGCTAGATGATACACTTTTTAACAAGTCGATGGCAGATTTTGTTTAGATTGATCAATCATTTTCTGAGGAAATTGATGAAGATGAGGTAGGTCAAGATGAATTGCAAATAATGATATAGCATAAGAGACAAAAGAAGATTAGCTAGTTGCAATTATAGAGGTAGTTGAACAAACTGATGATTTTCCAATAACATAATCATGTATAATTGTTGGCTTGTCAATGTATGATGAGCTAGATGGAGAACCACAAGTTAAAATTAGTTTTCAAACATCAGAACATGGCCCACCATATGTAAATCAAATGGTCACACAATCCAAGGAATGACAATTGCACATAGGCTAATCATCAAGTGAACTCCTTAGCAATAAGAAGCCACGGCACAAGTGGTCTGACAAAAAGAAGATTCATGATGTAAATATTTAGTTGCACAACTTTTTGTCTTAAGGATAGTTGTATTTCTTCTCCTAGCCTGAAGCTTGTTGCATCTCATGCTATATAAATGAGATTCCAAGGCCAGAGGAAGGATTTGAGCTTAGATGTAATATTTAGTATTTTGCTAGTCTTGCATTTTTGATCTAGTTTCTTGATGTTAATTTTGTGATCTATTTTTCTCTTCAAATATGAGAATACATTAATATTTAAGGATCATTTTGTCTTTTCTACAATTGTTTTGATTTTTGCATCAGTATTCTGTGATTTTTAATGAAAATTAATACAAAGGAGAGTTACACCCATATCTATTTTCTCTGAATCTTGTCTCCATTTTTATTAGTTGGTTATCTTGAGATTGTATGAACAAAGCTTATTCAATTTAATGCAACTAGGATAGGTTTTATATCAGCTTTATATTTCTTTTAATTTAATGAATTAAGTAAATACTTCAATAAGATGATAGGATTTCCAATTAGTAAGAAGGATATGCATAAGAATGAGGTTTAGGGTAAATTGCTGATGATATGGATTGTAATGCAATTAATTAGGTCAAAATAGCTAGGTAGACTCTAGATACCAATGGATGAGACACTGATCATTTACTTATTTTGCATGTGAAGAGATCATAGGGTTTCAACAAATCAAATGAATTTTACTTTAATATACGAAGATCAATAGTTGGTCAGCACTTGTTTGCATTTAATTTTTGTGTATTTTACTAAGTTGTTGTAACTCATAATTATCTATGAATTCAAGAAGAATTATGACTAAATATCTTATATAGGGGATAAATATTATAAAAAATATCAGTGAGAAAAATGAAGTGTGACAATTATATCAAGTTTTGAGCTAGTTTATCTCTCAGGTGCACCTGCCTTGGTATGTAGAACCTAAAGAGTATAAAATCCTTGTGATTTTGTTGAAGTTGGGTCTAGATCTAAAGGTTTCTTAGTTGATAATAAGACATAGCTAGACCTTAGACTAAGTTTCTCTTCATCATCCTGGTATCAAGTGTTTTTGTTGCTTGGTAGTTTTGAAACACCAACATGTTGTGGCCTATGACATCTCCTCTAGGGATTCTCCTACCTTACACTACAACAAGTGACATCCTACATCATGAAAAAGGGGCTGTGATCAAAATTATTTTTAAAATATGGTGGAGGTGAGAGAAAGTGACAAAAATTAGAGGGAAAACAAGGGAAAAAGAGAGAAAAAATATATGTTGTTTACCAAGGTCCATGGGTGGCATAAAATAGAAAAATAAGAAAAATAGATTCCATTCCATTCATCAAGGTGCATAGGTGGCATCTTAGAAGTTTGTGGAAAGTTCCTTAAGTCATGTATTTAATATTTTTTGTGATCCACAAAGAAAATGCAATTTTATAATTGGTCCACATGGCATTACTTAGTTGTATTTGGGTGGGAATTTAATATTTGTTTTAAGGTTGTTGTATTTACCTTTTATCCCACATTGGTTGTGTTTGTAATATATTGGTTGGTAAGTGCCTATATAAAGCAAGGCTTATGGGCATTTGTAATCAATCTCTTCAAGTGTAAGTTCTTGCAATGAAGCTCTTGTGGTTCAATCTCTTCTTGTATAGAAGCTCTAGAGGTGAAGGATCTTAATGTGTAAGATCTTCTTTGTGGAAGTTCTCTTGGTGAAGCTCTTCATGAAGCTATTGGTTAGAAGACTCTTTTTGTGGAAGTTATTAGTTGGAAGCTCTTGATTTGGAAGCTTTCTCTTTGGAAGTTCTCTCATATTTGTGGTGTGACCCTTCATCATTTAACTATTTCAAAATATTTGGGAGAAAATGTTGCATTAAGAGAGATGATGAAATTGGTAAGTTTGATCCAAGAAGTGATGAAGGTATGTTTCTTGGTTATCCATTGAAAAGAAAGGCATACATATGTTTTAACTATAGAACTAAGACAATAGTTGAATTCAAATATGTAAGAACTAATGAAAATCTTGGAACTAAGAAAAATATGGTAGATTATAATTCAAATAAAGAAGAAGATAATTTTGGAATTGTTAGAGAAAATGAAAAAGTTTTCTTTGAGACTAACAATGATTTGCAGAATGATGTGCTAACTATTTAGGAAAAAGGAGAGCAAAGATCTAAACCTAGAGATGAGATAAGAATTGAGATTTCAACTCCTATCCCTAATAAGAATCTAATGAAGAATCACCTTCTAGAGAAGATAATTGGAAGCAAAGACAAAGGTGTGATGACAAGAAATAGAGTTAATGAAGAGATATGTTTGATTTCTCAAATTGAACCTAAGAGAATAGATGAAGCATGTAAAGATGATCATTGAATTCAAGAAATGAAGGAAGAATTAGATTAGATTGTGAATAATGAAACATGGGAGTTAGTTCCTAGACCTAAATATAAGAATGTGATAGGAATCAAATGGGTATTTAGAAACAAGATGAATGAGCAAGGCAAAAAGATAAACTTGTATGCAAGGGATATTCACAACAAGAAGGCATAGACTATGAGGAGACATATGGACATATAGCTAGAATGGAAGTAGTAAGGATGTTCTTGGATTATGAATAAATTAAGAAGTTTAAGGTTTAAAGTTGTGAGGAAAAAAAGATAAACTTGTATGCAAGGGATATTCACAAAAAGAAGGCATAGAATATGAGGAGACGTATGGATGTATAGCTAGAATGGAAGTAGTAAGGATGTTCTTGGATTATTAAGCAATTAAGAAGTTTAAGGTTTATCAAATGGATGTTAAATCAAACTTCTTGAATAGAGAAATTGAAGAAGAGCTATATATTGAGCAAAAATAAGGTTTATCTTTGAAAAAAGACAAACACATGGTATGCAAACTAAAGAAAGATCTATATGGTCTGAAGCAAGAATCTAGAACCTAGTATGCAAGGTTGGACAACTATTTGGAAAAGCTTGGATTTGCTAAAGGTACAATAGACTATAACTTGTATTTGAAAGAAATTGAGAATGGTTTTATAATAATAGTAATATTTGTTAATGACATCATATTTGGAGGTAATGATGAAGCAAGTGATAAGTTTTCTAAAGAAATGAAGAATGAGTTTGAAATGAGCATGATAGGAAAATTTAAGTTTTTCCTAGGATTGTATATCATGCAAAAAAGTGATGGCATTTTCATTTCACAAGCTAATTATTTGAAAGACTTATTGAAAAGGTTTGAATTATATATTTGTAAACCTATTTGCATACCTATGATAACTAGTCACAAGTTATCCATCAAAGATGAGACACCTGCATTAGAGAAAAAGAAGTACAAGTCCATGGTTGGACATTTGCATTATCTGACTCACACTAGACTAGATATAGAAAATGCAGTTGGGTTTGTAGCTAGATTTCAAGATGATCCTAAGGAGTATCATTTTGTAGTAGTCAAAAAAATATTCAAATATTTGAAAGGAATATCTAACTATGTCATTTGATATGATAGATCAAGTGATTTTACTCTATGTGCATATACTGATGTAGATTGGGAAGGAAATATGGATGATAGAAAGAGCACTATTGGTGGAGCATTTTTTCTTGGAGGAATATTGGTTTCTATGTTAAGAAAGAAGCAAGGTTGTATTTTAGAGTACAGCTGAGGTAGAGTATGTTGCAACAAAAAAAAATTGTAATCAAGTTATGTGGATGAAAAAGATGTTGAAGGATGTCAAAATTGAGTTTGAAAAACTTATTATCATTTAATATAATAACACAAATATAGTGTGTATGTCTAAGAATCATGTATTCTATTATGAGACTAAGCATATATCTATTAAATATCATGTGCTTAGAGAGAAAGTAGCAAAAAAAAGATCATATTGATCATGTGAGTACTAAAGATCAGATTGCAAATATCTTTATGAAGCCTTTGCCTAAAGATACATTTCAATACTTGAGAAGTATGCTTGGGGTTATGCCCCTACATACTTTTGAGTAGATGATGTAGTAAGTGCATTAGTCCAGTGGTACATAGCACTATTGTTAGACTAGACTGAATGTTTATGCTTTCTGTATGGGGGAGTATTTGTGATGAGCTAAGTCATTAAGGGATCTTGGTATTTGGTTTTAAATAGTGGCTTTAGACACTAGAGTTGGTTGAAGAATTGGAGTAGTCTATTCACAATTGGTATTTAACAATTGGTATTCTATATTATTGAGGCCTTTTGACATAGATGCCAATAGGGGAGAATATGCATGAAAAAGTTCTCCAAAGAAATGAGGGAGAGATATCTCTTTAGAGAGATTTAGAAACATTAATATGAGGAAGCGAGAAATATGCACCTAATGTGCTAAGAATTGTTTAGTGTGTAAAAAATGGATGCTAATCCTAGAATTTAGAGGATTTCTAACTTGGTTAATGAAGTAGATTTAAGAAGATGAGAACAATAGCAACAAAGTACTATTTGGTATTCTTGGGACTTAGATGTTTTTCATCTATTTTTCCATCAATGCCAAAGGGGGAGATTATTAGCATGAATGTTGATGATACAAATTTGAGAGAGTATCCTAAGCATTGGAAAGTATTGGCATGTTGCATTCATGACTATATTTGTCATTGATGTCAATAGAGTATGGTTTTTGTAAAGACTAGTTGAGTAGAAGACAAAGATCTTAGTTCTACAGACAATGGTTTGATTATTTGGTGATGCATAGTGATAGACATGTTCAACACAGTGTCCTAATGATGTGGTTTACTATGTAGAGTCTTGTTGGAATTTTCCTAATGGGAAGAGTACTTTTGAGAGCGGAGGTGAATCAAAAGTGCCACACTTTTAACCTTTTTCAATCCTTTAAACACATAATTGAAAAGTAAACTGCATGCAAGTATATAAATGAACATAAAGTAAATCACATGTAATAACATATAACACAGGATTTGGTAACCCAAAAACCCTCCAAGAATAAGAAGGTGAAACTGGGGTGGGGATGATACCCACAGAAAATATTGCAACAATAGTTATTCGACCACTTCTGATGGTTTCCCTTGTGAAAGGCCTGCCTTGTTAAAGGCTTTACATTGTGTGACTTGATTAGAGGATTTACAAACACTTTACATGAAGTGTCACCCTATTAAAGGATCTACAATAGGTTGTTAAACCCACATAATACAATAGGATTTTCAATCACCTTCTCCAAAGGTTCTCCTACCTAACTATTAAGCTAACCTCTCAATATAGGATTTTCAACCTCTAATACAATGGCAAGAAAGTATTAGGAATCTTTGACCTGATTGCATACAATCCTCAATCACTAATTTTAGGAACTTGTTCTACTCCTTTTACCTTGATCCTTTGAAATCTGATATCTGGTCATGTTTCTTGTCCCTTGTACTATTTTGATCAACTGGATGTATAATTGTTGCTCTATTCCTCTACATCTTCCACACTTTCACTCTGAATTTTGCTATAGTCTCCCCATACACTATTCTCTACCACTATCCAATGGGTTTTTGACCTCCTTTTTAAAGATTTTGAAGACTTAGGGTTAGGTACAGATCTACAATCCATATTGAATCTCAAATTCCCACTCATACCTTGCATTTTTATCATTGGTTGCATGCCTTCTCCATTTTTTTGATTGGTTGCATGTTGATCACATAGGAATCACAAAATATTCATTCTTATCCTTTTTCTCTTTTGAAATCCTTCTATATTGGCTCCAAAAATGGTTGACATCTAAGTTTTTGAGGGCACAAACTCATATTTTCATTTTGTTTTACTTGGCACATACTAAACTATTGGTGCTTGACACCTATTACATTCTGTCTCGCTTGACACATATATGTTCCTGGCTTACTCAACATATGAAGCATTTTGACTTACTCAACATCAACTATGACTCGACATCTATATGTCACTTGACACTTATATTGATTGGTACCTAAAGTCACTTGCAACCTATTAGAAATCTGACTCAGCACACACTATGGCTTGGCATACATAGTGTACTCAAATTCAATGTAGAAAGTGATTAAGTGTGTTGACACTCAAATGTCAAAACTATCTAAAGACCAAAAATCTCCCCCTTTGACATGAGTGTCAAAAATACTTAACTAAACATCGCTAATCTATCCTTATGAGTGCCTTATCCACAAAATTTGTTCAAAAATACCTTAACTCCCCTCAAGTTGATTGTGCCTTGTCATTCTTAAAAATAAAATTCTATGCTAAATGTGCCTAATACTCTTTGTCTTCTGCCCTATACCTATATTTTGTGCATGTGTCTTTTTATCTAATCTATTAGAGCTTATGGAGTTTCTGCATTTTGCATTAGAGCTATTTTCCATATGATTGCCAAAATTTTGTATCTCCCCCTATCTTATTATCTCCCTACTCTTTGTCTTCTACCTTATACCTATATTGTGTACATGTGTCTTTTTATCTAATCTATTAGAGCTTATGGAGTTTCTACATTTTTTATCTCCCCCTTTTGACTATATCAGAAAGAATGAAAGATTGTAAACAAAATTTATAGCATTCTCCCCCTTTGATATATTTTTCTTATTGTTATTTCTGGAAAAATTTTGTATCTACCCCTTTTTGACACTTATGTCAAAGGGTTCTAAGGAGCAATACCATACTTAGCCAAAAATTTACTTGTGTTGGATGTAAATTTTTGTACCAAGGTGTACAAGTCCGTCAAGTGTAGAAAGATTTGGATCTTTCTTTAAGATTGTTTTAGCATAAACTTGTTCCTTGTGGAGGACTTCTAAATGAGGAGTTGTGGAGGACTAGATCTACATCAATTTAGCCTTAATATTTTCTTCCTTTACTATTAGTATAGCTAACTTCATTTGTGTTTGAAGTGATTGTGCAAAATTCTTCTCACTTTGAGCTAGATCTCTAGGTAATTACATGCTAGAGATTTTCAAGTTTCTTTCCAAGCTCATTATTCTTTGATTTTTCTCTTGTGTGAAATTGGAAAAATAACACAACTTCCTATACAATGCAAAAATGTTTTCAAGGACAAATTTTGACCTTATCTATTTTCTTAGCTAATTCAACTTGTTCAAGTGCAATTCCACTTGATATCTTCTTATTCACTTTTCCTTGAAATTTTCTTTCTAACCATTCCATGAGTTTAACATTGTTGTCCTGATCTTCATTTGTCACCTGGTCAACTATGTCTGATAGTTTCTCTATTATAGGCTTTGCTTCATCTAGTGACTACAAGTTGAAGGCATCCATAAAGATGTCCTTAATGTCATGAAGTGCTTACTTATGTTTGAATTGTTTCCTTAGTATTTCCTACCTCATCCTTCTATCTAATACATTTTGCATTTTAGTCATTTGTACCATTGTTATAGTCTTGGAATCATAGTAAGGATTTACAATATCTTCATCTAGTTTAGGGTCTCCATAGTGAAGTACCTTGGCCATCCTAGTTGAACTCTAGCCTGGAGTTGAAAATTGCAAGGGGATGGCTTCAATGCTCAACTTCTGAATGGTCTTAATAGGAGTGCCAATCTTTGGTAGTTGTACCAATGTCTTAATGGTGGCTTTCTCCTTTTCTTTTGTTTTATCTTCTTTCTCATCTAATTTCCTCTCATTTTCACTCGGCATCTGATCAGTGTCACTTGTTGCACTTGGTGGAGGTGGCAGTGGAAGCATCAGAACTTTATTTCTAGTAGCTATGTATATGAAAGGTGGATCCTTTGGTTTCACCTTTTCCTTTTGTGGTGTACCTACTACTTTTTTTAACTCATCAACACTCACCAATATAGGGCTTGTACACAACTATGCCTGCAGAGTAGATTGGTGAAGGATCTTTGAGAGATCCTCTACAGTTAGTGGATTGATGTTCTCAGCTGACTTGTCAATAACATCATTTATGATTATTGTCTCTACGGGTGTAGTGGTTACATGATGTGGACTAGGAGGTGGCAATTGTGTGTCATGCACACTCTGTTCTTCTTGTTGTTGCTGATCAACTGCTGTCATAGTTTCTTCTCCCTTACCTAATTCTTCTTTTTCTTTCTCCTTATTTTCTTTTTCACATTTCTTTTCCTCCTCTTTCTTTTCTTGTTGCTTCTACCTCTCCTTTCTGCTCTTCTGCCTTCTTTTCCTCTACCTTCTATTTTGCACTGGCTTCTACCTTATTGGTTTCTTCTACTTTATCATCATTAATTTTATAAAAAAAATTCCACAAATGTGTGGATTTATTTGCAACATCCTCAATCTTGTTTTGAAGGATGCAAAAGGCTCTATACTTGGGTGCAAACTTGCCACTATGTTTCTTGTTTTCCTTGGTTATTTGAGCCTTTTTCATGCCAAGCTTTACTTGTCCTAGGGTAGATTCTTGAATCTCCCTCTCCATATTTAGACAATAATGCCACTTATTCTCAACTATTTCATATAGTTCCTTTGGCGTAGTATTGTCAAGCTCTAGAAGTGTGTTTTTAAATTCTACCATCATGGCATCCATAGATTCCTCTACCTTATTTTGCTCTTCCCTATTGAGCTTATTGAAATTAAGAGACTTTAAATCATTCAAATCTACATTTTTAATCTTATTATAAATTTTATCAATTGAAGATTTTGGAGGATGGCTTACCACTTTAAATTGGCTGATGTCCTCAAATTCTGTTCTCTCTTCATCATCTGTATCTGGCTATGCCACATACCTTTTTCTCTTCTTGGGTTCTTTAGCATTCTTATCAGTGGCTTCCTTCTTCTCCTTTGATGCATCTTTTGCCTTTTGAGTGGTTGCCATTGTAGTGGCCCTTGTTACTGTTGGCTTGGCTGGAGCTGGTTTGGTTGGATCTAACTTGGTGACCTTTTTAGGCTTGGGCTGAGTTGAAGGCTTTGTTTTTTCAATTCTCTTCTTTTGCTTGGTAGGTGTAGGTGCTTCCTCAACTTCTTCTCCCTCGACACCATCCTCCTTATCTTCTCCTAGGCCTTGTGTCAGCTCTACTGGGCCTTTCCCTTGCTCTCCTTCTTCTTCACTATCTCCTTCTACTTGTTCTTCTTCTTCTCCCTCAATGCTTGCCCCAAATTTCTTCTTTATATTCCTTACCATTTTAGCTTTCATCTTGATGATAGAAGCTATTTTCAATTTAGTCTCAACTTTGGACTTGACAATATCATATGTCCCAAAGTGAGTAGCTACCTTATCAAATTCTTCTACAAGCAATGCTATGATTGTTGTTGAGGCTTCATCTATATCAAGATCATATCCTAATGGCCTTAGCCACCTTACTCTTGGTATTGCTACCTGAATATAGGTGTAGTCAATGTCAACCAAGAAGCATATGTCATTGACATGTTTCTCTACCATTGAAACTAGTATTCTCATTCTCTACTTCATGGATTTCTTAAAGTCTTCAAAATAGCTTGTCATCTATGCTTCAAAACTGTCACCCATTTGATCAATGAGCTCATTGATTTGTGTAATAGCAGTTTTGTTGGGGTTCCAATTTACCTTTCCTATAGAAGGAAATTATTCCATCACATAAAATAATATACACATAAAAAATAAGCCAAATTTTCATTAAGCACCTTTTGATCTCCTTATTGCTCCTAGGTTCTCATTAATATGCTGCAACATGAGTTCTGCCAGATCACAGGTATGATCTTTCTTCACCAATTTGTAGGCTACATCAACTACTAGACATGGCACACTATTTAGTCTATTGGATTGGTAGAATTTGTGAGATGTAATTCTCATAGCAAAATCTAGAAGTAGATCAATTATTGTATCAATGGTCATTCCCCTATTGTTCCACTTCGCTCCAGTATTCTTCTCAATGATCTCATTTCTATCACTTCTCAAGGTCTTTGGCTAATTGATGGTTGGGAATCCCATAACCTTATGAACTATTCTCTTTGTAATCTTGACAAGTCCTATCTCCAACCATAGACATCCATCATGAATTTGACTCAAGACAATGCAAATCCATTCAACTTTGAATCCTATAGGGTAGACTAGGGCATTGATCAAACCCTTTTTCTCAACTATCTTAAACTCCTTCTTTAGAATCTTGTTTTCACATAGTTTTTCATAAGCTTGGAATATTTCAAAGTTTCCTATGGCACCAATTTTGCAGTTGTAGCACTTTCTCACATCTTGAACTATGACTACTTTAGGTGGAATGATGGATAATGCACCAGCTGGGTCATTTCTATAGGTAACCTTGGGAATTGGCCTAAATTTGGGTTGTTTGACTTCATTGCTGACTAGCTAAATCTCATGACTCTCTTTTGCTTTGGGGTTTCATGAACTAGAGGCCATTTTATCGAACTGGGGTTTTAAACGTATTGAAAATCTTAACTTTGTGTAGCTTAGCACTTGATAAATACCTTTCAATCAATGAGTTCATGATGTATTGCTATTAGAATCTATGCAAGTTGATGTTAGGCTACTACTTGATCACTTCTCTACTCTCCTCATCTTTTCTTTGAGTTCAAATAGTGTAAAAATGAACAAAATTCAACCTTATACTTGTCAAAGACCTAGCATTAAATTCTTTGTGCATACCGCTATAAACTCGACACTTGAAAGATTCAATATGAATTGGCTCCCATTGCAATTCATTTAGTTGGATTCAACTATCAACTTGACATCCATTGGAACTTTACTTGACATGCAAGGGTAACTTGATAGCTTCTTTAAAGTGTTAGTTAGCATCTTGCTCATGTAGATTTCTTCTTTACAATACTCTTTTGTTCTTTGGGACTAATGTATGATATAACTTTGTATATCAATCCCATGTATCTATTTTTTCTTAGTTGGAGGAGGTGTGATCACTTGAACTTTTGGGTGAAGTGATCCCTCCATTAGATGTGTTGCACTCATCTTTCTTCTTTCAAGTTTTATTCATTTTCCCTCTTATTTGTTCAACAACAACCTTCTCTTTTCCTTTGTTGACTTCTGTCTTGGGTGCTTTTGACTTTGTTGGGAAATTCCTATTGATATGGCCAATCTTCAAGCAACTAAAACATGTAGTTTGACTTAACCATCTACTATAACTTCCTTTAAAATGTGTCCTTATGCAATTTTTAGGAATGTGTCCATACTCCTAACAATAGTGATAGCTATACCTAGTATTGTAATCCCAATTGTAGTAATGTGCATGGTTGGTTCCTCTTGTAGGCTGATTAGGTGTGCACATAGGCTTTGATATACATTCAAATTCTCTAAGTCCATACTTTTTGTAGTTGTAGTAGTGACCTTCAAATTTTGGTGTCCTCATGGTCTTGGTTCTACATTCATGTGCTTGATGTCCTTGTTTTTTGTACTTGTGACAAAAGCTTGCATTTGTAGGCTTATCATGCTAATGATTGTTCTTGCTCCTACACACATTAGAAGTATGTCCCTTTTTACCATAGAAATGACAAGTATGTTTAGTGTTCTTACCTTTGTTAGTCTTTTCTTCTGTAGTCTTGGATGATTCTCCTTGTTCAGTGTTGTTGTAACCAAGTCCGAAAGTGTCATTACTAGCCCTTGGTGATTTTAATAGTTGCTCAATGTAATTGATAGCCTCATTAGGTTTGTTGTATATTTTTTCTATCTCCTTTTCTCTTTTCAATTCATTTTTCAATTTTTCATTTTCATCTTCAATGTGGAGATCTCAATGTCCTTCATGTTTAGCTCATGGTGAGCATTCATCATCTAACTAAAGGTGTCTAGTTGCATGTTTGAGATCTTTTCAAATTCAATTATCTTCTCCTCTAGTCTATTGGTGAGATTTCTCTTATCGTCTTCTATCATGGCCTTGTCTACAATGACTCTCTTCTTTTGTTTAGTCACTTCACAAAGCATTATAGCTTGTGTTCCTTGTTCAAGCTTGAGTAATCTAATTTGTTCAGCTTGTGCTCTATTTTTCTCCATCAATTCTGCTATTGCTACATCAAATTCCTTAGAATCTCCATTGGAAGACACTTGTGTAGTATCAATCTCCTTGTAGTGTATGTCATTTTTAGCAATGGCTATCTCCTTCCTTCTTTTTAAAGACTTTCTCAATTCTTCTCTGGCTTTTTCCACTTTATGTAGAGCTAGGTGCACATCAATCACCTAATTGTCTATGATCTTCCCAAGTTTGAAGACTTCCATCTTTAGACCTTTTCTCCAAGTTGTTAGGCTTTTCCTTGTTAGAACCTCGCTTTGATACCAATTGTTTGAATGTTCAAAATGGGAAGAGTTCTTCTGAGAGGGGGGGTGAATCAAAAGTACCACACTTTCAAACTTTTTCAATCCTTTAAACACATAATTGAAAAGTAAACTACATGCATGTAAGTATATAAATGAACATAAAGTAAATCACATGCAATAAAATCTAGCACAAGATTTGGTAACCTAGAAACCCTCCAAGAATAAGAAGGTAAAACTAGGGTGGGGATGATACAACAAAAATTACTATAGTAATAATTATTTGACCACTTCTGATGGTCTACCCTATGAAAGGCCTACCCTATTAAAGGCTTTACACTGTGTCAATAGTGACTTGATTAGAGGATTTACAAATACTTTACATGAAGTGTCACCCTATTAAAGGATTTAAAATAGGTTGTTAAATCCACCTAATACAATAGGATTTTCAATCACCTTCTCCAAAGGTTCTCCTACCTAGCTGTTAAGCTAACCTATCAATATATGATTTTCAGCTTCTAATGTAATGGCAAGAAAGTATTAGGAATCTTTGACCTGATTGCATACAATCCTCAATTGCTAATTTCAGGCAATTTTTCTACTCCCCCCATACACTATTCTCCACCACCTATACAATGGGTTTTCGAACTCCTTTTTAAAGATTGTGAAGACTTAGGTTTAGGTATGGATCTACAATCCATATTGATTCTCAAATTCCTGCTCATACCTTACATTTTTCTCATTGGTTACATGCCTTCTCCATTTTTCTCATTGGCTACATGCTGATCAAATAGGAATCATGAAAGATTCATTCTTATCCTTTTTCTCTTTTGAAATCCTTCTACATCAACTCCAAAAATGGTTTACATCTAAGTTTGTGAGGGCACAAACTCATATGTTGATTATGTGTTACTCGGCACATATAGAACTACTAGTGCTCAACACATATATTATCCTAGATTGCTGGGCACCTATTACACTCCATCTCACTTGGCACATATATGTTCCTGACTCTCTCGGCATATGAAGCATTCTAACTTTCTTGGTATCAACTATGACTCAACACCTATATGTCACTCAACATTTATATTGCTCAGCACCTGAAGTCACTCCACACCTATTGAACATCTGACTTGGCACACACTATGGCTCGACATACATAGTGTACTCAAAT
The DNA here is from genome assembly GCA_028749045.1 of Cupressus sempervirens. Classification (NCBI taxonomy): domain Eukaryota; kingdom Viridiplantae; phylum Streptophyta; class Pinopsida; order Cupressales; family Cupressaceae; genus Cupressus; species Cupressus sempervirens. The sequence continues at coordinate 974,492,355 of CM053792.1, read as the reverse complement.
TCAATGTAGAAAGTGATTAAGTGTGTTGACACTCAAATGTAAAAACTATCTAAGGACCAACAATAAGTTGAAGATTTAAAAAAGTTGTACCTAATTTACAAAGAGTAGTTCAGAGATAGAGCATTAGGAAACTAGTTCATGATGTTTGTTAGCTATCTTTCATATGAGATGTAATGATAAGATGTACAATCAAATAGTGATAGAGGATAGTCTTTTGATGATGTCAGCAAGTGTGCAAGCTCTAGTATCCTATGTGTCATTTTTTGTGTAGATTGTGAGCTGAAAATGCTATTATAATTGTAATTAATTAATTATCTTATTATAATTAATTAGGAAAGCCTCAAGGCTAACTCGTGGAATTATTTAAAGATATGGTATAAAGGAAGGATGTTTTCCTTGTTTGAAAAGATTTGATTGTTGTATAATGTGTGAAGTTATGAAAGGAGAAGAGTTATGGTTGAGAGGATAGATATAGAGGAAGGAAGAACATTTCAATTCTCTTATTCTAAAAGGAATAATATAGAGATCATTTTGATAGTGGGTTCACTAGTCTTATCCTTGAAGCTATTTGGGCAGTAGGGTCCAACTGTCTTCCACAATTCTTAATAGGGTTGGAATCTCTTAACACAGTCTCCTAATAGGGACTCATATTTACTAAATGCATTCACAGACTTATAACAAGGTCCATTCTCTAACAAAGAACATTTATAGTATTACATCAACTTTTGGGTACCATCCCCACAAGGTTTTCCCTCTGATCAAGGTTTTCCCTAGTTATTCCCTAGTTAACATATTTGGTGTTATTATGTATGAGTATCTTGTTGTGGTTTCTGATTATATTGCTCATATGGCTAAAGTTTAATAAGGTTGATAATTGTGATATTAGTCATATAACTCATTCACCCACCCCCTCTCAGTTATATTGGTGGACTATATATTCTAACATTTCATCCATGTCCAAAAAATTGCAAAGGGAAATATAAAGGGCATGTGCCCTAGGGTTGAAATAATTTTTTAATAAGGGCTCTAGGGTGTGATATTTTGCATGTGTAAGATGTCCTACTTATACAAAATTCTCTTGTAGCAGTGCTCCTTGAAGATATATTTTTGGAGCATCATACATTGACTATAGATCATCTAAATTGATCTTTTCATGTAGGAAAGGTTAGGGTTCAGTATAAAAAATTATTTGATAACTTTAATAGTTACCCCAAAAAGGTTGTCTCTAGTGTGGTTCTTGTAGGACCAAAAAATGAGCTAATGTCCAACATACAATGAGAAAATCAAAAACTCACTAAACATATAGTGATACCCTCTAGTCTACCATGAAAGAAAAATAAACAAAAGGAAGAAACACAATGTTAAAAACCCCCTCTTTCATTTGTAGCTCCCAGGTACTTATTTCTTCTCCATATGATGTAGCTCCAAATTTCCTATAATACATACAATTAGGAAGTAAAAGTCTATGATAGGGATAATGCTATGACACTTGGCAAGAGATTCCTTTGATAATGCTAAAAGACCAAAAACTAAGGACTCAAGGACTAGAAATAAGATGAAGAATGCTCATTTTATAATCAACATGGAAGATGAGAGCATTAGAATTGTCACCTTGGATATATGACTTGGCAAAAGATTCCTTTGAAAATCCATGACATATATGAACTAGGATGCCAAGTGTAGTATTGTATGACACTTTGGAAGTCAAACATGGCTAGAAATGGAAGAGGATCTATGATATGTCATATGACACCTCAAACCCACTTAAAGCCAAGAATCTATAACAATGGAACCCAAATATGGATGTACATATAGGAATAAAAATTTATGAATTATGACATATCTTATCCAAGTGTACATGGAGAATCCATGATGTGTCATGTCTATGTGTCACGATGATTTCAATATTATGTAAAATATTTGAATTAAAAATCCATTATTTGACACAAATATAAATTAGTGAAGATGGAATTAATGGTGGAAAATATGACTTAGGAAATTGAGAATTTCCATGGTTTGTGAATGATCAAGTCAATTAATCAATAAAATATCAATTAATTGAGGAGGTTAGTTAGGAAAAATAATTAGTAAAATAACATAGGATTAAATTATGGGTTGTTTTAATCCTATAGAGAAAATTAGTAGATGATTGGCCAGTTTAATTTTGTAAGTACAACTATATCCTTTGATGAAATGTGACAATAACAGAGGTTGACTAGGATGATGATGGATAGACCAAATCCATGATCAAATTGATTGATTGATTGAAATGATAACATGCCAAGGACACATGACATGAATTAAGGACATGTAACATTTAACTGACATTGTAAAATGCTACAAGATCGAGATTGGTTGATAGGGTTGACCATAATAACATTGGCAAACACTGTCAATGTTATTAAATGGTTGATAATACCATGATTTGACACTAAGATACTCAAAAATTTAAAATATTATATGACATGAATGATAATTTGACTTAGCACTAAGAGCCATGATAGTACTAAAGTCAGATTGATAAGATTTGATAGATTGATAAGTTTTTGAGGCAAAGAAAGCCACAAAAATGCCTAGGATTGAATAGATGATGATTGATTTGGGATGTTTGACATATTTTTTGTTGATTAAGATTCATTCTGGGTGATTTTGAGCTGATTTGGTGTGATTCTATGTTGATTTATGGTGATTCTGAGTTGATTTGAAATGGTTTTGAAATGATATGAAATTGATGTAAAAGAGGATATAAATGATGAAAGACACAATTGAGATATGGTCAAGTTGGCCAAAAGATCAAAGATAGTGGAATGAGAAAATGGAATTAGTTAGTATGAAAATGTAATAAAACCATAGATGTGAACCATTTTTTAGCATCTACATTTTGCCCCTCTTTGATACGATGTGATTTTGAGCATTGTTTCAAAGAACACTGGTGAGAATGCCACAACAACATACCCTAGTAAGGATGATATATATGGGTGATACAATGTGATTTTGAGTGTTGTGTCAAAGAAAATTGATGAGAAAGCCACAAAAACATGCCCTAGTAGGGATGATATATATGGGTGTCCGCTGAAGAAATTGATTAAGATAAGCATATGATAGGTCAATTTCTTGACAACAAGAAGACAAAACCATAACAACTAATGGATTGCAAATGAGAGATAAAATGTGAAAGTTATGAGGTATAGAGTGTAGAACATGGGTCAAAAGGGAGCCTGAGAGTATGTTTAGGTTTTAACACTCAAGACAATGACCAAATAACGAAAATGATAGCTCAATTTGTTCAAAAAAAAAATGAATGCAACACAACTGACGAATTGAAAATCAGAGTTGAAATACAAAAGTTATGGCATCTTGAGTGCAACATAGGGGCTTCAAGAGAAATTTTGGGCATCTTACTACCCCAAGTGCACTATGAAAATACCAAGTGCACCCATGGTGCACTTGGCAAGCCCAAGTGCACCCATGGTGCACTTGGCAAGCCCAAGTGCACTCTAAAAGTGTAGACTATGCCCTAGAAGGCTTTGGGGATTAAAAACAACCCAACTAGACTTGGAATGACCTGAAACTTTGTGAGCATGCCCAAAAATATGGAAAGATGTCATAACATGGGTAAAATAAGTCAAACATGGTCACATTTGGTCAAAATTGGTCAAACAAAGGTTATACTAAGGTTGGACTAGGTAGAAAGCCCTAGAAGGGTTATAGATAGTGGAGGATGATGTAGGAATGTAGGAATGCAAGATGAAGATGTTTTGGTGTATCAAAGTACAAGACCATGGTCATGATGAATGAGATGGATGATAGAAGACTAAGGAGACATGATCAAGACCACTTAGAATGAGGTGAAGACTTTTTCTTTCAAAAAGTGCACTATATGTCAAATGGAGCTTTATTTTGGTATGGAAAATATAATGCAATGGATCATGGCATAAAGGGTTGAGCACCAATGCAAACCTTTTGTGTAAAAAAGTGCAATGTAGATAGAAAATGACCTTGTCCTTCTTTAGGCATGTATACATGCCCCAAACTTTCAAAGGTACATTTTAAAAGACAAAAAGTAAAAAATGACCATGAACCATCCCAACCACTCTCATAGATCAATTTATATCATCGAGTGGCATATGAACATGATCAAAGAAAAATAAAGTAAAAAATAAATCACTTACTAAGTAGTGTGAGCCAATAGCTATTCTTGTCCTTTATTACTATATTTTTACTATTTTAGGTTGTTAGGTAGTGTTTGACAGGTTGATCAAGTGACATCACAAAATTCTTTATCATGTGATAGGTTTATAGTGACATGTTGGATTGATCAGTGGTTCACATTGCTCAAATAGTGTGATTGTCATTGAAGTGAAGTGCTTTGAGTTTCATTCTATGAAAGTGCAAGTGTTTATACAAAAGGAATGATTATGTACAAGGTTTATTACAAATTTTTGATAAAATTTGTGATTTTTAGGGTTTTTTAGGATATTTGATGTTTTTGTGTGACTGGTTTCTTTAGGAAATTTTATGAGTTTTAGTGATTTGTTCAAGATATTCAATGATTTTTAGTGATTTTTATAGCACATTTTATGATTTTTAGTGATTTTTTTCAAGACATTTTATGATTTTTTAGTGCTTTTGTCTAGACATTTTATGATTTTTAGTGAATTTGTTTAGGAGATTTTATGATTTTTAGAAAAATTTTCAGGATCATATTTGAATTTTTAGGACCTTTTTAGGATCATAAAAGCATATTAAAGTGTTAGCTCCAATCTATTATATGATAAGTCCAATGGATAAAAGTGATTAGGGCTATGCCCCCAGTTCAAGTTCAAACACATGCACTATGTAGGTAATATGCCCCCAGACAAGATGCAAACTATGCACAAAGGTCAAAGATAGAGTATGTATAGACTAGTGATGCTTTAGGTAAGATAACAATGAACATTAACTAGTTCATTAGCCATGACAAGGGGACCAAGGATGTCTTTCAATATGAAGGATATGATTAGGGTGTTGGCTCCTAATTTAATAGTGTTTTAATAACCAAGTAGACAAGGTAAGATTGCATCTATTCGTAGCTATCTTCAATAATGGACACAATTCACCAAGAACCTGGGTCAACTATAAGGCTGCACTCCTTCTTAACTTCAAGCTCTACAAAACCTAATCTGATTATGTGACTAGTGCAATGAGCATAATCAAGATCTAGAATAACAGATGAAACCCCTAATTCTTCTATACTTAACCAAGAAATCAAAAGCATAAAATAGCTAAGAACACGACTCATGAAACTAGCAAGCTAAGTGCAGGTTAAACTTTGAATAACTTTCAACATAAAAGGTAAATGATGATTTATAATTTTGATATCAGCAAGACCTAGGTATGAGCAACAAAATCTAATGATCCTGTCTCTGATCAATGCTTTATCTATTAGGCAATTACATGAGTTATAACCATACATCTTTTGGAAATCCTTGATATAATTCCTACATCAAGATCCCTAATCTATCTTTCACCTTGTGAATAGACATCTACTTTAGATTTGAATCTCATACTCAAATTATCCCATCATGAAATCTGCAAACCCTATGATAAACACCAAGAAATTACATGGCTCTTTATTCCAGTAGCAAGCAAATTGCAACCTAATTTATGCTCTTTGTTCACAAACTAGAAAATATTGCAAGTCCATGACCAGGAGACAAGATTCAAAATGAATTCAAAATCCATTTATGTTCTTATTCATCTCCTTGAGACAAATACATGAAAAGATGTATAGAAACAATTCAATAATCACCCTACAAATAAGAACTATCAGCATAAAGCTCAAATTTTTGTTCAATAGAAGAGAGAAATGATGGGTGTGTGGCTTTCACAACTTGAGTAGAGCTCCTAGAACTGGAAAATGAAAACCAACCAACAAAAACCTTTTTTTAGAGAAGAAGAAAGAATATGTATGAAGAGAGTGATCTTGAATTGAATTTGCAATTGACACACGTCCCTTCAAAATTCTCCCTCAAGAAGCTAAAAAGAATCTCTCTACCTTCTCTCCTCAACTACCAGAATCAAATCCTTTTATTTTACCTCTCAAAGGCATCAAATATCTCAAAAACTTGATGATGAAAGAATGTAAAATATTTTGGCATTAAAATGAATTCACGGTAAAAGTGAAAAACTAGTTACAATATGACCTCCAAAATGCAAGAAAATAGTTCAAAGATGATTTTCTCCATATTCAAATCCTAACTAACCTTTAAATCTACCCTCTAACCAACTCTAATTCTCAATGATGAAAAAAACTCATTTTATTGAGAATGCACCAAAATTTACAAATTTTCCTATAGCACAAATTGGTGAATACCTGTGCACAATCTGACCTCAAAAATGGAAAATTCAGCTCATTTTGGTTCTAGTGGTATATTGGAGTGCCCATTTTTCATAAAAATTGCTCTAGTTATGGCCCTTTGAAAATCAGGTCTCTATCTTATGGCTTCCATGGCATTTGAAAAATTGTAAAATTTATCCTTCTATAAAGTTTCAAACTATAGAATAAACTTCAATCTTTATTTAAAATGATCTGCACATACTTCTGAGAAGTAAGTAAAATAATTTTTTTAATTTGAAAGCTTAAAAAATTTCTTACCTTTTCAATCTGGGTCAAATCTAGTTCGACCAACTTTGACATGTGGCAACACATGATTGGCTCTCTTTTGGCATAGTTGTCAAAACTCCCCAACTGGGTGCCATGTGTCATCTTCCTATTATAATTCACTATGTCACCATATTATCTTCCCTACAACTTTCCTCTCTGTGACATAGCGATGACCCTCTGATCAGCCATGTGGCATGATCTAGTGGATCTGAGATATCTATTGCCACATCACAGTCTGCCTTGGAGCTCATGCCACGTGGCACCTTGCGATTGGTCTAGAGCTCCACATCATCACCACATCATTGCCATTTGATCATCTCATTGATGCACATGATGTATGACTGCCACTTGTCACCCCCTAGTTTGTTTCTGTGTATCTAGGCGAGACCCACGTTGCTTATTTTACCTTCACCAAATTTTGGAGGTTTTTTGGTGATTTTCTATGTCACTAGCTAGAAAACCTTGGATTTTTTGGCTAGCGAGGTAGCAAGTTTCCAAATTTTTTGAATTTTTCGATGGCTTCACATGCTAACATCATCATTCTTCATTGCATGTTCATTCAAAATCATACCTCATTCACCTCTAGCTATCTTTCACGTCCAAGTCAGGTACAGGGCCCCACGTAGCATGCGGCTTCAAAAATGTCATGTCTTATTTGACACTTGCTAATAATATTGAATTGTATTTAAAGATTTAAGTGAGACCCTATATAGGTGATGTGGGACAAATGTGTTTGAATAGTCCTATTTGGTAGCTCCACTTATTCTTCTCTGTGCAGGTTCTTTCTTATATGGAATCAGTGGATTTGTTGCCTTTGACTTAGTGATTATTTCCTTTGGTGCCAAGCATCTTGAACTGATAGCTTGGTTTGTCTTTTTAATGCATGGGTCTTTCATGCTAGACACCTAGCTTTGTCAATGCCATGAGTTGGAGTCTTCTTCTATGCCTACGTATAGCGTGTTGCTCTCCTTTTTATTTTCTTGTTTTCTTCTGTAGTTTAGTGTGGGATCCATCAATGTTGATGTTGCCCTTTCAACATTATGTGAAATACCCTTTTTGATGCCATGGGAGTTCCTTATTTATTGAAGTTGAAGTCTTCTTGTCTTTTGCAATGCATGAAGCTCTCTTTTTGTGCTCTACCTTTGCTCAATGTGGTATTTCCTTTCCTTGCATGGCAGACTCCCCTACAAAACATGGATCATCCTTTGCCTATAATGTCCCATTGGTGAGCCATGATCAAAAGTTCATCATTAGATTTTGAAGAATCAGTTCTTAGACCTCCTATAAGACTTCCTACCTACCTTAATCTTAGAGTGATTGCACGAGTATCCACATCATATATGCCCATAACATTCTTCTTTATTAAATACTCTGGTAGGGACTCTATTGATCTCCAGTTTGAGACACAATTGCTTAGGTTATGAATCACCAATCTAGCTAGAAAGCATTCTTGTGATTCTTCATTAGTTATATTGACACCTATGTTGTCATTTCCTTTTACATGGTTAGCTTTTAAGATACCTTTGCTTGTACAATTTGATGTGCTAAATAGTGATGCTAAGCTAAGTTTGACAAACCCATAAAATTTTGAAGATCTGCATTAGCTCATTCACTTGGGTCTTTAATTGTTGAGCCAACCATTATTATCCACTAATACAGGAACCTGATTTGGACTCCATGACCATCCATTTGGACCTTTTATTTTGATTACATAAGAACCTTTTTCGTATATAGGAATGAAATAATATCCATTTGGTGCACATTGTGTCCATTCCTTTACCAAACCATCCAAGTTATGTGAGAGTAGTCAAACTTGGATTAGTTGGTTTTCTCAATTTGATCAATACTGAGCTTGCCTCAACAAAACCTCTAAATCCATGTATACCATTTGCTACAACTTCTATTGTGAGGAAGATGAGCGATAGAAGAAGCACTTGCACTTCCATTTCATAGGCCTTCATAAAACCCTCATTTAAACCTTATCAATCTGATGGAATTAGTCAGGCCCAAAGTAGTTTTGGCTAAAAAAAAAATCATTTTTGAACAAATGACTTTGCAAAGTAACCTATTGATTAAGCTCATACTGATTAAACTTGAACTTGAGCATTGATTGATCATTTAAAAATCATTTCACCTTTAATCTACAAGCTATGAATTTAATACTAGAGGGTCTTTTAACCGGCCTTAAAAATTGATCTAAACACCTGACCAAGCTCTAAAAACTAGCATATTGATTCTTTGTTCCACATACTTGCATCCCATAAGATCTCATCTCATGAAAAATTTGAGGTCAAAAGATATTCGCTGTCAAAGTTGACCTCTCAGAATTACCTACAAGAAAACATGTCAAAAAGCAATAAACTGGGTTCAGATTTGGCTTTGAAAATTGGGCAAATGGACACTTGGGAAAATGAAAACTGAGGCATTGGCTCACTATCATGAGGTGAGTATGGATATATGATTTGGGCTCATGATGAATCACAAGGCACAAATGGCAAGCGGTCAAAGTAGGCTACTTGGATTTTGCAGATTGGAAACAATGTCTAAAAAGTGATTTTTGCAAATGGAATTGACCTGGACAAATGTGTAAATGGATTCATCAAGACTTGAAACTTGGCACACTTAAAGTATTTTTAGAGGAAAAAATAGTGGTATAATCCATTCAATCTAGGTAATCATAGATCTCAAGTTATAACATCTTGAACAGGGGTACTGATCAATCTGTATTTGCTGACACCAGTAAAAAGACAGAAGTTACGTTTGAAAATTGAACAAATATATTCTTCATGAGCTAAAAATTGAAACAAAACAATTCTCTAACCTCTAAAATGCAATGAAAAAGGAATTTTAAAATTTTAGTCAACTAGGTCAAAATTATAACACGTCAAACAGGGCTTCCCAGAATTCAGAACAATGCATCAGCATGACATTGATAAACAACCAACTTTGAGGGGTTCAAAATCTAGTCAAATGGACTTGAAACAACTCAAAATATAAAATATAAAATATAGGCTTTGAGATATGGACACTAGTGTTGGAATATTCAAATATGGAAAGAGTACTTATGAGTGGGGGGGGGTGTGAATCATAAGTATCAAACTTTAGCCAATAAAAATTTTAACTGAAAGTGAGTTGCATGCATGTGAATACATGAAATAAACATGTAACAAAACTCATGCATCAATAACTCATAACACCAAAATTTTGGTAACCCAGAAACCCTCCAGGAATAAGAAGGTAAAACTGGGGTGGGGATGATACCTACAAAAATTACTGCAGCAATATTGTTCAACCACTTCTGATGGTTTGCCCTGTTAAAGGCTTTACAGTGTGTCAATAGTGACCTGGTTAGAGGATTTTCAAACACTTAACATGAAGTGTCACCCGGTTAAAGGATTTTAATCACCTAATCAAAAGGTTCTTACAAAATAGTTGTAAAGCTAACCTATCACCATAGGATTTTCATTCTAATACAATTGCTAGAGAGTATTAGATACAATAAACCTAATAGATTACAATCCTTCATTGCTGAATACAGGCTCCTTTTCCTCCTTCTCTTGATCTTGATCCTTTGTGATCTGATAACTCTTGCTTCTAAAAATATATTTTCTTATGCACCCTTGTATGTCCTTCCATATGTATATTTACAATGAAATTTTGTCTTCCTTATAAAGACTTCAAAGACTTAGGGTTTGATTTGGATCTATGATCCATATTGATTCTCAATTTCTTGCTCAATACTTATCTTTTACTAATTGGTTGCATGCATTTATGATTTTTCTTATTGGCTACATGCAAATTGCATGGGAAAAATAAAAGATTCGATTTTATCTTTAAGTCCTTCGAAGTTTACCTTCTGTCGGCTGCAAAAAACTGTTTGCATCATAGTTTGTGCAATTTCAAACTTTTATGTTGATCTACTGAGTTACTCGGCTCCTGAAGTATTTTTGATACTTGGCACATGTTGTTTCCTGGATAGCTCGACACATGAAAAAAACTGTATTACTTGGTACATGTTGTGCTCGGCACTTGTTAACACTCGGCACCTGTTGTACTCATCACTTGTTATTACTTGGCACCTATTACACTCGGCACTTGTTATCACTCGGCACTTGTTGCACTCGAAACTTATTATTTCTCAACACCTATTGCACTTGGCACTTTTTATTACTCGGCACCTACTCTTGATCTTGGTTAAGTGTATTGACACTTAGTTGTCAAATTTATTCTTTAGGCTAACAATCTCCCCCTTTGACATGAGTGGAAAAAACACTTAACTAAGATCCATGTGACTCAGTAATTTATCCTACATTCAAAATTTTCTCCCAAAATTTTTCTATCTCCCCCTTTTATCATGCTTATCATTTTATTCCTGTTCATTCAAAAATTGCTCCCAAAATTTTGCTATCTCAAAATTTGCTATCTCCCCCTCAAAATTTGCTATCTTATCTCCTTTTATCATGAATCTCCTTTTTGACACTTATGTCAAGGGTCTTTACAATGAAATGCCATACTTAGCCAAAAATGTGCTATTTACTTCAAGGAGTACCTTCAGAGCTACATCCCAATTTGCTAATGTGACATCCAATGTCTTATGCTGGATGGCAATCTCTGTTGCTAGGTGTACAAGTCCATCAGATGAAGAAAGGTTGGGGTCTTTCCTGAGGACTGTCTCTACATTTATCTGCTCCTTGTGAAGTAATTCCAAATGAGGAGTAATTAATGATTGAATTTTTATCAATTTGGTTTTTGTGGTTGCCTCCTCTACTGCTAAAACAGATAACTCTCTTTGTGTGTGAAGAAATTGGACAAAATGCTTCTCACTCTGAGCTGGATCTGTGGGGAGTTGCATGCTAGAAATTTTCAAATTATTTTCCAAGCTCAGTATTTTCTGGCTAGTGTCCTGTGTGAATGTGGAAAAATCAAACAACTTGTTGTACAGGGAAAAGATGTTTCCTAGTACAATTTTAACTATTTTAATTTTCTTTGCTAGTTCTTCTTTAGACAGTGCTATATCACCAGATATTTTACTATTTACTTTACCTTGGAACTTCTTTTCTGACCATTCAAGAAATCTGGCATTTGTTTCCTAGTCTTCATTAGTCACCTGGTCAACTATATCAGATAGTTGTTCCATAATTGGTCTTGACTCATCTAGAGTTTGTAAGCAAAAAGCTTCTGTAAATATGTCTTTAATTTCATTCAATGTAAGCTTGTGTTTGTATTCCTTTCTTAGTGCTTCTTGTCTCCTTCTTTTGTCCAATGCACTCTGAATTTCATTAATCTTTTCTTCAGTAAGAGTGCTAGATTCATAATATGGAATCTTTATTTCTTCATCAAGCTTAGGAACTCCATAGTGAAGTCTTTTGACTACCTTTGATGAGCTCAAGCCTGGTGTTCTGATTTTCAGCTACAATCCATCTGTGCTTGGCTGCTGAAGACTTTGTGTTGGAGTACCAAATTTTGGTAATGCAACCAATGTTTGTATTGTAGTCTCCTCCTTTTTCTTTGTCTCTTTTTCTTCAGCTTTAATATCCCTTTTATGAATGCTGGGTGGGGTTGAACTTGTTGGTAGTTTAGATGTTTCTTTTATTTCCCCTGCTATTGTACTCGGCATTTGGAGTGTATGAGTGACTATACTTGGTGGAGGTGGTGGTGGAAGAAATAGAATACCAGAAGTTTGTATGGTCGAGGATGGCACTTGTGCTTTTACCTTGACTATCTCTATTTTAACTTCTAGATTCTGTAATTCATCAACATTGACCAATACAGGATCTAAACTTAATTTTGTTACTAGTGACGATTGGTCAAGGATTTCCAAATCCTTTGTAGTCAATGGATTGATGTTTAGATTTGAAGTGTTTATAACATCCTTTATTTTTATGAAATCTGCAGGTGTGATGGTGGCATGAGGAGGACTAGGAGGAGATACCTGTATGTCTTGCATACTTTGATCTTTTGGCTCAACTGTATCTTTCTCTTCCTCTTTCTCCTCATTATGTGCCTCTTCTTCCTTTTCTTTACTCTCCTCCTCCACTAGTTTCTTCTCTTTGGTTTTTGATACTTTCCTTTCCTTTGTCTTAGCACTTGCTTCTGCCTTATATTCTTCATTATATACATCTTCTATTTTCTTGTAAACTATTTTCCACAATCTTGTGGATTTAGTAACTACCTCTTCAATTTTATTCTGCAATATGTTGAATGCTCTATACTTGGGAGTGAATCTGTTATTATGCCTTTTTACAGCATTTATTATTTGATCTTTAGTCAAATCAAGCAACAATCTTGCCAATGTTGACTCCCTTATTTCTTTTTCCATTTCTAAACAAAAATGCCATTTATCCTCTATAATTTTATACAATTCTCTTAGCATAGATTCATCTAATTCTAGAGGTGTGTGCTTATACTCATCCATCATAGGATACACAGATTCCTCTAATTTATTTTTCTCTTCTTTGGTGAGCTTAGAAAAATTTAGGTTCTTTAAACCTTTTAAATCATTATTTCTAATTTTTGAACATAATTTATCAACAGTAGTCTGGGGTTTGTGTCTTACCACTTGAAATTGACTATTGTCCTCTGACTCTATTTTCTCCTCATCTATTTTAGGCAGGGGAATAAATTTCATTTTCTTTGACTCAGCAATAGTCTTCTTTGAGTCTTTCTTCTTTCCTTTTGCCTCCTCTTGGGCCTTTTGTGTTGCAACCCTTGTGGTAGGTCTCTTTGGTGCAGGGGCAGCTACTTTCTTCCCCTTGGATTTAGGAGCAGAAGGAGTTATGGTCTTTTTCTTAATTGGTGCTTCCTTGGCTTCTTCTACCTCAACACTTTCCTCTTTGTGTTCTCCTGACTCTTGAGTTTGAATTTGAAGTTTATCTTCTTCTTCTTCAATGTCTTCTCCCTCTTGTTCTATTGTTCCTTCTTCTTCTTCCATGCCAAATTTCCTTTTGATTTGTCTCACCATTTTCTCTTTCTTCTTTACTACTAAAGTAGTCTTCAAATCTATTATTACATTTGATTTGACAACATCATAAGTTCCAAATTTGTTTGCATTTTTATCAACTTCTTCTGCAAGTAGAGCTGTTATTTCTACAGAGGCTTGATCAACATCAAGTTCATAACCTAGTGGCCTAAGCCATCTTACTCTAGGTATAACTGCTTGTATGTAGGTATAATCTATATCTACAAGAAAACAAATATCTTTTTTCATATTTCTCAGTCAATGAGACTGGAATTCTCATTCTTTTTTTCATGGACTTTTTGAAGTCCTCAAAATAACCAATCATTTGGGCATCAAAATTTTCACCCATCTGTTCAATGTATCAGTTAATTTGTTCAATAATTGTTTTATCTGGATTCCACTTTACTTTACCCTTAGAAGGAAATTCTTTCATCAGATTAAAAAAAATACACATCAAAACTGATCCAAATTTGCATTGAGCTCCCTTTCTCTTCCTTATGGCTCCCAAATTTTCATTAATCTGTTGAAACATGAGCTCTGCCAAATGATAAGTGTGATCCCTTTTGATTATCTTGTATGCAACATCAACTGCTATACAAGGTACATTGTTCAACCTACTTGATTGATAGAATTTGTGTGAAATGATTCTCACAGCAAAATCTAGTAGGGGATCTATGACAGTATCGATAGTCATTCCTCTATTGTTCCATTTGGCACCTGTATTTTTCTCTATAACTTCCCTTTTGTCATTTCGCAGGGCCCTTGGCTGATCTAGGGTTGGAATAACAGTAACCCTATGAATAGTTTTCTTGGTGAATTTTACTAGCCTTGACTCTAACCAAAAAGATCCATCATGTATTTGGCTCAAAACTATCCGTACCCATTCAGTTTTGAAATTAGTTAGAAATGCTAGGGTTTTGGTTAACCCTTTTCTTTAAATTATTGAAAACTCATTTTTTAGTACTTTGTTTTCACATAGTTTATCATATGCATTATGAATTTCTAAGTCTCCTATGGCACCAATTTTTCAATTATAGCATCTACAAACATCTTGGACCATAACAACTTTATCTGAAATAACTGATAATGCACCTACAGGATCATTCTTGTACGCTACTTCTGGAATGGGCTTAAATTCAGGTTGTTTTACTTTGTTGCTGACCAACTGAACTTCATGACTCTCTATACCCTTAGTGATTCCTGACTGAGATGCCATTGTTTTCCAAACTAGGGTTTATAATTTAAACAAGTTTATAAGTCCTACGTAGCTTGGCACTTAAGTAAAATACCTTAAATCGATGAAACTTGTCTTGAATTATTGTTGAAATCTTCACGAATGGCTTCTGAGCTGATCTCGATCTTCTCCCCTTTTTTGTCAGCTTTGATTCTTGTTCAAATGGTGGGAAAATGATCAAAAATAAAATTTATGTACCCTTCAAAATAGATTAATAAATGCTTAGTACACTGCCAACTGTCTACTGGGCACTAAAGAAATTTTGACCTAACTCGGCTCCTATTGATATTTCATAGCTCAGAATCAACTATCAACTCAGTCGATGTTTGCAACTCGACTTCTGAAGGCAATTTTGTCAGATTTTCACAAAAATTCTCAATTTTGGCTTAGCATCTCTATTTATGCTGATTTCATTTTTGCAGTTCTTATATGTCTTGGGATTGATTTATGATGTAACTAGGTTTATCAATCCCACACACTCATTCTTTGCTTAATTTGATGAAGTGTGATCACTTGACCTATTAGGTGAAGTGATCTCTGTACTTGATGTGCTAGACTCATCTTTCTTCCTCCATGTCTTGTTCATTTCACTTCTGATATGTCCAACATCTATCTTTGCCTTTCCATTGTTGAACTCAGAACTTGATGCCTTTGACCTTGTTGGGCAATTCCTACTGACATGACCAATTTTTAAGCAACTAAAACATGTGGTTTGACTCAACCATCTTTTGTAGTTCCCTTTAAAATGTGTTCTTATGTAGTTCTGTGGGATATGTCCATATTCTTGACAATAGTGACAGTTGTACCTGGTGTTGTAATCCCAAAATTCATGGTTTGAAGTCTTTGCTGGTTGATTTATTGTCCACATAGACTTTGGTCTACAGTCAAAAGCTCTGTGTCCATACTTTTTGCAATTATAACAATGTCCATCAAATCTTTGAGTCCTTGTGACATTGGATCTGCAATTTTGTGTCATATGTCCATGCATGTTGCACTTGTGATAGAAGCTTTTGGGTATGTTTGATTGATTGAATCTTCTACTCCTGCACACATTAGCTGTATGTCCCTTCTTATTACAAAAATGACAAGTGGGTTTTGAATTCTTACCTTTATCAATTTTTTGTTCAGCACTCTTTGATGATTCTCCAACTTTAGTGCTATTGTATCCTTGTCCTGATGTATCATGAGCAAATTTTGGTGATTTCAGCAACTGTTCAAAATACTTGATTGCTTCACTTGATTTGTTGAGATTGTCTGCTACCTCTTTTTCTCTGTTCAATTCATTCTAGATTTTTTCCTTCTGCATCTTCAAAGTAGAGATCTCAATATCTTTCATATTGAGTTCATGATGAAGATTCATCATTTGAGCAAGTGTATCCATCTGCATGTTTGAGATCCTTGTCAATTCAGTATATTTTTCTTCAAGTCTGTTTTCAAGATTCCTTTTGTCATTTTCCATCATGACCTTATCATCAACTACTCTTTTCTTTTATTCAGTAATTTCACATATCATTATAGCTTGTGATTCATTTTCCATCTTGAAAGATCTTATCTCATCTGCTTGAATTTTATTTTTCTCCATCAGTTCTGCTATTGCTGCATCAAACTCTTTAGTGTCTCCACTGGAAAATATGTTGGTGGTATCAATCTCCTTGTAGTGTATATCATTTTCAGCTATGGCTAGATCCTTCCTCTTTTTTAATGAGTTTCTCAATTTATTTCTGAATTCCTCCAAGCTATGCAGAGCAAGTTGCACATCTATCACCTAATTTTCAATGATAACTAAAATTGAGTTGCATGCATGTGAATACATCAAATAAACATGTAACAAAACTGATGCATCAATAACTCATAAAACCAGAATTTTGGTAACCTAGAAACCCTCTAGGAATAAGAAGGTAAAACTGGGTGGGGATGATACCCACAAAAATTACTGCAGCAATATTGTTTAACCACTTCTGATGGTTTTCCCTATTAAAGGCCTACCCTATTAAAGGCTTTACACTGTGTCAATGGTGACCTAGTTAGAGGATTTTCAAACACTTAACATGAAGTGTCACCCGGTTAAAGGATTTTAATCACCTAATCAAAAGGTTCTTACAAAATAGTTGTAAAGCTAACCTATCACCATAGGATTTTCATTCTAATACAATTGCTAGAGAGTATTAGATACAATAAACCTGATAGATTACAATCCTTGATTGCTAAATACAGGCTCCTTTTTTTCCTTCTCTTGATCTCGATCCTTTTTGATCTGATAACTCTTGCTTCTGAAAATATATTTGCTTATGCACCCTTGTATGTCCTTCCATATGTATATTTACAATGAAATTTTATCTTCCTTATAAAGACTTCAAAGACTTAGGGTTTGATTTGGATCTAGGATCCATATTGATTCTCAATTTCCTACTCAATACTTATCTTTTACTGATTGGTTGCATGCCTTTATGATTTTTCTTATTGGCTGCATGCAAATTGCATGGGAAAAATAAAAGATTCGATTTTATCTTTAAGTCCTTCAAAGTTTACCTTCTGTTGGTTGCAAAAAACTGTTTGCATCATAGTTTGTGCAATTTCAAACTTTTATGTATCGGTACATGTTATTTCCTGGATAGCTTGGCAGATGAACAAAACTATATTACTTGGTACATGTTGTGCTCGGCACTTGTTAACACTCAGCACCTATTGTACTTGGCACTTGTTATTACTCAGCACCTGTTACACTCGGTACTTGTTATCACTCGGCACTTGTTGCACTCGACACTTGTTATTGCTCGACATCGGTTGCACTCGACACTTGTTATTACTCGACACCTACTCTTGATCTTAGTTAAGTGTATTGCCACTCAGTTGTCAAATTTATTCTTTAGGCTAACAATTAGACACTCCCAAAGTGGTGAGTCATGAAACATTCTTGGGTGCAAGATATTCAATGAAAAACACAACCTCCTATCACTGTTTGACATAGGTGAAAATGCAGATTTGACAAATGCTCAAAATGAGACTTCATCGAATGGTTCAAAATGTCAATTTAACTTCATGAAACAAGCTGACACACTTAATGGAAGGTGCTAGAAACATTTAACACCTCACAGGGCTCAAAGGTATAGCCGAGTACATGCGCATTAAAGAGTGCTTATAGGGCTTGATTTTCATAATGGTACTCAAAATTGACCATGCAATTTTTAGTGCCAACACAGGGAATGAAAAAAGGGGAAAAAACAAATGGAATCCTGATTGATAGAAGAGCAACAACTGATTTTATATGATACCTATTTTCTAAGTTTTCACCATGGTACTTACCTAGAGTGCCTATTTGCCAGGTTTTCACTTCTAGATGGAATTTTTCTCTTGACTCAAATTTTCATGCCAAGATGCCTCTTTGCCAAGTTTTCATCAAGGAATCCATTTTTTCATGACTTTTTTTCATGACTTCTTTTTCACTTTTTTGTTTCTTTTTTTTCATGACTTTTTTCTTTCTTTCTTTTTTAATATTTTTTTAGGACTTTTTGCCATGTTTTTGATATTTTTTAAAGACTTTTAGATAGAATAAAAAATGTTGTTGATGAATGTTGAGAAGAAATATATTGTTGGTACTACTAGCTGATAATCTCTAGATCCACAATTGACCATAACTACATAGGAGTCATTCTGAGTCTGTAGTTAAGATCAAACCACTAGAAAGACCTTGGGATATACCATTGTGTACCATATGTAAGATAGTGTCTACCTCTCACAAATTAAGGAATCTGAGGATAAATGGGTCAAGGGATTCTTTGTATGGGATGTCATTGATAATGACATGCTCAAAGGCTAGCTAGATCGAGGTTGTATTTTGGTTATCAAACAAGTTAGGTAGTAAGATTGGGGGATAAATAGCTTGATATAAGGAAGGATTGGGAGGATTGAGACCAATAGCTTCCCACATGAAGGCTGATCGAGATAGCTCAAAAAGACTTTGTGGTATGTTGAAAGCTAGAACATTGGTATTCATGGCATCAACTTGTTCACCTTGTATCCTTGGAAGCTGCTTAGCTTTTGATTTTTCATGGTCTAATAGCACCTTTTCATTTTCACCAAGAGACCTACTTTTGTCACTTTTTTCTCTATTTTCTTTACAACAAGAAGGTAGAGTTGATTCAATGTGTTCTCTTTAGGAGAAATTGCTTCTATATAATTGTCAATCATAATGCCTTCATAGATTTCAAAGTCTATTGCAAGAGCATCATCATTGTTGAATCGAGCAAAGATTGGTGGTCCACGTTGGTCCCAATCCAATAGTTAAAGATAACTTAAGGGGATGTCATCATCAATTTTCAATGGCCTTTGGTTGAAGGTATACATATGGATATCAGATTCAATTTTAATATTAGGGTTATGCTTAGAATCTAGAGGACTATTGGTTTCAAGTTGGGTACCCTCAGATGCCTTTTCATCATTAAAAAAATCCATAGTCTTACATGGAGGTATTATAGTACTTGGAGGACCTATTCATAATGGTTTGAATCCAAGCCCCAAACTAGGAGGTCATCTTTTTGTAGTGATAGGTTCAATTATTCGTTGTTTATGATATCCAAGGCCACTATAGCCATCATAGCCTTGTTTCTTCATGATAGTAAGCTTAGGTCCAAACCTATTAGGATATAGAAAAGTGGGTTTATATTATTCTTTTTCTTTCTGAATGCATACCAAGCTATTCTCATCAATAGAAGTGATATTTTTTGTACTGATCTTAGAGTGTTGGTCTTGAAATAGTTGTGAGTTACCATAAGATTGGGGAAAAAGTGGTGACTTCCTAATGTGGGATATTTGAGACATAAAGTATTCTCCAAACCATTTGTCTTCAATCTTCATTTTTTCCTTGGCCTTACTAAGGAGTATATTAGCATCCACATACTTAGAGGAATTTGTGGGTTGTGCTTCATCGTTTGCTAGGACTTGGTATATAGTAGCATCTCTTAGATTAGCACAAAATTGGAAAGGATATAGATGAATAGGTGTGGTAACCTCCACATTTTTGTAGGAAAACTTCAAACATTAATGATATATAGATGGCACCACTTGCATAGCATGGATCCAAGGGCGTCCTAGTATCATGTTGCAGTTCATTTTGATATCTAGGACCTAGAACCATGTATTCTTAGTAGTTGGACCAACTCTAATGGGTAATATGATGACACCCTTGGAGAAGAATTCACCATCATCATAGGCTTTTATTGTAATTCTTTGAGAGGGATCTACATCATCCTCAGAATAACCCAAACCCTTGACAACTTTAAGTGTATAGATATTCAGCCCTACTCCTCCATCTATGAAGACATGTCTGATCTTAACATTATGGATAAAAACTTTGAGATGATGGGGATCATTTTGGTTGGGTTTGTCCTTAGGAATATATTGAGGGGAAAAGGTGATATGTTGTGAGGTGGATAGGTTCCTAACCATGGCTTGGAACTGGGTAACATCGATGTTATCTAGGACTACCGACTCTTTAAGGGCTTCATCCAAGATCTTTTGATGTTGAGGAGTCACATGTACTAGCTCCAAGATGGATATTTGTGTAGGGGTCTTTCCAATCTATTCAACAAGGCTATAATTAGATGAAGTAGTAACATTAGGTCTACTAGGGGGTGTAGGTCTAGTAGAGGTAGTAGATCTAGATGGAGCTCTGGGTAGAGTTATCTTGGTACAACATGTAGTGATAGTGCAATGAGGGTCTTTGACATTTAAGGTGAATGTGGATATGTGTGAATTAGACTCATTGAAAAATTTGATGGTATAGTCATATCTAGTGTGTGTAATTCACATTAACTTCTGAGTTTGAGTTTAAACTAGAAGCCTTCTCCTTTTTATCATTACCCAAAGGATCTTTGAAGATGGTGTGATCATAGTTGGATTCTAGCAATGATGGATTGACTATGATTACACCATCATCAATAAGGTCTTGTATTGCATTCTTTAGTTGGAAGCACAAGGAGGTCTTATATCCTTTAGTGCAGTGGTAATCACGTAATTTTTTGTCATTCCCCCAACAAGCTTTAGTTAGTGGCCCATCTTTGGTTGGGGGTAACTACAAGAAGTTATTAATAAGTAATTGTTAAAGTGTAGTTTCAAGAGGTATCCTCAATAGTCTAAATTTCTTATCTTTAGTTCTAGGATGTCTTTGAGGTCCATCCTACATGGAAGTCTCAGTTTTCTATTTTGGAGGTGATGTTTGATTAGAAGTTTGTGAATTTTTAGTGTTTGCACCTTGCAATGTTAGTTGAGGTTGTATTGTGCTAATTGTATGTGCATCCACAATTCCATCATTGTTCACATTCTTGTTTTGGAGAAAAAAAATTCCTTGTCATTGGATGAGTTAGTTTTTTTATTTTCCTTGTTTGTCTTGAGGATTCCCTTATGGATAAGAGCATCTTCAATGCTAGCCCTTTTTTCATCAGTTTAGAAATGGTGCTTGGACTTTTGATTTTGAGTTCATACATTAAGTCGAGGACTAGGTTTTCAATGCACAAGTTAACTTGTTGTTCTTTAGGAATGTCTAGTGAGCATTGACTAACTAAGCTTCTCTAGCATAGTAGGAAGGTGATAAATGGTTCTCCTATCTTTTTTTTAGTTGAGCACAAATCAAAGAGTGTCACCTCATTTTTAATGTTAAAGGAAAAGTGAGAGATGAAATTGTCTACGAGTTTTGACCAAGATTTGATAGTACTAGGAATTTTAGAGTACCATTCATGTGTAGGCCCACCTAGAGAACAAGGGAACAATATCATGAGATAGGTGGGCTCATCACTAAGTTTGGTACAATAGGAACAAAATTCTCAAATGTGATCGATGGGGTTATCTTTTCCTTGGTATTTTTTGACCCTTGGAGCCTCAAAGTGCTTTGGGAATGGAGGTATATATAGACTTTTATCAAATGGATTAGGGCATAGGCCCCTTTCTATATATAGAGCCTATTTCTTTTGGACTCCCAATGCCTTGACTTGTTTGGAATGTTTTTTGAATTGTTGTAATAGCTCTTCATTAGGGTTTTTCATAATAGCTTTCTCTTCAAGTCTTTTGTGTCTATGAGTAGACTATTTGTTGTGACAAGAACTATGTATACTTGGTTCTAACATTTTTGTGTCTAATGAATCTGGTGATGTGTCACTAGGTGGTGGAGGTATGTTAGTACCTCAAAGACAAAAGGGTCTTAGTTGTGGTACATGTTGGGGTAGTTGTATTTGTTGTGGTATTGACTATGGTTTTTGTAACATGTGTTGTTGATGTGCCATTTGTTGTGGTTGTTTGTGAGATACCTCTGTTGGTTGCATGTGAGATCATGTATGTGACTATTGTTGTGGAAGTATTTGTTGAGGTTTTTGTGGCATGTGCTATTGTTGTAACAAATGTTGCTCATATGAAAATTTTTTCTCAAGGTGTCTTCGGTATTCCAACTATTGTTTGAGTTTCTTTTTTTGTTTAGAAAACATGGCTTGTTGTTGTTAGAATTATTGCTGGTACATTGCATGTAAGTTAAGTGAGTTTACATTGGATTGAGTGTTAGGGATGTTGGATTCTTGCACCACTTGAGGTTGTTGTTGTTGTGGTTGATGTTGCTATGAATGTGTGTTGGACATATTAAGTCATTGTACTATTATAGGTTGATGTGGTTAGGGTAGTTGGTTATGTCCTTGAGAATTGAATATCATCTTGGTATTGTTGTTTTGGTATCTTTGTGTGTTATATGTTTCTCCTTGGGACATCATATTGATTTGACAACGAGGCACGTTCCTTTTGGGGATAGGTGTAATGTCAATAAGACTTTTCCTTTGTGAATCAATAGGGATTGTTGAAATTTATGTTTCACATGGTGTATTCCTAGGAGGCTCCATAACATTTGATGTCATAACACTTAGTAGATTATGAGCAAAGGTGCACTTTGTTGATTTTCCTCCAAAGGAGGTAAGTTTGGCACTTTTTTGACGTCAGTACAAGTCCCTTTAGGAATTTCCTATTGTTGCATCATGTGATTGAGATCAAGTCTTAACATCCTCTTGGGATATTTAGGAAGATTCTTGTTTCCCTTCATTGGTTGTGGTTCATCAAACAAGGGATTAATGTTGATGTGTTCAAACATACTTTGGAGGATTTTGATGGTTGATTCTTGATGAGAAAGTTTATAGGTGACATTATTGTGTTTGGAAACTTCAAAGGTTTTTTTCCCTTATCTAAGTCCAAATTGATCATGGGTTGTACATTTTCAATTGTTATGTTGGTATGATGTTTGGACTTAGGCCCCGCCAAGTTTGGGTTGAATTTGACAATTTCTTGGGCTACCAAAAGTTTGAAGTTTTTGTAAAAAAATTTGTCTTGACAAGCCCTAGCCATTTCTTCATCAGTGATGCCATAATTAGTGTTAGATTCATCACTTAGGTGTACAATACCTTGTTGTGTGTTTGATGTATTAGAGTTTAAGGTAGTTGTGTTAGGTTTGCTAAATTCAAAGGAGTGTGTTTGTTCATCCTCAGGTGTGGTTGGTACACTTCCACTTTTGAGTGGTATATGCACAAAGATAGGTTCAAAGTTAGGACTCCATTGAACCATCCCATGTGTAGGGGAAGTATTTTAAGGAAACCTCATAGTAGGTGCATTGCTTAGAGTTTGTTCTGTCATCTCTTGATTTTAGTGATCTTGCAAATACATGTTTAAGGGGTTCACAAGTAATTGTTTTAATGCCTCTATTTGGTCTTTGTCAAATTATTTTTGGGTTTTCTTGACCCTCTTTTGTCTTGGATGAGGTTTTAGTTGTGTTGGCACCTCAAAAAAAAGGGTTGGTAAAGTTCTTTGGGTCTCTGAGTTGATTGTGTCCTAGTGAGTGCTAGCATGATACCTAAGGATGTAGATGCAATGGAGGAAAACCTAAATGGAAATTCTACCTCCCATGTGTGCACCTAAATTACCAACTATTCTCAAATAGTATCAAGTGCACCCTTGGTGCACTTGGGGCCCTGAAGGTAAGCACTTGGTAAATATAAGGTATGCAGTTCGTAAATAGAGGTGCTAGGGTGACTAAAATGTAGAATATGAATGATTTGAGTGTTTTCCAAGGTTTTGGGATGAAATGAAGGCTATGGAAGTGTAGATTAGGGTTCTAGGACCTAAGATGAAATACTTGATTATCAAGTGCACTCTAAAACTGTAGTTGGTCAAACAGGTCAAAACATGATAATTAGGATGTGGGTATGCAAGATATGAGTCTTTTTTGGATTTTAAGGTGTTTAGGGATGCTATGAAACCTAGGAAAGTGCCAAATGAAGTAGGGTTTTGATATGCAAGGTGAAAATTTCCTAGGAAAACAATGAAAATGCAAATGTGAATGATGTTTTTGGAATTTGACTACAGAAGATGAAAATGAACGTATGGTATGCAAAATGACGATTAGGGTTAGACTTTGGAATTGTTAATGATGCTAGAGGTTGGTGTATGAAAGGTTTACTATGCAAGGGATGGTTTGCTAAGGTTGATAATGATGTTTGGATTATGTAAAGTGAGGATAAGTGATCAAGGAGACAAGTTGGTTGTTATGTGAGTTGATAGAGATTGATAGTGGAAATGATGCTAGCATTTTCAACAATGCAAGATGAAGGGGATATCCAACAGGGTAAGTCAAAATTATATTTAGGGGGACTAGGGATATGATGATGCTAATGATAATGGTATATGCAAGGTTTTGAACTTAGGTGAAATCTTTGGAAAGTATTTTGTTTAAGAGTTTAACCTTGTGAAGATGGACTTTGGATCTTGACCAAAAAGTGATAAAAGACAAAAAGACCAAGTCGATAAAGATGACAAGATCAAATATATCAAGATATAGATAGATTTTGACCAAAGAAAATGATAAGAAAAGACAAAAGGACTAGTCAATATCCATCATCCATCAACACTAGGAGATAATCTAGGACTGATACTTTGTTCAATTTTTTGACTAAATTCAAAGGTTTCCGGTTCAAAATGATGTTTAGGGGGCTCAAAATGATGGTGATGTTGAGTAGGTATGCAATATGCAAAGGTCCTAAGATGAAAAATGATATTTTGGGTGCAGGATGTCATTTTGGGTTAGATGAAAAATGAGGACCTACAAAGGCTTCTAAATGCAATTTTAGGGTCCCAAAATGTAGTTTAGAGGCCCAAAATGGTCATACAGCTACCCAACTACACACTAACAGCACCAAATGTGCTCCAATAGTACCAACTATGTATATGGTGTAGTTGGGGCCAGTTTGGGTGCAATTGGTAGTTTCATGGTACAATTGGGAGACTGAGTTGAAGGATTGTTGATTCTGAGTTAGGTGGTTACCAATTTGTTTTGCCAAAGAGCCAAGATGCTAGGGTTGATATTTTGATTGGATAGGAGATGTAAAATGAAGGTTATGACCTAAGGAATGATGTCCTAAGTGAAGACAATGAAGGTTAAGGTGTGTAGAATGTAGATCAGAGCATGGTAGTAGAGGAGAACCTATCATGGTACTCAAGGAGACCTCTAAAGTCTTTAAATGTTGTTTGGAAGTCCAAACTAGGTCCTCAGACCACCGAGTGCACTTAGACAATAGAAATTATGCCTATGGTGCAGTTGGGGCCAATTTGGGTGTAGTTAGTAAATTGGGCTAATACTAAGGTAATTTTAAGTGTTAGGGTTTCTAGATTGATGTCATAGTGAGCTAAATAGCATAGGACAATGGTAAGACCAAGATAAAGATGTAGAATGAAGGTTAAGACACCTAGAATGATGGTTAAAGTGTGAAAGATGAAGGTTGGGTATGAAAAGATGCAAGATGCAAATTTTGAGGTTGAAATGCAAAGAATGCAAACTAAACCCTAATGAATGCAATATGAAAGATGAGGGATACTAAGTGAGGACTAAAATATGCAAGATGAGGCCTAGATAATGCAAGTATGAGGCTCAAACTAGGGTGAATTCAAGTAGGTTCTGTTGGTGTTTGAAAACATTACTAGTTTCCAATTACCCTGATGAGAACAAAACACATCTAGGGGTAGCTAACTCCCATTTTCAACATGCCCATTCAGACACCAAGCCAACTATAAGGCTAGACCCTTCTTCTTCTTCAGGCTCTACAAAACCTGCGTGGATGGACCTATAGATTATTTATATGGTACCAGTTATCAAAGCATACACTGAATCTAATATAAAGCAGATTTTACCCTTATTTTTCCTAATGACTCATGAAATGACATAGATCTATAGTAACTAAATGGCAAGATATGAATCTCATAAGCTGAGTGAGGGAATTCTATTATAGCTCTTCAACATGAAAGGGGAAAAGCATTTGATTAAAAATGTTGATATCAGCCAGACCCAAATATAAGTAACAAAACCTAATGATCCTATCTCTGATTAGTGCCTTATCTATTGGGAAATTAAATGAATTACATCCATACATCTTCTAGAAATCTCAAACATATCTCTGCATCAAGATCCCTGATCTATCCTTCACCTTGCGAACAGATTTGAATCTCCTACTCAAATTATCACATCATGAAATCTTCAAACCCTGTGATAAACAACAAGTAATTACATGGTTCTTTATTCCATTTGCAAGACATTTTAACCACATACATTCCAAAATGAAATGCAACCTAATTCATGCTCTTGGTTCACAAATTAGAAGAAATTACACATCCATGAATAGGAGACAAGATTTAGACTAAATTTAAAACCCTTTGTTGCACTTTATTTATTTTCCTTGAAACCAAATACATGAAAGATGTATAGAAAACTAACTCACAAATCTGAACTATTTGCATTAAAACATAAATGCTACTCATGCAAGAAGAAGTGTTGAAGAATGGTGTCTCAGTAGTGAGTCATTTTTTTCTCAAAACTAGAACCAACTGGTTTCTCAGTGACAAAAATTGGAACCAACTAGTTTCTCAGTGACAAAAACTGGAACCCATACCATGAGAAAGAAAGGGAATGATATAGGAAGAAGTGAATTCTGAGATCTGCTTCTACATCTGACATGTGTTTACTCAAAATTCATTCCCAAGAAGATGAAAAAACCTCTTTCTACCCTCTCTCCTCAATAGGTGAATCAAATCTTCATCATTTAGCCTCGCAAAGGCAGAAATCTCTCAGATATTTGATTCACCATCATAACTAATTTTTGACATTAAAATGAACACAAGGTAAAAGCAACAAATTAGTTGAAATGTAACTTCTAGAATGCAAGAAAACTATTTAAAGTTAATTTTCTTCACATTTAGATCCCAACAAGCCTTTAGAACTGCCCTCTAACTAATTCTGATGCTCCATGATCAAATCTGCTCATTCCTTTGAGAAAGCCTTAGGAATCAAAAAATGGCTTATAGCTTGAACCAGTGAGTACCTATGCACAAATTGACTTCATATTCAAAAAATTTGTTTCCTCTCGAATTCAGTTGTATATTGAAGTGCCCATTTTTGACAAAAAATGCCCTAGATATGGCCCTCTAAAGATCAGGTCTCCATTCATGGCTTCCATTGCAAAATTTAATTCCTCTTTCTATAGTTTCAAACTATATTAAAGTTCAAAAATTTATTTAAAATATCATGACTGCACGTGATTCTAAGAAAAATCTTTTTTTTTAAAACAACTTTTTAAAACCCTTTGAAATTTTCCCCACAAGTTTCATTTCGTGTCAAACATGGTTTGAACACCATTGCCACATGTCAGCTTATGATTAGTTTGGGCTTATGCAACTAGGTACCACATGTCACCACATTATTGGTCCTTGACATCAACCTTGGTGCCACATGTCATGATCTCAGTAACCTTTGCTACATCGCTATGGTTATCTTGTGAGCAGCTTTGCTTGGCAAGATAATGAGGACCATCAGATATGCACATGTTGTGATCTTGTTCACTTGATTCCATGTCAACATCTTGTCATCCTGCCAACTACCACATCAACACCACATCATCCATGCCACATCAGTATTGCTATCTTGCTATGCTTATCCCGTGAGCACTTTCGATTAGTGAGATAGTGACACCCGCTTGATCATCCACATGGCACCATCTCATGCCTTGGTTGCCACATCATCATGTGTGTGGGTTTGTTCAAAATTATGTGATTAATCACTCTAGCTGACATCATCCATGGGGACCCCACAATGTGTTGTTTGCCTTATAAAAGGCCACCTCTTTTAAGACATGCTCTTATATGTTTAAAGTTGTATTTAAACTATTTGAAAAAGTGCCATATCCCTAATGTGGGATTAAATGTTTCAAATGTGCTACTGTCGGCTTCCTTTGCTCATGTCTTTTATGGGATTCATCTCCATCTTTAGATTTTTCTTCTTCCATTGGTACAGAGTCATGAAGTTCAACAGGACATGCATTTAGTTCTTCTAATGTTAATTGCCCTCTTTGACTACGCTTTATTTTCTCTACTCTAGCTTTCTCATGCTCGGCCTTCAAGTACTGCACTGCCTCTATTTAATCCTTTTTTTGGGTGTTTTCAACTACCCAATGACTTCCTCCCTTTAGCATGGAAGGTTTCTCTATGGGCACTTTTGTATTGTTTTCTTTTCAAATGCGTGGGTTGCTGCAACAATCTGTTTGACTCCTTTTTTAAATGTGGACCTTGGTTCTTATTGCTTGCGTGAACCCTACGGCTTCTTTGAAACATGGATAGCTTCCTCCTTTATGTAATTTTTTCTGTAATGGCATGAGGATTCTTCTAAACTTGGTGTTGACTGTAGATCTTCGTTAGCTATGAACAATGATCTTCTTTTATTGTTTGGTGTGAATCTCTGACCTTTGCCTTTAATGTCACCCTCTCCTTCATGGTAGGTGGGTCTGCTTTGATTGCCAATGGATGTTCCCTCTATTCTAGCATGGGATGTCTTTTTGCATTTGCAATGGTGATGGCTTTTGACTGTGAGTTTTTCTTAGTGTGGAGGTTCCTCTTTGTACATCTTTGCCTCTCCTACTCCTTCCATAGACTATGCTTCATTCCCTTTTTTGTTTGCATGGTATACCCTGTGTTAGTTTTGACATGGTGGGCATCTTATAAATATGAATTCAGGGCCTTCTATTGGCTGTTGTAGTATTAAATCACTGAGCTAACCTCAACTGAAGCTTTAGTATCAAATATAACTATAGCTTAGGCATTCTCTGGAACACTCCCCGATGAAACTACTAGCAAACTTTTGAAAACATTATCTCTAATACCAACCTTCTTCCTTGCTCTAGCCCTCTGTCTATAAAATCTACCAATAACAATGATGTGGACTTGTTATGATAAATCTCATTCTGCAATTGTGGCCTGTCCTCTAAAAAATGATACCTTAGCCTTTACCGTGGCTTGACACTATATCATTTTAATATTTTGTTGACCCTTGTGTATAACCCTGAGCTATTTATCTTTTCAAGAGCATGTGAATTCTCCCTATCCTTTAGACATCATTATCATAACCTCCTTTTAAAATGAAACATTCTCTATTCCTATCAATCTAGTGAAAATTAGTCGGGCCCCAAAGTGGGTCTGACTAAAAAAAATTCATTTTCAGACATCTAAATTCTTAGATTGATCCAATGATCATCTCAAAATGATTATAATCAAGTTTGATCACTGAACCAACATTTAAAGCTCACTTTATCACCTATCTGTAAATTGTCAAATTTGGTGCCAGGAGGTTCTTTGACTAGTGTTAAAAACTAATCCAAACACTTGATCAGGCTCTCAAAATTGGGACAGTGACTCTTTGTTCTACAAACTTACACCATGTAGAATCTTGTCTCATTATGAATTTGGGGTCAAAAGATATTCATTCTAAAAGTTGACCTCTCAAAACTGCCTGCAAGAAAATATGTCAGAAAACAATAAATTGGGTTCAGATTTGGCTTTGAAAACTAGGCAAATGAGCACATGGGGAAACAAAAACTGGGACGTTGGTTCTTTGTCATGAGGTGAATATGGATCTAAGATTTGGGCTCATTAAAATAACAAGACACAAATGGAGAGAGGTCAAAGTGGGCTACTTGGAATTTGTAAACTGGAAACACTGACAGAAAACATTTTTTGCAAATGGAAATGACTTGGAAAAGTGTGCATATGGATTCGTCATGACTTAAAAATCAGTACACTCAAACTATTTTTAGAGGAAAACATAGTGGTATAATCCATTCAATCTTATCAATCATGGATTTTGAGTTATAACATCACAAATAGGGGTACTGAACAATCTGCAAATACTGACACCAGTAAAACTTTAGAAATTGCGTTTGGAATTGCATTTGAAAACTGATCAAACAGATTCGTCATAAGCTAAAAATTGAAAAATAACAAGTCTCTGACCATTAGAATAAAACAAAAAAGGAATTTTCACATTTTGGTCAATTGGGTCAAAATTATTAATCATCAAATAGGGCTTCCTAGAATTCAGAAATAATTGCAAAAGCATGAAACAGTGACTGACCAACTTTGAAGGATTCAAAACCTAGTCAAATGGACTCGAAATGACTCAAAATCTGAAACACGGGTTCTTAGGTATGGACACTAGACACTCCCAAAGCAGAAAGGCACAAAATAGGTGCGAGATATTCACTTGCAAACAAGGCCTCCCGTCGTTGCTTGACATAGAGGGTAAAATGCAGATTTGAAATTTGCTCAAAACGAGATTTCACAAAATGGCTCAGAATGGCAATTTAACTTCATGGAACAAGTAGACACACTAAAAGGAAAGTGTTAGAAACATTGAACACCTCTTGGGCCTCAAAAGTATGACCAAGTACATGCACATTTATAGGCATTCATAGGGCTCAAATTCTCAATGGTGCTCAAGATTTGGGCTACAATCTTGAGTGCCAACAAGTTCTATGCAAGGATGAAATCTATGTTATGTCAAGAACATTTAGGATCACAAGTTGACATGTTTTCTAAGTCTTGAATATATGGCAGCAAAGTTTGCAAATTTTTGGCCAATGTTGTTATGTTTAGATAGTGTTTGATGTTTTGACAAGGTTTTAATAGTTTTCAAGGTGTAAATTTGTAAATTTTCCTTTATCTTGATTAGTGTTTTACACACACACAAGACACAATAAGAAAAGAATAGTTGTTGCTAAAGTGAACAAACACACCACAACTTAGGCTTTAGGATTGTATCCACTAAATTCCTACTTGAACCAAAATTTAGCCATGCTTAGTTAGAGTAGACAACTTAGGATCTTGACACCATAGACTCCCCCTTATAGTGCACTCACTTCTCAAGGCTACCAAGATCCTCTTCCCAAGGGGCATGACTTCCCAAAGGACTATTATCTCTACTAAGGACCATGAGAATGTAGGATTTCTTCACAAGCATGGGTGACCCGTTGAGACAGTGGATAGAAATGATTTTAACAACTAAAACATGGTTTTTAGTAAGGTCATTCCATTCGGTAAGTAAATGATAATCTTCCTTAGAAGGTTTCCTAGCCTTGAGAACCTAGTTTTGATGCACTACAAGGGTACTGGAGGAGAGCTATCACACAACAATATTGCTGACATGGCTTTCACTGTAATCAAGTTTTATATAGAAACTAGAACATTGACCTAGCTTTTGGCCCATTACCACTCTGAAGGCATCCTCTGGCATACCCAATATCAGGTATCTTGGTCTAAAGAAGGGTTCCTATAGAAGTCACATAGATTTCTCTTACACCCAAGATCCATGAATGGAAAGGGGAGAAGATACATCCACGTAACCCCTAGGGTTTTAAACACTATAGACATGCCAAGAAGAAAAGAAAAAGTTCATTTTGTGCACCAAATGAAGTGTTATTTAATCTAGAAAATCCACACACATGGTTTTGAAAAACACATAGGGTCTTCAACAACATCCTACAAGTAAGCATTAGTAGTTTTCAAGGATTATGTCTTCATCCAATGATCACCACATGCTGCAAACAGACCATTAGTAACACAAAAACATCTACCCTCAGTCCTAGAAATAAATAGAAACCCTAGATACAAATTTTGAGTTATGTATGTGCTTTTTGTGAACCAAGTGCACTCTGATAGAGCAAATTGCACCCCAAAAGGTCCAAATAACCTAGAATTCCCCCAAGCGTGCTTAAATAGTGCTAACTACACCCATGGTGCACTTGGGGCCTAGAAGGATGTAGTTGGTAGTTTTTGGGTGCAATTGGGAGGTTAGTTGCAAAGTGTGAGGGAATGGTGCCCAAACAAGACCTAGAAGTACTATTCTACCAAGTGTGCCCAAACAATGTAGACTATGCCCCTAGTCTAGTTGGGGCCTAGAAGGGCATAGTTGGTGGTTTATAAGTGCAGTTGGTAAGCTAGGAAAAATAGATAGAGGTTATGGTGGCTCCTAGGCTCCTAAAACTGCCTCCTAAGGGTCCCAAGTGCACCTTGATAGAGCAGAGTGTACCCTAGGATAGCAAGATAACATAATGTCTAAATGAGAGCATAAAATCATATTACTAGGCCCCCTAATTAGACTAAGTGTGATAAAGGAGAGAGACTAATCAGTATAACCCTCCAAGTGAGCTCCTTCCTTGCACCTACAAGCACAAACATAAGACACCCAATCTAGTTAAACATGTTCATGTTGGGTTCACCAATTGTAGGACTAGAAAATAGGCTAATGTCCAACATACTATGATAAAATCACAAACTCACTAAACATATATTGACACCCCCTAGTCTACCATGAAAGTCAAATAAAAAAAAAGGAGGAAACACAATGTTAAAAAACCCCTCTTTCATTTGTAGCTCCCATGTCCTTCTTTCTTCTCCATATGATGTAGCTCCAAATTTCCTATAATGCACACAATTAGGAAGCAAAAGTCTATGATAGGGATAATGCTATGAGAATGGTAGAAGATTTGATTTAATATTGACAGAGTAAAAGATCAAAAACCAAGGACTCAAGGACTAGAAATGAGAGGAAGAATGCTCATTTTATAATCAACATGGAAGATGAGAGCATTGGAATTGTCACCTTGGATATGCAACTTGGCAAGAGATTCCTTTGAGAATTCATGACATGTATGAAATAGGATACCAAGTGTAGGATTGCATGACACTTTGGAACTCAAACGTGGGTATAAATGGAAGAGGATCTATGACATGTCATATGACACCTCAAAACCCACTTAAAGCCAAGAATCTATTAAAATGGAAGCCAAATATGGATGTACCTATGGGAATAAAAATATATGTATTATGACATATCTTACCTAAGTGTAAATGAAGAATCCATGATGTGTCATGTCCATGTGTCATGATGATGTCAATATTATGTAGAACATTTGAATTAAAAATCCATTATTCCATACAAATATAAATTAGTGAAAATGAAATTAATTGTAGAAAATATGACTTAGGAAATTGAGAATTTGCATGGTTTTTGAATGATCAAATCAATTAATCAATTAAATATCAATTAATTGAGGAGGTTAGTTAGGAAGAATAATTAGTGAAATGACATAGGATTAAATTATGGGTTGTTTTAATCCTACAAAGAAAATTAGTAGATGATTGGCCAGTTTGATTACGTAAGTGTGATAGTATCCTTTGATGAAATGTGATGATAATGAAAGTTGACTAGAATGATGATGGATAGACCAAATCCATGATCAAATTTTTTGATTGATTGAAATGATAGCATGCCAAGGAAACATGACATGAATTAAGGACACATAACATTTAATTGACATTGTAAAATGCTACAGGATCAAGATTGGTTGATCATAATAACATCGACAAACACTGTCAATGTTATTAAATAGTTGATAATGCCATGATCTAACACTAAGATACTTGACAATGTCAAAGATCAGATGACATGAATAATAGTTTGACCTAGCACTAAGAGCCATGATAGTACTAAGGTAAAATTGATAAGATTTGATAGATTGATAGGTTTTTGAAGCACAAAAAGCCACAACAATGCCTAGGATTGGACATATGATGATTGATTTGGGATTTTTGACACATTTTTGGTTGATTAAGACTAATTTTGGGTTATTCCACATTGATTTGGGGTGATTCTAAGTTTATTTGGGGTGATTCTAAATTTATTTGAAATGGTTTTAAAATGATATGAAATTGATGTAAAAGAGGATATGAATGATGATAGACACTTTTGAGATATGGTCAAGTTGGCCAAAAGATTAGAGTTAGTGGAATGAGAAAATGGAATTAATTAGTATGAAAATGTGATGAAACTATAGATGTGAACCATTTTTGAGCATCTGTAGTTCTTCACAACTAGTACCACAAGATCATACCCATAAGCCAACATTGTTAGCAAATCACCCTCTATGTAAACACTGATAACAAACAACTTCCCAATGTCAAAATTGTAGACATTTTTTAGTGGTGTATCATATGTTGGAAATATAAAAGGAGTAACTAAGAATGGAGAGGTGAATTATTTACCACAAAAACAAATAAAAGATCCCTTAAGAGGTCAATACAATACAAAACCAAAACTTTGTCAAAACTAAAATACTATTGTAACTCGGTTCACATAGGAACACTTAGTTTACACTTTATAAGTACTGTCACTCAGTAAAAAATAAGAAAATCACTTCTTAGGATGTTTAGTGTGATTAACCTTAATTAAATTAGTTGCATAAATAAAATAAAATGAACACAAGAGACACCAAAATTTAATATGGAAACCCAATTTGGAAAAACCACCAATTGCAACTAGTTACTTTTTTCACTGTTTTGAAGTGAGCCCTATTAGTAGCCAACCCTACTAAAGGCTAAAAAACACACTATTAGGTGTGAACCTATTAATGGATTTAATTCACCCTATTAGGAATGGTCTTTTTAGAGGTCTTCAAACACTTCAATCTAGAAATTTCACTTTGTTTGAGGATTTGGAAAATAGCTGTTAGGATAATTCTATTAGGAGATTTGACTCACTACTACAATTATTAAAGAGTAACAAAGAATTAATCTAATTGTCAATTCAACTATCTTTCATAATTTCACATCTTGAATATTTGATCTCCTTGATCACATTTATATTTGCATCTTGGTCAACTTTGGATACTCTATTATCCTTGAAATTTTCTTCCTTAATTTATCTTCTTCAATCTCATGCATTTTTAATTTAGTCATAAACTTGACCTTATATTTATATGATTTACCTTGTCAAGTCGGCTTGAATACACTTTCAAAAAACTATTCATCCCTTGAGTTGTCTAGAACTAAACAACAAAATTGCCAAATCCAATATGCTGATATAGGAAAATCCTTCATTTCCCAATCTAACTTGGTGAACACTAACTCAAAAAACACTTTCCTTTAGACTTCCTTTAGTAACTGAGTGATCTTGGTTAACACTAGTTCCATACCAACTTTTCTTTGGTAACTATGTAAAAGTGGTCAATACTATTTACCTACAAATTTTCCTAGAATGCACAACATACATAGGAAGCTTCCTTCAATGCCCAAGTGGGCTCAACTAACATTGGTTGCTCAATAAAAGGCTTGACATTTTGTGTAACATCAAAGATAATATAAAATTGCATAATTGTTTTTAGCAATCTCCCTCTTTGGCATTGATGGCAACACAACAGGTCATGATACAAAGAAATGTTTAGAGCAAAAATAGAAGTAAAGATAATATCCTTAGTTTTATTCTAATTCTCATCCATGATAATGTTGGAATACAAACACCACTGAAAGTGGGGTTGAATTAGTGGTTTGAAATACTTTGAAAATTTTGAAACAATTACATGTTATAAAAATTTAACACATGAACAAGATAGTTAATGATTAGCAAAGTGACACAATATTTTAATGTGAAAAACCCATTAGGGTGAAAAACCACTTTTAATCTGAAACTTTATTTTCCTCTTGGGAAAATCTTTTAGAGCTACAACTTTGGGAAGCACGATCACCCTGCTTAGAAACACTAATTTCAAGGAACACCAATCCCTTACA
This sequence comes from Cupressus sempervirens, assembly GCA_028749045.1. Taxonomy (NCBI): domain Eukaryota; kingdom Viridiplantae; phylum Streptophyta; class Pinopsida; order Cupressales; family Cupressaceae; genus Cupressus; species Cupressus sempervirens. Next base: position 974,456,565 of record CM053792.1, on the reverse strand, counting down.
CTTGAAGTACCAACATCATGAATACAAGAAGCACCAACTTCCAAAATGAAAAAATGAGATATAAAATTAGAGGATCATCTTTGTTACAACACAAATCATGAATCACTAGTTTCAACTTCTTTTTGAAAACACAATGCAGGATATACTTCTATTCTTCTCAAAACATCCAATATCCAAATATATTTTCTTTTTCTATTAAAATATCTGATGAAATTCTAATATGAATTAATGAAGTACAAATATATAACCCTTCTTCTACATCAGATAAACTTCTTCAATAAAAATCAAATAACATATATGAGAATAGAAACATAAAGCATTACCCTCTTCTTTGTTATTAAAAATCTACCTGCAAACTGTTTAGTCTACAAGGAATTTCACACCAATTCTACAACTTCTATCAAAACCACCTATTGGATGTTTTAGAGGAATGTATACTCTACTTATAAAACAAGAAAGTAAAATTTTTTGAGGCAATTACATACCTCAAACTTCCATTAGACCAAAACTACTCAAAACTGCCAAAACTGTCATAAAAATTTGGTACCTATTTATGATAAATAGGCTTTTTCTCCTTCCATACATGTGTTATGCAAAAACTAATGAAGACCCATTTTAGCTAACTTCTAGACCTTTCCAAAAAAATATGATAGTTGGGGTCTACCTGATAAAAAATCTTGTTGACTTTCTAATAAACCAAAACTATTTTCTTTATATCCATTTTCAAAAACAATGTGAACATTAAGTTTTAATTGTAAAACACTCAAGTATTTGTCTTGAATATTCTTTGAACAATATTAAAGGACATCAAGTAAGATAATTACATGATGTTAGCCATACCATATGCTCATTATTGACATCAATGATAACAATCAAAGACCAAATACCAAGGGTTCAACATACTCCCCCTTTGGCATTGATGTTAATATCAACTTCCATCAATACCAACTTCCACTTATATATCCATGTGTACTTGTATATCTTGTATCTATACATGTATACCTGTATATCCATGATATAAACATCTTCTTCATTTTTCTCCCCCTTTGACATCAATGACAAAGGAGATATACCAAGGTTTCAGTGTAACAAAATGATAAGAAAAATATGCTCCTCCTGAAACCTATCACTCATTTATGAACTTATGCAAGAGAAGAGAGGGATAACACCCCCAATCTTGTTCTTAATCCTTCAAATGTAGCTTTTGAGAGAGGTTTTGTAAATATGTCAGCAAGTTGATTTGAAGAAGGAAAAAATTCTAATTCAACATTACCATTCAAGACATGGTCCCTTATGAAATGATAATGAGCATCAATGTGAATGCATAACTAGATTCTTAGAAATGTTGATTGCACTTTGATTATCACAATAAATAGGAACTAGTTTAGACACTATTTCTTTCATATATGATAAAGTTTGAACCATCCAAAGAACCTATTGACAACAAGAACATGCAGCCCTATATTTAGCCTCTACAGTAGAAAGTGTAGTAGATTCTTTCTTCTTACTATGCCAACACACTAGCTTGTTACCCAAGAAAAATATTTCTCTTGAAGAACTTTTTCTTTCATCTAGACAACCTACCCAATCTGAGTCAGTATAAGCAACAAAACTAAAATCATCATGTTTAGGATACCAAATCCCATAATCCAAAGTACCTTGAATATATCTAAAAAAATCTTTTAACTATCATAACATGAGATTCTTTGGGTGAAGATTGAAATCTTGCAACCAAACATACAACATGCATGATATCAAGCCTTGAAGTTGTGAGATCTAGTAAACTACCAATTATGGATCTATAAGTAGTTTGATCAACATTAGCAAAATCATCATTTTTAGTAAGTTTACATCCTATTATCATTGGTGTTCCCATAGTCTTACAATCTTCCATATGAAATTTCTTTTGCATACTTAGTTTGGGATAAGAATATACCATTTTCCAACTAAGAAATTTGCAACCCAAGAAAATAGGATAGTTCCCCAAGCATGGACATTTCAAATTTAGATTGCATAAGCTTTGAAAAACCTTGACTTAAAGCATCATCATTGGATCCAAATACTATATCATCAACATAAACAAGACCAATGAGAACATCATCACATGTACCATATACGTACAAATTTCTATCAACACTACCTCTTCTGAAGCCATTTTTGATATGATACTAATCTAACCTAGAATACCAAGCCCTCCGAGCTTGTTTCAAACCATAAAGAACCTTTTTCAAAGTGTAGACATGATTAGGATGGTTTTTGTTTCCAAATCCTTTAGGTTGATCCATATAAACCTCTTCATCAAGATAACCATTAAGAAATGACATTTTAAAATCCATTTGGTACATTTAAAAGCCCTCAAAAGCTGAATATGCAAGAAAGATTCTAATTTCCTCAATTCTAGCCATCGGTGCAAAAGTTTCATCAAAGTCCACACCTTCTATTTGTGCATAACCCTTACAAACCAACCTAGCCTTGTTCCTTGATATCTTTCCATTTTCATCAAGTTTATTTCTAAAGACCCATTTAGCACCTTTTACATTTTTATCTTTAGGTCTAGGCACTAATTCCCAAGTTGTATTCTTTTCAATTTGACTTAGTTCCTCTTTCATAGCATTAACCCAAAACTCATCCATAGTAGCTTCTTTATATGATTTAGGTTCAATTTTAGATAACAAATAGAGATTAGAACATTCTCTAGATGTAGTTCTTGTTCTTGTTTGAATACCTACATGTTTATCCCCTATAATCTATTCTTGAGGATGATACTTCTTCAATCATGTTCCTATAGCCTTTGTATGTGTGGGTTCTGGTGTTTCTATTTCATCTTTTATCTCTTCTTCACCTTCATCAACTTTATTATCTACTTCTTTACCTACTTCTTTCAAGTCTTTATCGCTACCTTGTAGAAAAGTATTATCCATTCTTATTTCCTTTTTATCCTGCACAACTTTATCCACTTTCACATGTACACTTTCAATAATTTTATTCAACCTTTTAATAGAAAATTTGTAAGCTTTACTTTTAGAAGAATATCACAAAAAGATTCCTTCATCACATCTTGAATCAAAGCTTCCTATTTTATCATCAAAATTCTTAATGAAGCATGTACTTCCAAAAATTCAAAAATGCTTAACAGATGCAGGATGTCCATACCATAACTAATAAGGAGTGCACTTAGCTTTTCCCTATTTAAAATATATAATGTTGTTTGAAGTACTTTTTTCCAATACCTATTTGGTGCTTTAGATTCATCTAACATAGTTCTTTCCATTTCTTTCAGTATTCAGTTCTTTCTCTCAACAACTCTATTTTTTTGATGTGTCCTAGATGTTGTATATTTTCTTTTGATGCCATGTTTTTCACAATAATCAACAAATTCATCTAAAGTAAACTCACCACCTTTATCTAATCATAAGCATTTAATCTTCATGTCTAACTCATTTTCAGCCATTTTCCTAATAATCTTAAACTTTTTAAATGCCTCTTATTTATGTTTTAAGAATGTTACCCATGTCATTCTTGTATAATCATCTATAAAAAGCATGAAATTCTTTTCATCATTTAACAAAATTGTCCTTGTAGGGCCACACAAATCACTATGTACTAATTGCAATGGTTTAGAAGAAAAATATTCTTTTGAAGGAAAATATGCCTTTTTTTGTTTACCATGTTGACACCCATCACAAATAACATTCTTTGGATTACTTATGCATGGCATACCTCTTACTTTCTCATGCTTACTAACTTTTACCACGTTGTCAAAATTCTAGTGCCCAAGCCTTTTGTACCATAACCAACTTTCATTCACCTATCCCATAAGACAAACATCTCCATGATTGTTAGTATTTTTTATATCTTTTAATTTGAATATATTCCCTTTAGATATTTTATCTAATGCAACCAACTATCTAGATTTTAATTTGATTTGGAAACCATGGTCATCAAAAACAAATTCATATCCATGATCAAAAATTTGACTAACACTTAAAAGATTGTACTTTATACCATCAACATAATACATATCATGAATGGACATTTTGTCACTAAGCATCAAAGAACCCAAACCTTTAATTTTCCTTGAAGAATCATCACCAAAACTAACATTTCCACCTTTATAGTTAATCAATTTGTCAAACTTTGTTCTATCTCCTGTCATGTGTCTAGAACAACCACTATCAATAATCCAAAAGTATTTTTCTTTAGAATTTAGAGCCATTTGATCAAACATAGACTTATTAATCTTAGGCCTTGATATCTTAGTCACTTTAGTGTCAATTTCTTTATCAACTTGTAGACTAGCATAAGATTGATCATTCTGAATTGACTTAGTTTTACAATTACTCATAACATAACTAAAGAGATTGTATTTTTGACATCTTAGACTATTCATTTTAGGAAAGGAATAACCAAAATAAAACTTTGAATACATCCTTGACATGTATATGCAATTACTTATTCTTTGTCCATATTGATGACACATGAACCAATACCCATCAAAGAAAGAAGTGAACCCGTTTGAGTATCTTTTTACACATGAATGAAGTACTTGATATAACCTAATTTTTATCATTAGAAATCTTATTCAAATATGCATTTTTACTTGCATTTGATGTGGTAGCATTTTGATTTGTATCCTTACTTTCAGATTTAAGTATCTCGAATAAAGATTTATCTTTCTTGTCACTAGAACATTTTCCAAGTTAAAAACCAATTCTTGTTAGATCATCATTTCTTCTTTGTTTCCTTAACATATCATCCAAAGTAGTGTTCTCATATTTTTCTAACTTTCTTCTATATGATACTACTTCATTCATTAACCTTGTACATTCCCAATTTTTAAAACTTAACTCTTCCTTAGTGACAAAGACAATTCTATTTTGTTCCTCAACTTGTAATTTCAATTCTATAACTTGTTGATTTACATCCTTGGTTTCTTTTTCAAAGTTCTCTTTTTCTTTTAAGAATTGATTTTCTTTAACATTTAAATTTCTTTTTAATTCCTTGATCTTTGTAAGTGCATAAATAAATTCACATTCTAAATTCACTTCAAAAAGTTCAACATCATCATCACTATCTGATTATTGACAAGTAGTTTCTATAGCCGTGAATGAAACTTTATTTTCATCACATTCAAAACTACTAGATTCACTATCTGATACATTAGCAATCAAACTCTTCTTCTTCTTAAATAACTTCTTTTTGTTATAGAATTTCTTTTTACTTGATTTCTCTTTCTCATCATCTACTTCATCATGACTATTATGAGGACATTTAGATGCAAAGTGTCCTATTTTACCAAAATTAAAGAATTTGAAAGGAATTTTACCTTTGTATTTACCTGCTCCTTTATTTAATTTCCTTGATAAATGCATTTCAAGAATATCAAGATCTTCTGATTCTAAAGAGACTTGCTTCACTTTCTTTTCCACATTGAATGCTACTTCTTTTCTTATGCATTCCTATTCTCCAAACTTTCTCATTTCATAAGCTACAAGTGCTCCACGAATATATTCAATTGTATACTTGTTAGTATCTCTACTTTCTTTTATATAACATATCTTAGAATCAATTTTATCAGGAAGAGATCTCAAAATTTTCTTTACAACATTAATATCATCAAAATTTTCACCAAGTCCTCTTATGCCATTTATAGTTTCACCTATCTTAATGAGATAGTATTCTACCTTTTCATCATTACCCATCTTAAGTTCTTCAAATATTGATTTAAAATGTTGTATCTTGGCTTCTTTAACTATCATTACCATGATATGTTTTTTCCAATTTGTCTCATACTTCTTTAGAAGAACCACAATGCATTACCTTAACAAAAATATCTTTAGATAAACTGTTAAGTATAGAAAATTTAGCTTTCATATTAGTTTCATACTTCATCTTTTCATCAAGATATGTAGGTAAAGTATTAGGAAATTTATAGAAATTTAACAATGAAGCCCAAACATCAACATTAATAGATAACAAATATGTTTGCATCATTACTTCCTAAAAAGCATAATCTGATCCATCAAAAATAGGAACCTTTGAAGAACTATCTTGAGCCATAAAAGATAAGTATTCCACTCAACCAAAATCAACCCAAAGTTGTTAAAATTTATATAGGGAACCTTTCTCTAATACCACTTGTTGGAATGCAAACACCACTGAGAGGGGGGGTGAATCAGTGGTTTAAAATACTTTGAAAAACTTGAAACAATTACAAGTTATAAAACTTTAACACATGAGCAAAATAGTTAATGAATAACAAAGTGACACAATATTTTAATGTGGAAAACCCCTTAGGGTAAAAAAAACACTTTTAATCTAAAAATTTATTGACCTCTTGGGCAAATCATTTAGAGCTACAACTCTGGGAAACACCAACACCTTGTTTAGAAACACCAATTTCAAGAAACACTAATCCCTTACACCTGAAGCACCAACTTCCAAAATGAACAAATGAGATATAAAATCAGAGGATAATCTATGTTACAACACAAATCATGAATCACTAGTTTTAACTTCTTGTTGAAAATACAATGCAAGATATACTTCTATTCTCCTCAAAACATCCAATATCCAAATATACTTTCTTTTTCTATTAAAAGATCTAATCAAATATTCATATGAATGAATGAAGCAGCAATATATAACCCTTATTATACCTCTAGTAAACTTCTTCAATAAAAATCAAATCAAAAATATGAGAATAGAAACATAAATCATCACCCTCTTCTTTGTTGTTAAAAATCTACCTGCAAAGTGTTCGGTCTATAAGGAATTCCACACCAATTCTGCAACTTCTATCAAAACCACCTGTTGGATGTTTTAGGGGAATGTATCCTCTACTTATAAGCCAAGAAAGTTGAAATTTTTGAGGCAGTTACATACCCCAAACTTCCATTAGACCAAAACCACTTGAAACTGTCATAAAAATTTGGTACCCATTTCTGATAAATAGACTTTTTCTCCTTCCATACATGTGCTATGCAAAAACTAATGAAGACCCATTTTAGCTAACTATGAGACCTTTCTAAAAAGGTATGATAGTATGGATATATCTGATAATAAAGCTTGCAAACTTTCTAATAGACCAAAACTATATTTTTTTATCTGTTTTCAAAAAAATGTGAACATTAAGTGTTAATTGTATAACACTTAAGTATTTTTCTTGAATATGTTTTGGAAAATATTGAAGGACATTACATAAGATAATTACATGATATCAGCCATACCATATGCGCATTATTGACATCAATGACGATAATCAAAGACCAAATACCATGGGTTCAATAGAGAACTCCTATCAGTGTGAAATCCCTTTGACATTAATATCTCTGATTTATTTGATTTCTCTAATTGCAATTTCTCCTTTTGACAAAAAAATCTCCTCTTTGACATCTGACTCAAAATTTATGATTTATGATATGAAAAACTCTCCCTCTTTGACATCTAATGCCAAAGCTAACAATCAATGTATTTCCTATGTACCTAATGTAATGATTCATATGCAATCTACTCTATCAATACTACATCAACTTGATTGATCTTCAAAATTCTTTGTTGATGCATCACTAAACATTATTTAGTGAGCTTTAGATAAGGAATTGACCCCTATCTTACCTCTTAGATACAAAATTCATCCTTAGGCAATGACTTGGTGAATATGTCTACAATATATTCTTTTGTATTCACATATTCCAATCTCACCTGCCTTTCTTGTACCCATTCTCTCAAAAAATGTTATTTTATTGCAATGTGTTTGGTCTTGGTATGCATCACTTGATTTTTGGATATGTTGATTGCACTAACGTTATCATAGAAGATAACAACTGAGTCCTTGATCTCCTCCTTTATACCTAACAATAGTTGTTTGAACCAAACCATCTTGGAATAATTGACTGCTATTGCAACATATTCTACTTCTACTATAGACTTAGAGATGTAATTCTTCTTCTTTCTTATCCAAGATACTAGCCTCTTTCCAAGAAAGAATGCTCCACCACTAGTGCTCTTCCTATCACCAACACTTCCTACCCAATCAACATCAATGAATTATTTCTATTCAAAGTTGGCTCCTTTCTAATACTACAAACCATAATATTCAATACCTTTTAGGTATCTCATGATTCTTGTTATTACCATCATATAATTTTTTTTAGGATTAGTAGAGAATCTTGCCACCATACCAATTGCTAATGCAATATTAGGTCCTCTGAACACTACATACTAAATTTTTCCAATCATTGATCTATATGTAGTTTGGTCAACCTCCTTGGAATCATCATTTTTGGAAAGCTTATATCTAGTAGACATAGGAGTTCCAAATCCTCTAGAATCTTCCATTCCAAATTTTTTGAATATTTCCTTGATGTATTTTTATTGAGTAATGTAGATACCATCCTTCACCTATTGAGTTTTCAATCCAACAAAGAATTTAATCTCTTCAAACATTGACATTTCAAATTTTTTACTCATTTTCACAAAAAAAAAATTACACAAGTCATCATTTCTAATAAATAATGTATCATCCACAAAAAAAATTTCCAACACTATCTTCTTATCTAGTCCTTCTTTGATGTATAGGTTGTTGTTATCATTAGTCCTTTGAAAACCAATCTTAATGAGATAATTATGCAATCTTTCCTACTAGGCTCTGGGGGCTTGTTTGAGGCAATAAAAAGTTTTGTGTAATCTACAAATCATATCTCTTTTGTTAGGATCTATGAAACCTTATGGTTGCTCAATGTAGACTTCCTCTTCTAAGATTCCATTCAAGAATATTTATTTCACATCCATCTAATATACTTTGAATCTTTTGTGTGGTGCATATGAAAGTAGTGTTCTAACACCTTCTAGTCTTGAAATAGGAGAAAAAGTCTTTCCATAATTAGTACCTTCTTCTTAAGCATAACCCTTGCATACTAACCTTGCTTTGTTTCTTGAAACTTCTCCATTTTAATTAAACTCATTTTGTGCTAATTGCATTTTTTTCCTTGGGTCTATTAACAAGAATCCAAGTTTTTTTCCTTTCAATTTGATCAATCTATTCATTCATTGCCACTATCCAAATTTCATTTTCTAATGCATCTTTAACAATTCTAGGTTCAAATTTAGTAAGAAAACATGTAGCTTTTAATTTGTTCCTTGTCATTGTGACTTGTAACTAATCTCCAATTATTTTCTCAAGTGCATGATGCCTTTTGACATATCTAGAAAGTATAGGTACCTTCTTTTTGAATTCACTTAGTTCACAATGCTCAAAATGATCTTTTGAATCATGCCTGGGTCCCATTGTCTATGACTTGGGTTCATCAAATGGCTTGGTTTGCACTAACTAAAACTTGGGTCCTTTGAACTAAGACTCAGGTCCTTCTGACTATGACTCAGGTTGCACTAGCTAAAAATCAAGTTGAACTAGGGATTTCGGGGACTTGGGTGGTGAATAATGTAGACTTCCAATTGCATTTTCTTGAACTTTGGATTCTTTTCTACTTTTTCCTTCACACTCTTTTGCAAATTCATCAATCTTTACATTTTCACTTTCTATAACTTTGTGACTAGAAATATTGAGACATTTGTATTCTTTTTTCTTATTGGAGCACCCTAGGAATATGCCTTCATCATTTTTCACATCAAAATTTGATATATTCCTTCTCTCTATTATGTCATTTTGCTAAGGTTTACAAGGTGTAGATACATTTCTTTTGATTCCTCTTTCATTGCAAAATTGATTGAATTCATTTGACATGAATTCACCTCCTCTATCTAACCTTGGACACTTTAGTTTCATCCTTAACTCCATCTAGATACGACTTGAACTTCTAAAAAGCTTTTGATTTATCCTTTAAATGCATAACTATCATCATCCTAGAATAATCATCAACAAACAAAATAAAGTACTTATCTCCATAGTAGTTTTATATGCCAATAGGTCCACAAAGGTTTGTATGAACTAGCTCAAAAAATTATTCTCAATGATAATTCTTTCTTTTGAAACTTGTCTTTCCCCTCTTTCCAATTTCATAATATTTTCACATGCCCATGTTAGGTTTCTTTAGGCTTGGAATGCCTCTCACTCTTCTTTTTTTTTTTTTATGTTGACCAAGTTATTAAAATTCACATGACATAACCTTTTATTCCATAACCAACTTTCTTCTACTTGAGATATGAAACATGAATTTTCATTTAGATCTAGGTAAAATAGATTACCTCTAGTTTGATTGCAAGTACTAGATTTCATTTTCCGTCCAAAAACTTGGATTTCCTAGTCATTAATTCTACCTTGAACCTAATGTTATTCAACTGTGCTAGACTAAGTAGATTATGTGTCATTCCTTCAACCCAATAAGCATTATTACATCTTAGTTCATTGGTTAGTGCAATAAAACATTTTCCTTTCACATAACTATTGAAAATAGATTAATACAAGTATGATAAATTTGTTTCAATCATTTTTTTGTCATTGATGTCAAGCCTACTACTTGTTGGTAAAAAAATTTCTTATATGATTTAAGTAATATCATTTGGTTGATTTATGAAGAGAATTTGATCAAATGAGCTAACAATATCACCTAGAGGAAAGGTTGAGGTATGATATGAAAAAGAGTACAATCATAAGTTAAGATAGTGATACTAAAGTGCATTGATAATATACTTAAGGTTGCAAAGGTTGGTTACACTGAGTAAGTTTAGAAGAACAAGTTAAACAAATTTTTCCTACCAAGCCTGACCAAGTGGACAATAGGTGCTGAGAAAAGTTAGTGCAAGACAAGTAGAAAATCAGTTGGATGCCAAGAAACATAGTATGTGTCAAGCATTAGAAGCCAGTTAATGTCGAGTGTCAGCATTATGACAAAGATCAAGAATTTGATGAATCTGAGCTAACAAGTTTGATTTCTTGGATTGTGTGAACCATGTATAGGATAAGATTGATGAGATGGTTGTAAGGTTTTTGAGATAAATCATTTTGAGGTGAATTCAAAGAGGATTGAAGAATTTTTTAGAATGAAATGGAATGAAATGAGGGGTAGATTCATTAAATCTTACCTAATCCATCCTAACCATAAAATAGACGATGGAGGTTGGAACAAAAAGTATCATAATTTTGTATTTATAGAGATGGCTGGTCAAAATAATAAGTTAACGTGTGAGAACCTAAGGAAATAAAATAATCTAGGGTGTTTGCTTCACTTAGTAACCTAAGAGAAGAGACTGCACTAGAAAAAAAATCAAGAAGGCTTAAGGGTATGGATGCTTGAATGCTGAACAAGCTATCAAAGCTAAAGAATGTGAAAGCCAAGCATAATGGAGGACTGAAACAAAGACCTATAATCCACAAATGAAGTTGCAAGTTGTTATTAGATCCGTTACCTAGGGTTTTAAAACCCTAAGTATTTTAATCCCACTTAACTAAAGGAAAAGGAAAGCTTTTTAAATTAATAATTTATTAATTATTTTTCTCTATATAATAATTTAATTCTTAAAAGAATTAAATATTAATATATTTAAATGCAAAATAATTAAATTTTAAATTAATTTTAAAAAAAACATTAACCTCTCACATTATTAATTCTTTTAGTATTAATTATCATAATGTGAAAGAAATAAATCAAGCAAAATTGATAGGAGTGGATTAAGAATATAAAATAATTAATTCTTAATAGAATTGATTATAATTATAGTGTACATTGTGAAATTAAAGTGGAAGATATAACAAAAGAATGTAAATAATTATTTCTTTAATGAATTAATTATCATAGTAATGTACCCAGGAAGTTAAAAGAAGAGTTTGGTAAAAAGTTGTGAAGTTGCCAAACTTCTTGGCAAAAATTATTTAAGGGTTTAAAAGAAATTGTAACGGGTTCTTCTTTTTCCATCTGCTAGTTCTATAGCTGCTATAGGAAAAGGGAGTCATAATTTTGGTAAAATGGATGAGAGAGTTGTTTTATTTTTTTGCAGATTAATTGTAATAGAAGGACAAAATAGTACTATTGTTGTTTTATCATGTCTCTGAAATGAAGAAGAATATATATGTGTTCAATCTTGTGGTTTGAACATTTATATTTCTAGTTTTTTGAAGAATACCATGTTCTTTATTTCCTTTTTCAGACACATTCTTTTATTACTACATTTAATGTAATGTATGTAATCTTGCAATTATGTACTCACATTTTTGCATAAACATATTTTTAGCTTCTTATCTCTCCCTTCTGTAATTTGAAAGATTGGTTAAGTAGTCCTATGGTTGCTTATTCATCTTTCTCTTTCTATATAGTTTTAAATCTCAAAATCCCATTCATTTCATGTCTATGGGTGAATGTCAAAAATACCTTTGTGTCTTCAAGTTAAAGACATAATTAGTTTATCAAATTCATTGTATATCTTTTATGAGGGAGTTGTACCTCGTATTTCAAAGGATAGTTATCAATCAATGATAAGTGATCCAACTAGTAGTACATTTCTTCCTTCTCGTCAGGTGTATTGAGTCATGTTTTTTAATTCTTGTTGAAGGGTAGAACGATTTACTAACAATTTTTGGTGACTCTGCTGGGGAAAGAAAACAAGCTCCAATGCTTTTCCTTTCTTTGAAATATAAAGATACCTCCCCAAGGATGCAGGTTGGAAACTCTAATTCATTTTGCTGAAAGAATTTTGGTGTTATGGCTTTGGTTGTAGCCTAACCATGGGGGACTCAAATTGGGCCATTTCCTTTATCCCAATATTCACCCGTCCCTAAAAGATCAAGTGAATGCTTCTCCAAGTTTTTTGGTGACACAAACCAAGACCCTAGTGATCACATCAAAGAATTTGTGGTTGCCTACGAGATTCTTGGTGTGCAGGAAGAGAATGTCTTTGTTAGATTATTTGTTGGAAGCCTCAATGGAAGTGTAGTAGATTGATTCTAGAGTTTACCAGATAGTTACATCACTTGTTGTAATGATCTTGAGGTATGATTTCTATAGAGGTTTATGACTTTGGTTGATGTTGCTAAGATTTTATTAAATTTCTTTAAAATCAAGATCAAATAAGGGGAAGCCATGACATTTTGTTCATAGATTCAATAGAACTGTTGGTAAGATACTCCTAACTATCCAACCAACTAAAAACAATTAGTTGTGTGTTTTCATTGCTTCTATACAGATAGAAATTAAATTCTTTCTTCTTCATTTAAAATTGCAAACATTGCAAGATGCACAAAGGGAGCTATTAGTTTGGAAGATGACATGATTCTAAGTGGAATGAAGTGTAACAAAATTACATAGGTGGGAATTTATCTTTGTGAACAACATAATTGTTTGAAAGAAAAGCCTAAACAAAAAAGGGTCATTCTCAAAGTAGTCAAATCAGCACCTCCTATTTATCAAAGTTTGATGGTTTTCAATGATGAAGATCACCTAGTCTCTCTTGCAATAGAAAGCACTCCCTATATTGTAGCTAGAGCCTATCATCTAAATGTTGATTATGAAGATGAACATGCCTTACAGTCAACTAAATCAATTACTAGCCTTGATATATCTCCCACAAAAAAAAGCCTGGAGAGTGGAATACCAAATGAAAACTTGTCAGAAGATTTTTCAAATTCAAAACTTGATTCTTTTATATTTGGAACTGCTAATGATATTTCATCAAGTTATGTTATTCAGGAGGATATAAAATATCAATGTACAGAAGAGAAGATTGATGAGGAAGAAAAAAAAAATTCTTGTCAATTCAACAAACAAAAGGAATGTGTGTCTTTCTTATCTGGTTGTACATTTATATCTTTAGGAGCAGTCACAACCTAAAGGGTTAAAGGGGCTCAAATACTTTTCTAAAAGTATGGTTGATCACACAATGTAGAATCCATCAAGGTTCTTGAATTGCTCTTCCTATGAGCATGAAATCAATTATGAATTGATTTTGTTTGATCACATGGAAACTAATAAAGAGTCTCCTCAACTCAAGGCATTTAAAAGTACTAATAAAATTGAGATGGAAGTTGAGGGAAATTCTCTTATCCCCAAACCAATTCCATCTACACAATCTAAGTTAGAAGTATTTAGGTTTGACTATGAGGATGGGTTGATGGATTTTGGTCCTGTGCTAGAATCTTTTTGTTTTGAGATAGACTTCGTAGACAGATTCTTGGAACCTAAATCATTGAAGGATGAAGTTATAGATTTGAATGAGAACTATGTGAGTGATCACTTTAATAATTTTAGGAAAGACTATCACCATAAAGACTCCATTTTATTTACCAAGAATCTCATGGAAGATGTCAAGAGTGCTAATAAGAAACAACCTATGCAAGAAGATATTGAGGTGCCACAATTGATGAGCTATAATGTTTGCTAGCTTTTTAGTTTTGACCTATTGTTCAAAAAGCTTATAGCTATCAAGTTTTTCTTTTCAATGGTTGTACTCCAATTTTTAGGAATGGACTTACTTAGGCACCAACCATTGTTTTGCACCGGTGCATACTTCTCTTAACCAATTAATGGTTTTCCATGAGCAACTAGGTAGATTCATCTAATTATGGGTTGCTTTCCCTACCTTTTGTACATAAAGCTTTTGTTGTGGCTAGGTGTGGTTTGCTTTGTTCATTTTTGCGGTGCTAGTAGTTTTTGTGTTTTTTGTGTTCCCTTGCTCTTTTCTTCTCTGCAAGAAGCTCGCTTTGTTCTCTTCCCTAAGAATCTATTTCCCTAATGGCTCTTTTCATTAGTGGAGTGGATATATTTTTCACCTACATGGGGTCCAAACATTTCACTTCAAGAAATTAGGGTTCATTGAAAAATAAGTTATGATGAGTTGGTATAATGGAATAATATTCATCTTTGTCAGCAATGGAATATGTGGATAGTAATATTAACATTTAAGGGTTTCATTCAGCAACACTTTAAAGGCTAAATGTGTAGGTAAATATTTGATGCCAGACTATAGTTAAAAAAGAATATATTTGGAAAAAGGAATATATCCATTGGTTGGAGACTTGGAAGCATTGTGTATTGCACCATGGTCACATTTTACCTATAGTTGGTTACTATTGAGCCTTTTCATTTGACAGTATATAATAGTGGGTCAAAGAAAAAATATGGAATGGTATGCCTTCTTTATTGGGTATTCATGACTATAGCCTATATAGAGATATATAAAATTTGAAAGTGTGGACAGGTGTACCTGATTTATTGAATGTATGTGGGGAGATTCATTTTGGCCATCATATATCAAGATGATTCCTAAAAAGCTCAATATGTCAAGGCTGAGACATTAAGAATCTGTGTTGCTAAGTCAGATAATTCCTCATCAAGGAAATCAAAAATGTGATTAATAAAAGATAGTGAACCCTATTAAGGTATTGGTCTAAAATTCTCATGCTTAAAAGTTACAATCATGAGCCATGGAGGTTGCTTGAAGGTAGTGTGATACTGATTCACAAAGTTTAACACTTCTTCTCCACCCAAGAAAAAGAAATAAGTGAAGGAATAACCTCTAGGCTTACAACTCATAATTTCTTTTGGTGTCACCATAAAATATGAACCCTAATCTATGAGTAAATGTGATGATAGGTAGTGGAGGCCCAATCACTCTATAAGACCTTAGTATAGTTCATCCAACTGTATTTGCTCAAAATGTCCCACATATTCAAGGCATTCTGTCACTATTATTAACACTAGGAATTGGAAATATTAAAAGTATTCCATCAAGGAACAACTCTAAATTTAAAAATTACATTTGTACTATCAAACCACTCCTTCAAGCATTTTGAATGCTAAAAGTCCAAATTCTCATACCAGTTCTCTATTAGCAATAGTTGTGAATTGCTGAAAGTTTTTCTTTAGAAATTAGTTCAAGTTAAATTCCTCAATCAGGCTCTCTATATGAGTTGACTCCATCTACTACTCGGTCTAGACACTTTCCCAAGTGGTGAGGTGCACATGTTGCTAGAAGGAAAACAATTAGTGGTGCCTTCAAGAAATTATTAGAAAGGCTCAGATCCAAAAATCATAATCTGCATTATCCTATTATTGGGTAAACCATGGTACAAACAAGTCTATTACTATTAGGTTGATGGAATTGATTATAAGCTCACATTTATTTCTACATCTTCACATAATTTCATGTCTTCTTTCATCAACAACACTATACAATATTAAGGAAAAACAATTTTGCATTTGGTAGCAATGTGTGAAGATGATGACAATTGAAATTTTAACCCAAGATATTGATTCTAATGTAAAGAAAAATATTCTGATGCAAAGAAAAATAACTTGGTGCTCAACCATGATAAAAAGTGAAGACTACTCTCCATGAGGCCCCTTTGAATGGAAATGAAAGGCTCTTCTATCTTTGATGTCCATAAATCCAAGATAGGGATGGCATGGATGAGTGGTGAAGAAGCTCATATAACTCTTGAAATGTTTTAAGTCTCACACTTAAAATGTGCTAACCCTAATTAGGGTGGTGAGGTGACACTAGAAGATAAGAGAGGCTGACCCAATCCATCTTGCAAGGTAATCATTGGTATATGCCATCAAAAATGCATTGATGATAATGGAGGATATGAATTCAAAATTAGGCCTTGTTTTATTGCAAGTAATATGTATCACCCAAAAGGAAATTTTATTATGAGTTTGGCGACCGGAATAGCTAGGAGACTCTGATGGAGAGGAGAGTAAAAAATATTGAGAACTACAATCACAACCTGGCAAGTCAAATGATCTCCCTCCTCGCTTCGATCAATGACAACATCCTCTCTCTCTCGGAAAATCTCAAAGACAGGAACCAGATGGAGGAAGATGATAAACAGAATAGAGACAAAGATAGGCTGGATGTGGATAAAGCCAAGGACAACACTATGGAGCAGGATTTGATGAACGCCCAGGATCATAAGGCAGAAGAGCAACAAGAGTGCACCGAAGCTGCCCAGACTATGCTCGAGATGGAGAAGTAGTCTGCTAGGTTGGGTCTCTGTCCTTTGGTTTTTGTTTCTCCTGGCTTTGGCTTTTTGTCTGGTCTCTGTTTTTCTGGTTGGTTCTCTGGCCTTTTTAGTGGGCAGTTGTTTCGGGCTGGGCCTTTGGCCTTATTTTCAGCCTTAAGGCTTATGTTTTGGCTGGGCATTTTTTAGCTTATTTTCAGCCTTTCTTGTTGTTAAACTTATGGGTTTCAGGACCCCTTAAAACCTGTTTACCTTATCAAAAACAAATGGATTATTGTGCAGCTATAGGTTCTTATATCACACTCAATAGCCTCGATGCTTCAAATGAATTTATAAAACAACAATTATGATGGACTCCCAATATCTACAATCACTTTGTTGATGTTGTTGCATAACTTGGTTTAACTAGATAAGGAAACACTGAAAGGAGTTCTTAGACTAGTTATGGTATTGCTTCTCAAGCCTTAAAAAATGTCATGAAAGCTCATGATGGACTCAAGCCTCCTACTACTCTTACTTCTGCAATTCTACAAAAGTTTGGACTTTCTTCACCAAAAAAATATTATTGGATGAACATCTGTAAATCTTTCATGGGTTTGTTTAGCTACTCTTTTACCTATAGTGAAGGCTTGTGTAGAAGCAGGTGATCAAGTGACACAATAAGTTTTGCATAATGATGTTCAAGAGCTTGCTAATAGTGTCAACGATGTTGTTTGAAGACTGGGGCTTGAGTAGGAAGAATATTGTTAAATATTTTCCACTTGTCATGGTTAGTGGTGCACATGAAAGTAGCAGGTAGATACTTAATGAGCATAAGATAGAAATGAGGATTGTAATATTTGCACAATCTTGTCAAATAATTCAATTGAGAAAGTCCTATGGTGTGTGTTCGTATGATAGTCACTTCAACCTTGAAATAGATGTTATTATAAACTCTACCAAATTTTCACAATTTTTCTTGAAGAAATGAGAGTGTGGCTCATGAAGACAAATTTTATTCACCTAAAGTTGAAGTTGAAGCAACTTTGTAGTTCATGAGGAGATGCTAAATGTTAGAAGGACAACCCCAATGTACATGGTAGCACACCAACTCAAAGAATCAACCCTATAATCAGAAGATTGTGACAATAATGGATAAGGCACTAGATAACAATAGTGGACAGAGATTCTGGAGTTCTCTGCATCCCAGTACAAAATGTAGCCCCCCAGAAAGAGCCAATGTTACCTAGGATTTTGAAACCCTAAGTAATTCTCTCCCACTCAACTAAAGGAAAAAGAAAGCTTTTTAAATTAATTAATTATTAATTATTTTTCTCTATATAATATTTAATTCTTTAAAGAATTAAATATAAATATATTTAAATGCAAAATAATTAAATTTTAAATTAATTTAAAAAGAAAATTAACCTCTCACATAATTAATTCTTTTAGAATTGATTATCATAATGTGAAAGAAATAAATTAGGTGAAGTTGACAGTAGTGGATTAAGAATATAAAATAATTAATTCTTAATAGAATTGATTATAATTATAGTGTACATTGTGAAATTAAAGTGGGAGATATAACAAAAGAATGTAAATAATTAATTCTTTAATGAATTAATTGTCATACTAATGTACTCGGGAAGTTAAAAGAAGAGTTCGGTAAGAAGTTGGGAAGTTTCCAAGCTTCTTGGCAAAAATTATTTAAGGGTTGAAAAAGAATTGTAACGAGTTCTTCTTTTTCCATCTGAAAGTTCTATAGCTAGTACAGGAAAAGGGAGACATAGTTTTGGTAATATGGAGGGGAGAGTTGGTTTAGTTTTTTGCAAATTGATTGTAATAGAATGATAGAATAGTATGATTGTTGTTTTGTCATGTCTTTGAAATGAAGAATAATATATATGTGTTTGATCCTATGGTCTAAAAATTTATATTTCTAGTTTTTTGAAGAATACTATGTTCTTCATTTCCTTTTTTAGATACAATCTTTTATTACTACATTGAATGTAATGTATGTGATCTTACAATTATGTACTCACATTTTTGCATAAACATATTTTTAGCTTCTTATCTCTCCCTTCTATAATTTGAAAGATTGGTTAAGTAGTCCTATGGTTGCTTATTCATCTTTCTCTTTCTATCTAGTTTTAAATCTCAAAATCCCATTCATTTTATGTCTATGGGTGAATGTCAAAAATACCTTCATGTCTTCAAGTTAAAGACATAATTAGTTTGTCAAATTCATTGTATATCTTTTATAAGGGAGCTATACCTCTTAATTTAGAGGATAGTTATCAATCAATGATAACTGATCCAATAGGTAGTACAATTTTTCCTTCTTTTTAGGTGTATTGATTCATGTTTCTTAATTCTTGTTGAAGGGAAAAACTATTTACTAACAAGATCAATCCTTACTATTACTCTCTAATAATTGTATTAGTCTAGGGTAAATCCTTTGAATTAAGGTTGACCTAACATTCATTTGTAAATCCTTTAACCAGGTGACATTCCAAGTGAATGATCTAAATCCCTCTAACAATGCTCACTCCTAATAGGGTGATTGAAATCCTTTAACTACATCACATTTAATAGTGTGTATTGTAACCTTTAACAGGGTTGGCCTTTCATAGGGCATCTCTTTAGAAGAGTGATAATGAGTAGCATGTTTCTAGTGGTTTTTCCCAAATTGTGTTTTTGTATTAAATCATTGTGTCAAATGTATTATTGAATCTATTATGTTTCATGTTTATATTTTCACAAATTGATTTGATAGTAACCTACAAGTTTAAGTGATTGCATAATCTAATGGATGCATGCATGATGAAAATGTTTTCTGGATATGGGTTCACTAAGCTATAAAAGGTTTTAATTGTACATCTAGAGCTTGGATAACTGATTCATCCCCCCTCTCATTTATTCTAAAGAATTCTAACAATTGGTATCAGAGTCATCTGCTTAAGAGGACTAGTTTGAAGGTACTAGAAACACAAAGATCAAGATGTCAAAAATAGAAGTGCCCAAGCTTAATAGAGATAACTTTCCTACATGAAAAAGTTTGATGAAGCTACACCTAAGAGGTCTTGGAGATTATGCACAACCTACCATTGATGTTGAGCATATTGATCCTATTGGATCCCTAACTAGTGAAGATCTGAAAAAGAAGAAAGATCACAACTAGGCAATGTTGGAGATTGCCTCTACCCTAAACTATACTGAGTTTGATGATATCAAGGGTCTTGATAGTACAAATAAAATGTCAGATTCTCTACACTCTATCTATGGAGGTGAAAAAAAATGTTCTAAGAGCCAAAGTTTAAATTCTTAGAGGTAAATTAGATGATATAAGAATGAACAAAAGTGAGAGTGTTGTTCAATATTGTTCTAGGATAAAAGATGTTGTTAATGCAATAAGAGGAACTATGGGTAAAATAGATAATGATATTGTACTAAGCTATGTTTTGAGAACACTATTGCCCATCTATGCTATTAGAGTTTTTACAATACAAGAATTAAGATGTATACTAGGGAATGATTTGACTCTTGAAGGTTTGGTATGTAGGTTCACTGCTTTTGAGCTATCTAATTTTGATAATTACAAACTTAAAATATTGAATCTTCTTTCAGAGCTAAGTTGTCATTAAAGGAACCCAATGAGAAGAAGAAGAAGAAGAAGAAGAAGACAAAGAAATATGTGTCTAGTGATAGTGATTTAGATGAGGAAGATGTAGATAAACTTGAAGCACTATTGGCAAGGAGATTTCATAGAGGTAAAGGAAATTTTAAAGGGAAGCTACCTATCATGTGTTTTAATTGCAATGAGGTTGGTCATATTGTTGCTAGATGTCCAAAGAAGAAAAATTATAGAAGTGGTGACAAGCAGAAAAGTAGAAGAGATGAAGACAAAAAAGAATACAAAGACAAAGGCATGAAGTCTTGCTACATTGCTGAAGAGGAAAAAAAAGATGGATCTGAAGATCATGATAATGAAGTGGTGTATGTTGCAATTAAAGATGAACCTAATGAATATGAGGCAACTGCACTAGTATCTTGTGTGAACAAGAATGAGAAATGAATCATTGACAATGTGTGTTCACATCATATGACTAGAGATAAAAGTAAGTTCATTACCTTGAATTATTATGATGGAAATAGTTTAAGGTTTGGTAATGATGCACCATGTCTGTTAAAAGGAAAAGGTTCTATCAAGCTCACCAGAAAATATTTTCTATGACAATGCTTACTTGTTGAAGGACTTAAATATAACTTGTTGAGTGTTTCATAACTAAACAATTTTGGCTATAAGGTTGAGTTTGAGAAAAAAATTTCTAAGATATATGATACTAATGGAAAACTATTTGGAAAAGGTGATCAAACTAGAGGTAATCTATTCTACATTCATATAGAGGATACTACTTGTCTAGTTGAAGAATTTGATAATGTGTGGTTATGGCACAAGAGGTTATTTCATGTTAATTTTGATAACTTTGTTAGTGTCAGTAACATGAAAAGAGTTAGAGGTTTGCCTAAGTTGAAAAAGCTTGACAATATAATTTACAAAAATTCTCAGTTAGGCAAAATGACAAAGTCAAGTTTTAAGAGTAAGACTCATACCTCTAAGGGAATATTAGAGATTGTTCATACTAACTTGTGTGGACCAATTGAAGTGCAAAGCTACAAAGAAGATAAGTACATTATGCTGCTTGTTGATGATTATTCTAGAATGATGAAAGTTATATTTTTGAAATAGAAATCTGATGCTTTCCAAATGTTTAAGTGGTACTTAGCAAGAGTTGAGAAGAAAATGTTAGAGTAATAAAATATTTCCTTATTAATTAAATCATTTTGATTTAATTATTAAGTCACTTATTATCTCTAGTTTACTTAAGCTAAAATTTAGGCATATAATAATTAATTCTTTTATTAATTATTATCATGCAACCTAGGTTTTTCCCTGTTAGAGTTTTGATCTCCTTTTATACAGATTGATCTCTTTGCAATTTATTCATTCACTTTTAATAATAGAAATTTCTCTTGTTGCTCATCAAGAACATCTCATCTATGGATTTGGGAATTTTAGCCTCCATAGCTTTTGCTTCTCTTTCTGTGATAGGTGGTTGTATGTAGGTATGAGAGCTACAACATCTTCATCATTCAACATGATCTTTCATCAACTTCAACATAGTATCAAAGCTCTAGATCTTCATGCCCCTATTTTGTTTATGAGAAGTTTGGCTTGGCTTCTAGATCTATGCTTTTTGTTCAAAGGGTTTCATTTTTTCAGAGATTTTTTGTATTGAATTTGGGGGTTCACCATTTTTCAATGCACTTTGAGTCCAAACAAACATCACCATTGAGCTCAGAGTGCCCAAACACCCTTATTTTCATTTAAAATTTGCCCAATTTGGACATAGTTGGAATTTGAGGCTAAAAAGTTTTCTCTTAGATTGGACATGTTTCCTGATGTGGCGATTTTCTATTTTTTTGCATGTTTTTCATGGCAACAATTTTCATATTTTCAGGCATGCAAATCAAAATTTTCGTTTGAATTTTGAATTTTTTTGCACATTTCTAAAGGTGGAGATTTTTTTATTTTTGACACAAAAATTGAGATTTTTTGCATGAAAATGGAGATTTTGGGTAGGAAAATCAAGAATTTTGGCACATTTTATGAGGTAGTTCTTTTATGATTTTTAACACAAAAATTGATTATTAGTTTTTGCATGAAAATTGAGATTTTAGGGCATACAAATCAAGATAGTTTTGGTACAAAATTGACACAGTCCCAAGGTAATTTCCTGTATGTTTGGACACACATTTTAAGACATTTTTGCATGGATTCTGAGCCAGCAAATTTTTTTTTCTTTTCCAATGTTTTTTGACCTACATGTGGTTTTTTGGCGATAACTTGCTCATTTGGACTCCATTTTTTGATCTAAAAGAAGTGTTAGAAAGTTGATTCTGAGCCCATGATGATTGTATAGTTTATTTGGATTTTTAATGTTGTTAAGTGGCCTATTTTAGTTCTAAAATTCATAAGTTATATTATACATTTTGAGAGACATATTTTAAGACATTATGTTTTTCAAATTCTGCTCTTGGCACATCCCATTCAATTTTTTGCTTTTCTAAATTCTGATCAATATCTTGGTTGTTTCAGGTCTAGGGATTGATTTTTTTGTTTTAGTTAATTTTTCATGGATTATATTATCTATTGTATCATCCTTATGTCTCTTTTGATATTTTTTGACATCCTTTTCTTGTATTTTTGCAAATGCACTAAGATAAAGTGCCACTCTATTACATTCTAGGATCTTGGGCATCTTTGCATTTTTTTGTAATTGTAATACATTATAAATTTCCTTGAGGGGTTTTATGTTGGCCATATTTTCCATATTCCTTTTTTAAGTGAGTGTTCCTTCCATGATATTGGCTTCATGATATGTTGATGACATGTGCTAGTGCAGGAGCACCTAAAGTACAAGAACATGAGAGAGTTAAGATTCCTTATTTGAGATTTTAAATCCATTTGAGTCATTTATATTGTATTTGGGTCAAGTGTTAAATTCTATGAAGCCATTTTGTCAAAAATGTAAAAGTTGAATAAAAAGTTGTAAAATGCAACATTGAGAAAGTTGCTAATAATACAAAAATGAGGTAAAAAGGTATATGGTTGGTCTTGGGGGTAGTTAGGAAGGTTTATAACTATCAAATTGATATAAATACCATTTTATGGTTGAACCAAATCAATTTTGAGAAGAGAAAATATTTGGATACATTTTGGGTGCATTCTATTGTTGTGGCTTTGATTGGTGTTTTTGTTTTAGGGTTGTTTCTAGGCCTTGTATGGCCATGTAAAGCCTTGAAACCATATAATATAGAAATTAATAGATATAATTATGAATCCTCCTTCTCATTCTTTTGGTTTGGTTCACTTTTATAAAGAAATGAATAAGTTATGGACATTTTGATAAAAATGGGTATTTGCAGATTTGAGATTCCTTGAATTCAGTCATATTGTACAATGTGGTGTATGGAAACATTTTGGAGACCAAAGACCTCTAATAATATTCATTGGAAATAAATGTGAACTATCTTTCATTTAAAATTGGTTTGAATCATTTTCATTTAGATTTGTGAAAGTTATGAAGATTTGAGTAAAAACTAGTTTTTAAATGCCTTCAAGGGTGTTGTAGACAAAGATATGATCTTATACAATGATTTATGAATGGGAAAAATAAATGGCTTACACATTTGAAAACTAGACTCATAAAGGGATACTATGTAATTGGTTTGGTGTTATTTTAATTTGTTTTGTGAAGTATATTTGATGCCATAGATAGGGTTACTATTTTTATTTATAGTTTATGACAAAGAAAATAGGTCTTGATACAAAGACCATAACTTGTAATTGGTTTATTATATGGGTATCATATTTGAATATATTTTATTATTCCTAATTTGGAAAAATTAATCCAAAGGGTTTGGTAGGAAAAGTTTAGGAATGAAAGTTATAAATAATGTAATCAGACATAGAAATCTGATTGTGTGAATGTAGATGTTGTTTTCATTGGTGTATAATGTCAAGGTTCTTTGTTGTAATCTTTGAGATGTTTTTGGTTCTTTGAGGGTGTACCATTCTATTGTGAATCCCTTGGGTTGAGCTAAGTTTCCTTAAAGATAAATATAGAGGGCTCTGGATCAAATTGGTATTAGAGCTTGAAGATCTTGAGTGTGTGGGTAGAGCTCCAAGGGAGGAAATCCACATTAGGACCTTAGAGATTTGGTATTTGTTGATGAGTTTTGGTTGTAGAGTTCTTATCCATCAAAGTTGTAGTAAGAAAGTGTGTGTGTGGACGACCTAAGAAGGGATCTTAATATTATCTCCATCAAGATGAAGCTGGGTAGAAGGTGTAAAGAGAGAAACCACTAAGAGAGTGTAGTAGTGCATCTTCTAGGGTCTTGGATGGGTAAGATGGCAATAGGTTAGTAGTTGTGTAGCAACAAGAGGAATGGTGGATTTATGGAACCTTTGTATTACAATCATTAATGCTCTACTGATAGGAGTATTTTAGAAAGTGATTTTGTAGACAATCCTGTGTCCTTGAAGGGTAAGTTGATGAGAGAAAAGGCATGAAGAGGCAAAGGTGAAGGTCAAGATTTTTGGTCTAATTTTTTTCTTGCAGGGTATTAGTTCCATGTTTCTAGGAGACTTGGAAACTTTTCAAGATTGGGAGTATGGTGCAGGAGCACCTAAAGTACAAGAACATGAGAGAGTTAATATTCCTTATTTGAGATATTTAAATCCATTTGAGTCATTTATATTGTATTTTGGTCAAGTGTTAAATTCTATGAAGCCATTTTTGTCAAAAATGTAAAAGTTGCATAAAAAGTTGTAAAATGCAACATTGAAAAAGTTGCTAATAATACAAAAATGATGTAAAAATGTATATGGTTGGTCTTGGGGGTAGTTAGGAAGGTTTATTACTATCAAATAGATATAAATATAATTGTATGGTCGAACCAAATCAATTTTTGAGAAGAGGAAATATTTTGATACATTTTTGGTGCATTCTATTGTTGTGATTTTGATTGGTTTTTTGGTTTTAGGGTTGTTTCCAAGCCTTGTATAGCCATGTATAGCCTAGAAACTATGTAATATAGAAATGAATAGATATAATGATGAATCCTCCTTCTTATGCTTTTGGTTTGGATCATGTTTATAAAGAAATGAATAAGTTATGAGCATTTTGGTGAAAATGGGTATTTATAGATTTGAGATTCCCTAAATACAGTCATATTGCAGTGTGTGGTATCAAAATATTTTGGAGACCCAAGAACTCTAATAATATTCATTGGAAATATATGTGAACTAAATTTCATTTGCAATTGGTTTGAATCATTTTCATTTAGATTTGTGAAAGTTATGAAGATTTGAGTGGTTTTTAAATGCCTTCAATGGTGTTGCAAACGAAGATTTGATCTTATACAATGATTTATGAATGGAAAAAATAAATTCCTTATAGATTTGTAAACTAGACTCAAAATGGATAATATGGAATTGGTTTGGTGTTATTTGAATTTGTTTTATGAAATATATTTGATGCCCTAGATAGGGTTACTATTTTTACTTCTGGTTTATGATAGAGAAAATAGGTCTTGATACAAAGACCATAACTTGTAATTGGTTTATTGGATGGGTATCATATTTGAATATGTTTTATTATTCCTAATTTGAAAAAATTCCTCCAAGGTTTGGAAAGAAAAGTTCAGGAATGAAAGTTATAAATAATGTAATTAGACATAGAAATCTGATTGTGTGAATGTAGATGTTGTTTTTATTGGTGTATAATGTCAGGGTTCATTGTTGTAATCTTTGAGATGCTCTTGGTTCCTTGAGGTTGTACCAGCCTATTGTGAATCCCTTGATTTGAGATAAGATTCCTTGAAGATAAATATAGAGGGCTCTGCATCATGTGCCAATATAGGTGCGTGTACTTCTTTTGCACTCTTGATGTTCCTAGTTCTTCTTTCTACATGAGATATTGCATTTAGTTTTAGTGTTCATGTATTACCTCTTAGCATTAGAGTGGGATTATGTTGGTTTTGTCTCTTTCTTGGTTCAATGGGATGAGCTATGTATTCAGTATTTAATCCTATGTAATAGGCAATTGCAATGGTTGGATACCTATGCATTTCAATGAGATGGATAATTTACCATATAGAAATTCTTTCATTCCTATTTTTGGACGCCATAAAGATACCTTCCATATTTGATTGATCAGCTCGTTAGACTAAGTCTTCTCTACCTTCATGTTCTATATAGTGGAGGTTCTTTAGATCAGAAATTTGGTAGTGTTTGTAGCTTCATGCTTTAGTGGTGTTCTTCATGATCATCTTTTGTTTGTATGTTCTAGAACATTCTTTCCATCTCTTTTTGGAGTAGGGTTTTTGCCATGTGGTTTTCTCTATTTCTCCTCTTTATAGAGATTTGGTTGTGCTTAGGTACCTTATTAGGCCTTGTTGTTAGAACCCAAATTTTCTTTTAGTAGTAGTTTTTAGGTTTTTAGCTACTTCCTAAGTTTTTGATTAGATAAACAAGTTTTATAGGGATCTTGAAACCCAAGAGTTAATACAAATCAGGTTGAAAATAAGCATTAGAAGCCCAGCCACAAAAGAAACAATTCTAAAGTCTAAAGTAGTACAAGGCCCATCCAAATAAACAAAGGCCAAAGAAAAGGCCAAACAAAAAAGACAAAATGGAACAGCCAAAAGTTAGAATGAAAAGCCAACAAAAAAAAAAAAATAACAGTAACTACTCCTCTATCTTTCTTTCCAGCTCCTGCATGACCTGAGTAGCCTCTTGAGCCATCTTGTTCTCCTTACACTCCTACTAGTGATTCATGAGATCTTCTTGGTCCATAGTAGAAAAAGTGATACTAGTGGTATTGTCTTCATCAAATCTAGCTTTACCCCTTTCTTTTCCTTCCACATCCCCCTGCATGCCTCTATCTTTAAGCCACTCAGTTAAAGATAAAATGTTGTTATTGATCAAGTTGAGCAGTGAGATCATCTGGCTTGACAAATTGTAATTATAATTTTCCAGATTGTGGATCCTCCTTTCTGCCAGGCTATGTCGATCATCATAATCTGTCCCTTTCTACAGGCCCTTAAGATTCCTAGCTCCTTCCATTTGACCCACCTTCTCCTCAACTACTCCCTAAGTTTATCTTGGGGGGATGTTAGAGTAATAAGATATTCCATTATTATATAAATCATTTTGATTTAATTATTAAGTCACTTATTATCTCTAGTTTACTTAAGCTAAACTTTAGGCATATAATAATTAATTCTTTTATTAATTATTATCATGCAACCTAGGTTTTATCTTGTTAGGGTTTTGATCTCCTTTTATAAAGAATGATCTCTTTGTAATTTATTCATTCACTTTTAATAATAGAAATTTCTCCTTTTGCTCATCAATAATGTCTCATCTATGGATATAGAAATTTTAGCCTCCATAGCTTTTGCTTCTCTCTTTCTATGATAGGTGTTTTCCTGTAGGTGATTCTTCGGAGCTATGGGGTTGATCTTTCATCAACTTCAATAGGAAATAGGTAAAAGACTGAAATGTTTGAGATCTCACAAAGGAGGAAAATTTACATCAAATGAGTTTGAGATGTTTTGTAATGATAGAGGAATCAAAAGGTAAACATCTACTCTTAGAACTCCTCCACAAAATGGAATTGCTCAAAGGAGGACCAAATTTGTAATGGATAGTGTTAGGACACTCATGATGGAGAAAAATGTTTCTTTGAAATATTGGACAGAAGTTGTAAGTACAAAGATCTATACCTTGAATATTCTACAAGTCAAAAAAGGTACCCATTCAATGCCTTTTGAACTATGGTATGGATACTCATCGAATGTAAAATACTTTAAGGTATTTTGAAGAATGCATTATATTCTTAAAGATTTCAAGAATGGTAAACTAGATGCAATAACTGATGAAGATATATTTCTTGGTTATTCCACAAGAAGTAAAGCCTATATGTGTTTAAATACTAACACTAACAAAGTTGTGAAAAGTGTAAATGTGAAATTTGATGAATATACAGAAGTATATGAGGTTGAACCTATGAAGGAACTAGAAGAATAAAAATCATTTATATACTTTTATGAAGGTATGCCTACTAAAGAAGATGATGTAAATCAAGTTCCAAACCAACAACAAGTTTTAGTGACTGATGAATCACATACTATGAATGTCAGGTTGCATTTAGGAACCAACCTACATTTAGGTGCCAAGTTATAGAATGAAGTTGAGACACATTCTGATTTAGAGATAAGTGTACATGAAAAAGATGTTGAACTACCTAACAATGAGGTACATACTAATTTAGAAGTTGAGAGACCAAATGTAGAAGCTAGAGTTGAACCAAGATTGTCTAAGTATGTCAACATAAATTATCTTGTTGCATGAATTATTGGCAATAAAGATGCTATACAAATGACAAGGAACAAGTTGATAAATGATACATGTTTGCTAAGCATGAAAGAACCCAAGTCAGTGGAAGATGCCTTAGAAGATGTGGAGTGGAGTAAAGCCATAGAAGAACAAATTGAAAAAAATGAGAAAAATAAGACATGGACTCTAGTTCCTAGACTAGAAGACAAAAATGTAATTGGTACCAAGTGGGTATATAGAAACAAGTTAGATGAAAATGGTGAAGTCCCAATGAACAAGACAAGATTAGGCTGTAAAGGATATGCATAAGAAGAAGGGATAGACGATGGAGAAACATTCACTCTTATTGCAAGAATGGAAGGACTAAGAACTTTTATTGCCTACTCTACATACAAAGTTTTCAAAGTTTATCAAATGGATTTTAAGTTTGCATTTCTAAATGGTATATTAGAGGAAGAGGTTTAAATAGAACAACCAAAAGGATTTGTTGATGCTAACATCAAAAACATGGTATGTAGACTACACAAAGCTCTTTATAGTATTCTATTATCTAATTTTTTTTTGATGATATCATATTTAGAGGTCAAGATACTTTATTTAAGGCTTTTACAAATGAAATGAAGCAATAATTTAAGATGTCTATGTTTGGAGAGATCAAGTTCTTTGTGGGTTTGCAAGTACATTAGATGAAATATAGTATATACATCACTCAGTCAAAGTATGTTATGGAGATACTGAAAACTTTTGGATCGAAAGATTCCAATTAGCCAATAAGTACACCTATCGTGATAGGACATAAATTGTCAAAGATGATGATTCAGTTGAGGTGAATCAAATGTTATACAAGTCTATGATTGGTAAATTACAATATCTAGTACATAGCAAACTTTATATTACATTATATTTAGGGATAGGTGCAAGATTCTCTGCTAATCCCTATGAGAATCACTTGATGGTAGTTAAGAGAATAATGAGATATCTAAAGGGAACATAAGAGTATGGTCTATACTACCAAAAAAATGAGAAATTTGAATTAAGAGCCTATATTGATGCTGATTGGGCTAGAAATATTGATGATAGAAAGAGCACTGATGGAGGAGCATTTTTCTTAGGCTAAAGGTTGGTTACTTAGACTAGCAAGAAACAAAACTTCATATCTCAATCTACTACTAAAGTTGAAATTGTTGGTGTAGTAGATTGTAAAAAAAATTAATGGATCAAATAGCTACTCAAAGGTATGAAGGAAGAAATCACCAAACCTGTAATTCTTTATTGTAATAATACAAATGCTATAAATATATTAAAGAATCACATGATGCATACAAATACTAATCACATTACAATAAAGTATCATTAATTAAGAGAATTAGTTCAACATAAAGAGGTGAAGATGGAAAATGTCAACACCTAAGAAAAATTGATGATATCTTCACAAAAGTATTACCTAAGGATGCTCATGAGTATCTAAGAGGTAAAATAGGGGTGATACCCCTATCAAAGGCTATCTAAGAAGCATGAGGAGTGCCCTACATCAAAAAATTTGATTGACATATGTTACACATTGATGTAGTGGACTTTACTTTAGGAGCTACCTAAAGTAATCAAAGAGATGGAACTATAAATTAGTCACAAGCAAGGTGATAGAGGGAGAAACTAAAAATGTTCATATCTACATAAGAAGATGACAATTATTTGGCATTTTTATCAAAGAGAGAGATAAGGGAATTGAAATAAGAAAATAAAAGGGAGAAAGTGTAATAAGTTTCATCAAAGCTAAGGGAGATGAAGGATAAATCTTGATCTACCTACCTGTTGAAGGAGAAATCCTGACTATTGAGGGAGAAAGTGTACTTGTTTATTATATCTACCTAGTAAGAGGAAGATAATGTTGAGGGAGATATAAGAAGTGATCAAGAAGGAGTCATAAGGATTAGTTGATTTTCTATTCATCATAACAATTTTTTTTAACATATTCATAAGATGAAAGTTGCCAATAGAGAGAAAGATTGTAATACAAGGAATTATTTTCTTTCTTGGTATTCTAATTGGTCATACTAATTAAGATTGGTCAGTCTAGTTTGCCATCAATGCCAAAGAGGGAGATTGTTGAAAACATATTAATACAAGTATGATAAATCTATTTCAATCATTGTTTTTTCATTGACATCAAACTTGCTACTTGCTGGTAAGACAATTGCTTCTATGATTTAAGTACTATCATTTGTTTGATTGATGAAGAGGATTTGATCAAATGAGGTAACAATATCACCTAGAGGAAAGGTTGAATTATAATATGAAAAAGAGTACAAGGATTATTTAAGACAATGATAATATAGTGCATTGATAATCTACTTAAGGTTGTAAAGGTTGGTTACATTGAGTAAGTTTAGAAGAACAAGTTAAACAAAGTTTGTCTGCCAAGCTTGACTAAGTGGATACTTAGTGATGAACAAAGATAGTGCAAGCCAAGAAAAAAACTAGTTGTATGTTGAGCAACATAGTATGTGTCAAGCATCAAAACCTAGTTAATGTTGAGTGTCAGCATTATGAGAAAGACTGAGAATTTGATGAATTCGAGCTAAAAAGTTTGATTTCTTGGATTGTGTGAACTGTGTAAAAGACAAGATTGATGAGTTGGTCGCACATAATTCAAGATAAAATATTTTGAGAAAAATTCAAAGAGGTTTTAAGAAGAAATTTCTTTAAGGGAAGGAAATGAAATAAGGGGTAGATTCATTTAATCCTACCTAACCCAGCCTAACCCTAAAATGGACGATGCAGGTTGAAACAACAAAATCTCTTAATTCTTTATTTATAGAGATGGTTGGTTAGAATCAAGAGTTGATGTAACCTAAGGAAGACAATTAGTCTAGGGTATATGCTTCATTTAGTAACCTTAGAGAAGAGATTGCATTAGCAAGAAAAGAAAGAAGGCTTAAGGGTATGGATGCTTGTAGGGAAAAAAAGCTATTAGCATAGCTAAAGAGTGGGAAAGAAAAGTGGGATGGAGGACTAAAAAACAATCTATAATTACAAATGAAGTTGTAAGTTTTTATTAGATCAAGCCTTACTATTAGTCTCTAATCATTTTATGAGTCTATGGTAATCCTTTTGATTAAGGTTGACCTAATAGTCATTTGTAAATCCTTTAACTGGGTGACATTCCAAGTGAATGATCTAAAGTCCTCTAACAAGGCTCACTCATAATAAGGTGATTGAAATCCTTTAACTGAGTCACATTTAACACTATGTACTGTAACCTTTAATAGGGTTGGCCTTTTGAAGGACATCACTTCAAAAGAGTGAGAATGAGTAGCATGTTATTGATGGTTTTTCCCAAATTAGGTTTCCACATTAAATCATTATGTCAAATGAGTTATTGAATCTAATATGTTTCATATTTACATTTTTGTAAATTGATTTGACAATAACCTACAAGTTTAAGTGAATGAATAATCTAATGGATGCATGCATGGTGAAAATGTTTTATGGATATGGGTTCGATATGTTGTGAAAAATTTTAATTATACATCTAAACCTTGGATAACTAATTCACCCCCCCAGTTATTCTAAATAATTCCAACAATAAAAAGGTTCATCATTTCTAAATCTAACACTCCCACCATCATAGTGTTCCAAGTGCTCAAATTTATATTTATAGATAGACAAGTGGTGTGAACAACCACTATCTATGATTGATGTGTCATTCTTGCTAAGATGAGAAATGAGGGCCATCTTATCATTTTCATCATTTGATTCATCCTTAACAATAATGTAAACCATTTCATCTTCACTACTACTATTAGAATCTTTAGCCATGTGACAAGATTTCTTACCTTTTTACTTTTCATGATTCTTTTCTTCTTTTCTTTCTTTCTTTGGACACCTTGTAGCAATGTGTCTAATTTCTTCACAAGAAAAATAGATCAAAGGTATTTTACCTTTGTATTCCTTTTCCTTTAGGAAATATTCTTGCAAGAAATACTTCAATGAATTCAAGATCATCATCAGAACCATCTTCATCTTCATTGTGAAACTTCTTTCTTTCTTTTTGAGTGATAGTTTGACATGAAATGCAAACTCAATATTACTAGAGTTAGGAACATAGTTATCAAAATTATCGAACTCAAAGTTTTTCAACCTTCGCACTAGTGCATCCAACGTTATATCATTCTTAGGATCACATATCATTTCTTGAATAGCTAAAACTCTAATTACATAAATAGGAATAAGAGTTTTGAGTACCTTGTTGATGAGTATTACATCATCAATTTTCCCACTTGAGGCTTTGATTGCACTCACACTAGCTTGATTCTTTCACCATATTGTGCAATGTTCTCATGTTCTTTCATCTTCATTTGATCAAACTAACCTTTGAGACTTTCTACCTTAGCTCTCCTCAAATTTTCATCACCTCCATAGATATCTTTTAGCTTGTTCCACATTTCATGAGTAGTAGCACAATCTTTGACTTAATCAAATTCAACATAATCTAGAGTAGAAGCAATGTCAATCATTAATATGTTATGATTCTTCTTTTTCACAATTTGATCCACAGTCAAAGTTCTAGTAGGTACCACAGATTTGTTCTCCATATATTTTAGACATGTGTCACCAATGATTTCCAAATTGAGCTTCATGAGTTCCTACCATGCTTGGAAGTTATCTTTGTTCATCTTAGGAATGTGCCTTCTGTAAGACATCTTTATCTTTAGCTTAGGTCCTTGAAACCTTCTCTACAAGCACCAAAATATATGATACCAATTAATACAAATATAAGAGGAGTAACTAAGAGGGGAGGGGTGAATTAGTTACCATAAAAAAAAATCCAAGATACCTTAAGATGTTAATACAATACAAAACCAAAACTCTATTCAAAATAAAATACTGTTGTAACTTGGTTAACATAGGAACACTCAGTTTACACTAAGAATTAATGTCACTTGATAAACACTAAAATAATATCTTCTTAAGATGATTAACTTAGTTGAATAAATAAAATAACATGAACACAATAGACACCAAGATTTAATGTGAAAACCTAATTTGGGAAAATCACCAATTTCAACTAGTTACTATTTTTCACTCTTTTGAAGTGAGTCTTGTTAGGAGCCAATCCTACTAAAGGTTAAAACACACACTAATAGGTGTGACCCTATTAAAGGACTTAATTAATGCTATTAGGTGTGGCCTTGTTAGAGGTCTTTAGACACTTCAATCTAGAAATGTCATCTTGTTAGAGGATTTGACAAATATCTATTAAGCTAACTCTGTTAGAAGATTTGATTCACTATTATAATTATTAGAGAGTAAAAATGACTTGACCTGATTGGTAATGCACGTATCTTTTCTAATTTCAAATCTTAGTTTTGGATTGAATACTTGATCCTCCATGATCAAATTTATCTCTATAGCTCTATCAACTCTGGATACTCTATTATCCTTAAAATTCACTTCCATAATTTATAGTCTTCAATGCCATGCTTCTTCAATTTAATCCTCAACTTGGCCTTATATTTATATTATATACCTTTTTCAATTAAGCTTGAATACACTTTCAAATAAACAATATTCATCCCTTGAGTCAACTAGAACTAACCAACAAAATTGTTAGATCCAATATGCTGATATAGGAAAATCCATTGTTAGCTGACTCAACTTGGCCGACACTAACTCATAAAATAATTTCCTTTAGACTTCCTTTGGTAACCAATTCAACTCAGCTAACACTAGTTCCATGCAAACTTTCCTTTGGCAACCAACTGAGCTCAATTAACACTGTTTAGCTATAAACTTTCTTGTAATGCTTGGCATACAGAGGAAACTTCCTTTAATACCCAAATAAGCTCAATTGACACTAATTTCTTGGTAAAAGGATTGAAATTTTGTGTAACATAAAAAAAAATACACAATTACGTAATTTTTTGTCAACATCATGATTCCTCTGTGAAAATCATTTTTTAAACAATTCTAGACCACCCATAGATGTGTCTACATCTCTTAGCTAGTTTTCTTTATCATATAAACCCTCATCAACTATCAATCTAGGGTTCTTCAAAACTAGTTCCTTTCCTTTTGTTATCTCATTTTTAGAAAGGGACAATTATTGAAGAAATTCATCATGTATATTTCTATGCCGGTAATCCATCTTTCCAAAAAAATATCTTTGGGGAGGCATTGTGTTAATTCATAAAAAATTTAAACTAAAATTCTTCACAATAATATTATGACACTTACTCACAAATCTTCTAATCTAAGAAAGACAATCTGTTCATAGCAATTCATAGTATGGAAGATGAAAAGCTAAGCTCTATATACTCTACTTTAATTCTATTTCAATTTGTACCAAATCAGGAAATAAATTACATAATTTGTTCAAAAATCATTTGCATGAGGTTTCTTTGAAACACTATTAATTCTCTAATAGTCAAATTGTGCATGTTACTCAAAGATTTCAAAGCAAACCATTGATCTAGGAAAAAATTGTTAGCTTTAATTCAAACTTACTACTACATCATCTTTTACTTAGTAGGACATGTGTTAAGTTCTTGCATTATCTCTTTGGTTAAACAACCTTCATATTTATTTTGTGAGAAAGTGAGAACCATAGATCCTTTAATACTAGATGGTTAAGATCTTTTCTCATTGATGTAGTAATAGGCTCACCCACAATGACATGTGACACTACCTCCCATTCTCAATTTCCTTAAACATCAAACACCTTTACTTTGCAAGGATGTTAGAATCATTGATCTTCTATTGATCTAACATCTAGGAAGAGGTATTAACTTTGTTACACATAATAATTAGAGTGAATCAAAATATGGCAAATACTATTTCATATTGAGATCATCCCTTTTACAACTCACAACATAGATTGGTCCCATAATTCCATGTATCACTTCCTCACTTTCTCACTTTAGTTAAACACTGTGCACTTTGATTTTGCAAGAATGCAAGTATCATGGATCTTCATTTGAATCTATGGATAGAAAAGTGTTCATTCTTCAAGCTGTTGAATATAATTTGGAACCATAGGGACACTTGTTAGTTTCTCATATTGTCACTTTTTTTAACATCTTGTATCTTCATTATGTGAAAATATGAGGATTGTTGATCTGTATATGATCAATGGTTGACAACTATTCAAATTATTTAGAATAATTAAGAGGAGGGTGAATTAGTTATCCAAGGTCTAGATGTATAAATAATTTTTCTCACAACTTAGTGAACTCATATCTATAAATAATAAACATACATGCATCCATTAGATCATAAAATACTTAAATTTGTAGGTTATTGTCAAATCAACTTCGCAAAAATGTAAACATGAAACATAACAAATTAAATAATACATTTGACACAATGATTTTATGTGGAAACCTAGTTTGGGAAAAACCACCTATAACATGCTACTAATTCTCACTCTCTTGAAGTGATACCCTATGAAAGGCCAACCCTCTTAAAGCTTACAAAACACATTGTTAAATGTGACCAAGTTAGAGGATTTCAATCACCATGTTAGTGTAGACACCTAAAAACCTTTAGAAAATAAAGTATTTTTATTTTTTGAAAAATTCCTGATGACATCATCATTTATTAATTAATTAATTATTTAATTAATTTATTTATTTTTATGCCATTAAATCCCTTTATCTTAATTAAAAATATTTAATTAAGGAACCCCTCCCAAAAATGTTTAAATCTTATTTAAACATTATTTCCTTATTTATTAATTATTTAATTAATAAATTGACCAAAAAACCCAAAATAAATAAAAAATTTATTTTTTGCCCAAAACTTGGCCAATTTCCTTAAAACCACTAACCTCTTCCAAAATCTTCTAATCCTTCTTTAATTTTGATTAAAGGCTAATTCCATCATTTCCTACCCCTAATCCCTGTTGGTGTCTTAAATGGTACTAAAACTACTAAGCGACAAAAGGCTTAATACCTAGATAAGAGTACATACACAACCTAAAGATTAGACAATTCTCATTAACAATTGTATATGCAAATTACTAGGACCCAACTTCAACAAAACCATAGATGGTTTTCTATTCTTTTGGCTCTGCAAAACCAGGGTGGGTATACCTAGGGATGGTTCAAAATTGAAACAAGTATGTGAAGATTGTTCTTAGTTTCATTCTGATTCTTATTTCAAGGTCCTTGAACATATACATAATTTTTATTAACTTGATAAATACATCCCATAAACAGATATGGCCAAGAATTCTTCTATAGATCCGCAGATGTTTTTAACAACAATGGCTAACTGAAGCTAAAACATTCTATGCAGACAAGTGTTGGCCAACTTTGAAGATCTACAGGGAATAAAAGTAAAATTTGATTTGATGATGCATTTGAAAAACCCATTGCAATATATTTCTCCTTCAGCTGAAATAACTTGATCAGTGCCTAATCCATTGGGGTTCAGATTCTATAGCAAAACCTAAGATCTGATTTGTTGCCTTACATCAAATTTTATCAACAATTCTTGTCAGAATTTATCATTCAAAATCCTTTCCAATACTTAAGGAATCTTATCACATTCATCAAATCTTTTATTTAATCCATTGAATTAACAACAATGATAGATGGATATACAACCTAACTAGATTGCATTCAATTGTACAAGCCTTTATTCATACAACATCAAGGTAGCTAAGTATTTGAGACGGAGAGAAAATTCAGAAAGAACTGATATGGGGACAATTCATAGTTTGTATTCATTTCCTTTGAAAATGGTATATCTTTCACAATAAACTCAGAAAAGCCTTCAGAAAGAAACACAGTTCATGCTATCTTCATGTATTTTTAGAAAATTTGACAGAAAAATACATTACAAACTTGCCTTCAAAATTTGGACCAAAAACTAGACTAAGCACAATACTTAGAAGAAAAAGAATTCGGACCCTCTCTTTAGCCTTTAGATCTCACCTAAATAGTGTGAGATGCAACAAGCTTCAGGCTAAACAAATGACAGGTGTCCTTCTAAACACAAGAACAAAATAACAAAAAGGCTAATTACAACAAACATTTCTTGGTGGGTCCTTTTCTGTTATGCTTCTCATTTGTTGAGACAAGAAAATATGATCTGATCTTACAATCATTCTTCATCTTTGGAGTACATAGCCATGAGGTCTGAAAGTGATGTATGATCTTCAATTACCTACAAACTCACTTTAATCTGGGGATCTTCCATGTCTTTATTATTAATTATAAGGGTAACTGTTACTTTCGCATCTTCCTCCTCATTGTCTCTTGACATCTGTTCCATAAACTGATTTTTCCATTTATTAAAAACATCATCATCTAGCCAATCAAAACTTAGAGCTTCTCTTTGTATCTTTATTAAAGAATTTGCACTTTCTTCTAAATCATCAAATTCTTTCTTCATAGCAGTATAAAACAACTGTATTTTTACTAGCTCTTCATTTGTATTTGCCCAGAACCAATGGCTAGCCTCACTCATGATGTTTATTATTCTTTCATTTAATAACTCATCCATCTCCCTTTTCCATTTTTCCTTTTCCTTTACTGTATCAACAAATTCTAAAGCACAAGAAAATAGGGTGAATTTTTCAGCAATATATTTGGAAAAATAGAGTGTTAATCTTCTCTGTAAAGAATCTCTTTCATCACCAAAATTTTCTAGCTTATTTAACAAATCAAAAATCTTCTCAACTTGATGATAAGGCATTTGGACTATAGATATACATATGATTGTAATATCATTATTTCTCTCCCTCCATTTCTGTGCAAGAGAAGTCAGTCTATCCTTTTCTTTATTCAACTCATCTATAAGGGTTATAATTCTTGTCAACTGATCATAAAAAGTTGACCATTGTATTTTATACCTCAAATATATTACACCTTTCTTTAACTTTTCTTCATATTGATTTCTCAATTTTATCTGCAACTCATGCAATTTTATTTTTTCTTCTTCAAATTCCTCTGCAGTATAGAATTGTGGCCTTTCAGGGGTGTCAGGTATTTCAATGATAGGGGTTTATCCAACAAATGACTGTGAAGGGTACGCAATTCTAAGTGTACTGGATTCTCCCACCTTTCTTTTCCCAAGTATCTTCTCCAACTGAGATACCCTGTTTTCCAGCTCAATTCTCTTTTTCACTTCTTGATTGTACGCATCCACCACTATTTCATACTTACCCTGCAAATCAATCATTTCCTTTTCTTCTCTTTTTGCAGTGGCCAAGGAAAATATAGGATAATCCACATTCATGTAGGCTACCTGTACATTTGAAGTATCAGTCACCCTCCTCACAATGATACTCCCTGTTAGTCCTGAATCATCAGGCTGTAATGGAGTAGTCATGGATTCTCTTCTTAGTGACCACATAACAAGGGCAGCTTGATCATTACTGAATGTTGTTCTCAAGAATTCCTTTCTATCTAGATCCTATAATCCTAAATTATTTGACACAGAATTAAAAATTAAGGCATCAGTAATATCCCAATTGGGAAATAATAAAATATTTGCATTTTTCACCATCTATCTACCCTCGTCAGGGGTTATATTCTGGAATTCTTGTATCATTTGTTCCTTTATTTGATTCTAAATGGAGGCTTCATCCATTTTTGGATGCTCTGCTTTCATATTCCTACACCTTTGTTCAAAAATGTGCATGTTTTCCCTCCATGCAAATTGATGGAAAGCCCTAGATTTTACAAAACTGTTATCAGACAAAAATTGTTGACTGGCTTGTTCCAAAATAGGGTCTAATTCCCTTCCTCTGAAATCTGCTACAATTAATTCAAGACTTGGCATAGGAGGCTCCTGGGGGTTCCCTTCATCAATTTCTTCTTGAGTAACAAAAACTCCTCCTTGCGACCCCATTTGTCCAATTTGCACATTGGTGAGCTGCTCTTCCTCAATTCTCATTGGAGTTTGGGAAGGTGAGTAACCTTCATCATGGGATTCCTCTTCCCTTATTATTTTTCTTCTTTTGGGAGAAGGTTCAAGGGGTCTTTCTTCAAGGACATTATTAGTAGATTCAATTACCTATTTTTCTTTGTTTACAATGGGCATCTGATCCCGAATAACAATATATCCTATCCTCTTTCGCACAACCAGTGGACCTACTCCTATGTTAGGGGTGAAACCCAATTTTCTCATAACTTCTCTGGCTTTATCTGGAAAATAATCAATAAAATGTTGTTTCTTTTCATTCATTACCTCCATTATTTTTGAGAATGTACTCATGAGCTTATTTATCCTATCTGCATTAGTTGCAGGATTACTAAGAGGACTGTAATCTTTGTCAAAACAATTAATAAATTCCAAAACTTTTGAATAGACTCTCCATTTTTCTTTCTTTGTTTCTTGTTCCTAGAGAGAATATTCATTCCTTATTATATCTTTAGAGAAATAGAATTCATGCTAACTTGGATGAAGCTTGATCCTATGTCTAAGAATAGAATTAAAGAAGTCTTCTGTGTCCCAAAAATGAGCATGAGATACTGCCATCTTATACCGATCCAAAAATTTGTAGAGGAAGATCCACCCTTCTTTAGTTATTACAAATTGGTGAGCTATAGTGCAAGTAGAAAAAATTGATCCTATTTCCCTTTTGTGCAAAAAGGTCTCCTCCACTCCTCCCAATTGCCATAAAAATTCAGCTACCCCTACCTTTAAAGGTACCTAATAGGGTAGTACATGGGGTGTCCCTTTGAAACCATAGACCCTAATGACAGTTGAGACTGGATATGGGATGATATCTCCCCAATTATGTGAAACTTTTAAACTATGGGGTCTGTCCATAGGCCTAACAAGATGCATTAGTGCCTTAGGAATTCTGGGTTTGTCACTCAACATGAGGCATCTTAGTTTAGAAGCAAACTGCCTATCAAATCTAGCAAAACTAGCATTTTCTGCTTCCCCAGTCATGTTTGCACTCCATAATTGAACTGGTAGTGCCTCCTCCTCTTGTTCCCTATTTAAAACCATTTCTTTACCGAAATATGTAACCCCCTTAAAAAGAAACATATGCATCAGTAGGGAGTACTGACCCCAAACCTTTTCAACCTTGCCCTTTGCAATCCCCACCAATCCATTGTGAATCTCATTAGCCAGGTAAGATGCAAAATCAAAAATTATTTCTACACCAAAAGAAGAGATTTGGGTGATCATATACATGAAGCTCACTGGAATAATGTCTTCTTCACCCTCTCTGAAGACTCTGCACAGGGTCTTGTATATCTCTACTGCCCTGGCATTAAAGCATGATTTCTTGAAAGGTTCTTTAGAAGATGATGTTATTGCTGTTAGGTTTCCAATTCTTCCTATGTGGGCTTTCAATGCACCTTTGTCTAACTACATCCCTTTTGGACATATATTCTTTTTCTAACTCTATCAAATTAATGGGCACATGATACATGGTGAGAGGTCCCAGACTGAAAACCTTCCTAATTTCTTCTGGACTGATGGTGATTAAAACCTCACCATCCATTCTTCTCACTACCTTAGTGGCTGGATCATAGCTTTTCACTACAGTTTCAAGTAGGTCATAATCCATAAACACACTGGGAACAACAAGCTTTCCAAGATCAAAATTCCATATATTGGCATGAGGGGCATATAATTTCCTTTCTGCGAACCATTTTTTGAACAAACTCAAACCAGTTTGAGAAGTCTGAGCATCCTGAACCCAATTACCCTTATCATACAATCCATCAGCTATCCTTAGCCTAGGGTTCAATGAGGTTAACCTTTTAACTTGTACTATCTCTACAATAGATTCAGGAAGCAACTCAAGCAAATCATCATGCACATTCCTATCTAAATAATTTACTGCACTTGAAAATCCCTTCTTCGAAGGTATCTTGGACTTATTTTTCACAGAACTGAAAATCCTACGAGGGTTATGGTAGTATTAATTACTTGAATTTTGTCTTTGTTTTCATCTATATTTTCGCAAACTTTTCGTGAATAGACAACTTCACAATTTCTACTAGGCTTTGCTACACTTTCCTTCACTAATTGCTTCTACACAAGAATGGGTTCAAATCTTTGCTCGTGTAAGATGAAACTGATGAAATCTCTTTGTATTATACTCTATTTTTTCTCACAGATGATGCTTTCATGTCTAATTAATACA
This sequence comes from Cupressus sempervirens, assembly GCA_028749045.1. Classification (NCBI taxonomy): domain Eukaryota; kingdom Viridiplantae; phylum Streptophyta; class Pinopsida; order Cupressales; family Cupressaceae; genus Cupressus; species Cupressus sempervirens. The sequence goes on along the minus strand of CM053792.1, from coordinate 974,414,586 downwards.
GGGAGTGGCACTACATTCTGTGTTTAAAACTATGCCATCGATCTTCAAAGATCCTACAATCACGTGATACAGAGAGAACAACTAGGAGTCACATTTGACATGTCAGTCAATTTACCCAATGAGAACTTACCACGTATATAATTCTTTCCTTGATGGCACTTGTATCTAGACCCATTGACATCTGAGGACACGTATCAGCATGCCGCTACTTTGTTATGCATAAAAAATGAGCATCTTGCCATAGCGAAGTAGCGACAATCGTCGATCTGATCCAAAATCGATCAAATGATATGTTACTGGGTTTGCTCAGAAAGAAGGCGGCGGGCCCTATTTTCTATGTCACTATAATTATCTCCCTCACAACTCTTCATAGCACGAAGATGACAGCCGTTGATCATATACTCAATCAAGGGTGAGGAAGTTGCACGGGGTCTTCTGATTCATATTCGCTATGTCGTATGGCTTAAAAAGCATGCAATTTTGCATAGCGAGGTAGCAATGACTGTTGATTCTGTTCCAAGCTAACATTTAGGATCTCTTTGTACATTCGGTCAGAAAGGCATTAATGAAAAATAGATCTCTGCATAGTTGGCGCCTGTCAAAAATTTACTGTAGTCCTAATTATCATTCCATGTCACCAAAGGTCCTGCCGACCTTCAAATTTCACGGGGCCTCGCTACTTCACTAACGGTCAAGTATATGATTTTTCTGATAGCGAGGTAGCGAGCTTCAACACTTTAATGAATTTTGTACCAAAAAATGCAAGGGGCAGCAGATAATTATTTCTGTTATTTAAACTGCTTCTGACAATGGCATTTATGACTTATCACGCCACCTGGTGTAGTCACGGTACCGGCAAAATGCAACATCACCGCCCCTTCAAATTTCACGGGCCTCACTACTTTGTTAACGGAAAAGTGTTTGATTTTTTCGATAGCGAAGTGGCAAAGCGTCAAAAAAATCATCATTCCAGCTCTGATTTCAGATATTCTACTGGGTCCCTTTCTTGTTTGGACAGTAATTTGCAATATGTACCTGCACAATAAATCATTCATTAAACAAAGCTCTGACCACTGTATCTTCAATTTGTGGTCCCACCTCATAAAATACTCAGCATTCGCTACCTTGCCATACTTTAAAAACATGTAATTTTGCATAGTGAGGTAATGACAATGGTAGATGTACTCGAATCTGATAGCTGGGACAATGAGAAGAAAGGTAACTCGAGAGAAAAGAAAATAAAAAGTGACAGAATATTCATCTCATTTGAAAATTCAAAATTTCGCACCTGACAATTTATGAATAGAGAGAACATAGGGTTTTCATGAGTTTTTCAGTGGATGGATTATCTAGAAACCCTATGCTTCACTTAGGAATAGAAAATCTAACTTTTCTACAATTGAACAAAAAACTTCTGTTACACAAAAAGTTAGACCAACAGTGGCTCTGTCTGGGGATGATAGACTACTTGAGTCTATGCAATAATTCAAAATCTATGGGAAAGTAGACCACACATTTGGTAAGATGACAACTTCTTCAGAGAGTACAAAGCAACACACAAAAATAAAAAACCAGGCTGCACAAGGATACTTACAAGGATTTACAGAAAAACAAAACGACAGGAAACCCTAAAACTACTGTTCATGGAAGAAAATAAGTATTTTTCAAGAAAAATACCTCTTCAAGAACTATCCATGAACTGGCAATTCAAGAATATTGTCAAATATATCTTTAATTATATAAGAATCTTCAACCCAAGTATTCTCAATGAGATATGGGCCTAACCAAATAAGATCAAATTTTCCACGTTTTCCTTTATCTTCAATTCTGGCATTCCACATCAAGTCTAGGTCTCCATTTTCAAATTTTTTGCTTACAGTTCTTTTATCATAGAGTGTTTTGACTTGCAATTGCAACTTTTGGTTCCTCAAAGATGCTTCTCTTCTAGTTTCAGTCAATCCTACCGATTCATCCATTCTTTCTTGCATTTCATCTATAGTATCTTCATCATATAACTAGATGTAATTGTATAGTCCCATCAAGTTGTTCTGAGGCATTTTGGCTTGAATTTCGTACACTAAATCAAATGGAGCTACACCAATTGCTTTCTTTACAGTTACTCTGTCAGCCCATATTACCAACTGTAACTTAGAATCCCATGCCTTTTTATTATCATCCAAGGTTCTCTTAATGACCTTCAACAGGCTCTTATTTGTGGACTTAGCTGGTCCATTCCCTTGTGGATGATATGAAGTAGATGATGATCTTGTCATTCCATATTTATCACAAAATTTGATGAACTCCTTAGATCTGAAACACATAGCATTATCTGTGACAATTCTCTGTGGACATCCAAATCTAGAAATAATATTATTCAATAGGAAATTATTTACCACCTTACTTGTCGCATTTCTTGTGGGGATAGCCTCTACCCACTTTGTAAAGTAGTCAGTAGCAACTAGAATCCAAGAATAGCCAGTACTAGACTTGGGTAAAATCTCTCCTATGAAGTCCAGACCCCATTGTTGAAAAGGTGCTTGAGCCTCAACTAGCTTCAATGGAGTATTTCCTGAGAATTTCAGCTTTCCAGCAAACCTCTGACAGGGATCACATTTTTTAACCATAACCTGAGCATCCTTGAACAGAGAAGGCCACCAGAATCCAGCCCTCATTATCTTATGTGCAGTAGTTTTGGCCATGTAATGTCCTCCACATACTCCACCATGCATTTCTTTCAAAACCTTTTTTGCCCTTTCTTTATCAACCCACTTCAATAGAACTCCCTCAAAGTTTCTCCACCATAAATTATTTTGGACAATTATATACCTGATGGCTTGCAATTTAGTATTCCTCTTTTCATTGTCAAGTAGATGGGGAGGAACTTCCCTATGTTGCAAGTAATATATGACATTGGTGTACTAGTCACATTGGTCCATTCACATAAGTCAGCTCTGAGATCATCATTTACTAGATTTATCTCATTAGCTTCTAGATTAGTTTCGGCCATGAGTTTGGCCAAACCTTGACCTCTTACTAACTTTGTTATTTGTATGTCAATGTTAAATTTTTGGATTCTATTGATCCATCTGCACCTCCTGCCTGACACTTCCTGTTGAGAGAATATATCCTTGACTGTAGCACTAGGTACAAAAGAAATAATAGTAGCACCTACCAAGTAACTTCTAAAAGCTTTTACAGCCTTTACCAAAGCATATGCTTGCTTTTCATTTATTTCATACTTCAACTCAGCAGGCTGTAGTGACTTGCTGAAAAAGGCAATAGGCTGCTCATATCCTTCTTGATTTTTCTGTAATAAGACTGCAGCTACAGTATGGAATGATGCAAAAGAGAAAATATGCATGGGCTTTGCATAATTTGGGGTCCTCAATACTGGAGCATTCTTTATTGCAGTTTTTATATCTTAGAATGCTTGTGAGGGTTCACCATTCCAATCTATAACGGCTCCTTTCTTGAGCATCTTTGAGATGGGTCTACTAATTTTAGCAAAATTGGTAACAAATCTCCTCAGAAAATTGACCTCGCAAAAAAATGACTAAATTCCTTTCACATTTTTTGGTTTGGGGACTTTGTCAATAGGTACTACCCTTTCAGGATCTATTTTTACCCTATCCTTAGACACTATGTGTCCTAATAAGTTTCCTTCTGTGACCCCGAATGTGCATTTCCTTGGGTTTAAAGAAACTCCATATTCCAAGGCTTTTACAAAGATTTTTTCCAAATGTTTGCAATAATCTTCAGCCTTGTTAGAATACGTTGTAAGATCAACCTGGTACACAACCATAAATTTGTCAATATACTCATGAAATGCCACATCCATGGCTCTTTGGAAAGTAGCTCCTGCATTAATCAAGCCAAAGGGCATCCTCACATACACATAGGTTCCCTAAGGGGTTGTGAAGGTTGTCTTGAACTGTTCACTTTCTTTTACTAGAACTTGATTATATCCAGAAAATCCATCCATCATTGACATCAATTCAGAGCCAGTCACTTGTTGTAACATGGCTTCCATATTAGGTAAGCCATAATTGTCTTTCAGAGATGCAATGTTTAAATTTCTAAAATCAACACAAAGCCTAATATCTCCATTCTTCTTCCTAACAGGAACCAGGTTTGAAACCCAAGTGGAATGCCTGATTGGTTTGATTATTCCACCATCTCTCAGTTTTGTCAGTTCTTCTTGCATTTTTGGGGCAAGGGTAGGATTGATTGGTCTCTGTTTTTGCCTAAAAGGTCTTACATTTTCCTTCAATGGTATGGCATGCTGGAAAAGATCCTCCCTGTAAGCCTTAAGGTCATCATATGAACAAGAAAAAACATGTCTGTGTTTTCTAAGTAGGTCAATCAATGTTTTCCTGATTTCAATAGGCAAATGTTGGCCAATATAAACCCTTTTAGGAACTTCATCAGTACCCAAGTTTATTTCTTCTAACTCCTGGGGTTTGGGGTCATTTACTCCAGATTTTACTTTGTCTTGATTATCAAAAATATTTTCCAAGACTACTAACCCCTTTGGCATCTTATTTGTTTTTAATTGCATTATTTCTTGACCAAAAATGGTTTCCTTCCCATTTATGGTTTCAATCAGTCCACTACAATCCATCTCCTGACCATGATACTTGTCTTCATTTAACAAAAAATTTGTAATATCGTTATCATCTTCAAAAACCTCCCAATTTTTAATGTTGTCAGGTATGGAAGGCCTATTTTGCACCTCAATCTAGGAGATTCCTGCAAATGATATTTCTTTTGGCTTGATGGCTACATTTGCCAATAGATCAGCCATCTTATTTTGTGTCCTATCTCTCCATGCGATCCCAAATGCATCAAAGAATTCTATATGATCCCAAAATGCATTTCTATATTGTTTCAATCTCTTATTTTTGGATGAATAGGTTCCTTTGATCTGAGAGATAATTAGTTCAGAATCCCCTATGACACATAATTTCTTGATTTTATGATGTATGGAAACTTTGAGTCCTAGTAGCAATGCTTTATACTCTGCAATATTATTAGTGCAGGCAAACTTCAAGGTGAATGAATACCTAAAAGTGTTATTCTCAGGGGACACAAAGACTACACTTGCCCCTGCACCCTCTTTAGAACTGGCTCCATCAAAGAACATTTTCCATAATTTTGGTGAATTCATGCAACATTCAACTTCATTTTTTATGATAGCAGGTAAATTTTCAACTTCCTAAATAATTAATTCAGCCCTGAAAGCATTAATCCCAGTATCTAGGAAACAAGTGGTATCTTTGTCAATTTCTTTGCCTAAGATGTGGTTAACCCTTGGTTCCCTATTTACCCTGATAGCCTTGTCCCCTATATGAAAAGTGGCATAAGTAAGATCACATTGTAGGCTTCCCCCCATGGCAGCACTCCATTTTCTGGAGAGTAACATCCCATAGTGTGGAGGTATATCTACCACAAGGACAGACATGGTCAATTCTACTTCAGGATATGCACCAAATTTGAATGGTAGGGCATTTATAGTACCTATGACTGGGACTTCTCTAGCATCCATCCCTCTGCATCTACCTTGCTTGGTATCCACCTTCAATCCTAAGGCTTCCATTACCTTGAAAGGCATTATAGTGTTGGAGGCTCCTGAGTCTATCATGCAATTTTTTAAGGTCTTCCCCTTTATGATTAGACTAAGGAAAAAAGGATCAATATCTTCTATGAATGCCACTGAGGAATCATCTAGAAACATTTGAGGAATCTAGGATATGATACCACTATCCTCTATTACTAATGGGGTCTATTGGGGCATAGTTTGGTCAACAATAATATTATTTGCTATTCCACCCAACCATGACAAAGCCTTATTCTTATGTTCTTCAATTCTAAAAAGTTCAGACAGGGGCACTTTTATAGTAATTTGAGGTAACATGGATATCATATCAATAGGTTCAACCATAGTAGGTTTTACAATAGTACCTGGAGTTAGAGTCTTTTGAGAAGTAGGCACCACATTTTGCTTGACAACATCCAGTTCTGACTTCTTTGGTTGCATAACTAGTTTTGTTGCTTCACTTATCTGAAATTGAACCTTCTTCTTTGGTTCCCATTTCTTACCCTTGTTCTACTTGATTTTAGGCACATCTTCATGGACTTTCTTGTCTTGATCATTTATCTTATGAGTGATGTCCTTGATGAAGACACCAGATGGATTTCTTGCATCATTTTTTATTGCTCTATTTCTCAAATTATAATTGCTATGGACTTGTGAAATAATTTTGGTTGTAATTCTGTCAATTTCCTCCTTGGAGGGCATTCTTAGACTTGTGAGACCTATATCAAAAAAATGTACTACATACCTTATCTGCATCATACCCTTCATCATCTGAGAGTACTTGCTGATGATATAGCTGGTAAGCAATTCTTTGGCTTGTAACATCATTTTCGAGCTCTTCTAAATCATAATCTATCAAATCATCGCACATGCTCACCATATTGTAGCTTACATCATCATGGCTTTTCTCTTTAGTTTCTTCTTCAGCTTGCACTCCTTGGGCTTGGACAAATGACTGAGCAACATCACAATAATTAGCAGAATGAGCTGATTGGCATATAATGCACCATGGTACATCATCATTCATATTTATAGTGTTCCTTTGCAGGGGGTCTGGAGTACCCTTATCCTTCACATTTTGGGTCTGGTTGGGAACTGGTTTACCATCTTTCCACTGAGTGGTATAAGGGTAATTCTGCATCCTAGGCTGTCTATTGAAGTTGTTGTTATTCACAGGGGGTCTTTCAGCAACATTTGGCTTATTGAAACTAGTGGGATTCATCTTCTTGAGAATTTCTAAAACCTGGCCTATAGTAGGTTCTTCGGGCTTTTTTCCTATAGGAGTTTTGTCACCCTCCCTTTTATTATTGTTTTTAGCATTAAAAAGCTTAGGATCATCCCTCCTACCTAGTTTTCTAGATGCCTTTCTATTATTCTCTATATTTACTGCAACTCTATAGGCATCTCTCAAAGTTTTAAGATATTTATCCCTCAATTGATAAGCCATTTTGCTATCAAAAGCATTGAAATAGGTTGTGAGACAGACGTCTTCATTTAACCTCATGAATTGAAAAAGTTTGTACATACCCTTTTGGAATCTCACATTGAAATCAAATGTGCACTCATTTGGATTCTTCTTGATATTGTTGAGCTCATTCAACATGAATCCTACATTGGTATTGTCCCCATACTGCTCTTTGAACAACTTCTCCAGATCACTACATGAGGTAATACTGTCATCAAGCAGCCTCCTGAACCAATCCCTTGCATCCTCTATTAGTGAATGCACAAACAATTTCATTACCATGTCTTTGTGTTCAAATTCATAATCATTCAACATGTAAATGAAAATCCTCAAATGCTCTTAACTAGTAACAACATTATTTCTAGAAAACTTAACCACTTTATCCCTTAAATCAAAAGATATGGGATGGGGGGCACCAGGAATACCAGCAAATTATATCTGTCTATATTTTTCCAGGTATATAAGTTTCTTCTAAAAACCAGGAACATTTGAGGTACTAGCTATATTAGCTTGACTTAGTGGAGTGGCTTGGGACTATTGTGGTGGGACAAATGGGACTTGGGTGCCAGTATTTGAGGATGAGGTAGGGGCAGATTGGGGTATTCCCTGAGTTGAAATTGTGGGAGTACTAACTGGTACAGTATTTATAGGTGGGATAGGCAAATTGGGCCATGAAGCCAATGCAGAATTAGACTTTATGAATTGGATTTTCCTTCTAGTTTTTGCAGCTTGAGCTTCATTCTCAACCTTCTCAAGCTCTTTTGCAAGATCTTCCCTCTCTTTTTGAGCCTTCTCAAGATCTAGATCTAACTTCGACATGGAGGGTTGTATAGGTTTGCTTAGTATAGCTTGAAGCTCATTTATTTGGATTCCTATAGCCTTGCCTTTCCCTTTATTTGGAGCTTTTGCAGTGGGCTCTACAGAATGAACTTGAACAGGTTTATAGGCTTGAACTTGAGCAATAACTGGTTCTTTCCTTTGATTTAGGTGTTTCTCCTATTCTTACACTTTAGCTCTCAAATTATCAACATCTTCAAAAACATCCTTATGGAGAGTTGTGGTATTCTCTTCTAATTTTTTATTTTGCTCTTTCAAAGCAGCCATCCTTCTTAATAGAGTATCTCTTTCTATTATGGCATCTAAGGTGGCCTGCTCCTTCTCCTTTTCAAGATGAATGCATTTAGCTTCTTTCTCAGCAATCCATTTTTTCAAAAATTCTATCTCAGAGTGCACTTCTTTAGGATCTGCAAAAGTTGCCTCAGAATCAGCAGGGTCATCCAGACCTATTAGGCTTGGTTCTACATATGGGGCTGCTCTGGGATTAAAAGGATTATTAGATGAACTCCTAAATCCTAGCCTATAATTTACATCGGCTACAGGATCTAGTCTTAATGAAGCAATTCCCATAGTAGACACATCCTTGTCTTGAAAAACTCTCTCATCTGGTAATGGGGTACTGAAGATGCCTCCTAAGAGTCTTGTAGTTTCGGATTCAGAGCTAAGCGAAGAAGATTCTCTTCCTATTACTGGTTGATAACAGGAATTGATGGATGCATTACCTCTTGGTTTCCAAGTGGGATTTGGATTTTTCTTTTTCTTATTTTGGTTCTTCCTACCACCTTGGGGTAAATCAGTGTACATTGATACATCGGGATTGGCTCTCATGTAAGCTCTTGTGTTTTTTCTCTTGTCAGCCATATTCACCTTTTGTTACAATAAGCACTAGCTTCAAAACCTTGATTGAGTCACCACCCTATTTCAGGAAAATATATAATAACACTTTACTGACTGAAAGAAAACAATACACAAGTAGGAACAAAAATAAATGGCACAGACAAACCAATCACTGATGTCATAAGACTGCAACTCGTGCTTGTTAGATAAGACACTTGGATAGGTTGGATATGTCAGTGTGTAGCAATGGTACTTGGGCTCTATCTTCTTTAAATTCTCAAGGTTTGACACTGAAAGATTCCCTTATAACCATGGGCAAAACATAGATCACATGACACACACGTTCACAACAGGACCAAAGAAAACTGTAGTACTTTTCACAGATGTGTTGGACAAGTCCCCAACAGAGTCACCATTTTGTTGGTGTCTTAAATGGTACTAAAACTACTAAGCAAAAAAAGGCTTAATACCTGGATAACAGTACATACACAACCTAAAGATTAGCCAATTCTCATTAACAATTGTATATGAAAATTACTAGGACCCAACTTCAACAAAACCACAGATGGTTTTCTACTCTTTTGGCTCTACAAAACCAGGGTGGGTATACCTAGGGATGGTTCAAAATTGAAACAAGTATGTGAGGATTGTTCTTAGTTTCATTCTAATTCTTATTTCAAGATCCTTGAACATATACATAATTTTTATTAAATTGATAAATACATCCCATAAACAGATATGGCCAAGAATTCTTCTATGGATCCACAGATGTTTTTAACAACAATGGCTAACTAAAGCTAAAACATTCTATGTAGACAAGTGCTGGCCAACTTTGAAGATCTACAGGGAATCAAAGTAAAATTCGATTTGATGATGCATTTGAAAAACCATTTGTAATATATTTCTCCTTTAGCTAAAATAACTTGATCAGTGCTTAATCCATTGGGGTTCAGAGTCTATAACAAAATCTAAGATCTAATTTGTTGCCTTACAACAAATTTTATCAGCAATTCTTGTCAAAATTTATCATTCAAAATCCTTTTCAATACTTAAGGAATATTATCACATTAATCAAAGCTTTTATTTAATCCATTGAATTAATAGCAATGATAGATGGATATATAACCTAACTAGATTGCATTCAATTGTACAAGCCTTTACTCATACAACATCAAGGTAGCTAAATATTTGAGAAGGAGACAAAATTCAGAAAGAAATGATATGGGGACAGTTCATAGTTTGTATTCATTTCCTTTGAAAATGGTATATCTTTTACAATAAACTCAGAAAAGCCTTTAGAAAGAAACACAGTTCATTCTATCTTCATGTATTTTTAGAAAATTTGACAGAAAAATACATTACAAACTTGCCTTCAAAATTTGGACCAAAAACTAGACTAAGCACAATACTTAGAAGAAAAAGAATTCGGACCCTCTCTTTAGCCTTGGGATCTCACCTAAATAGTGTGAGATGCAAAAAGCTTTAGGCTAAACAAATGATAGGTGTCCTTCTAAAGACAAGAACAAAATAACAAAAAGGCTAATTACAACAAACATTTCTTGGTGGGTCCCTTTCTGTTATGCTTCTCATTTGTTGAGACAAGAAAATATGATCTGATCTTACAATCATTCTTCATCTTTGGAGTACATAGCCATGAGGTCTAAAAGTGATGTATCATCTTCAGTTACCTACAAACTCACTTTAATCTAGGGATCTTCCATGTCTTCATTATTAATTATAAGGGTAACTGTTACTTTTGCATCTTCCTCCTCATTGTCTCTTGACATCTGTTCCATAAACTAATTTTTCCATTTATAAAAAACATCATCATCTGGCCAATCAAAACTTAGAGCTTCTCTTTGTATCTTTATTAAAGAATTTACACTTTCTTCTAAATCATCAAATTCTTTCTTCATAGGAGTATAAAACAACTATATTTTTACTAGCTCTTCATTTGTATTTGCCCAGAACCAGTGGCCAGCCTTACTCATGATGTTTATTATTCTTTCATTGAATAACTCATCCATCTCCCTTTTCCATTTTTCCTTTTCCTTTACTGTATCAATAGATTCTAAAGCACAAGAAAATAGGGTGAATTTTTCACCAATATATTTGGAAAAATAGAGTGTTAATCTTCTCTATAAAGAATCTCTTTCATCACCAAAATTTTCTAGCTTACTTAACAAATCAAAAATCTTCTCAACTTGATGATAAGGCATTTGGGCTGCAGATATACATATGATTATAATATCATTATTTCTCTCCCTCCATTTCTGCGCAAGAGAAGTCAGTCTATCCTTTTCTTTATTCGACTCATCCATAAGGGTTATAATTCTTGTCAACTGATCATAAAAAGTTGACCATTGTATTTTATCCCTCAAATATATTACACCCTGCTTTAACTTTTCTTCATATTGATTTCTCAATTTTATCTGCAACTCATGCAATTTTATTTTTTCTTCTTCAAATTCCTCTGTAGTATAGAATTGTGGCCTTTCAGTTGTGTCAGGTATTTTAATGATAGGGGTTTATCCAACAAATGAATGTGAAGGGTATATAATTCTAAGTGTACTGGATTCTCCCACCTTTCTTTTCCCAAGTATCTTCTCCAACTGAGATACCCTATTTTCCAGCTCAATTCTCTTTTTTACTTCTTTATTGTAGCCATCCACCACTATTTCATACTTACCCTACAAATCAGTCATTTCCTTTTCTTCTCTTTCTGTAGTGGCCAAGGAAAATTTAGAATAATCTACATTCATGTAGGCTGCCTATACATTTGAAGTATCAGTGACCCTCCTCACAATGATACTCCCTGTTAGTCCTGAATCATCAGGCTGTAATCGAGTAGTCCTGGATTCTCTTCTTAGTGACCACATAACAAGGGTAGCTTGATCATTATTGAATGTTGTTCCCAAGAATTCCTTTTTATCTAGATCCTGTAATCCTAAATTATTTGACACAGAATTAAAAATTAAGGCATCAACAATATCCCTATTGGGCAATAATAAAATATTTGCATTTTTCACCATCTGTCTACCCTCATCAAGGGTTATATTCTAGAATTCTTGTATCATTTGTTCCTTTATTTTATTTTGAATGGAGGCTTCATCCATTTCTGGATGCTCTACTTTCATATTCCTACACCTTTGTTCAAAAATGTGCATGTTTACCCTCCATGCAAACTGATGGAAAGCCCTAGACTTTACAAAACTGTTATCAGACAAAAATTGCTAACTGGCTTGTTCCAAAATAGGGTCTAATTCCCTTCCTCTGAAATCTGCTATAGTTAATTCAAGACTTGGCACAAGAGGCTCCTGGGGGTTCCCTTCATCAATTTCTGCTTGAGTAACAAAAAATCCTCCTTGTGACCCCATTTGTTCAATTTGCTCATTGGTGAGCTGCTCTTCCTCAATTCTCATTGGAGTTTGGGAAGGTGAGTAACCTTCATCATGGGATTCCTCTTCCCTTATTATTTTTCTTCTTTTGGGAGAAGGTTCAGGGGGTCTTTCTTCAAGGACAATATTAGTAGATTCAATTACCTATTTTTCTTTGTTTACAATGGGCATCTAATCTCGAATAACAATATATCCTATCCTCTTTCGCACAACCAGTGGACCTACTCCTATGTTAGGGGTGAAACCCAATTTTACCATAACTTCTCTGGCTTTATCTAGAAAAAAATAAATAAAATGTTATTTCTTTTCATTCATTACCTCCATTATTTTTGAGAATGTACTCGAGCTTATTTATCCTATCTGCATTAGTTGCAGCATTACTAAGAGGACTGTAATCTTTGTCAAAACAATTAATAAATTCCAAAACTTTTGAGTAGACTCCATTTTTCTTTCTTTGTTTCTTATTCCTGGAGAGAATATTCATTCCTTATTATATCTTTAGGTAAATAGAATTCATGCTAACTTGGACAAAGCTTGATCCTATGTCTAAAAGAAGAATTAAAGAAGTCTTCTGTGTCACAAAAATGAGCATGAGATATTACCATCTTATACCGATCCAAAAATTTGTAGAGGAAGATCCACCCTTCTTTAGTTATTACAAACTGGTGACCTATAGTGCAAGTAGGAAAAATTGATCCTGTTCCCCTTTTGTGCAAAAAGGTCTCCTCCACTCCTCCCAAATAGCATAAAAATTCAGCTACCCCTACCTTTAAAGGTACTTGATAGGGTAGTACATGGGGTGTTCCTTTGAAACCATAGACCTTAATTATAGTTGAGACTGGATATGGGATGATATCTCCCCAATTATGTGAAACTTTTAAACTATGGGGTCTGTCCATAGGCCTAACAAGATGCATTAGTGCCTTAGGAATTCTGGGATTGTCACTCAACATGAGGCATCTTAGTTTAGAAGAAAAATGCCTATCAAATCTAACAAAACTAGAATTTTCTACTTCTCCAGTGATGTCTGCACTCCATAATTGAACTGGTAGTGCCTCCCCCTCTTGTTCCCTATTTAAAACCATTTCTTTACCGAAATATGTAACCCCCTTAAAAAGAAACATATGCATCAGTAGGGAGTACTGACCCCGAACCTTTTCCACCTTGCCCTTTGCAATCCCCACCAATCCATTGTGAATCTCATTAGCTAGGTAAGATACAAAATCAAAAATTATTTCTACACCGAAAGAAGAGATTTGGGTGATCATATACATGAAGCTCACTGGAATAAAGTCTTCTTCACCCTCTCCGAAGACTCTGCACAGGGTCGTGTATATCTCTACTGCCCTGGCATTAAAGAATGATTTCTTGAAAGGTTCTTTAGAAGATGATGTTATTGCTAGTAGGTTTCCAATTCCGCCTATGTGGGCTTTCAATGCACCTTGTCTAACTACATCCCTTTTGGACATATATTCTTTTTCTAACTCTATCAAATTAATGGGCACATGATACATGGTGAGAGGTCCCAGACTGAAAACCTTCCTAATTTCTTCTGGACTAATGGTGATTAAAACCTCACCATCCATTCTTCTCACTACCTTAGTGGCTGGATCATAGATTTTCACTACAGTTTCAAGCAGGTCATAATCCATAAACACACTGGGAACAACAAGCTTTCCAAGATCAAAATTTCATATATTGGCATGAGGGGCATATAATTTCCTTTTTGCAAACTATTTTTTGAACAAACTCAAGCCAGTTTGAGAAGTTTGAGCATCCTAAACCCAATTACCCTTATCATATAATCCATCAGATATCCTTAGCCTAGGGTTCAATGAGGTTAACCTTTTAACTTGTACTGTCTCTACAGTAGATTCAAGAAGCAACTCAAGCAAATCATCATGCACATTCCTATCCAAATAATTTACTGCACCTGAAAATCCCTTCTTCAGAGGTATCTTGGACTTATTTTTCACAGAACTAAAAAGCCTACGAGGGTTATGGTAGTATTACTTACTTGAATTTTGTCTTTTTTTTCGTCTGTATTTCCGTAAACTTTTTGCAAATAGACAACTTCACAATTTCTACCAGGCTTTGGAACACTTTCCTTCAGTAATTGCTTCTGCACAAGAATGACTTCAAATCTTTGCTCGCATAAGATGAAACTGATGAAATATCTCTGTATTATACTCTATTTTTTCTCACAGACAATGCTTTCATGTCTAATTAATATAGGGAGTGGCACTACATTCTGTGTTTAAAACTGTGTCGTCGATCTTCAAAGATCCTACGATCATGTGATACAGAGAGAACAACTAGGATTCGCATTTGACATGTCAGTCAATTTATCCAATGAGAACTTACCACATATATAATTCTTTCCTTGATGGCACTTGTATCTAGACCCATTGACATATGAGGACATGTGTCAGCATGTCGCTACTTTGTTATGCATAAAAAATGAGCATCTTGCCATAGCGAAGCAGCGACAATCGTCGATTTGATCCAGAATCGATCAAATGATATGTTACTGGATTTTCTTAGAAAGAAGGCGGTGGGCCCTATTTGCTATGTCACTATAATTATCTCCCTCACAACTCTTCATAGCTAGAAGATGATAGCGATTGATCATATACTCAGTCAAGGGTGAGGAAACTACACGGGGTCTTCTGATTCATATTCCCTATGTTGCATGGCTTAAAAAGCATACAATTTTGCATAGCGAGGTAGAAAGGACTATTGATTCTATTCCAAGCTAACGTTCAGGATCTCTTTGTACATTCGGTCAGAAAGGCATTAATGAAAAATAGATCTCTGCATAGTTTGCGCCTGTCAAAAATTTACTATAGTCCTAATTATCATTCCACGTCACCAAAGGTCCTGCCGATCTTCAAATTTCACAGGGCCTCGCTACTTCGCAAACGGTGAAGTATCTGATTTTTCTAATAGCGAGGTAGCAAGCTCTGACACTTTAATGAATTTTGTACCTAAAAATGCAAGGGGCAATAGATAATTATTTCTGTTATTTAAACTACTTCTGACAATGACATTTATGACTTATCACACCACCTGGTGTAGTCACAGTACCTGCAAAATGCAACGTCACTGCCCCTTCAAAATTCACGGGCCTTGCTACTTCGTTAATGGCAAAGTGTCTAATTTTTTTGATAGTGAAGTGGCAAAGCGTCAGAAAAATCATCATTCCGGCTTTGATTTCAGATATTCTACTGGGTCCCTTTCCTGTTTGGACGGTAATTTGCAATGTGTACCTGCACAATAAATCATTCATTAAACAAAGCTCAAACTGCCGTATCTTCACTTTGCGGTCCCGCCTGATAAAATACTCAACATTCACTATCTTGCCATCCTTAAAAAACAAGAAATTTGGCATAGTGAGGTAACGACAACGGTAGATCTACTCGGATCTGATAGCTGGGACAATGAGAAGAAATGTAACTTGGGAGAAAAGAAAATAAAAAGTGACAGAATATTCATCTCATTTGAAAATTCAAAATTTTGTGCTCGACAATTTATGAATAGAGAGAACATAGGTTTTTCATGAGTTTTTCAATGATGGATTATCCAGAAACCCTATGCTTCACTTAGGAATAGAAAATCTGACTTTTCTACAATTGAACAAAAAACTTTTGTTACACAAAAAGTCAGACCAACAATCCCAACTCAAAATATTTAATTAAGATTAAATATTAATCCTCATGTTTATTAAAAACGTTTTAATAAATATGTCCTCAACCCAAACCCTTGAAATAAATAAAACTTTATTTATTTCCTAAAAATCTAATTTATCCTCATCCTAAGAAGTTCTAGACTCTTCTAGAAAGTCTTCATCCTCATCCTAGGAAATTCTAGACTATTCTAGAAAGTCTTTATCCTCATCCAAAGTCTAGACTCTTCTAGAAGATGTCTTTAAACCTAATCCTAATCCCCTCCTAACCTTGTCACATTCCCTAAACATGGGTTAAAACTTACCAACCCAAGCCAAAGTTAACAAATATCTCCTCCTTCACCCACCCTCATTAAATGCCATCCACTTGCCTATCCCTAAGCTAATCTTAAACCATCCTAATCCATCTTCTAATCATTTGCACAATCCTAAGCAAGCTTAAAACCCTCCTAATCAAGCCCAAGTCGAAATTTCTCTCATCTCCCTCAAAATATCTCAACCATAAAATTTTATGAAGTCCCCTAGGCCATAAATGACTCTTCCAAGCCCTTTTATTGCTCTTACAAGCCATTATGAGGGTCTTTATGAAGATTTTATCCCTTGAGCCTCCTTTGTTGACTCATCCTTCTCCTTTCCTCCATCCTCTCACCCTGTAACATGTGTCACTCCTTGATTAGCTATAAGGAAGCACAATCCATGTGCTCTCTTCTCATTCAATCTGAGCCCTCCATGAGCTTTTTCCCATCCTTGCATCTTAGCCCTCAATCCCTCAAGCCTCTTGCCTATAAATTGGATCCTTCCCCTTTTCAAAACAACACAATCGATGAAGTAAAGGCATAATTCCATTTTAAAGAAGCCATTTTACATCAAAACCATACACTCACACCCAAACTCCAACTCCATTTGAAGCCCTTTTTGAAGCATAAGCTTGAGCATACATCCTATCTATTTAGACAAAGCCACTCAACAAGAGAGCTTCTCATTGAGAGAGCCCATTAATGGCTCATATTCTCAATTGAGAGCTCATCTTAGTCTATCTTGAAGTTTATGAATTTTTTTTAGTTTGTAGAAGCTTTATTTAAATTTGGTTTCTATTAGCATACTAACATTACTCATATACATTTTGGTACGCCCGGTGGAACCCCGCATGGGTCATCTTCATTAGCTTTTTTAGTCAAGTTTTGTATGTGATTTGCTAATTTTGGCTAATTTTTCTTATTTTTGTGATTGGTAGGATTTTATAAATTGGTTTTGTAGGTCCACATGAGCATGAAGAAGACAAAGGAACTCATAGTCTATCTCATAGTGTTTGCAGATTTTTCAAGCTTATAGGTGGACAAAGCACTTGGAATTCTTCTTCCTCTTCTAGTTTATATTCTTCTTATTCCATCTACTTCTTCTTCTTCTTCTTGTGGGAGATCTTGGCCATTTTATTTTTTAAGGAAGCAAAATTATACACACTTCTTTTTAGTGCTTAAAGTGAACCCCCAAATCATACGTAAATTCATTAAAAATTAAAAAATTGCAAAAAAAAAAAAGTCTTTTAACAAGTGAAACTAAACCAATCCAATCATTTGCATCCTTGCAACATCAAGGTTTTAGATACATTCATGCAAAGTTAGGAACACTTCATTTTTGGGAATTTAAAAAGAACTTCAAGTTTCCATTTCAAAAGGTTCAAAATCAACACTAAGTGCACACTAAAATCTAAATCAAACTCAAAGCATCAATCAAAGATAAAATGAACCTCATTTGCAAATATTTTAAAGTTCTTTTTAAAATCTCATGAAAATTAAGAGTCCTAAATGGTTGCCAAAATTTTTCTAAAAGCTTTGTTATTTGTTCCAAACAAATGTCTTGTTGCAAAATCTTGAATGTTTCTTAGGTTTTTCATGCATCAAAACAATCTAGGAATAGCATTTTTGGGCTTAAAATATGCAAACTAGAACACAAAATCTTGAATGAAAACCAAAGTCCAAAGAGTCATTTTCACTTTTGAGTCCAAAAAAATCTTGAATGATCTAAGGTTAAAAAAAAGCACTTCAAAGTTTTTAAAACAACACACAAAATCTCAATCTTGAATGCTCAAAGGAAAAAACTTGAATGTTTAATCACTTGCCTTTGAATGCATGTTTATAAACACACTCTTGAATGCCATGGATTAAAATCAAATTTTCCTTGATTGCATGATTAAAACAACAAATCAAAATCTTGAATGACATAGATCAAATAATCATCTTTTGGGGCATAAAAAGAATCCACATTTTTTAAATCTTCTAAGTTATAAAAACTAATAAAGATGCTTTTAGTAAGTTTGTAGTTGGACTCACCCTCTTTAATAACCCATCACTTTAACCATTGGTTGCAATATCAGCCCCATCTATGGGGATAGGTCTACCTAAGAGGGTGTTAAGTGCTCCACAAAGATCAAACTCCACTCACTTGGGTCTTTAGTGGTTTTTCTAAGTTAGAAAATTCTTTGAATGCGCATTAATCTCGCTCACACTTTATTTGAGCATAAAAATTGGACAAATCTTGACATGGAGGGCCTCTGGGCGCGCGCTTAACAAATCGAGTTTCACATATCTTTGTTTTGGGCTTAAAACAAACTCACACTCAATCTTGAATGCCTAATAATCAATGAACATCACATGGTTTTGACGCATTTTCCAATGACACTCGCATTTCTTATGTTGATGATCTCTCAACTTCCATTATGCTAATGATGTTGTCAAATTGGAATGAACATTGTATGCCATAATCACAAGTGTCTTCAATCATAGCTTACAAAATCTAAATCATCAATTGGAATGAACGCATGTCTTTTAAAACCAAGATCATGTATGTGGTCTTGTTTTACACTTTTTAGGAGGCCTGCTTGGGGATTTCATCACCCCTTGGGACAACCTCAACTCCAGCATTCTGGTGGAGTATAAAAATTGAGAGGTGAATTGAAAGACACCTCTCTTGGAATCAAGATTTTGTCACTTGGGCTAAGCCTCAAGGAACTTTATACCCTTGAGAAGTGAAAGAGGAGAAGTGGGTTACCACCCCTCTCAATTGTGTGACATCTTTTTGGTTTCATCTACAGATTTGGGCCTCACGTACCTTGTGTATATCGAGGACTCCCTAGCTATAACAAATTTCATCCTTGTAGAAAGCTTCCTAGGATGTTGGTGTGTTTGACGTGCTTGCTCCAAAATTTTGTCTGCTTGTTTGTTCATAGCTTTTGAATGAATGTTTTCCAAGTTTGGTCAAAATCCCAAAAAAAGTAGAAATCTCCCAGCTCAAGGCATACTTAGCGTAGTCACTGCCTCATCAGAAAATCATCCAAGCTCCCTTGCTGCAATCAAATCAATCCAGTTCCTTGCTTTAGAACAATCCCAAATCCAAAGTCTCTCCAAATCATCCCCCCTAGCCAGCTAGCAACCCAATCCAAAATCACACCCAAGCCTTTAGAGAGTTGTTTTCATTCTACTAGAATTTGCTATCCAATCAATCCGACCAATCCACTAGCCTCACCAAGGTTATCCCTTTGACAGAGCTTTGTCTAGGATAATCTAGCTTTGTCACTTATTATCCCTCATCACCTTGAGCTAAAGGTTGGGATCCACAAGTGGTCAATCTTGTGTCATGCACATAGGATTATTAGTCTATTCTTAAGTTGACATAATCTCCACCAATCCAACGCATAGGAAAGAAAAACTCTCACTTTTTGATAGCATGCCCTTGATGTCTTCCATCCACAGGAAAGCCAAAAATCTCTAGCCAATCCTCCTTAGGTCTATCATACAACTTTGACTCTCCCTAAGAAATCCTTCATCAGCCAATCCAAAATTTGCGCTTAATCCAAATCCAACCATGAGCTTCCATGTTCATCCATATGCAAGACCCCATCCCCATCTAACTCATCATCAAAACATGAAATCCCAAACCTATCATGATGTGTTCGGTCGTATTGTCCTTGCTCCCACCACCTCCTATTCCAATGATGATGAAAATCTTGTTGACTATGACGGGTATATTAAAAGCCTTAGAGGCCTTCCACCAACCATCCCCCAAAATCCAAGAGTTATTCCAAACTATCTAGTCATGCCATCTGATATCGTAGCTTCTCCTCCATCACCCAATCAACCAAGCTTCCAATATTCCACCCTCATCACACTAGCTATTCCTATCAATCCACCACCTCCACCTTTGATACATGAGTCTCCAAGGAATCTCCTATAGGAAATACAAGAAAAGCCGCCTCCAATAGTCGATAAGCCATGTCATCTAATCCAACCATGTGAATTAGTTAGTGATGAAGCTTTTGCATCTACAATATCACCCCCATCTCCCATAGCTATCATCCCCATACCATTCGTCAAATTGCTTAAAATCCTTCCACTTCCTGCAAGCATCAAATTCCCACCACCCATTGAATTGCTCCAAATCCCATCCACATCTCCTCCTCCAAGCATTATCCAAATCCCATGTAATGAACCTCATGCATCCACTCCCATGCATTCCTATCAAGATCTTGTCCAAAAGCATGTTGAAATATCCTCTGAAAGAATAATAGATCCCGCCATCCCACTTATTCCCCTACATGATCCACTTTTACCATCCCCTCCATATCTAAATCCTACCATCTTACTTACTCCATCTCAAGATCCCTTTCCCTCAGCCCACCCAACTCAGGATCCCATCCTCCCATCTCCTCTTCTTCATGATCATACATCCCCCATAATCCATGATGATAGATCCATCGAAAAAAAACTAATTATCATATCCAAAGCTCCAACTCCTTCAGCTAGTAATGGACTCACATCTTGTGTTCCAAATAATGAACATCATATTGAAAAAAGAAATGAAAATGTATTTCTAGATGTTGGTATCCCTGTTATTCCTGCATGGTCCCAAGTCCTTCCATCTCCACCCCAAAGTTCCCATCCATCTTATTTCGCATCTATTTTGGGCCCTCATCCTACTCCTTATCTCCAACCCTCCATTTTGGTTCCATATATCCCTTATCTAAATCCCACACCCTTTCCATCCATTTTGGGTCCTTACATACCTAATATGAATCCTTTATCCCCCCCATCTATTTTGGGACCTACACCTTCCCCGTTTCCATCTATTTTGGGCCCATATCCTTCCTTCCCTCCATCCATTTTGGGCAATTATATCCATCCATATCCTATGTTCCAATCTATCCTTCCATCCCCTCAAATCCACTAGCTAGATCATCAAAGGCACTCACCCTTGAATCCCTTCCAACCTTTAAACCCTATCACTCCATCAATTATCCCTCCATCTCCTCCATGCTCTTGTTCCCATCCCATGGCTAATAGAAGCATATTGGATGCCAAAATACAAAAGCATAAATCCAAAAATCCACAAAAATCAAAGTCTCAACATGTCCCTTCTAAAATACATGTTCAAAACAAGAAACATTTAATCCCAATCAAAGAAAAAGTCAAGAGGCCACAAAAGCCCAAGCTAAAAAAGTCAAAAATCATGTGGATACCCAAGATGCTCATAAAAGAAATGCATCTCAAAGAAAAATCTCAATTGGCATCCATTCATGCTACTCAAAAAGACTCATCCATCCATCCTTCATCCAAATCCCCATATAAGCATCCTTCATCCCCCCAATCCACTTTTAGTCCATATGCTTCTTATCCTAAATTTCCCATCCTCCATCTTCCAACTCTACTTTTTGTCCTTATCTTTCTCTTCCTCCATTTTCTCCTCAACCTCACTCAAAACCATCTTTCCCACTACTTTATCACCTCTCAATGTGTGTGCCAATGATGATATTTCCATTTTCCTCATCCATTTACCCACAAGCCTTATGTCTTCACATCCATTATCTGTCAAACTCCCACCCACCATTCCACTTGTTCAATCCAATCCTTTTTCATCCATCCTACCAACATCTATGAGCCAAAAATAGCTGAAGAAAGCCAAAATCATTCTAGCTAAGTCCAAAGTCAAAAAGTCAAAAAAGAGAAAAGAAAAATAAAGTGTCCACTGGTGAAAACTTGGCAATTCAAGCGTCTTGGACAAGTACCATGATGAAAACTTGGCAAACAAGCATCATGCATAATCTTGTCATCCCCAGCTTAGCCTATCATCCTCATGCTTTTGGTCATCTCTTGACATCCAACTCCATCTTCCAATCTATACACCTATCCTCCATCCTCCAGCTTCCATCTCACACCATCCACTGATCTTCTACAGCTTCAGCCAATCATCTCAGCTATCATCCATCTCCCTAGCGCCTTCCAATTTTCCATCCTAGCTTGAATCCTATCACATCCATCATAAGACCTCCTTCCACATGTTATCTTTTGATTGGGGGCACTATATTCCTTGGAGATCTTGTCTTGTCCATCCTCCCTTGTCATTGGTATCTAGCTCTAGGATATCCTCATGCAAACCCAATGTCATCTCTTTATATCCATCATAATCCTAGCTATCTACCATCCTATCTAGCCATCTCATCCTATTCCTCTAGCTATCCTTGGTCACAAAATCTCTCATCATCATTGGATGCATCCTGCTAAATCCATATCTTTCGCTATCACCCCACCCTTAGCTTTTGCATCTTGTACAACATCGAACCATCCCGCTATCCTATCATCCTGAGCTTTTGCCTGCTTGTAACTATCTTGGTCTGTCAGCTTGTACATCCTCTTTAGCTTAGTACCATTGTATCTATCCAGCGTTCATGTCATTTCATCCTTTATCAACATCTTGCACCCATTGCACATCTTGGTTAGCTATTCAAATGCATCCTTTAGCTAGATTTCCTGTCACCAAAGTGTTATCTTTCTTAGTTCAGCTTGCCAGATGCATCACTCATCCAAATCCACTAGCTTAGGTGCTCTCTGATAGGTCCTTGTAGGGTATAGCTTTCCTCATGTCTAATCTTGGTCCATTAGTACCTCGTCTACCCATCTCGTTGGCAAATGTTTCTCTTTTGGATTTTTGCTTTCTTTTGATTTGGACTCTTCCCTGTTGGGTCTTGAAATATCTTTTCCAAGAAATCTCATTGTTCCCTCCTCAAGGTTGCCATGATCTTCCATATCATGGTATACCACAAATGGGGCAATCAGAGTGTAAGGTCTTGATCATGTCTTTTTTTTGTTTTCTTTTCTGCTTGTGGGTTACCCAGTGTCATTTCTACACTACTTCCTCTAGGATTCACGTGTGATACTGGAGCAATCCTTGCGTGTTTGTTTTGAGTCAGTTCGTTAGTCCTCTAGATAGTTGGGTAAAAGGCCTTGATGTTCTTGGTAACCTTGGCAATTAACCAATAGTCCTATAGCAAATCTAGTGCTCAACTACATGGTGGTACTTCTCTTTGAAGTATCCCCCTACTCAAAAAGCTTCAATGGTTTTCCTTCATCTCCATTATCCCCCATCCATATCCACCATCTGTCTCTCCTACCCCAGCTTATGCATCAGTATCTCTTTGAATCACTCCTCACCTTTAGCTTTAGGGATCCACAATCCTAGTCTTAGGGATCCACCAATCCAAATCAATCCACCAAGCCTCATCTTTTGAGATCCACAATCCTAGTCCTAGGGATCACCGAAACCCATCTTCTGCCAATCTGACTCTTTGAAATCCTATTGCATCAGCTTTTTAATCCCCTCATCCATCTCCCCATCCTAGATTCCTTTTATAGCACTCCACTCCTTCATCCTCTGCAATCCCTGAGATCTTAAGCTTGCTTCCTCTTGTACCTCTGATTCTCCCTTTATCATTCTCTCATAGTGAGAGTTTGAGCTAACTAAATTTCTTCTCTTAAGCCAATCTAAGTCTTCTTGCTCATCTCAGATTCTTGTACTTTTCAAGAAGTCGTTGAGCCTCACTTTCTCTCCTTGTTGCCTTCTTGAGGGGGCATCTTGCAGTCCATTCTCTCCTCTTCTGCTCTAGCCTTGGGCATCTTATTTTCTTATCTTTGATGCCATGCCACATGCGGCATCACATCAAAGAGGGGCAAAATGTAAACACCTAAAAACCTTTAGAAAATAAAGTATTTTTATTTTCTGAAAAATTCCTGATGACATCATCATTAATTAATTTATTTATTTTTATGCCATTAAATCCTTTTATCTTAATTAAAAATATTTGATTAAGGAATCCCTCCCAAAAATGTTTAAATCTTATTTAAACATTATTTCCTTATTTATTAATTATTTAATTAATAAATTGACCAAAAAATCCAAAATAAATAAAAAAATTATTTTTTGCCCAAAAATTGGCCAATTTCCTTAAGACCACTAACTTCTTCCAAAATCTTCTAATCCTTCTTTAATTTTTATTAAAGGCTAATCCCATCATTTCCTACCCCTAATCCCAACTCAAAATATTTAATTAAGATTAAATATTAATCCTCATGTTTATTAAAAAAGTTTTAATAAATATCTCCTCAACCCAAACCCTTGAAATAAATAAAACTTTATTTATTTCCTAAAAATCTAATTTATCCTCATTCTAAGAAGTTCTAGACTCTTCTAGAAAGTCTTCATCCTCATCATAGAAAATTCTAGACTATTCTAGAAAGTCTTTATCCTCATCCAAAGTCTAGACTCTTCTAGAAGATGTCTTTAAACCTAATCCTAATCCCCTCCTAACCTTGTCACATTCCCTAAACATGGCTTAAAACTTACTAACCCAAGCCAAAGGTAACAAATATCTCCTCCTTCACCCACCCTCATTAAATGCCATCCACTTGCCTATCCCTAAGCTAATCCTAAACCATCCTAATTCATCCTCTAATCATTTGCACAATCCTAAGCAAGATTAAAACCCTCCTAATCAAGCCCAAGTCAAAATAGCTCTCATCTCCCTCAAAATATCTCAACCATAAAACTTTATGAAGTCCCCTAAGCCATAAATGACTCTTCCAAGCCCTTTTATTGCTCTTACAAGCCATTATGAGGGTCTTTATGAATATTTTATCCCTTGAGCCTCCTTTGTTGACTCATCCTTCCCCTTTCCTCCATCCTCTCACCCTGTGACATGTGTCACTCCATGATTGGCTGTAAGGAAGCACAATCCATGTGCTCTCTTCTCATGCAATTTGAACCCTCCATGAGCTTTTTCCCATCCTTGCATCTTAGCCCTCAATCCCTCATGCCTCTTGCCTATAAATTGGATCCCTCTCCTTTGCAAAATAACACAATCCATGAAGTAAAGTCATAATGCCATTTTAAAGAAGCCATTTTACATCAAAACCATACACTCACACCCAAATTCCAACTCCATTTGAAGCCCTTTTTGAAGCATAAGCTTGAGCATACATCCTATCTATTTAGACAAAGCCACTCAACAAGAGAGCCCATTAATGGCTCATATTCTCAATTGAGAGCTCATCTTAGTCTATCTTGAATTTTATGAATTTTGTTTAGTTTGTAGAAGCTTTATTTAAATTTGGTTTCTATTAGCATACTAACATTGCTCATATAGAGTTAGGAGTGAGCCTTGCTAGAGGACTTTAGATCATTCACTTGGAATGTCAGATGGTTAAATGATTTACAAATGACTATTAGGTCAAAATTAATACAAAGGATTTACCCTAGACTAGTACAATGATTAGAAAGTAACAGTAAGGCTCGATCTGATAACAAATTACAACCTACTTGCAGATTATATATCTATGTTTCAGTCATCCATTCTACTTAGTTTTTACACACTTCAACTCTGATAGCTTGTTCACCGTTCATGCATTCATACTCTTAAGCCTTCTTTCTTTACATGCTAATAATAGTCTCTTATGTTCAGCCAATGAATGAAGCATACTAGACTCCTTATCTTCCTTAGGTTCTTGTACGTGACAACCATTGCTCTTGATAAAATCTCTCTATAGATAGAAAATTAAGATCTTTTGTCATTTAACCTCTATCATCCATTTTAGGGTTAGGTAGGGTTAGGTATGATTCAATGAATCTACCAATATTTTCCATTTGGTTCCTCTAGAAACTTCTCCCTTGAATCATCCTTGAATTCACCTCAAAATGGTTTGCCTTGAATTTTGTACCGCCAAATCATCATTTATCTTCCATACACTTCACACAATTCAAGAAAACAAAATAGGAAGCTCAGATTTGTCAATTCTTTGATTTAACGTGAATACTAGTTCTCGACATCAATATGTTGTCACCCAACTTCCATACTATTCTTCTACTCATCACCCACTAGATAACTTGGCAAACACTAAAGTTTATTGGAGCTTGGAACCAACTAAACTTTACTTGACTTACACTATAGCACTTAGAAAATGCTAAAATTTTAATTTTCTTGGCTTCAACTAATTTTCTACTCAGCTTGTGCCAACTTTTCTTAGCACCTATTGTCCACTCAATTAAGCTTGTCAGACTCAATTCTTCATACTTGTTCTTCTAGACTTAGTGAGTATATCCATCCTCTGTAGCCTTGAGTAGATAATAAATAGACTATAACATCACTATCTTAAATAATCTTTTTACTCCTTTTTCATACCATAATTCAATGTTTCCTCTAGGTGTTCTTGTTATCACATTTTATCAAAACCTCTTCGTCAATTAACCAAATGATAGTACTCAAATTATCTAAGCAGTTGTCTTACTAGCAAGTAGTGTTGGAATATTGGGGAGATTGTTAGAAGATTGGTTGGAAGCATAAATGCTAATGATAGTCCTATGTGAGAGTACTATAGATATGTTACTATAATGATATGTTACATTCATGACTAAGTTTTTCATTGATGTCAACATAGTAGTTTTCAATGGTATGTGACAGAAGAACAACAGAATGATAAAATTGGTATAGATAGCTAGTTGAGTAGTCAAACTACCTAAGATTATGGGAGATATTTCTAAGTACCTAGTATATGTCATTAATATTAGAAGGAGAAAGAATAATTCTAGAAGAAGTTATGTAAGTTCTAGTGATGTTTGTTCTAAGATAGATTTTACAGAGGCATGTTCTAGTAAACTTCATATATCTCTTAGCAAAGTTGATATCTTGAGGATCAAGGCTGAGGACATGAAGATGACATGTTGAGAATGATGTGTCTAAGATTAGTCATCATAATATTTCATGTATGGAAAGTTATTCAAGTCTCAAAGTTGAAGGTTTACGTTATCACTACGTGTAGCATGTTCTTAATGTGTTCCCATAATAATTAAATGAGAAGGTCCAACAGCTGACTTACAAAATATTTTTATGGACTCAGTATAAAGGAAGGACATTTTCCTTTATCATATGTATGAATTTGAATTATTGGAAAGAAACAATAAAGTGTAGAATGTGAATTTGAGTGGAGCAATGTGGAAGTAAAAGAAACTTCATTGCTAAGGTTTTGTTGAGTGATCTAAGGTTTGATATTTGGATCCAAAGTTCGTGACCTAGCCTACAAGGCATGATAGTGATTGGTCCAATTGATAGGATAAAGGAAAGGAGGAGATAATAGTAAATTACTTGTCTAAGTAGTGAGCTCTTCTTGTATGTAAAATTGCTTGTTTGGGCAGTGGGCTCTTCTTGCATACATTGTACTACAACTCCTAATAGGGTTAGCACACCTCCTAATAGGGATTCAAAGTCTCCTAAAAGGGACTCTATATACTAAATGTTGTAATAGACTCAAAATAGGGTCCATCCTCTAACAAGGAATGCTTATATTAGTACATCATCTTTTGGGCATCATTCTCAACATGGTTTTCCCTCTGATCAAGGGTATCCCTAGTCAACATATCTAGTGTAATTGTTTATGAGTATATTATTATGGTTCTTGTTTACTTTATTTGAATGGTTAAATTTTTTTAAAGAAGATAAATGTTTTAATTGTTGGATGACTGATTCACCCCTCCCCTACCCCAGTTATCTTGGTAGACTATTATTTCTAACAGTTGGTATCAGAGTATTAGGTCCTTGAAGATAAAGTTTAACAACTTTGGGAGATCCATGGTGTACATGTTTAGGAAAGATAGTCTAAAATTTGATGGAATAAACTATGATAGCTGGAAAGAAAAGATGAAGACACATTTGTTGTGTATGGGTCCAGGATATTGGATCTTGGCTAAATCAATGAAAACAATCATTGCTAAAAAAGGATTCGGAAGTTTGCACTAAGGTAGAAAGAGATCTTTTCATGTGTGATATGAGAGCTAGAGAAGCACTATTGACTGCACTTCTTAAAATTGAGTACAATCAAGTAAAATTGCTTGATACTTCACATTTATTTTGGAAAGCTTTGGAAAACAATTTTGAAGGTGATGCATATTCTATAAAATTGAGGTGACAAAGTTGGATTTGTGTATTTTAAGATGCTAAAATGATGGAAGATGAACCTATTAGAGCATATATAGGTAGAATATCAAAAATTACTATAGGTATTAAAGCTTAAGGAGGAGCCAAAGAAGATGATGAGGTTATATGGAAGATATTGAAGACTATAAAACCACCATTTAAGTCATTAGTTTAGATGATTTAGTTGTTGATATCTTGTGCTAAATATTTCACAAAGGAGACATTTCTTGGAATACTTAATGTAGTTGAGAATGAACTTAGATAGTCTAGAGAATTGACTAGAATAGAGACAACTTTTAGAGCCTTGAATATTCAACCTAACTTATCAAGGAGCACAAGTGCTAGAGGAGATTTTTCTAGCAGCAATAGACCTGAGAAAGATAGAAAGATTGAATAAGGAGTAGCCCTTCTGGAGAGAAAAAGGAGGTAAGAAAATCTTTAAATATTGGACTTGTGATGAATATGGTCATTATACATCTAAGTTTCCTAAAAGAGAGAAAAATTATAAGGGAAATCATAAGCCTAGAAAATATAGAGAGTTTTTGTATGCAAATGAAGAAAATGATTCTAGTGAACAAGCATTAAGTGTTAGTGATGATGAAATTGGATTTGTGGAAATTAAAGAGGAAATTCTAGAGAAGGTAGCTTTGGTATCATAGGTTGAGAAGAAATCTAATTGGATAATTAACAGTGGTTGTTCACATCATATTACTACTGACATGAACAAGTTTTTTGACTTCAAAAGTTAGGATGGAGGAATTGTTAGAGCTAGAAACAATACAACATGCCAAGTTAAAGGTATTGGATCTATAACTCTTGATGGTAAAACTAATGTTGAGTATGTACACTTTGTTGATGGTTTAGAGCACAATCTCTTGAGTGTTGTAAAAATACTAGACAAAGGTTATCAGTTGCAGTTCATAGAAAAGACATGCATGATCAAAGATAAAGAAGGAAAGGTAATTGGAACAGGAACCAGATCTAGAAGTAATGTATTTTAGTTGAATCCTATTGAAATGACATGATTGGTTGCAAAGGTAGATGATAGTTGGTTATGGCATAAGAGGTTTTTTCATATAAACTTTGACAGTATTGTGAGGACTAGTAGAATGTTTGCAATTAGAGATTTTCCAAAGATTGTAAAGCCTACTAAAACAATTTGAAAGGTGTGTGTTTTGGCTCAACATAAAAGAAATTCTTTTCCTAGCAAGAAGTTTACCACTACAGTGAAGTTGGAGATTTTACACACTAATATCAGTGGTCCTAAAAAGACTAAAGGATTCTATGGTGAAAGGTATTTTATGATTCTAGTTAATGATTTTTCTAGAATGATGTAGGTTGCATTTCTTAAAGAGAAATCTGAGGCATTTCATAAGTTCAAGATATTTAAGAATAGAGTTGAGAATGAATCTAGTATGAAGTTTAAATGTTTAAGATTAGATAGAGGAGGATAATTTATTTCATATGAGTTTAACATGTTTTGTGAAGAAAATGGAATTAAAAGACAACTATCAGCTTCGAGAACCCCTGAATAGAATGGCATTGCAGAGAAAAGGAACAAGTTAGTTACAGAAGCTGCAAGAGCTATGTTAGTAAAGAATGATGTATCCAAGACATTTTGGAGAGAATTTGTGAATACAACTGTCTACACTATGAACAAAGTGCAATTCAGGAAGGACACAAGCATGATACCTTATGAACTATGTTTTGGTTACTCACCTATAGTTAAGTATTTCAAAAATTTTGGAAGTAAGTGTTACATAAAGAGAGATGATGATATTTTTAAGTTTTATGCTAGAAGTGATGAAGGTATATTTCTTGGTTATTCATTGAAAATAAAGGCTTATATATGTTATATTCAGAGAACTAAGACTATTTTAGAAAATGAAAATGTGAGAATTGATGAGAAATTTAGAATACAAGCTAGAATAATTCATTACAATTCAAATGATGATGTTGTTACCAAGCAAAGGAATGATGAGGCATTTCTTGAGACAAACAACGATTTTTAGAATGAAGGAGAGCCAAGGCAGGAACAAAGCTCATAACCTTTAGTAGAGCCAAGAGTTGAGACAACTCCTACTTTAGGAAAGAACATGATAAAGAATCACCCATCAAAATAGATCATCATAAGTAAAGACAAAGGTCTAATAACAAGAAGGAGAGTGAATGAAGAACTATGCTTGATAACTCAAGTTGAGCCTAAGAATGCAGATGAAGCATGTAAAGATGACTATTGGAAGCAAGCTATAAAAGAGGAATTGGATCAGATTGAAAAGAATGAGACATAAGAATTGGTCCATAGAATAGCAGACAATATTGTGATAGGAACTAAATGGTTATTCAGGAACAAGATGAATGAGCAAGGAGAAGTTGTAAGAAAAAAAGAAAGATTGGTATGTAAAGGTTACTCACAACCAAAATGAATAGACTATGAGGAGACTTATGCTCTAGTGGCTAGAATAGAAGTAATAAGATTATTCTTAGCCTATGCAACATAAAAGAAATTCAAACTATATTACATGGATGTCAAGTCAACATTTCTGAATGGAGAACTTGAAGAAGAGGTATACATTGAGTAGCCTAAAGGATTTCCTTTGATAGATCACAAGGACATAGTATGTAGAATGAGGAAGGCATTGTATGGATTAAAGCAAGCACCCTAAACCTAGTATGCAAGGTTGGACAAACATTTAACAAAACTTGGATTTAGCAAAGGTATAGAAGGCAGTAATCTATATTGGAAAGAAATTGATGATGGTTTGATGATTTTGGTAATATTTATTGATGACATTATATTTTGAGGAAATGATGAAGAAATTGAGAAGTTTGTAGAAGAGATGAAGAAAGAATTAGAAATGAGTATGATAGGAGAGATGAAATGTTTCCTAGGATTGTAGATTGCACAGAATAAAGAAGGAATATTTATTTATCAGACTAAGTACTTGAAGGATTTACTAAAAATTTTTGGTTTGGAAACATGCAAACCTATTGGAACATTTATGGTAACTAGACACAATTTATATACAAGGGATGAGACACCTACTATTGAGCAAAAAAGGTATAGAGATCTATGATCAAAGGATTGAAATATCTAACTCACACATGGCCGAATATAGAAAATGTAGTTGGTATTATTGCAAGATTCCAAGCTAATCCCAGAGAAGCACATTATGCAGTAGTGAAAAGGATATTTATATATCTGAAGGGAAAATCTAAGTTTGGATTATGGTATGATAGATCTAATGATTGTACTCTAAGTGCTTATACTAATGCAGATTGGGAAGGTAGTATGGATTATAGAAAGAGCACTAGTAGAGGAGCTTTCTTTATTGGAGGAAGATTAGTTTCTTGGTTAAGCAAGAAGTAGGATTGTGCATAGTAGTAGAAAATAATTGAAATCAAGTCATTTAGATGAAGTACATGCTGAAGGATATAAAGATAGAAATTAGTGCACCTGTTGTTATACATTGTGACAACACAAACATGGTAAATATGTTTAAGAATATAGTATTGCATTCGAGGACTAAGCACATTTCTATTAAGTGTCATATGTTGAGAGAAAAAGTTGTAGAAAAGAAAATTGGATTGGAGTATCTGAACACTAAAAAGTAGATTGCAAATATATTCACTAAGCTTCTTCCCAAAGAGACTTTTGAGTATTTGTGAGGTATGCTTGGGATTATGCCCCTTCCTACATTAGACTAGAAGATGCAAGATTGCATCAATCTAGGGTAACAAAGCACCATTATTTGTTAGCAGTAAATGCTGATGCTTCCTAAATGGGGGAGTATTTGTAATGGATGGAGTTATTTAGAACCCTTATTGGATGTTGTTTTGAATATTGTCTTTTGACACTCAAGCTAAGTAAGAATCAATTTTTGCAAAGTTTAATGCAATAGCGTTGATTACCTTTGAAATTGGTATCAATGGGGGAGAAGTTTGGCATGAAAAATAGTATGTAGAATAATAGTTTGGAATAGATCACATTGAGGTATATCAATGGGGGAGAATGATTGATGAAGAGAATTTGAAGATGAAAAATCTTTTGTTGGTATTCTTGGAACTAGATATTTTTCATCTATGTTGCCATCAATGCGAAAGGGGGAGATTGTTGGAAGATTGGGGAGATTGTTAGAAGATTGGTTTGAAGCATGAATGCTAATGATATTCCTATGGGGGAGTATTATAGATGTGTTACTATGATGATATACTACATTCATGACTGAGTTTTTCATTGATGTCAACAAATTAGTTTTCTGTGGTATCTAACAAAAGCACAACAAAAAGATTAAGTTGGTGCAGATGACTAATTGAGTATTCTAACTACCAGGGTTAATGGGAGATATTTATGAGTATTTGGTATATGCTATTAACATCAAAAGAAGAAAGGATAAGTCCAGAAGAAGTTATGTAAGTTTTGGTGATGTATGTTCTGAGATAGAGTTTATAAAAGCATGTTCTAGTAAACTTGTTATATCTCTTAGTAGAGTTGATATCTTAAGGATTGAGATTGAGGACATGAATAATACATGTTGAGGATGACATGGCTAAGCTCATTCATCATAATATTACATGTACATAAAGTTATTCAAGTTGCAAAGCAAATGATTTATGTTATTGTTAAGTATAACTGTTCTTACTGTGGTCCCATAATAATTAATTGAGAAGGTCTAACAACTGACTTAGGGAATTATTTTATGGACTTGGCATAAAGGAAGGACATTTTTCTTTATCATATTTATGGATTTGAATTATTGGAAAGTAGCAATCAAGTGTGGAATGTGAATTCGAGTAGAGTAGTGTAAAAGTGAATGAAATGTCATCGCTAATGTTTTGTTGAGTGATCCAAGGTTTTTGATCTAGTTGAAAATGTCTAGAATTGATTAGTCTAGTTGAAAAGATAGAGGAAAGGAGAAGATAATAGTAAATTACTTGTTTGAGCAGTGAGCTCTTCTTGTAGTTGAAATTGTATGTTTGGGTAGTGGGCTCTTCTTGCATACATTTTACTACAACTCCTAACAAGGTTGGAATCTCCTAGAAGGGATTCAAAGTCTCCTAATAGGGTCCATCCTCTAACAAGGAATATTTATATTAGTACATCATCTTGTGGGAATCATTCCCTCCATGGTTTTCCCTCTAATCAAGGGTTTCCCTAGTCAACTTATCTAGTGTAATTGTTTATGAGCATTTTAGTATGGTTGTTGTTTATTTTGGTTGAATGGTTGAGTTTTTTTAAATAAGATATTTTTTTAAATTTTTGGATAAATAATTCACCCCCCCCCCCCCCCTTTGCTAGTTATCTTGGTGGACTATTGTTTCTAACAAGTAGCATGTTTGACATCAGTGACAAAAAAATGATTGAAACACATTCTCATACTTGTATCAATCTTTTCTTGACAATCTCCCCCTTTGAAATTGATGAAAAACCAATATCAACAATAGTGCCAAAAATAAAAGAATTCCTTGTATTGAAATCTCTCCCTCTATCACTAGCTTTCATCTTCTGTATAGGGTACATATTCTATTCTAATCAATAGAAAATCAACTCTTCCTTATGAATTATATATCCCTTAGTACTTTCTCCCTCTTACTAGATAGATGTATTTATTTCAACCATCTCTCCTTCTATAGTAAACATTGGGAACAATATCTCCCTCTAAGTAGATATTCTTTATTTCTTCATGTTCTTTATTTCTCCCTTTGCTATTCCTCTCTCTTTGACAACAATTCCAAAGACTTTTTATCTCAACCTAGAGATGTAACAATTTTAGTTTTTGTATCTATCACCTTTGATATGACTAATCAATTGTTCCAGCTCTTAAATTACTTTAGGCAGCTCCTAAAGTAAGATTCACTACATCAATGTGTAAGATACAAAATTTAGTTCTAGTTGATGCAAGGCAGTACTCATACTCCATAAATAGACTTGGATAGGGTTATCATCCTGAGTTTACCTCTTAGATAGTCATGAGCATCTTTAGGTAATGCTTTTGTGAATATATCAACTATATGCTCTTTTGTATTCACATATTCCATTTTCACCTCTGTATCTTGAACTAACTCTCTCAAGTAATGGTACTTGATTTCAATGTGCTTAGTATTTGTATGCATCACATGATTCTTTGATATATTTATAGTACTTGTGTTATCACAATAAAGTATCATAGGTTCAATGATTTCTTCCTTCATACCTTTGAGTAGTTGTTTGATCCATACATTGTTTTTACATTTTACTACAACAACAACATATTTAGCTTCAGCAGTAGATTGAGATATCCAAATTTTTTTTATTGTGGGTTCATGTAACCAACCTCTATCCAAAGAAAAATGCTTCTCCAATAGTTCTCTTTCTATCATCAATGTTTCTAGCCCAATCAATATGAGTGTAGGCTCTCACCTCAAATTTCTCATTTTTCTTGTAGTATAGACCATGGTCTTATATTCCTTTCAAATATCTAATTATTCTCTTAATAGCCATCAAATGATTCTCCTTAGGATTAGTAGAGAATCTTGCCACTATCCCAATATATAATGCAATTTCATGTCTACTATGCACTAGATATTAAAAATTTATAATCATAGATCTATACAATGTTTGATTCACATCACCTGAATCATAATTCTTTGAAAACTTGTGTCCTATCACCATAGGTGTGCTAACTAGTTTAGAATCTTCTAATCCAAAAGTTTTCAATATTTTCTTCACATACTTAGAGTGAGCAATGTTTATACCATATTATATCGGATATACATGCAAACCAACAAAGAATTTGATCTCTCCAAAAATAGACATCTCAAATTCTTTCTTCATTTGTTTTTCAAATGCCTTGTATAATCCATCTTGTCCTCCAAATATGATATCATCAACAAAAATTGCAGCTAGTAAAATACCTTTTCCTTTTTCATCTTCAAGTATAAATTGTTGTTATCATCAGTCCTCTCAAATCAAATCTTCACAAGATAATTTTGTAGCCTTTCATACCATACTCTTGGTGCTTGCTTTGAACTATATAAAGCTTTGTGTAGTCTACACACCATTTTTTTTTTGTTAACATCAAAAAATTATTCTATTTGTTCTATATAGACCTCTTCTTCTAATATATCATAAAAAAATGTTGATTTAACATCCATTGGATAAACTTTGAAACCTTTGTATGTAGAGTAGGAAAGTAGAGTTCTTACTCATTCTAATCTTGCAACAAGGGAAAATGTTTCTCCATAGTCTATCCCTTCTTGTGCATACCCTTTGCAAGCTAATCTTTTCATATTCCTTGTGACTTCATCATTTTTATCTAACTTTTTTCTGTACACCCACTTGGTGCTAGTCACATTTTTATTGTCTGGTCTAGGAACTAGAGTCCATGGCTTGTTCTTCTTGATCTGTTCAATCTTGTCTTTCATGGCTTTACTCCAATCCTCATCTTCTAAGGAATATTTTCTATTTTAGGTTCATGCATGCTAAAGAAATATGTATCACTTCTCATCCTATTTCTTTTGATTGATCTAGTATCTTTATCTCTACTAATTTGTTCAGTAGGGTGGTGTCTCTTAACATATTTTAACAATATTGGTTTTGCTCTCTTTTCCTCATTAGGTATGTCAACTTTTGAATCAATATACACTTCTCTAATAGGTATTTCATAATCTCTTTTATGTACACTTATCTTAGTATCAAAATTTTCCTTAGCTTCAGTTTTCAACTCAACACCTGACTGTAGCTTAGTTCTTAAATGCAACTCGACATTCATTATATGCGACTCAACAATCACTAAAACTTGATGTTGATTTACAAGATCCTCATCACCAGGAATACCTTCATAAAAGTATACATAATATTTTTATTCCTCTAGTTCCTTCATAGATTCAGCTTCATGTACCTCTATATATTCACCAAATTTTACATATGTGCTTTCCACAACTTTGTTAGTGTTTGTATTTAAAGACATAAGATGTACTTCTTATGGAATAGCCAAGGAATATACCTTCTTCACTTTTACCATCTAATTTACCATTACTAAAATCTTTCAAAATATAACACTTGCTTCCAAATACCTTAAAATATTTTACGTTAGGTGTATTGGCTCTTGATTTAATAGATTTGAAAAATAACCAAGAAGCAAGACCAGTATATCTAAGGCTAAAAAATTCTTATGATGGATGCCCTTGACTACTAATCTCGGGCCAACTATAAGGCATAACTCCTTCTTCACTTCAAGCTCTACAAAACCTAGGCGGGTTAACCTTGAGGTTCTAATATATGGTACCAGTGCTGAAACATAAAATTTGAACCTACTAATAGTAGATGAAACCCTTTTATCTTCTAATACTCATGCAATAATGTAGGAATAAAATAGCTACAAATCAATACCTATGAACCCATAAGCTAAGTGAGGCTTAATTCCTTTTAGCCCACTACAAAACATGAAAAGTAAATTGATTTGATTAAAAGATTTTTGCAAATAACCTTAATCTTAGCTTGTATCCAATTTAGTGATTAGTGCCTTATCTATTGCAACATAGAGTCACTACCAATAGGATGACCTAACTTTATTGCCTTAAAATTAAGTTTATCAACTAAAATCCCCAAACTCCATTCTTAATAGCATCCCCTCCATACACCCAAAAATCCTATCAAATCATTGAAGCATTTACTTAACTCATTAAATTAAAAGTAACTATATATTTCACATATAACTCATCCAAGTTGTCTTAAATTGAATAAACCTTATTCATTCAATCACACAGTTAATAGCACATGAAGAATTAGGAGATAGAATAACAGAACATAGATAATTCATTGTAAATCCCCTTTTGTATTTATCCTTGGAAAAACTAAATGCATTAACTGGTAACACTATATGAAACTCAAGATATATCACATGATCTATCATCAATTTCCAATATCTCAGAGAATAAGAAATGAAAGTGAAACTAGAAACCTACACAAGAATTGATGTGTGGCCTTCACTACTAGAGCTCTACTCAATTAGATAGAAAGTAAAACCAACAACAACGTGGTTTCACTGAGAAGACTACCAACAACTACAATAAATAAGAGAAAGAAAGATATAGGAGGAATGAATTCCAAAATTTTCTCTACAACCACCATGTTTCCACTTGGAAATAAAACTTTCCTAAGAAGTTAGGAACATCTCTCTAATCTCTCCCACAACTAATAAATCAAATCCTCAATCATTTTTCCTCCAAAAGCATAAAATATCTCAAATATTTGATGGAAAACATAATTGGTTTTAACGCTAGATCTGAGATCAAGGCAAAGGCAAAAAATCAATCAAATGACATCTAGAGGCAAGATAAACTTTTCAAAATCATTTTTATCCACATTCAAACTTCAATAAACTTTCATATTTTCCCTCAAATTAATTTTGATGCTCAAAGATGAACTCTGTCCATTCTACTGAGAATGCCTTGAAAAATAAAAATCTACATACAGAATGTACCACTGAATACTAATGCAAATTCTAACCCTATATTTAAAAAATTCATCCCCTCCTAGTTCCAATGGTATATTGAAGTCCATATTTTAGATGAAAATTGACCCCTAGTAGCCATTCATAGTTCCAGGCCCCAACTATGGCTTTGCACATTGAAATGCAAAACATTTGAAATTTAAAAGAAAAAATAGTATAAACTATAGTTTTTATGTTAATAACTTTGAAATCTTTTGATATGAACATTCCTTTCATTTTTCTTATTTTTTTGAATAAAGTATTAAAAATTAATATTTTATTGAACTCTTATCCACCTAGGTGCTAGACATGTGCCATTGTCAAAGGATGGTTGACCCCTTGACCACGGGTAGGTCTCATAACTCTTGCCATTTTTCTATTTTTCTAGGAGGTCATCATGTCTCCACTAATGAATCCTCCCATTTTTTGATGGCAACATGGAAACCACTAGAATCTAGCAACTTTTCCAACACCTTCTCTATAGCTCTGTAAGTCAAAACCCATTTGACTTTTCCATCCGATGATGGGTAGGCTCCACCATGCAGCTACCTTCAAAACATGGTGTCCTTAAGACATTAATTCTTTTGTGAATTCAAGAATATAAACCTTTGAAAATGATGTAGGCCACTCAATGTGGGGTTAAATGATTTGAACCAATTTCCCCTTAAAATGTGGATCTAAGTATAGTTGGTGAACAAAGTTCTTCTGAACACAACTATGGCTCAAAAATTCATTGTGGAGAAACACAACATCTTTGGTTTCCTTTGGTTTTGGATTTTCTGAAATGAATCATAGTTGAAGTCAACTCCATTGAGAAATAAGTTAACATTCATTATCTAATGGAAACATAGAATTATACAAAGCCTTTACTATGAATGCCTGAAATAAAATAGGTCTAGAGGAATAAATCTTTAGGGAAGGATCCCGCTCCACTAGTTGCAATAGATATGGCTGGGGGTCAATGAATTCATTTCAAATGCACATTAAACCTAACCTTAGAGAAATGTCATTGATGTTTCCATTTTTCATTTAACATATCCAAGATCATATCTTTGATGTTGACCCATGAGATTATTTGGCCCTTTGACTTGACCATGCTCAACATCACATCTACCATGTCCTTTACACCATCTTCTTCCTTCCTTGATCTCATCACTCTCAAAATCATTATTTTTTCATTTTTATGATATTTATCAGCCTTGATATGGGTTTCATCTTCTAAATTACATCATGTTCATTTCTTTGCTAAGGAATCTTCAATATGCACAAAACTCCCCTCTTTAGTGTCATGGGGTTGGGATTGCTGATGTTGTCTTGTATGTTTTTTTCCTTCCATGGTTGCCTCTCAATCTCCAACTCCCCCTTTCCTGAGTGTGGGTGTAACAACTTCACATTTTTATATGAAATGGAGGTTGTCAGCTACTCTAGAATGGCAAGGTACTCCCTATTCAAGCTGTTGATTGTCCCTTCCAACCAAGCCATGGGCCTTTTTGCATACAGATCTCCATGGGTGATAGTATGGTGAGCTAGCCACCTCCTATCAATTCAAACCTCCCACCCATAATTGAATTTGAGGGGGGTTGTATTAGGCCTCGATAAGACACCTAGATTCTTAGTAACACACCTAAGCTTTCAATTGTAACTCCACCTTCTGATGGCCTCTTTGCATGCGACATGGTGTTTAACCCCTCCCAAGCTGGTGGTTCCCTTTCATATGCAAATTTTTCTTTATTTTACCCATTAATTTCCCCAACACACCTTTCCCTTGTCATGGATTACCTTCCTTCCTAGCTCCTTGTTAACTAAACTAAATCCTCTACTTCTATCCAATCAGCTTCCTGATCCTTTATTCACTATTTTTAAGAAACACAATCCTCTACCTCCTTATGGCATGTACATTCTTTATTGGTGTCCCTTGAGCTTTCTTTTTACCTCATCAACTCTAACATTATAGATTTGAATCATTGAATCTTCCATTCTAGTGGAAATTATGTTATTTTCTTGAGGATGGAAAGTAAGGAATGTTGCTATTGGAGGTGGTGTCATGAATTTTATCATTGTCTTAAATGTCATCATATTGAATAAAGAAACCTTTCCACCTAAGGCTGACATAACATAAGAATCATTCTTCAATAATGTCAAGCAAGGCATAGAATCTTCTAAGTTTGTATCACTTATGTCATTGGTCATTACTAATTGACCATGTTTGAACTTCTATTTGTCAAAAATAGAGCACTTGATAGCCTTTGAAGTCCACCCTTGAAGAAAAACTCAACATTCTTAGCAACTCAAAGCTATCTAGAGATGAAACAATTCCCTCCATATCCCTAATTCTTCAACCCACTACAACACTACCTACACATGATGATTTTCTAATATAAATAAATAGATAAATTATGATCATTGATTGAATTAATTTTGCACTTTAGCATGGAGAACAGGGCCACTCCAAACTAGTCAGCAATAGCTTATTGTATAATCAACAAGTCACTTGAAGTACAAAACAAGTGAAATCATGAAAATTACATGTGCTTAATTACAAAGTACTAATGTATCCTTGTGCATAAGTTCAAAATAGAGAATAATAGTGAAGAATCACTTATTATCAAAGTTCATATCAAAAACATATGATATCCTTTTTAAAACTCAATCTAAGGTCTCCTCACTTCTTATCAATCTAATGCAGATTAGTTAGGCCCCAAATTAGGTCTGACTAAAAAAGAATTTGTTTTCAAAGACCTAAAAACTCAAAATGGCCTACCAAACAATTCACATTGACTAAATCCATTCAATCACTATTGGTTTAATTTTTAAAACTCAATTCACTTCTTTTTGCAACTTGTCA
Organism: Cupressus sempervirens; assembly: GCA_028749045.1. Lineage (NCBI taxonomy): Eukaryota > Viridiplantae > Streptophyta > Pinopsida > Cupressales > Cupressaceae > Cupressus > Cupressus sempervirens. The sequence goes on along the minus strand of CM053792.1, from coordinate 974,374,161 downwards.
ACTTTGTGCCAGGAGGTCCTTTTACTAGCCTGAAAAATAGATAAAGCAACTTGATTGGGCTCTAAGATCTGACATGTTGATTATCTATTCTACACACTCTTACCCTCTCCAATCTAATCTCATGACAAATTCTTAGTCAAAAGATATTGACTGTCAAAGTTTCCTTCTCAAAACTACCTGCAAGAAAACATGTTAGGAAACCATAAAATACATTTAGATTCGGCTTTGAAAACTAGGAAAACTAACACCTAGGGCAATGGGAATTGGAGTGTTAGTTAATTTTCATGAGGAGAGCACAAATATAGGATTTGGGCTACCTAGAATTTGCAGACTGGAAGCACTCGCAGAAAAATATTTTTTGCAAATGAAATTAACCTAGGAAAGTGCATAGCTGGATTCGTCAAGACTTGAAAATTTGCACACTCAAAGTATTTTTAGAGTAGATTGCCATGGTAAAATCCATTTGATCTCACCTATCATAGATTTAGATATATAACATCATGAATAGGGGTACCAACCAATCTACACTTTATGACACCAGTAAATCTTTATAAATTGCATATGGAATCGCATTCACAAATTGATCAAATGGATTCATCATAAGATAAAAATGAAAAATAGCAAGCCTCTAACCTCTAGAATTTAATAAAAATATAATTTTCTCATTTTGGTCAACTAGGTCAAAGTTATAATGAGTCAAATAGGGCCTCCTAGAATTATAAACAATTTGCATTAGCATGACAACGCTAAACAACCAACTTTGAGGGATTCAAAACATAGTCAAACAGGTTCAAAATGACTTAAAATTTGAAACATAGGTTCTCAGGTATGGAAATTAAACACTCCCAAAGTGGTGAGTCATGAAAAATTACTAGGTGCAAGAAATTAAATTGCAAACACAACTTCTTGTCGTTGTTTGACACTTACGTAGAATTGTGAAAAATGTCACTAGCTCAAAACAAGACTTCACTGAATGGCTTAGAATGAAAAATTAGCAGCATGGGGAATCTGGGTATACTAAATTCAAGGTTTTAGAAACACTAAACACCTCTTAGGCCTCAAATGGATAGCCAGGTACACTTGCATTAAAAGGTGCTTAAGGACTTGATTTTTTTTTAATGGTACTCATAATTAGGGCTTCCATTTTGAGTCCTAATAGGGTGAGTATCCATACCATAGCTTAAAAGGTGTTGTATGAGTACCTTTCCTGACTTGCACATGTTTGAAGGTATAGAAAATTTTCCTTACAACCTCTCTCCATTATTTTAAGGCAAAATTCTTCTCCATGATGAGTGTCCTAGCACAGTTCATTATAGATTTGTTCCTCTTTTCAAAAATCCCATTTCGTGGAGGGGTCCTAGGTCTAAATGGCTATCTTTTTATTCCTTTTTCATTACAAAACATCTCATACTTATTTGATGTTAAATATTCTCTTTTTTTAGATCTCAAACATTTTAGGCTTTTACTTGTTTCCTTTTCAATTCTTGGTAAGTATGACTTAAACATTTGGAAAGCATCAACTTTATATTTTAGAAACATAACTATCACCATCCTAGAATAATCTTCAATATATATCATAATACACTTGTAACCTTTGTAGCTTTGTACATCAATTGGTCCACATGAGTTAGTATGAACAATCTCTAAAATTTCTTTAGAGGTATGAATCTTACTCTTAAAACTAGACTTTGTTATTTTTCCTAACTAACATTGTTGACAAAATATGTTCTCAGGCTTCTTCAATTTTGGAAAACCTCTAACTATCTTCATGTTACTTATACTAACCAAGCTATCAAAGTTAACATGACATAACCTCTTGTGCCATAACCAAAAATCATCAAATTCTATAACTAGACAAGTAGCATCATTCATGTCAAGGTAGAATAGATTACCTCTAGTTTGATCACCTTTTCCAATTAGTTTTTCATCAGTATCATATATCTTAGTTATCATGTTCTCAAACTCAACCTTGCAACTTGAACTATTTAGTTGTGACATGCTCAACAAATTATAGTTAAGTCCTTCAACATAATAAGCATTGTCACATAAAATCTCCTCTATGAGTTTTATAGAGCCTTTTCCTTTTATCAAAAAAGGTGCATTATTATCAAACCTTACACTATTTCCATTGTAATAATTCAAGGTAATGAACTTAATTTTATCTCTAGTCATGTGATGTGAACACCCACTATCAATGATCCATCTATCATTCTTTTTCACACAAGACACCGATATAGTTTCCTTATCCTCATCACAGTCATCCTTCTTTGCAACATACACCACTTCATCTTCATGATCATTAGATCTATCTTTGGTTTCCTCTTTTGCAATGTAGCAAGACTTCTTGCATTTGTTTTATGTAATCTTTACTATCCTCACCTCTCTTACTTTTGTTCTTGTCTCCACCTCTATAGTTCTTCTTTTATGGACATCTAGCAACAATATGATCAACCTCATTGCAATTAAAATACATGATAGTTAACTTACCTTTAAATTTTCCTTTACCTCTATAAAATATCCTTTCAAGTAGTGCTTCAAGATGGTCTACATCCTCTTCATCTATGTCACTATCACTAGAAACATATTTAACCTTTTTCTTCTTCTCCATAGGTTCCTTTAATGAAAGCTTAGATTTTAAAGTAGATTCAACATTGTCAAATTTAAAGTTATCAAAATTAGATAACTCAAAAGCACTAAGCCTATTAACCAAACCTTCAAGAGCCATATTAGAACCTCATATACCTCTCATCTCTTGTATGGCAGAAACTCGAGTAGCATAGATGGGTAGAAATGTTCTCAAAACTTTTCTTAATTTAGCATCATCATCTATCTTACTAGTAGCTTCTCTTATGGAATTAACAACATATTGTATTCTAGAGAAATATTGAGAAACATTCTCACCTTCTTGCATTCTCATATCATCGAACTTACCTCTAAGAATTTCAAACTTGGCTCTAAAAAAAATTGAGTCTCCTCCATAAATGATGTGAAGAGCATCACACATATTCTTTGTACTATCATAAACCTTGACATCATCAAACTTAGAATAACTTAGGGCTGAGGCAATATCCAATATTGCCTAGTTGTTTTCTTTCTTCTTTTTTAGATCTTCAGTAGTTAGGGCTCCAAAAGGATCAATATGCTTAGTGATGATGGTAGATTGTGTATGATCTCCAAGACCTCCTAGGTGTAGCTTTATTAGACTTTACCATGCTAGGAAGTTATCCTTGTTAAGCTTGGGTACCTCTCTATTTGACATCTAGATCTTTTGTTTCCTAGTGCCTTCAAACTAGTCCTCTTAAGTAGATGGCTATGATATCAATTATTGGAATCCTTTAGAATAACTGAGAGGGGGGTGAATCAATTATTCAAAGTCCAGATGTATAAATAAAAAGATTCACATCCTAGTGAACCCATATCCATAAAACATATTCATGCATGCATCCATTAGATCATACAATACTTAAACTTGCAGCTTGTTATTAAATCAACTTTGCAAAAATGTAAACATGAAACATAACATAGAAAATTTGACACAATGAGTTTACATGGAAACCCAATTTGGGAAAAACCACTAGTAACATGCTACTAATTCTCACTCTTCTAAATTCATGCCCCATGAAAGGGCAACCCCATTAAAGGTTACAAAACACACTATTAAATGTGACATTTTTAGAGGATTTCAATCACCCTATTAGGAGTGAGCCTTGTTAGAGGACTTTAGATCACTCACTTGGAATGTCACCCAGTGAAAGGATTTACAAATGAATGTTAGGTGAAATTTAATTCAAAGGATTTACCTTAGAATGGTACAATAATTAGAAAGTAATAGTAAGGCTTTATTTGGTGACAAATTAGAACTGACTTGCAAATTATACATCTTTGGTTTAGTCCTCCATTCTACTTGGCTTTCACACACTTTAGATCTAATAGCTTGTTCACCCTTCAAGCATTCATACTCTTAAGCCTTTTTTCTTTACATGCCAATAATAGTCTCTTGTGTTTAGCCATTGAATGAAGAAAATACCCTAAGTTTTCTTCCTTAGTTCTCACACATGATGACCTTTTGTCCTAATCAACTCTTTCTATAAATAGAAAATAAAGATCTTTTTCCATTAAACCTCTATTGTTCATTTTAGGCTTAGGTAGGATTCAATGAATCTACCCATCTTTTCCATTTGGTTCCTATAGAAACTTCTCCCTTGAATCCTCTTTGAATTTGCCTCAAAATAGTTTACCTTGAATTCTATGCCACCAACTTGTCATAATTATCTTCCACATGCTTCACATAATTCAAGAAAACAAAATAGTCAGCTCAGATTCATCAAACCTATGATTTAGCATGAATATTGGCACTCGATAACAATATTGTTCTTCCACTCATTGTCTTCTAGATAACTTGGAAAATACTAAAGTTTACTAGTGCTTGACATCAACTAGAATTTACTTGGCTTAAACTGTATCACTCATCTTACACTAAACTTTCACTTTTCTTAGCTCCACCTAACTTTCTACTTGGATTACTCTTTCCTTTGGGGACCCACATGGAAATGTGGCAAGTCCTTGCATTCTCACTTTCTTTAAACATTAGTCACTTCCTTTTTGTGAGGATGTGACAATCATTGATCAAGATTTGAATCTAGGATCTAGAAGTAAACTGGAGAAAGGCATAGTTTAACTTAAGATCCAATCATAACATAATAGTTGGCACATAATATTTGAGCACTTTGAATACAATCCCTTTGGGGGCCATACTATAAAAGCCTCAAATTATTTCTATGTCTCTTTCCTTAAACTCTGAACATCTTTATTTTGCAAGAACAAGTGAATTGTCAATCTTGGAAAGATCATACAATTGTGATTAAAATATTGATTCCTACATTTCTTTGGTCCCACAAGATAGGTGTCAATTCCTTACTTTACTACAAGAATGTGACAATGTATATTTTCAAAGAGATCAATAGTTACAATAATAACTCACTATAAGGGTTCAGAACAAACAATTTACGTGATATAGGCTAATACAACCAAACCACGAGTTGAGTAGAGAAATGAGTTAGGTAAATAACCCTATTCTACAAAAGATTTCAAAATTAACAAAGGAAAAACTCTACCAACTAAAAACATAAAGTAGTACTCAGTGTTTAATTCAAATCTCCCTCCCTAACCAAGGATAGGACCATTAACCTTTTTCAAGAATATTGAAGAAAATTTTGAGGGAATGGGGCATAAAAACTAGGGATAATAGTGACTCTATCTAGGGACAATGAATAATGCATATTCATATGGGAGCTTAGAATATCTAGTAGATGAAGACCACATACTTGGTGATAATGACAACTTTTTTAGAGAGAAATGAACACAAATAGAAAAAACACAACAAATATATAGAGAGAAAACACCTATATATGGGATTTACAAAATGTACAAAAACCTAAACTATTATTCATGGAAAGAAAAGTACTTTCAAAAAAAGTACTTCTTTAAGAATTGTCCATGAACTAGAAATTCAAGAATATTTCCTACTAATTCCTTCAAGATATATGAATCTTCACCCCATGTGGATTCTATCAACTATGGGCCAAGCTAGACTAGATAAAACTTTTCATTCTTTCCTTTATCTTCAATCCTTTCATTCAACATCAGAATCAGATCTTCTGGCTCAATTTTTCTTACTACTACCTTCTTGTCATATAGATGTTTTTCTTGCAATTGTAGCTATGCTTTCCTAGTAGAGGATTTCATTTTTTCTTAGCCAATCCTACCAATTCATCCATTCTTTCCTAAATGTCATCTATTAAGTCATCATCATACATCTAGATATAATTATATAGGCCTATCAAATTATTCTTAAGTATTCTAGCTTGAATTCCATATACTAAATTAAAAGGTTAAACACCTATTGCATTTTTAACTTTCACTCTATTAGCCCAAACTACCAGATGAAGCTTGGAATCTCATGCCTTTTTACTATCATTCAATGTCCTTTTAATAATTTTCACTAGACTCACATTGGTAGATTCAACCTGCCCATTCCCTTGTGGATGATAGGGAGATGATGTTGACATTGGCATGCCATATTTATCACAAAATTTTATGAATTCCTCTTATCTAAAGCACATAGCATTATCATTCATAATCCTTTTAGGACACCCAAATCTGGTTATTATATTATTTAATAGAAAATTGTTTACCACTTTACTAGTAGCTTTTCTGGTAGGAATGACCTCTACCCATTTTGTAAAATAGTATGTTTCTACTAGAATCCATTAATAAGCTGTGTCAAACTTGGTTGATATTCCACTTATGAAGTCCATTCACAATCATTAAAAAGATGCTTGTACTTCCACTTACTTCAAAGTGGTATTTCTAGAGAATTTTAACTTTCTAGAAAACCATTGGTAGGGATCACATTTCTTGACTAGAGCATGTGCATCCTTAAATAAGTTCGGCCACCAGAAGAAAACTCTTATCACCTTATGGGTAGTGGTTTTGGCCATGTAATGATCTCCACATACTCTTGAATGCATTTTAGTGAGTATTTTTTTTGACTCCTTATGATCAATGCACTTCAATAATATACCCTCAAAATTCTTCCACCATAGACATCCACTGATAAGAATATATCTAATTTCCTATAGCTTCATAGATCTCCTTTCATTATCAATTAGATTTGGATGTTCTTCCATATGCTGTAAATCATATTTAACATTTTGATACCAATCACAATCATCCATATCACATATGTTTGACCTCTGGTCCTCATCAACAACATTGATCTGGTTGGCATCTAAATTTGACTAAGCCATCAATTTTGCTAACCCCTAGCCTTTTACCATTTTTGTAATCTGAATCCCAATGTTGAATTCATGGATTCTATTAATCCACCTACACCTTTTGCCAGATACCTCTTGTTTGGAAAATATGTCTTTCATAGCTCCACTAGACACAAATGCAATAATAGTAGCACCTACTAGATAAAATCTAAAAGCTTTTATAGCTTTGACAAGGGCACATATCTATTTCTCATTAATTTCCTATTTCAGCTCTGTAGGTTGAAGTGACTTACTAAAAAATGAATTAGTTTGTTCATAGCCTTCTTTATTCTTTTGAAGGAGGACTACTGCAATAGTATGAAAGGAAGAAAAAGAAAAGATATGCATGGGTTTTACATAATCTGGTGTTCTTAGCACTAGAGCATTTTTTATGGCTTCTTTGATTTCTTGGAAAGTAGTTGATGGTTCACCGTGCCAATTTATTTCTTCCCCTTTCTTAAGCATTTGGGGAATAGGCCTACTAATCTCAACAAAATTTATTGTAAACCTTCTTAAGGAATTGACTTGAACAAAGAAAGATTGTATACCTTTTACATTATTTAGCTTTGGGACCTTATCTATTGCTACCACCATTTCTAGATCAATCTTAACTCCATCTTTGGATACTATATGGCCAAGAAATTTTCCCTCTATTACTCCAAAGATATATTTCTTTTGATTCAATGAAACTACATACTCCAAAGCTTATACAAAATAATTCTCTATATGCCTACAATGATCTTTGGTCTTCTTGGAATAAGCTGTTAGATCATCTTGGTAGACAACCATGAATTTATCTATGTATTCTTTAGAAGAAACATCCATGGCTCTCTAGAATGTAGCTCCTACATTAATCAAACCAAAAGGCATTCAAACATATTCATATGTTTCCCAAGGAGTTGTAATGGTTGTCTTGAACTGATCCTTCCCATCAACCAACAATTTGTTGTAACTTGAAAAACCATCCATCATGAACATTTGTTTGGAACTAGTTACCTATTGCTACATGGCTTCCATATTTGGAAAGCCATTATTACCTTTTAGGGAAGCAATATTCAAATTCTTGAAGTCTACACACAACCTAATATCACCATTTTTCTTTCTTACTGACACTAGATTATACACTGATGAAGAATGTATAATGGGTTTAATAATCCCTTCATCCCTCAGGTTCATAAGCTCTTCTTTCATCTTGGGGCTAATGTGGGGTTAACAAGTCTTTTCTTTTGTCTAAAATGTTTGATATTCTCTTTTAGGGGTATAACATATTGAAATAATTCTTCAATATAAGCTTTAAGGTCATCATATGACCATGCAAAGACATGCCTAAAATTCCTTAACAAGTCAACTAGGGACTTTCTTATTGAAGGAGAAAGATTCTTACCTATATATACCTTTCTGGGAGACTCATTAGTTCATAGATTGATTTCTTCTAGGTCTTGTGGTTTCTTATCTTTGACTTTTAAATGGACTCTATCATGATTGCTAAAGACACTATCTAACACCACTAGTCCTTTGGGCACTTTGTTTGCATTCAATAGTAGAATTTCTTGACCAAAGGTGTTGTGATTCCCATCTATGTTCTCGAAAAAAGTGTTATAATCTAGTTCCTAGCCATGTTATTTATCTTCATTTAGGAGAAAAATAAAATATCATTATCATCCTCAAATACCCATAAGTTTTCAATGTTATCAAGAATGGAAGGCATGTTCTACATTTCAATCTTAGAAACACCAACAAGTGTTATGTTATCAGGGTTAATGGCTACATTAGCCACCAAATCAACCATTTTTTTGTTATTTCTATCCATACAAGAAATCCCAAAAGCATCAAATGCTTCAATCTTATCCCTAATAGTAGTTCTACACCATTTTAACCTCTTGTTCTTCAATGCATATGTCTCCTTAATGTGAGACAACTAATTCTAAATCACCAATAACATACAATTTCTTGATACCATGGTTTTGTGCCATTTTTAACCCAATTAAAAGTGCCTCATACTCTATTATGTTATTAGTAAAATTAAAGTTTAGGGTAAATGAATATCTAAATGTATTATTCTTCGGAGATATGAAGACTACTCTAGCTCTTGACCCATCTTTAGAACTAGCCCCACCAAAATACGTAGTCCAAAGATTCTAAGAATATAGGCATTTTGCTACGTCCTATGAAATTAATGGGACTATCTCTTCAAATTTTTGAATGGTGATTTTAGCTCTAAAAGAATTCACTTCTATGTCTAGAAAGAAAGTAGAATCTATATCAATGTTATCCTCAACCATGTGGGTAACCCTTGGCTCTCTATCAATATTGATCACTTTATCGCCTATGTGAAATGTTGCAAAAGACAAATCATAGTGTAAGATACCTCCCATTGCAATGCTCCATTTTCATGAGAGAAATGTTCCCTAGTGTGAAGGAATATCACTACTAGGACTATCATAGTTAGGTCAACATTAGGATAGGTAGCTAGTCTCAAAGACAAGGCATTAATTGTACCTATGATAGGGACTTCTCTAGCATCTATAGCTCTACATCCTATCATTGTATCTACCTTTGAACTAAGATATTCCCTGATTTTAAATGGTATTATAATATTTGAGACTCCTAAATCAATCATGAAATTCTTCAAGGTCTTCTAATTTATAAGTAGGCTAAGGAAGAAAGGGTCAATGTTTTCTATATAGGTTGTAGAGGAATTATCTAAACACATCTGAGGTTTTTGGGACATGACTCCTTTATCTTCCTTCTCTTTTACTAAAAATGGTACCTCTCACCCTATCGATGACTCTCTATTAGTAACATTACTACTTCCAATCCATCCTAACCAAGAAAGGGCTATATTCTTGTGTTCCTCTATCCTAAACATTTCTAATAAAGGAACTTTAGCAGTAATTTGTGATAACATGGAAATCATGTCAATAAAATCATAAACAAGAGGTTTACATAGATTACCATTGGTTTCTTGTACTTGAATAACAGGCACCTCTACATGTTTAACAATATTGAGACTTATATTATTTTGTGTTTGTTTTGGGGTATGCACACCAAGTTGTGGTGCCAAAAACATGACACATAAAGTTTTTTTTTAAATTTTCCAAAGCGCCTATGCGCTGCTTTGGAAAACTAATTTTTTTTATTAACGTGTGCACTAATGTGAAAAATAATCTCTCCCTATCCCACCATCCCCCATCCCCTACTCTCTCTCACTCTCTCTCCTCTCCCATCCCCTACTTTCTCTCACTCTCTCTCCTCTCCATCCTCTACTCTCTCTCACTCTCTTAAGCTACTCTCTCTATCTATCTCCCTCTCCCACCACGTACTCTCTCTCACTCTCTCACTCTCCCTCTCCCACTACCTACTATCTCTCTCACTCTCTCTCCCATCCCCTATCTCTCTCACTCTATCTCCCATCCCCTACTCTCTCTCATTCTCCCACCCCCTACTCTCTCTCTTTTAATCTCTCTCTATCTATCTCCCTCTCCCACCACTTGCTCTCTCTCTCCCATTCCCTACACTATATCTCCCTTGCTCTCCCTCTCCCACTTCCTACTCTCTCTCACTCTTTCTCCCATCCCCTACTCTCTCAATCACTCTCCCTCTCCTACTACCTACTCTCTCTCTCCCCACTCTCTCTAACATCCCCTACTCTCTCTCATTCTCCCAAACTCTACTCTCTCTCTTCCAATCTCTCTCCCATTCCCTACTATCTTTATTGGGCTACTCTATCTCTCTCCTCTCCCATCCCCTACTCTCTCTCTCACAAACACACACTCCCATCCCCCCTCTCTCTCTTGCTCTCCCAATACCTATTCTCTCTATCACTCTCTTTCTCCCATCCCCTACTCTCTATCTTACACACACTCTCATCCCCCCTCTCTCTCACTCTCCCTCTCCCACTCCCTCTCCCATCGCCTACTCTCTATCTCTCTCTCTCTCACTCTCCTCTCCCACTCCCTCTCCCATCGCCTACTCTCTATCTCTCTCTCTCTCACTCTCTCTCTCTCTCCCAATCCC